>OZ018301.1:15550374-16192915 GCA_963969485.1 Nomada goodeniana
GAAATGGGGGAGAGTAGAAACGTAGTATGCAATGCAAAGTCATAGAAAGCAATGTAAGAATTTAAAACAAAACGTTAAGAATTCCAAATGTTGCGTCGCTATTTTATTAAAACCATCGCATTATTTCTATATTTCTTAAACAAACAAAAAAAAGTAACAAACGTTATATTATATTATAAAATTGCGTAAGTAGACCAGCGGATCACTTTGATCTTTAAGATACCAACTAGGCTAAATGTATTATTATTATTATTAATTATTATTATTAATAATTATTTTTATTATATTATTGTAATACGATGACACTAACATTACGGATTGTAACAGCGGCTATATTATATTTATGTATTTCGACAACACATCCCTTGTATCCAAACAAAACATACGGAACGACGTCCTGGTTAGCGTTTTATTGCGCGATCATTTTTTAAATTCTCCAACGTGATTGATGTAATCGGAGAATGTTTCATAATTATCTAGGACGAACAAATTTCACAGAACTTATTGATTTTCACATTGATATTGTGTGACTTGCACGATATTTTACATCATTTCGATTGAATGTAATGTGTTCTTCAAAAACACTAATTAATTTATGAATTTCAAGTTACCTTTGAAAGATGATTATCGAGTCTCTTAAGGCACCCTGTATTTTCCTCCTTTTTATTTCTTTTTTTTTTTGTCTTCAATTGTATACATACTATTCTAAACTTTTAATCTTACACGTCTTCTATTAAAACTAATCTATAAGGTTCAGAAGGTAGTTGTTTTTTGCAAGAACTATTGAATTAACGACTGCAATGCAGTCTTGGCCATTGATTTAATGAATGACTGTGGAATTGTGTTCAACAAACTTTTTTTTAACGATTAGCAGTACTACTGTTGAATTACGCTTTTCACCAGAACTCCATAAGGTTGCAGTCAAATTTTGCAACGGTCTGATCAATCAGAAATTTTGTTTACCAAGGATTAATGGATGTGCCGATTCTATAATGTTAAAGTGTAATCATTATTGATTAGTTGTTCGATGCACAAAGTTAATTGAGATATCAATGAATATTATAAAGACTTTTATTGCACTCGTATGAGATGATGTCCTCTGCTAAAGAAAAATTACATTTATAAACATCTCAATATTGAAAAATATCGCCTTTGCAAATCAAAATCCGTTGCAAAGTTTGCAAGTGTTCTTTTATTATAATAATTTCGGAAGGATGTACTGTTAATTATGACTGTATCAGTTAATCCTTTATGGACTTTTTCTCCAAATGCTGCAATAAGTGCGATCGTGTTTTCAGATGAAATAAATAACTAAAAATTTGTACAAACATCACCGCAGTTTTTATAAAAATATGCTATGAATCACGATAGATATACTATCGATATGCATACTTTTTCCTTAGAAATTATTTATCATCTTGATCTTTATCGACGTAGAACAGGTTCCCAATATTATTGTATAAAAGTCTTTGAGACTGAGTTTTGAATATTTCACTTTAAAGAAAAGAAACGAAAAACTATGAGTAATAAATCTAACCACGCCATTTTATGAAAGAATTAAATATTATTAAGTGCACAAAGCTGTGAGATAAGATATAAGGATTTGAAGTTCTAAGTCTGATGAGGATCAAAATAGTAATTATTTATATAATACATATGTCATAGCATTGATTAAATTCATTACCGTCTACGTAAAATAAGCGATAGAGACAAAATTCTGCTGTCTTACGGGTATATGTTTGGTCCATATAGGATTAAAGATTATACATAAATTATCATCGTTCTTGGAATAGATGAGGTGTTATGCCTTCATGAGTGTCTCATGAATTTTTCTAGTATTTCTTTGTCTTTTTGATAGTCTGAGACAGTAATAGAAATACGAACCGCTTTATGTTACTTTCTTATGATAATATTTGAGCAATATATACATATGGTGAGCATCTTGCGTCACTTTCATTTTCAGCATCAGGTGAGATGCACTTGTTATACATATGAGATGAATACGAAGATTGAAATAGGAAATATATATTATTTCCAAATCTCCACCCGTCCTGCATGTACAGTCTTGCGACTTTACCACCACAGGAAACAACTTAATTGTTTGTACATAGTACTTTCTCGGTAATACTGAAGGTTAAGAAAAAATTTTTTACGATTTAGAAACGAAATTAGGAGTAGGTCCTCTAAGGTCTAACAGATCACTCCATACTTACAATTCACTCTTTAATTAGCCGATATAAGATATTTACTCTACGATTGCTACAATAAATTGTAATTAACAATAAAAATTACCTATCCATGCTTGTAAGTTTCAATATACAAATTTGGGCAGTGATATTATCTGGACATCAGAAGGAATCAGTGAAGGTGCATGAATTCATAGAATATATCGATTATAAAGTGAATCATCAGTTAAGTTTTATTGAACAAAAATTTTCCTCTGTTTAAAAGTATTATATCCTAGTAATCACATATTTGGAAGTTTTTAATCTAGAATTGTTTTAACGAGAAATATAATTAGATGTAGCACAGAAAATTTTTATGTAAAACAATTTATTTTACGTTTGGTACAAACAAATTTCAACTTAGTACAATCAAGTATGAATAATGGAATGAAAAGTTTAGTCTTCGAATATAATTCATTAAGCTTGGAAAACTTGGGCATAATAATTCTAAATCAGTTCAGCGTAGTTTAGCATGATATATAATATCATAAAGTTACATAATACGTATAGACAATCCTATCCTAATTATACTTCACTTTGCTTTCAAATATTCTGTAAAATAAATGCGGTTCCGCGTTATTTAAGGTCTTCAATTTTGTTCGTTCAGATCTGTCTCTGATACTAAAAAATTTGTTTAGCATTTATACTTATAGATCGTACGCCACTTTCTTCACACTTGTAAGTCGCACAAGAAGAGTGCTCACTTCTGGTTTTGTTGCTGAGACATATATAAAAAATGTAGTAAACAACCTTTTATCTCTTATGAAAACATTTACAATTCGTCGCTCTTCGGCTTCACAGCCTTGCCCTTGCGATCGAATCCTTTCAGCTCATCAGTTGCGTGCTTCGCAATATATTTGATGAAATCTTCAATATCTCTGCCACCTTCGTATTTAACTGGACTATCCTTGGAATCTTTAGGTGCCCAAAATAGAGTTGGGAAGCCGCGTACTTCGTATGGCGCAGGAACATCATTGGTAGTGGCATCAAATTTCACGATTTCGATATCTTCGTTTGCAAGTTTGTCACCCAATTCATCGAAAACTGGTGCTAATTTTTTGCAATGACCACACCAAGGAGCATAGAATTCGATCAACGTATCTTTACCATTGTTTGTAATAACTTCGTCAAAGTTACGAGCTACTGCAACCTTAACGCTCCCGGTGTTATCATCAGGAATTTGTTCGGACTTTAGATACGGTTCCAGATTTCCTGCCTCCATGTCCCTCAAGAATCCTTCGAATGTACCGACCGAAAATTCGTCTTTCATGACAAACTTCTGATTCTTAGCATTTCTGGCTAAAACAACAGGCTTATCACCCTTGACAAAGTCAATTCCGAAATCGTTCAGTTCATGCTGGAAGTCGTCTTTGGAAGAAATGGCAAAGTTCAATTTTGGGAAGTCCTTAGCAACCTTTATGATTCTGTTGCGCCAGTAGTTAGTGCCCTTAGGATTCTTCACGTAATCCACGGCATAGTAGGAAACGACCAGTGGATTTTTAAACTCGGCTGCGTTATCTCGCGTACGCACGCCCGCAATACCGAAGCTGAGAAATTAATAATCTTAGCGGAAACGGTCGGAATTCGATTATCAATGGAAAGAATTTTCTAAACACTTACTAGTTCTTGCTAATGAATTCTTGAATATCTCCCATGGTTTCATCGTATTTCACAGTGCTTGGTTCAAATTTATTCTGAAGAACTTTTGGTCTGTAGAGAACAATGGTATTCCTGCAAATAAATATAAAGTTAGTATTCTATTTAAGAGTTTTTGCAGGCAATATTTATGATGGAATGAACAAGTAGTAACTTATTTACTTGTGTCCCTCCTTTTCCAAAAGTGGCTTAGCAGTTGCGTGAGCAAATCGGACTTTCTCCTTAAGTTTCTTAGAAGCAGCATGGTACGATGTTGCTAAAGGTGAATCACCTTCTTCGAAGAAACCAACAACACCTACTTCATCAGAATCTAAGAATGATTTCAGACAATCTTCTCCAGTTAGTTCTTTAGATGCTGGTCCAACTTGTGCCTGAAAAATATTCAAATTAATTATACTCAATGCACAGAGAATTTATACATTATCGAAACAAAATTATCATACCTTCATGTATTTGGCAATACCTGCAGCTTCTCTTGGTCCATTGTAATCGCTAACAAAATCATTCTTGGAAAAGATCTTCAATGTTGGGTAGCCACTTACTGAGTATTTGTTACAAGTATCTTTTCCACTTTCTGTACAATCTACTTTGGCAAGAGTAATCGCTGGGTCATTACCCAACAACATTTCTGCAGCTTTTGCATATTCTGGTTTCAATCGTTTACAGTGGCCACACCTGGTAGAATTATCGACTGATTATGTATGACATATGCAACACTAGCTTAAGATAATGTTAGCATATGCGACCGTATTAATTTTACGTTTCCAAAAATTGAATAGAGGCAATAGATAAAAGGACAGTGGATTTCTTAGTGTAAAACTGGCAATATGTATCCTGAATGAGACACGACATATCACTCGCTAACGTGTCACAAAGCCGGCTCTTGAGATTGCCGAAAACGATTACTTGTTCAAATTATTTTGCAATTGTTTCTTGGAATTACAATTACAAAACGGTATAATACTTAATGAAACAGCATTAACATTGAGAATTTCAACAAATTTATAATTATAACAAAGAAACTTACCATGGTGCGTAAAACATAACAAGCGTGTTCTCGTGCCGTTCTAATTCATGGCTGAAAGTATCGTCGGTGAGGTCCAGTACATCTTTTTCTTCAGCTAAGACGGTAGCGAAGAACAAGAAAAGTAAACTAATATACTTGGGCAGCATCGTGGTGATGGTTTCTAAAACAAATTCGAACTATATCCTTTCCCCGCAAGACACTGTCTGCCGAAGACGTGGCTCTTGCAAGAAGTTAGCCAGGGTAGCCGCACCGTGCTGTCGTGTTCTGATTGGTCACTCCTTACGGTTGTGTATGTAGGATGTTTCTGTATTACGATATGTACGTGAATAGGGGCGGAGGAGACGAGAATCGAGACTGGAAAGGGTTAGCAACAAGGTGTATTTCATTTGAGTTTGCTTTGGTAGGGAGAACTGATAAAGAAACGGTATTTGAAAAAAAACGATCTCGCCGTCCCTCGATCTTCTGTATTCGATAGTGTCCGGGCCCTCTTCAGCTATCAACGAGAACTACAAGTATCATTTACGGTGTCTTATCGCATTTCCGGAGAACATTTTAAAATGGGAGTGACCAAGTAATTGCTGAAATTTAAAGTAAGCGAAGCTCTTCAGACGTAAATCATATGTAATTTTATTTATCTGTTTCAGCAGAAAGTAGATATAGGCAAAAGCAAGTATGTATGTACATACTACTCCAATTCTATGGTTAAAGATATATGCTTTTGTTTTCGGATGCAATGAAAGCATTGCACGTCACCACAGGGCAGCATAGCTGACAAAGTTTACTTCATCTTGCATAAGCGCGACAAAGAGGAAAGAATTTTTGCCACATAATTCAGTTCTACTTTAGTTATTGAAAATTGGTTTATAAGACTAGTTTGTAACTATTAGCGCGTAAATTTACTTTAGAACAATTGTGTAATTAATTGTTATGTATACCTAAGTATGTAACAGGGGGAGAAGAAACAAGGGATGACCAAACCAGAAGTATACGAGAAGGAGAGGATTATTTAAAAAGGAATGGAATGATTCTCATAAGACAGAGTTTAATGTAACACTGTGTTTGCTAACACCTTATTGATATGTAAATCAGAGTACGAAACGAAGTTTATCATATCACTCTTTATAACGCAGTGCTTGAAATTACGTACCATTTGCAACCCTGTCTTACCTACACCCAAAGTGGTTTTTAGTATCGTCATCTATACAGATGTGAATGAAACTACTCGCGCCTCTGCCAGTTCTGTATAGATGGCGATACCATAGCAGGAAAATGTGGCGACTCGCTTGCGCGCACTCAACACCTTGGCGCTGCGCTCGCCCAATGGATTTGGAGAGACATCCGGCGCTCCCTCAACGATTGGCTGGGATGCTCTCGGCCAATCAAGGGCGGCAGAATCAAAAAAGAAGAAGGAAGAACGTTTTCTGTTTTTTGAAAGCGTCTTGGGAAGCCATTCCTTGAAAAAGCGTCCATCTGACTTCGTCCTAATATATTTGTTCTTTTATACGTTGCTTTTGTCTCTAAAGACTATTTGTTAATTTATAAATAAATTCTATTTGTTTTTTCACGTTCTTTAAATATTTATATGTGAGGTTTAATTACGGAGTTCCCCACATATTTTGGTGACCCCGACGTGATCAAACATTAAACGTATTTTCGGAAGTTTGATTTTGCAAAGCAGTCATGTCTACTCCGCGTACACCGCCGCCCAATATTGCAGCTACTCCACGCACTTCGCGCCGTGAAAACGACGCTCAGGATGCGTTGGCAGAGGCGGAAGCGTACGTGCGGACCTTGGGGGTGCCCAGTTTGCCGAAAGTAACTCTCGGCAACCGGGACGCGCCGCCAGAGAACGAAATTCACGCGAGTGAATTTCGCAACGTAAAGTTGCCGACCCTTTGGCGCCACAAACCACAGCTATGGTTCACGAGGCTTGAATGCGAATTTCAAGTTTTCCGCGTCCGGTCGGACGAAAGCAAGCTCAGCGCGGTCGTGCGTCATTTGGATGACTCCCTGATGACCGTTGTGGAAGATTTCTTCATGGACCCGCCCACGACGAACAAATACGAGACGCTTAAGGAAATGCTTGTCTCGCGTCTCTCCGTATCTAAGACGAAGCGCCACCACACGTTATTCGCGGAGATAGTGTTGGGGGACCGATCACCCTTCGCGCTGCTTCGCGAGATGAAGTCGCTGGCTGGCAATGAGTTTCCGGAGGACATGCTGAAGACGCTCTGGATGCAGAGACTTCCCCTGAGGATCCAGGAGCTCGTGTCCATCATCGACGGGTTGTCGTTGACCAAGGTGGCGGAGGCCGTGGACAAGTCGATGGAGACATCGACGACCTTCAGCGTTGCGGCAGTTGCAACGACGCCGCGGGATGCCAGGCTGGACATGTTGGAGCAGAAGCTTGATTCCATCATGGCGGGTATCGGAGCCGTGCGCGTGGGAACGCGCGGTCGCTCGTCCGAACGGTCGCGCGCTCGATCTCAGGCTCGGTCGAAGACCAGGAAACGAGTTTCGCGGTCAAAGAGCTCGCCGGGATATTGCTTCTACCACCGGATGTTTGGGGACCAGGCCAGGCGATGCACACAGCCGTGCACTGCATCGTTTCCCCTAGCAACGCCGGGAAACGCCAGCAACCGTCCAGAATAGGAGCCATCTTGGACGGTTTCCGCACCCCCCGAAGGCTTCATATTTACGACCAGCAGAGTGGGATCCGTTTCCTGATTGACACAGGAGCGGATATTTCACTCCTGCCGAAGAAATTTGCAGGAAAACAGCCTCAAGCCGCTGCGTTTATTTGCAGCCAACGAGGCTATAATAAACACCTATGGCGAGAAGTTGCTCGCGCTGAATCTCGGATTGGGAAGGGCCCTACGCTGGAAGTTCTGCATCGCCGACGTTTCCATGGCGGTGATAGGCGCAGACTTCCTATATTTTTTCGATCTGGGTGTAGACCTGCGACGTGGACGACTTCGCGACCAGCAGTCCGGCACGGAGGCTCAGGGACGCCTGACTTCTGAGGTTCACGCATCCGTAGTCACTGTGCTGCCGGAATCGGCATGCCATCGTTTGTTGCAGAAGTTTCCTGGCTTGACGAACCCGTCAGCGCCAGCGCACAGCATGGTGCAGCAGGTCCATCATCATATCGAGACGCAGGGCCCACCAGCAGCACAGCCAGCTCGCCGCCTGCCGCCGGAGAAGCTGAGCATTGCCAAGGCGGAATTCGCACACATGCTGGAAGCTGGGATCTGTCGACCATCTTCGAGCCCTTGGGCAGCGCCACTACACATGGTGCCCAAGAAGGAAGCCGGAACGTGGAGACCGTGTGGTGATTACAGAGGTCTGAATGCAGTCACGGTACCTGACCGCTACCCCCTTCCACACGTCCACGATTTCACGTCCGCGCTTCACGGTAAGTCCATTTTCACCACTTTGGACTTGCTCAAGGCTTACCACCAGATCCCAGTCGCTCCAGAGGATGTGCCCAAGACGGCTGTTATAACGCCGTTCGGCCTCTTCGAATTCCTGGCAATGCCGTTTGGTTTGAAGAACGCATCGCAGACATTCCAGAGGTTCATCAATGCCGTTCTTCGCGACCTCGATTTCGCGTTTTGTTACGTGGACGACATATTGGTCGCTTCCGAGTCGCTGGAACAACATCTGGAGCATCTCAAGATCCTGTTTGGTAGATTGCAGGCTGCTGGGGTCACACTGAATGTCGCCAAGTGCACTTTCGGGCAAGCGGAAGTGCGTTTCCTTGGATACTCCGTGACTCCAGAGGGAATCAAACCCTTGCATGACAAGGTAAGGGCCATTGTCGATTTCCCAAGACCTGAGACGATTGTGGATCTACGAAGGTTCCTGGGGATGTTGAACTACTATCGGCGATGCATCAAGCGTGCAGCTCACGACCAGGCGTTGTTGAACGACTTCATCAAGGACTCGCGGAAGAATGACAGGAGACCGGTCATTTGGACTCCGGAAGCTGAGGAGGCTTTCTCTCGGTGCAAGAAGTCTCTCTCCGAAGCCACGCTACTTTTTCACCCCCGTGCAGAGGCTGCCTTGGTTCTTACAACCGACGCATCTGCCTCAGCCGTCGGAGCGGCATTGGAGCAGGAGATCGAAGGGAAGCTGGAGCCGCTCGCATTCTTCTCAAAGAAGCTGAGTGCGGCCCAGCGGAATTACAGCACGTACGACCGGGAGCTCTTGGCCATATATCTCTCGATACGAGCCTTGAAAGATTTTGTTTTTTCACGTTTTTTAAATATTTATATGTGAGGTTTAATTACGGAGTTCCCCACAAACTGTAGATATGGCAGAGACCCGCGTAGTTTCAAGCAGATCTTTACAGATATTAATTAATTTATGAATTAATATATATATATACATTTCTTGCGCTTATGCAGGGTGAGAAGTACCAGCCAATGCTTCTTACTCTTTGCATGCGGAAACTGCACACACAAAAAATATATTAGTATGTAACAGAAGAGGGAAAGATTGTTATGGGATATTTAGAGGAAAAAGAAAGGAGGGCCGAACTAGAAGCATCATTTTTTTTAAACCATTCATTTAAAACGGAGTGGATTGAGTCTAACAAGATTCATTTAGATGAGAGCAGTAATAAAGGATAAAACGGAGAGCCTTGAAAGAAGATACTATGAAATGCAAGCGCAGAGGCACAGCAGACCAGTAAAAGGGGCAAGATGCATGTATAAAGAAAGGTTCAGAGCATGCATGACTCCTGTGCCCAACTCTACTTTAGTAAATAATAGTGCTGCAACTGATCACTGTTCATGAGCAGAGTATGCTGAAATCAGGGTCGAATTTCTGAGTCCCGTTGGGCCATGAAAGTCCATAAGGTGATTTGTCTATTCTTATATCTCGTCTGTGATTCTGTATTCCTATTAACATTCGACTGTTTTCAACATGTCCCCGATAGATGGCGCCACACGTACTACCTTTCTGTCAAATTGTGAACCATATCTGCTTTAAACATAGAATGAAAACTTCCCGCCTTCTAGGTATGATTTTTTAGTAAATTACATCTCAATTTGTAAATATTGTAAGTATTTAGTTATTTTTACAAATTCTGCGCATTAGGACTTTGCAATTAAAGTTCCTGCGCGGTCCTTCGTGTTTATGGAATTGGAATTAGGTTCCTTCAAGGATTCTTATGGCGTGAAAATGATTATTATGACAAATCTATTTTTAATTTATATAAATGCACTACAGCGACTAAAGCCTCTTGTTTTCTCAGGGATGCCCCAGGAGTGATTGCAAAATCACTAACGAATTAGCACGTCCCGCGGTATTTCCCGGATTAATCTTTGACTGCTATACAATGCATAGAACAATTGCAAAAACAGTACTTATCAGTATACTATATGAAATGTAACGATTGAAGTGAAAATTATATTTCTGTAATGCAATTCAGGAAATTTGATTAAATTATTACACGAATGAAGGAAAAGTTCTAAATAATATATAACATAGCAATTCATTGTTTATTTCGGCCGTATTCTTCTACAGTGCAATGGCACCTGCCGATTTTCACGTAACGCTACAAAACAGTAATAAACAATCCATTTACGTGAGAATGTATATATGCATGAACAGAACAAACAGGAATGAAATGCAGTCAGACGTACCGATGTAATTAAACATGAAGTGAATTTAAATGGCGATTCTTTCCACGCCAGCGATTGGTTATCTGCCCGCGTTTAGCGTAGACATGAGTTTGCAGAAAGAAGGAAAAAGTATAATATGGATGGAATGGGGGACGCCAAATAATATAAATAACAGAAGCAGGATTTAATCAGTCGTAAAGAAGTGGCCCTAACGTTGACACCGAAAAGACAATAGAGCAGTGCTACGCTTGCCCTTCTTATTTAACTTAGCATCATATAAAAGACGTCTTCTGGTATTATGGTGAGTGGACGTATACCGCAATTAAATTTACCAACATTTTTTTCGAATATATACTTGATCCATATTGCATTTAAATACACCAATAGAATAACACATTTGGGAGAGGTGAATGACAAGAAAAATTGGAGCAACAAGAATTATTAAGAATTATTAAGAATTATTAAGTTGAATCACTTTAACATCTTTTTTTTGTAGGGCGTTTAATAAATTGGATTGCTCGGCGCATGTTACGTGCAGGAGATACATATTTTACATTTACGATCGCTGAGATAGTCCCTTGCATGTCTGGATGCTCAATTAAGTAATCGAGCTGCATTGACGTGCGCCAGTAACGATCTACGTTACGTAAAGATGCAGTTGCAAATGAATTGGTGATGATATTTGATAGGCAAATCGTTTGTTCGTTAAAGTACGATAACGTAAAGCTTAGCTATATTTTATTACATTAATTATATATAGAACGAAATAGAAAATGTATTGCCGCTGATCTTTACAATTAATGTCATGAACGAAGGCTTACGTTTACGTAAACATCGACACACCCTATTAAAATATTAAATTGTCGCGTTTCGTGAAAAATTAAATGCAATTATATCTAGTATTATTTACAAAATGAGGAAGTTGCCGGTTCAAGAATATCTGATAAATTATTAATTATCATATAAACGGTAAACTTGATACGCGAGCCTCGCGTGTTCCAATAATAGATGAATGATCATTGATTTAAACATTTGTCTAATTGCCACGCGAACGATTACCAAAATCGATAGAAACGAAAGTTAAGTACGATATATGTATATGTATTCCACAAGCATATGCAGCTGAAAGTAATTTCATACAATTATTTAACGTAGTGAGTATTTATTTCTTGATAGTACTTTAATTGTACCCATTAAAGTTTCAAGTATGCGATCATTCATGCAGTATTCAATATTTTCAAAACATGTAATCTATTTTATAAATTAAAAAACGGTGATGACGTATTTCTTCCCCGCCGGAGCCGCAGGTCCATCACTGCCAATCGGGCGAGTCCCCCACTATGGTACAGCAACAGCTCCTCTATTACTTACTGTATACGGACGACTACCTGCGACTAGCTCGAGGACAATATACCAAGAAAAATTCAATCGCAAATATTGAAACCATGGTCATAAAGATCACACGTAAAACCAAACTCATTTGATGTAAACGTAGACGTAGGCGTAGACGTAGTGGGGACAATTCCCATTCGCCTTATGCTACAGGGAAGAGTAGGGATAACAGCCAAGTGGCTCGCGAGCCGCCAATTCGTCACCCCTGATCTAAAATATCGAACGAGATCTAAGAACTCAAACGAGAATCAATCAAACGAGAATCACTTTCTCCAATGAGTAATTAATGCGCGTGACTATATTTCGAAGGATAATAAAAGTGGGATCGTGCATAGAGAAGTTCTTATCGACTTCTCGAATCGACGTGACTTTTTTTGATGATAATTCATAAGCGTACTTCGGAGAACTGGCGCCTTCAGTTGTGACCCACCTGTCACTGCGGAAGGTTCTCTGCTCCTTTTTATCTCGTCTCTCTGAGACAGAATCGAGTTCATTTACATTTGGCTATCAGCCGCTGTACTAGAAATTCTTCTACCTTGATATATAAGAGTATCTGATTTTCATTTTTTCAGTTTTCAAGCCAGTATATTCATTACATCAACGCTTATTGGAGTAGCACCGTGACAAGTAAGAAATTTTTTCGTTCCTTAAATGCCGTATCATCATGATCCATTAGTTTACTTTCTCTTTTACTGTTTCTCTGAACTATCAGTTTCTCGAACAGCTTTTATGCAGTTGACCTAAATTTTACCCTACAAATATGTCTAAACTGAAACTGACTTAAGAAAATGAACCATCTCGTTTATTACATAACTTTCGTGAAATATATCAGGTGGTCTTTGTCAAACTAAAAATTGCGTCAGACATCATTCTTTCTATTATGCGAATTTTTCTATTATTGTGTTTCAGACAATTTAAGAAATATGCCCTGCCCATTTTTAACACGCCTTTCTGCGAATTACATTCGTAATTATGGAACATCTGTAATTATGAACTACCGCCAACTTTGTCCAGTGATGTCCCAATCCTTTAGCACTCAGCCAGGTACAGTTGAGACCCAGCAAACTGATGAAGGTATCAATGGTCAATACCTGTTTCCCGCTAAAGAACAAAACGCAGGGAAAGTGGCCAGTCCTATGGTCGAAGAAGAAATTGTTAACCCAACACCCAGTGATACCAAGGAGACACAAAATTTTCCTTACGAAGAATTCTTTCACGAACAAATAATGAAGAAGAAAAAGGATCATTCCTATAGAGTATTCAAAAAAGTAAATCGACAAGCAGACAATTTTCCAAAAGCAATGGAATATTCGTGGGGGGCGAAACCAATTAATGTTTGGTGTTCTAATGATTATTTGGGGATGTCACGGCATCCAGCTGTTAAGGAATCTGTTAGAGAAGCGTTAGATAAGTTTGGCACCGGGGCTGGAGGGACAAGAAATATATCGGGAAACTCTGTGGCTCACGAAAAGTTAGAAAACAGATTAGCTTCCTTGCATCAAAAGGAAGCTGGCTTATTATTTACGTCTTGTTTCGTTGCCAATGAATCCACGCTATATACATTAGCAAAGTTTCTACCCGGATGTCACATTTTCTCCGATGCTGGAAATCATGCGTCTATGATTCATGGTATAAGAAACAGTGGTGTACCGAAGCATATTTTTAGGCACAACGATGCGCAACACCTGGAAGAACTTCTCTTCAAGGTGGACAAAAATGTACCAAAAATTGTTGCATTTGAAACGGTCCATTCTATGACTGGTGATATATGTCCATTGGAACAATTATGCGATATTGCCCATAAGTACGGTGCATTAACATTTGTCGATGAAGTTCATGCTGTGGGATTGTATGGATATTCGGGTGCTGGAATCGGAGAGAGAGATTGGGTGTTACATAAAATGGATATTGTATCCGGTACCCTGGGGAAGGCCTTTGGCAATATTGGCGGATACATTGTTGGATCTGCTAAATTAATAGATATGATAAGAAGTTACGCATCCGGTTTTATTTTTACAACCTCGTTACCACCAACGGTATTGTACGGAGCATTGAAGGCCATTGAAATTTTAGCCTCGGACGAAGGAAGGGCCTTAAGAGCTTCCCACCAAGATAATGTAGCTTATATGAAATCTATATTAACTGTTACGGGTCTGCCGCTGGAAGATTCGCCGTCTCACATTATACCGATAAAAGTAAATTTTTATTAATTTCATTAATTATACATTGTTCTAACTGTTGTACTTAATTGGAATCATTTTTCAGATTGGGGATCCGTTGTTGTGTAGTCAACTTGCCGATTCGTTGATAAGAGAAAAAGGGCATTATGTTCAAGCGATTAATTATCCAACCGTTTCGAAAGGGCAAGAAAAATTAAGGCTCGCCCCAACTCCGAAACACACTCGGGCAATGATGGACCAATTTGTGAAAGACTTTTTCGATATCTTTCATCGGCTGAATATACCTACGATCGAGTCTAAGTCGAATGAAATGCCGCGTGCGATTCGGGTTCATTGACGAATATGAAATAATAAAAGATGTAAAATAATAAACACTTAAAATGTTATATTATACGAATATAATTTGTTCGTATACATTAATCTATTTTACTCGGATACCTGTGCTGTTGAATAAGCATCCAACAGTGTTGAAATGTTAACGATTACTCATAGTTTAATTGATTTATGAGGAATTTGAAATAAAACGTCATTGCAAAAATAACGTATTTTATATTCATTAATTTCGACGATTTGCTGATGCATTGTAAATATCAAGATTAATAATACAAAATACAAAGCAGAACTTTTAAATTCAAAAGGTGTATCAATTAAACCTTGACTTACAGCTGATAGGAACAACACGCATGCGCATTGCTTTAACATAATATTCAATTGACAGTGAAGCTGTTTGTGCTTGGAAGTACGTTCGCAAGTGTTTTTATATGAATATTATTTACTTATCTTTTATTTTCATACGTGTACTAACATGGCACGGTGAACTAACAAATTATCAACGAAACCAATGAATGGATCAATCTCGGAAACAAATACAATAATACATAGTTCGTGTTGAATAAAATGCTGATCGACAGTTGAAGCAAAGGTTAGAATGAGGAGCGTCATTAATATTTTCAAAGTTTTCGCTGCTTTGTTTTATGACTATGCACGCGGATTATCGTACACCATTACTACGATTCTGATTCTCGGCTACTGCTTGCACCCAGCTAGATTTGCCTCGCATTATACTTTTATAAAAGCCGAGGATATTTACGATGAAATGGAAAGATCCTATCCGGCAAAAGACAATTCTTGTACGATTGCTATCGATCCCCGACGATCTTCTCAATTACATTATCCCGAGGAACATCCTCGAGAAGATCCAGTGGCGATGGCACGTCGCCTAGGTATATTACCTGGAGGACAGTGGAAACCTCTGAGCTGCCATCCATTATTTAACGTGGCCATTATATTGCCATACAGAAATCGCCAAACGCAGCTTACCATCTTCATGAATTATATTCACCCTTTTCTGCAAGCTCAAAACTTAGATTACAGAATATTTGTAATAGAACAAAGCCCGATGCGCGAGTTCAACCGTGCCAAACTATTCAATGTTGGATACGCTGAGGCAACCAAGGTGAACGACTTTCATTGCTTCATTTTCCAAGACATAGATCTGATACCTCAGAATCCTGACAATATTTATGCGTGCACTAAAATGCCTAGACATATGAGTTCAAGCGTGAATACGTTCCGATACAATTTACCATATACCGGTCTGTTTGGCGGAGCAATTGCTTTAACTCGAAAACAATTTGAAAGGGCTAATGGATTCTCCAATGTTTATTATGGTTGGGGGGGAGAAGATGATGATTTTTATAATCGTTTACAATCAAGAGGGTTGCAGGTATTATAATTGTTCATACTATTAATTGAAACATCGTTAATAATTAGAATTATATTTTGTGCATTGTGATTTTAAATTTTAGATCACACGTTTTGGACCTAATGTTGCTCAATATTACATGCTAACCCACAAGAAAGAACCTCCAAGTAGCGCCAGATTTGAAAATCTTGAAAACAGTGCTAGGAGGTACGACACAGATGGAATAAGTAATTTAGAGTACAGAGTTCTCAATCATCAATTAAGGCCGTTGTACTCTTGGATTTTAGCAGATGTTTAACTTTGGTATGATTTTATTTAATTTTCATTATTTAACATTTCCCGCATTCTATTTGCAACTCCCGTGAAGTTTAATCAAAAATAAGTTTTTCCTTTTAATTCAATTATGAACGGTAATTAGCTGTTCCTGTATATTTTTATCGCAAAGCAAATAGCAATTATGAAATTTTATTGCAAAATTCGTAATCATTACTTGTCCTGAATACTGTCCTGAATACTACATGATGTATTAAAACAACAGTAAACATTTCTTAATTGTGTTGCCGTCTGAATTGATGTACTACTTTACCGAAGTCAGTTTTATAAGCAAATACCGATTTAATAGTACAAAACTTTTATATACAAATAAGTCATAGTTCTTTCCTCTAGAAGTATCAAGAAATCGAATTAAACCTTTTATGACTGATCTTTTTACTTTGGAATCAACTTAATTATTTAATGAAATCTTTGAGTATTTCTTATCTCTTACTTTATGTGAATTTCAAAGCCTATTTTGTCTGTGCTCAATAATTCAACTGCATTTATTTTTTAGTTATAAATAACTTATATTTGTATTGTCATATTCGATATTGTAAAAAATCGTACTAGTTCAAGTATTTAAATTTGAATAAAACAAACAAAAATAAGAAAGAAACGAGCATAGTGAAAAAAAAGTTTCTATCACTTAAAAATGAACACGAGTGCATTGCAAGCAATAACGCCGCGTGTACGTTTATTATCACCTTTGAACCTATCACTTATTACATGGGTTTTGCATGTGTAATTAAAAAAATAACGATAAAGTGTACGAATGATTGTAGAAATGTGTATGTATAGCGAAGAATGTTAGGTTGGACCTCCAAAATTACAGCGTAAATCATAATAAAAAGAAAAATTGAGGAATATATGTACGAGTAAAAATATATCTTTCCGTATCTATGTATGTGTATATAGGTACATGACATAATTACATTGTAAAGGAATTACGAAATTTAATGCAAATCGGTACAATATAATAAATATGCGATACACCAGTGAGCGGGTTTAGTTACACTGGATTATAAGTATTTTTCTTAAAGAAGCACTAGGAAACTGAAATCAAAAAAATCAGACATCTAAAATATATAACTTGGGCTTTAAATTCATCCTAGTGATTTCATAATGCTCCAGTGTATTTTCCTTTGAAAATATAAAAAGTACTGTATTGTGCATAAATTGTTAGACGAGAATTGCTTAGCTTAGGTAATCTTTGAACTATTTTGTTACTGGTGTTTGTAATACATTCTCGGGGTACGTACATTTAACAAGCAGTTAGAGATGAAATAAATGTAAAATTTTGTGTAAGCGAATGAACAGATCGTTAGTTTGTTGTTGACTTTGAGAAGTGTGTTGAAATAATAGGAGCATCTTTGAATCCTAATGCGCAGAATGAAGTATTCATGTTTAACTGTAAACTGGTGTGTATAGTTACAAATAGTATTAATTTATATTTTTTCCAAAAAATCCTAGAATGGTGAAATGTATTACGAATATATAATAATATTACGAAAGTAGAAAAGAAATTTAAAAAAAACTGTATATTCCCAAGAATGGATTATTACTTTTCAATTATCAGTATGTAGCCAGCACATGTTTTTTCGAGTAATACGCATATATACCTATTCATCTATGGAAAATTGGGTACAAGTACTTATTTATATATAAAATCTATTTTAAATGATATTCAATATATTATGTATCAGACAGTTCTTGATAACGCGCGTACATCATTTTCTTTACGCAATCCTTGTACGTATCCCCGGGTAAAGCACTATAAGATGATGATTTAGCCCCCAAGCCAGCCGTAGGAACCCTTCTTTCAGCTTCGATGATGCTTGTCCTACCTTGATTGGTTTTTCCAAGTCCCATTCCTTCACTCCATCCCATCTTTTGTAAAAGTTTATTTCCAACATTATCCGAACCAATACCGGCTCTTGTAGGTTCCTCATAAGACACTGATATCTCCTCGACCCTAGTTTTTAAGTATTTCTCTTTAAGTTTATTTGGCTGTGGAGGTTCTGGCTCGCCGTATTTTGCCCTCCTTTCCTTAGCACGGTCTCTGTATTTGTTGTTTCTTTGCTGTGGATCATTTGGATCTAAACCACGTACTTGATACCAGTTCTCCAAGTTTTGTTTATGTAGGTCGGATAATTGTTGATGTCGAAGTAATGCTTCTTTGCTTGGAAATTGTCGTTTACATAATAAGCATGCCAATTTACTCCAGTCTGTGTGTTGCCTTTCTTCTTGTTGTACATCCTCTATTTCTTCTTCCGTGTCGCTACCACCACCATAGGCAGCTACCAAACCATTATTTCCACTCTGATCTTCGTCCTCGTGATAAGAGTTTGCGAGAGATTTCTTCTCCAATATGGCGTATCCTGCATCCGCAGCTCCACTCCCGACACCTTGATTGCCATCACCACCAGCAAATTCTGAATTCCAATTACTCTTTGCATTTTCCTTCTTTTGATTTAACGTTTTTGCCCAACGTTCCATATCTTTTGCTATTTTCTTCGCAACTTTCACTTTATCTTGTTTACTGTCTTTCTTTTTACTCTCGTCCTCCTTCAGTGCATCTTGCGTTGCAGCGGCAACCGACGATGTTGTTTGATTGTTGACTGTGCTTGTCGAATCTGTGCTACTTGCTGTAGCGGTGATCGTAGTTCCGCTGGCTGTAGTTGCCGTTGCTTGCGTCACTGTTGGTGCAGTCTGAACACAAAGGAGAATCGAAAAAAAGGAATATAATTACACGTAAGCAATTATTTATATTAATAAAAAGTACATGAACTTTAGTTACCTTCGCCGGTTGATATGAAAATGATTCGGAATCCCAATAAAGGAACTGTTGCGTGTGACTATTATAATAATATTGCGAATTAGGATCGTAATACAATCCCGTGCTTGGATCGTAATAGTAGCCCGAGGATTCATCGTAATGATAAGTGCTAACATCAGGCACAGCTGTGAAGAAAAAGAAAAAAAATTTTTCATAACAAAGTTGATTAGAGCTGCGTGCACTTGATTAGAAACCTACAATAAACTTTTCCATCACTACCGTGCGCCGGCACTCTACCGCTTGCCAATGCGGTACTAGTTGGTGCCGTAGGTGTTGGTCTATTTTTCATTTCTTCGGAATCTCCTAATTTTCTGGATGCTTGTAATTGTTGTATGGCAGATTGTGCTACAGCCGCGGCTGCATTCACCCTATCAGTCTGATTTAACGATGGCAAAGTAATCGCGGTTCCCTGCATTATTTGATTCTGATAATATTGCGTGTAATACTGAAGATAGTGAGCTTTCTGTGCAGGCGTCTTAGCATATAAGTTGGCACTATACTCTGCCAATTGAGCAACATCGTCTAAAGTATATCTTTGTGGCTGGCTGTCGTTCGCTTTCCACGTGTTGGTGTTACTTATTTGGTGGAGTTTGCAGTAAGTGATCTCCACTTTTCGACCATCTACCACTAATCCCTGTTTCGTAAGTGCCGTATGTAAGTACATGGCATCCACTACGTTCCCCATTTCCAGGTAACATACACCCCTCGATGTATTTGTAAGAGAATCGCGCCCAATACGAATACTTCGTATCGGCATCGACGACAGATTCTTCATTGCTTGTAAGACTGAATCCTCGGTGGTTAATACGTCCAATCCTCGAAGAAGAACAGTGTTCGTAGGATGGGGACTGATTTCGTCGCTACCTTCTCCACCTTCTTCGCTTTCTGCTCGAGAAGCAGAACATTTGAAACACGTTTCGCGTCTCTTGAAATTATGTGCGCCACACTGCAATGGAAAAGTGGAAAGGTTGCAATGTTTTCATTGTATTTTCTAACGTAAAAATTTTATAATTAAGTTTACCTTAACGCAATGCCAATCTTGCGTGTTTTTTGCTGGTGGTTTATCTACATGGCAATCTTTCGGTATACTGTACTGCATCAAGGCACGGTATTGGTCCTGTAGCATCAGTACTCCCTGAAACAGAGAATTTCAGTGTTATCCCGTCCAACATCCTCTCAAAGCAGCTGTTTATCCCGTAAACTTCCTTCTTGGCTGACGAAATTATAGGTTTTTTTCTACTTCATAGCTTTCCGTCTCGAACGAACAGTAAATAAAATGTCGTGGGCTTATAATGTGGGCCATTCCACACGGCTTGCTGACCAAATATATATTATATATATATATGTGTGTGTGTATATATATAATATGTTCATGCGCGAAAAATTTGTCTTTCTTTCAACAAAAGAATCGAATTCGTGGCAACAACAACGATTTGCTTGCATACAAATTGGTACGTGAGCAAGGAAGTAAAATCGTGCATAAAATTGGCATTCTTTTGTAATGCTTGATCAATGAATAATTGCATCGAGAGAATAGTTCAAATGGTAAAAGCAGACTAAAATGATACAATTTAAAAATGGAAAAGCATTTTATCGGAATATATGAATATAGCAAAAATGTGATTTGTATAGAAATAAATTGTCATGCCAGATATAATATTTGTATTGAAAGGTAGAAGATAAGACGACTGGAATGACCCTCCTCCGATCTTCGTTGTTAGTCCACAATCTTTTATGATAGATATAGATGATAGGAAAAAAAAGCACGCGACGCGTCCTTCCGATATAGTAACTTTATAATCCAATAGACGGAATTGCGAGCGAGTTAAGAAAAGTCTGCAAAGTATGTGGGGACTCCTAGATAAATAATTAGGTACGGTAGATTGAAGTAGCCTTTGATAGGTGCACAGCCATGGCCATGGGGAAGGCCAAGGGGCTGCGTTACCGTGCCTTGCCGCCACGGGGCGTCGGTGGCACGCGTACAACGCATCGGTTGGGTATCTGGACTGAACTTCTTTCTACCTGTTTCATCTCCATCCACCGTGCGGCCTCCTGAGTCGCGTTAAACTCGACGAATGCAAAACCTCGCGAAGCACCTATACAGAGCAAATACACACATATCCAAAGTTAATCCACGTTTTGCCTGGGTGTCTCTACTCTGAGAGGGCAGGCAATCACAGCACCAACCATTGACAGACTGAGTTTCAAACGAAGTATTTCTTCGCTTCGTCGCTTGCTTTCATTTCCATTTGCCTAAAGCTCAGCAGAATGAATTCTACTCGGGTGACGGATGATTTCTTTCGTATCTTTACGCGAACTTTATTTTACTTTAATTCCAGACCTACCCAAAAGTCTCTTTGTTTCCCCCAATTTTCTTTTTGTCATCACAGCCCAAAGATTAAAGGAGCGCCAACAATAATTGTACAACAGACCCTTTCTTTCTTCCCCCTGCCCCCCTTTTCCAGAAATTTTCATATTATGCGTTTGCTGTTGATATGAAAATTGGAAACTCCAAATAAGACTTGTATAGTTTGTCAAAGAGGGTCACTTATGTATACCATCAAATAAAATGTAATAATAATAATAATAATAATAATAATAATAATAATAATAATAATAATGATTATAATAATAATATTAGGTGTTATTTTGAAAGTAGAACATTTTTTGCAGAACTGGTTGGTAGAGTCATGTTCCTATCATTTTAGGTGTAAGATTGGGGATTCTTAGAAATATTTGTACCACCCTTGGAAGTTGTGTAACGATGATCTGATTTCCCCGAAAATATTCTTCTTATGCAACAAGTTATGTTCTTGTTATAAAACTTACCTGGTTCCAAGAGTAGAAAGTTAATTCACGATTTGTATTCGATTGACAGTGATTATATTCACTGTACTGTATCAACAATTTTGAGGTATGCATGATTGGTACCAACATAATACTAATAAACTGTTTGTACAATGTAATAAAAAGCTGCTTGAAATTTCCATCACAAACAGATAAAATCAGAAAAAGTATTCTGTACACTGATCAAGAGTTCCAAACAGCTTTTTCAAATGATCACTAAAAATTCAAACAATAAAATTAGGCTGCAGAAATCTAATGCAACCTGCTTATATAAAAAGCAATTCACTAATTTGCTCCTTAGGTTTTTGGGGCAGTTAAATTACAAAAATGAAGATAATTACCTGTATCCTTTTTACGAATCAGCCTGATGTCCTTTGGCATGAGACCACAGTTGAGGATATCTTGCCGCACCTGTGATACACACATCATAATGATAACAGTGATGCATGCTTGCAAATGCAGGCTCACGGAGTGGCCAATTATGTTGGGCCGCTAAGTTGACAACCTACGTCATTTTCTGTAATATGCTGTGCAAGCCCACGAATCATTATGGTGTTGTTCGGTGATTGAGATTTGTAGTGAATGCCTTCCATGGACGAACCATAAGTACGTCCATGGTCGTGCTCAAAGTCCATACTTTCTCGACTATGATCGTCATCACGATCCCGATCTCTTTCCTCACGCTTGCCCCTACGATCGCGATCTCTGTCCCTATCTCTGTCTCTCCTAGAGCGATCTCTATCTCTATCGCGATCACGATCTCTGTCTCTTTCTACGGAATCTCTGTCCCTTTGTCTTCCATAACGATCCTCTCTGTCTCTGTAACTGCGATCTCTGTCGTCTCTGCTCCGATCCCTCCTGTCTCTAGACCGATCTCTTTCTCGATCTCTGTCTCTACCCCGATGGTTTCTGTATTCTGGACTCCGATGATCTTTATCGCGATGATCATTATCCCGGTGTTCCCCATAATCTGGTGACCTGCTGCTTCCGTAATCATTACGGTAATCGTAATCTGAGTTATGACCTCTCCTTTCAGGTCCGTAACCTGGCTCCCAAGGGTCAATGTTGTTAGTGTACATGTTGTCCATTCATTTAATTTGTTTCTGAAATAATTCCAATCCTTATTTTAGTTTATTCACAATTACTTACTGCATAGAAAATAAGAAACTCGGTTATTTAATTTATTTATTAATTTGATAATTCGAACGATAATAGCTGCCAATTATAGTAAAAGTGGCAATCAATAAGTACTTAAAATTAAATTGCGGCTCTGATAAAAGCATATTATTAAATTAAACACCTCCCACTGTGTATAGATATGTATCTATATAATAAAGACAAAATATCGTATATTTACGGAGGTAAATTGATATATTCGTAGTTAATATATATTAAATAGATTGCGTATTAGCGAAATAATCAGCATTGAATATTTATATCTTGAAAGGTTAAGATGTTCCAAAAGTACGTTAGAAACTTTGCAACCATTTGATGGGGGGCATTTAAAATTACCATGACAGCTTTACATCTTATTTTTCCAACGTGCATTAACAATTAAAATACATATTAGCAGAGTAACACGTATTTCTTGCATAATGCTAACAAGGGAACAGTCATATAAACAAAAAAACATAATATACGATACAAAATGAGTTAAGAAGGAATCTCAATCCGTAAACGCAAATGAAACATCGTGGCGTTAACTAAAAATCGTTATCCAACGTTAGTGGAGATTTGGTTGGAGTATATGAAAATTTTAATCTAATGATATCAGTATTGTGAGTAAACTGTAAGAGTAAAATTTTCACTTACTTCACTCGTTATTTATGGAAACAGTCAAGAATTAACGTGATGCGAACAATGGCGTGGTTGCACCTCTCGTTCCTTCGGTACAATATGGCGGCGAATGTGTAGGACGGACCCATTACGTGGTCCAAGACGTTGTGTCTAGAACAATTTTCAAGGGGGCGCTGTTGTTAGTCTTGTGTCATTGCAACTTCAAAACGACGTAATTTTTATTGTGAAAAAAGAACTAGTTAAAAATCTTCTAATATTATCTCCGCCAAAAATTTAGTCAGATAATTTTCACTTAAAACACTTGCGCACATTGCGATTACGTATTTGATCCTATTTAGCATACGAATAGCTTTAAAATGCATTTACAAGATGGAACCAACTTCTGGTACAATATTGTGTCTCACTTTCTGATTTACCGATCGTATAAAAATAATCAATTTTCTTACTCCTTATCATTAAGAACTGAACAAAATGTATGCCCTCATGGAAATATTGAAACGAATACGAAGTTATAATTGTACACTAGTAAATTTCATATGCTATTCTCTGTCATAAATAACAATATGCACTAGGTATCTTAACGAGAAGTAAATTTGAATTTGAAGCAGATAAAATCTATTTTAAGCTCGTAGCCATTTGCTTAATATTATTCGCAACGTTATGATTTATTTACTTACTCATTTTCAAAATAAAGCATACAAGATGCAAAGATATACCGTGAGCATTGTGAAAAATTTTTTAAAATAGTTTGTCTCCGTTGAAGAAACCGCCTAAAAACTTTGCGAAAGAATCAGAAGATGGCGCACCATTGCCAAACAGATTTCCCGCGTAGAGTTTCCCGCTGAAATTGAAACAATCAGTGCGTAGAATGATTTGTCGCGTGTGAGTAAATTAATTTAAATTTTCGTATATTTAACAAATTTTTTCTAAATAAAGAAGCTTTTGGTGACAAATGTTTAATATCTGGATAACGTGGTAGTATCCATTTTTAGCAATCATTGGTATTTTTTGTTGTATAGACTTATTTAAAGTCTGGCCCTTTGTTCCGTTGACTGTTGATAAAGTGATATGCAATGTGTATATAAATGAGTTCTTAATATACGTATATCGAATGGTGTTTAATACCTAGAACTCGCATTATTAATTTAATTCAGTCAGAATAATCTTTGAAACGTCGAAGGCTGTGTAAAATACATAATTAATTATATGCCATTGTATGAAACTATTGTATATATAATCGATCTTGAAAACTTTTGATAATGAAGTTTGTTGGCCAGGCATAGAGAGTTGTGCCCAAAGTGTTTGTTTAATTGAAATACAAGTGTTAAATATTGTAATAGACAATCGGTACATAGCATGCGGTGTATATAAGTGTTTAAAATATAACCTCAAATTGCATAGTAAAAATCTCATTGTTCTACATATAAATACAGTATACATTTTAATATTTGTCATTGTTAAAACCAATCAAATAAACAGTGCAAAAGTGTTTTAATCATAGAACTAAGTACCATACACCAAAGATAAATCTCTTCATGAAGATGAATTAGGTGGCTGTAACCGGTGAGTTAATCAACATAAAATATTACATAATTATAACATTCGTATACTTGATATTTCATTGTATATATTTTTCTACATATGTTCAATTTCGTATACGAAAACTATTTCTTAGTTGTTCGAAACGTATAGTGATACTGCATTGAACTACAATTCATCGATAGTAATACCAGTCTCGATTATTTCAAAGGCAAAGAAAAGAATGCATAAAAATGGGCTACAAGTTTCAATCACTTTCGTATATACATTCCTCGAATCGTGGAATAGATAGGTTATTTGATTTCCGTTCTCTACGTATCCAATGTGCAACTGCAGTAATTCTTTCATGTATGCGAAGTAACAAGGTAAAATATCATATAACAGGTAATTGTTATGCGAAAAAATGGGATTTCTAGAAATGTATATACATATACAGCATACAACAAGTGTGCGAAAAGGGTTAAGCCTGGGCAATCGGGGTCTGTCTCCGCCCAAGCTGTACATGAACATATATATACCTATTCATATCGCGCGATTTCGTCAAAATTCGGATGTATTCGGTCCCGTAGGTGGTTGTCGGTGGTCGCTCCTGCTGCACGGGATGTCTGCTTGCGCGCGCCAGTACCGGCTAAAGAGTACCCCATCCCTTTTACATCCTATAAATCTGGACTAGCGCTCTTTCATCAGATATCACCAAAAGTCTCTATTCTTTTTTTTTTTTTTCAATAAATTATGCAGGCGTCGCGGAAACACGTTTTCATTTTCGAATAAAAACTAGGCACGTTGTTTCGTACATCGGTATTAAGATTCTCAAAAAAGTAAAATAAAGAATAAGAAGATAAATGAAACAAATCTGTCGAACATCTGGTAGTTGATTGAATGCTAGGTTTTTAAAGGTGGGAAGGAAAAAATAAATATACGAAAAGGACATGCCTGATAGGATAAATATTAGTCTCCTAAAAAATCTGTACCCCTTTCGTTCGATCTGGTCAGAGTTCACGGGAGGCCCTCACAACCGGCTTATCAGAGATGCGGTAACGCCACGACCGATAGTAAACGTGGGAGCGGGGTTTATTTGCCCGAGGTTGTGCCTTGACTTCAGCATACGATTCCAGGGTTACTCCACATTACAGGTGCGCGAGCATGTTGATGGGTCGTTGCAGCTCGTTCGTGTTTGCTCGGTGCTGTAGAGGTCGCTAGCTTTACCTGGGAATGTACATATTCAGGGATCGAAAGAGTACGATAGACGATAGACGGTGAGACGAGGAACATTGACGCGTGTACTCATTCGAGAGAACGTGAGAGGCAAACAGGAGCGAGACATGGAACTGCGAAAGAAGCTTCGGGAACAGCATGTAACAGATACCGGAGAAACGAAAGGGAAAAGCAGGGAATCGGATAGTTAGAAATGCGATTTGAAATAACGAGAACACCGAACGAATAAAATAATAGAAAGAATGATCAAGAATAGCGAGTGCATACTACACTAAGGGGTGAAAAAATAATAAACGGGAAAGAGACAGAATCAGGGTGTCGAGGGGTGGTAAAGGGCTTGAAATAACAAGAGAAACGGAAGAGAAAGAGGGGAAAATAATGGAAAGAGAAGGAAAGGGAATCCGAGGAGAGATAGAGAAATGCAAATTGCGAGTAGGGGGTGCGAATGCGAGCAGCAGTGCCGAGAGAAAGAGGGATGAATAGTTGTCTGCGCGCAACCGGTACGACGCAGACAGCTCGTCTATATACTTGGTTCAACGACCACCGCCCTAGTATCATCCAACCCCGAAGTGCCGGGCGGCTCGGTGGTCGCGCTGGATATTAGACGAGGGGGTAGAGAGGGTTGAAACGAAGCTAGGGGTGGCTTGTAGGGTTGATGCGGGATGGTTTGGGGGTGTTGGCTGGGTAGAGTGTAGTGGGAGAAGAGCCGAGATGGTGTTGAGCGGAACGGCCCACGGGCCAGTTCCGTCTCGAGTCCAGGAGTAGAAGAGCTACTGGCCGCTTGTCTGCTCCCTTCTTTCGCTATAGTTTCATTTCTTTCCGTTTTAGTTCATTCTTCAGTTCCGATTGATTGACAAGTTGTACACACACATACACACATGTATAATAATATATAAAAAAAAAACGAAGAAAGGTCGCGCGCGACACGTTTACACGTCGGTGGTATACGTGATCCACGCTACTTCCGTCACGCGTACACGCGCGCAATACACATACACACGCGTAATACACATAGACACATTGTAGAAGAGCGGGCGCGATATCGAACGTCCTCTGAATATATTTGATATAACGCACAGAAAAGTAAACGAAAGGCAGAACGGAAGAGAAAGAAACGTACAACGTAAAGGAACAGAGGAAGAAAGAAAGAAGTTATATACGTACGCGATAATCTTTCGTTGATTAGTTTATTGTGATCGACGAGTCACAACGTTCGATATTTGTACGTTTGATGCACGGACTAAATCGCGAACAGCTAGCGTATCTTTAGGTCCGTATCTGGCCAGGTGTATCAGGCCGCATAGTACCTGCGTCTTCTGTCCATCCGATGCGCGTGCAACAAGCCCGCGAGTTGCTTGAGTTTTAGGAAACGTAATTCTCGCATTCAGGTATGTGAACACATTTCTACTATGTGGCGTGTGAAATGCTTTAACCCTTTTTCGCGTGAACCTCTCCATGAAACCCTTGGCAAAGCCGGGAGTGGCTGTGGAAATTACCCTTGGACGAGATTCTTACTTTCCTTATGGTGTTACACAGTTTATGGTGTTATCGCGACGGAAAGAACTTTTATCGTTTCTTATTTCGCGAAGAATCGTATGAACGGTAGACACAATTTTAATCTCGTCTCAGGGTCCTGCTTTTATTTATTTAGTAACAAGTATTAGACAACATGTTGCATGCATTTTATTATTAATTATACCCCTCAGAAATTGACGTGCATCCTTTCCCATTCATAATACGAGACCATCGTGCGATATGAATCCGAGCTTCTGCCGTAAATCAAGCAAACGTGAACATGATTATAGACATCGTCTCAGCGAATTGAACGATCGATTGGTCATTTCGAGAAACACGGGAAGATAGTGATGCGTGCATGCGAACGACGGAATATAACCCTGTATAACCCTATATAACCCTATAAATCAATCTTTCATGATTCCATACGTCACGTTCGAATCATTGACTCGCATCATCAACATTAACCAGTTCACCTGTTATCAATTTCACGTTCGCATCCAGATGATCGGTAACCCATGCATATGCAATCGTACAAAATTGCTTTCCAAGGAAACCGATACATCGTGTTCCGATTGCACGCGATTACGTTACATTGCAATCCTTTCTCTCTTCGATTAACCGTAGTATAAATTCGCCGATAGTAACGAGCATACTAGACGGCCTATCGATAACTTGTACGAGAGAACAAAACGTCGTTTCAATTATACAATATATCATCACTTAAATAGAACTCACTAGCGGTTAAACGATTCAAACGAAGGAAACGGTTTGGAATTTCTCCGAAGTATCGTTGAACCTGTCGATCAATTCATACAGTATGATGTACCGAAGTTGAGGAGGATCGCTATCTGTTCGACTTCGTGGCCTTTCGAGCGACCTTTGCCCTGTTCTTGCTGGTAGCTAGTTCCAAACCGCCCCTTGTCAGCTGATTGAAATCGATAATGGTGAGCCTCGGCTCGGCGGGATGTCTGGACAGGGCCTGCACCCTGTCGAGCGGTGCCCCGGGGCTCCGGAACCTGTAGCTCCGGTTCCTGCACCCGCCGACGCCCGTTCCACTTCCAGTTCCGGTCCCAAGCTGGCTCATCCGCGTGCCGCTCATCGATCGGTAAGCACCGCTCGCGGCCATCTCTGTCTCCTCTTGAAAGTACCTGCCGATCACGCGAATTTCGTCCTTTAACTTGCGAATTCTTTGAACTTCCTCCTGCCTTTTATCGTGGAAATGAATGAAATTTAGTTTAGAATTATTTAGAGGCTCATGTGGCCATTGAGATGTTGCACAGCATCGACGGGAATTAATGTCTGATCATGTGTAACCAATTGCGAGGGGAATGTAGTGTTAGATAATTGAGTATTTCGTAGCTTTATGAATATAATTAATTGGAATTACTCGTGAATGCTTGCTAGGTGAATAGGCGCGGGCTTTCTTGAGGTTCTCGGCCTGGGCTCTCTTTGAACACAATGTCTGGATCGGGATTGTCGCGATTTTTTCGCAGTCGGTTGATCTGGAAGACCGACGGGGATGATGCCCATTAGCTTGTAATATTCTAGGAAGACACGGGCCAAGCTGCGGCCTAATCTATAATCTATAATTTAATTGGATAGTCAAGATTGTCGTTTCGTAGTTCCCATAGGCCTACGTTGAGCTCCAGATGATCGATTGCCGCGAAACTTTCAAGTAGTTTGGCTCTTGCTTTAATTGATCAGGATATAAATTATTCAACGACAGTTCGCTTAATCTTCTTTGGGTGATACGGAACGGAGCGAAGTAAGCGCGGATTACCGTTGGCTCCGCTTCGAACCATCTTAGGACGGTTTGTTTTAAGAATGATTAATTATATCTGTCAAGATTATGGGCGATCTAAAGTTAGTTGGTTATCCAGTTTCTATTTCAAACGTTACATTTCGTATTTTTATCATTTCTCTCGTCCAATTATACGAATTCGTTGTAAAACGATTTGTGAAATGGTTGCAGATAGATTCGATAAAAACGTAAACGAAGGAATGCGTTTAGAGAGTGAACAATATACTCGTGAGAACGAAAGGTACATATACGGTATACGAAAGGATACATCCTTCCTCGGTGTACGGGAATATTCCGGGCGTCCCCTTTCTATTGTATCCGTACATCGATACCTCGATGCTGTAGCAGTTCACCTGTTCCTTCAGAATGGAGCACAGATAACGACGCGCTGTCCCAGCCTTGTGCGGATCCTGGTTGTACATCGTGTTCCCAATTTCATAGTCTTCGGCGTGTTGCGCCAGCAACTTCGGCAGCACGATATGTCTTTCGTACCTGAGAGGCTGGCAGCCGTCGGTTAGACAGTGTTATTTGGAAATAGAATAATCAATAAAACAAATATACGACAAGCACGGTGACAATTATTTCTTCGAAAATTGATTGGAAATACCTGTAGACGTCGTCGTAAGTGTTTCCGTATACAAAAATTCCTGTTGCGTTTGCGTGAGCGTGTAAATCGAGTACGAAATCCAACGGTGTGCGAGAATTCTTATCGAGGTTCTTCAGCATCGGTTTAATCGCCACTAAAGATGGATGAAGCCACTCTGACATTTTGTTCCACGATCGATTCAAGTCTGCTCCCATCATTGTGGATCTTCAATGAAACAACCATCCCTTTCCCTTGCTATCTATTTCTCTTATTAACTTCTCGTTGCCAGAAGTACGATTATTTACCTATAATTACCGAGAAAAACGCCGTCGGGGTTCAGCATTGGCACTATCTTGAAGACGACGTAATTTCTCAAGACTTGGGCGATGGGGTGGGCGCCAACAAGAAAGTCCATTAAACCTTGGCAAACGAAAGAAGACGGCGATTCGCCCGGATGTATCCTAGCAAGTACGACCACCACCCTCCTCGAACGATCTTGAACGTCGTCGACATTGGAAGTAATCGTGATCAGTTCGATATTTCTCTTCTGAATCGATGTGGCTAAGGTTTCCCTTTTGGTACACGTTATCCTGGTGCAAAGGTTGTCCAGGTGTGCCAGGTATCGATTGTACGAGTACGGATAATTCAAAGCGAATTGATATACGTCCTCTTCCCGATCGAAGGAAAAGGCAAAACTGAGGACGTAGTGGTTTTGATGCTGGGCTGATTTGTAGTAAAAAACCTGAGAAAAAATGCCTCTTTACGGAAGTACTCGATAAACATTTCCGTTTCTTTCTTCTCACTTCCATGTTAAATTTAACTCACTTGATCTCTCGAAATCCTTTGCCATTTCGATCTACTGCTGCTCTTTACCAACGGCGTCATTCCGCTTCGAAACAGATTGGCGCTTTTTGATATATTCACAATGTTAAACACCACGCGTTGGTCCGCCTTCACGTTGTCCACGGTAAAGTTGAACCACAGTCGAAGTCGCGGGTTGCAGGTGTCCGGTCGTATGAATAAATCGTACTCGAATTCCGAGATAAGATCCACTCTTCCCAGGTTGCCAGTTTCGAAGGAGGCGTCGAAACAGATGTGCCCTTTCTTCGCCTTCCCACTGTGACCCGGTGGCCGAATGATCATCTTGTTCACGTTGCCCAGTCCTCCCTCTGTATCGCTATCCTCGCTCTCTGCACAATGACAATTCCCTTTGAGCTCATCGGTCACGAGCTATCTATGAATTCTATACAAAAAGCTCTCTAATGTAATCGGCACCAAAAGACCACGGAAGCAGATGTAATTCTACCCAAACGAAAAGAAAATTAATCGATTCGAAAGATGAATGAAAAACGATCGAACCAGCTCTCTGATAGAGGCTGGTGTGCTCCAAAGGGTCTCGACCCTCCCCGTGAGCCATTCTTGGAGAGAAAATAGGCTGAACCAGCGAGCAGAAGCCGCGAGAATAGACTGACTTTACTCGGTCTAGTACCCTCTAACTGTAGGTGTGCTACCACCTTCGTGGATAAAGTCTGAAACGCCGATCGTGCCGTTGGATCAGCACGTTACGGTTAATTCTCGTGTCGGTTCTCGTGCGAGGAATCTCGGGTGGCGCGTTTCGTGATTTACCGCGGTTCAAATCGGTCGGTGAAGAACCCGGCCGGCGGGAATTCGCGTGGCTGCCACGCGTCAGAGATCTCGCAGACTCGACAGCAGCATTTGCGATCGGTCGGAGCCGTTTGCGGTCACGAGATGCTGATCGATGAGACTCCAAATAACGAGGAAGAGATGCGGGCCTGCCGATAATTCACTATTGCAATTTATCTACCGTCGAAGTAATTTTTGCCGGCTAATCTCGCGTTATCACGTGGGAACGTATAAAGGTGGCGGAACAGAGAACTGTTGCTCGTGGTCACGGAACGTTGGAATCGGAAGTTCAACCATTAAATGCTCTTCCAAACTTTGATTCGTCCGATTATCCGGCATTTATCGCGGATTCGCGTTATTCGGAGGCACGTTAAAGAGTCAGAGCGATAGTTAAAAGAGTGTACTATATCGGCGAGGTCCACGTGGCTCGGTATATGCGAACGAGGGAAGGAACAAGAAGGGAAAGGTACACGTCACGTTTCCATCGAGTCGTGCCGCGGTGTCTGTAGTCTACCTTTTCTTGTTCTCCTATGCATTATTCTTCGGGGAAGATTTCTAAAACAGACCAGCACGGTGTCTATTTCCATGGAGGCCGTACGTTGCACGCAAATGACGCATCTGACGAGCGAATGTTGTTCGCCTATAGTTTAGAAGAAACGGCACAAGGAAAGCGGAACTAGAGCCCGTCGTTCGGCTATAGTAGCTTTGCGTCAAGATTGCACAATTCTGTCATTAATGATTCACACGTCGACGGTAAAACCATCACGTGAACTTTATGTAGACAGTCAATGGTAGTGACCGACAGTGACTCGTTTCGTGATTGATTAGATTCAAGGAAGGGGTTAAAAGTCCGCTGAAACGCGGATTCCCCGTATTTCCGGTTAACTGCTGGCATTTTGCATTTCGTCTATGCGAGATTGGACAACGATGTGAGTTAGCGGCAATTAGCGGTAACACCTTGTCCACAGAGGGACACAAGCCTTCACATTCCAGAGGAAGCTTTTTACAATTTTCCCCGGCGAGTGTCCACGGTGTGTCGCCTCGCCAGCGATTACGGACGGTGAAAGGAAAACAAAAAAGTGAAGATTCCCGGGAAATTGGAGGGCAAAAAGGGTTTGTGGACGGTCTGAAGCTGACAGTTGGGAAGAGCAATTAAAAGTGGGACAAAGAGGCGGCTGGGCAGAAAGGCGTGGAACAATCAAGGGGATGGCCGAGGATGGCTGTGGGACGAAAAGGAAAGGACACACAACAATTCGTGCCATTGAACTAGCGTTAAATCGTTATCAGTTCCGATTAAGTATTCTCTGGGAGAGCAGAAGAAAATCGAGCATCGATCGTTTCACCACCTACACAGCCCATTTTCTTCGATCTACGCTGGATCGTGTGACTTGAAGGAATCGAACGCGACTGTGCAAAGCGTTTTCCCCGCGGAATGCGGGGATCGGGTTAGGAGGACGAACGTAAACACGAACGCGAGGAGGTAATGATACCGTGGAACACGGAGGAGACTGCGGCATCGAATAACAGAGAAAACCATCCGCGTACTTGAGCAAATCGCTTGGAAAAATTCTCTCTGACGCAGAATTTCCCGATCTATATCGGACACCAGTCCTCTGAAGAACACCTGCCAAATGTCAGAGTGCAATAAGCATCGAGCTCGCGTTGATCCTCGCGTGACTGCCTCCCAGGTCTAGAATTCGATCGGTTTGACGGATCACACCTCTGTAGATCTCTATCCGTCGGGAACGACGTCGTGATACACGAACACGTATATACACAGGCCGGACCACTGGTGTGTTGAGGTGCGATCACGCAGATAGACGATGTGGCACGTGTTACGTGCTCACGTTTCAGTCACGGAACGGTTCCCAGCTCGTTACGAACAACTATCGAAGATAGATCGGGCATAGTACGTACCAGTCTCTTCGGCGTCGGACATATCGAGAGCGGTTTGACTTGTCCTGGTCTGGTCCACGCGATCCCCAACTTTTCGTCCGACTGGACGACACTACTGGCGTCGGATCTACGCGTCGGTTTCCCTGGTTTGTTTAATCGATACGTGGAGGGACATCGGCCGGGGACTGACGTTCATTCTTTTTCGTTTCACTTTCCCGTCCACACTGTTTCCTCTACCTCGCGTGACTGCCCTCCAACCGTACAAGTATATTATATCAGCGATAGTTTGTTGTAACTTCACGAATGTAATAGTGTCGCAGATTGACACAGAAGTAGCGAAACTCGAAACGCATTGTATTATATCTCAGCTGAATAAAAGCTGAGGATTTCTATCCCTGAAACGCAATCCATCGACCGACAGCAGAACGGTCTGACCCGTTCGATTTCATAGCAAATATTTACGAAGGAACGTTTGCACCTTTTTTCTCCATTGATGCAACATTTCGATGGAAAACCATTTCCCGGAGGCTCCGGAATATATTCGTTTTTGGCGATACGGTCAGAGTTTTAACCCCGTTCAATCGTTTACGTCCATGGACCGGTTTAATTCGATTTCCGTGGCGGATCCGCAATTTCGGCGGCCGAAAACTGCTAACGAGGCCTGCACGCGTTTAATACGCGCGGTGCAGCCGCGTAATCCGCGCACATAATCACGATTCGATTATCAGAGTGCGGAGAAGCGCGTTGGTCCACACAGCCAGTTCCGTGCAACATGGAAAACGAGCTTAAGTAGCGCGTATCTATCTTTGGCCAGGCAGCCGGATGAGCAAGCCCAACTATAGCAGAACCGCGAGAAGGGATGGGATTATGGAGACTTGCAAGCAAGGCCGAAAAGACACCTTCCCGGATAGTTCGCAGTGCCCCAGAAATGCACAACTACGCTCGCTAACTACATTCGTTCATCAATGAACCCGCAAAATGTCCTAGAAGATTCCTGGAAACTTTTCATCCCCTGAACATTCATCGTCGTCGCAGTTCACGTTGCTGGAATCCGCGTGAAACTTGCAGCACGGCGCGCTTTCGCAAATAATGACCAAACGAGTGCTCGATTATTCTCAATACAAAATAATCCCCTTTCGTTATTGCATTCGAATGTACCCTGTTCTTTGGCGGGACGAAAATTCATCTGAGCAGTATATTGACTATTAATTGCACAGAACGACAAACGATTCGCCTTCTCTGATCTCTGAGGCCAACAAGTACCATTTACCATCGGCCTCAGTCTGGTCCACGTGTTCCAGGAATATTCAGCACTTCAGCAGCCTCTGGAAGTTTCTAAAATTCGTTTGCACACAACTGTCAAACAAGAACCGGAATTGGAAGTAGACAACCCCCCCCCGCCGGGGGGGGGGTTAAAACCTTTCAAATTTGAAGGTTCGACAGTGCCCGGTTGAACAAGTTTTACTGATAGTATAGTGTGTATGTGTGTGTTTGTCGGGTGGTGAATGTCCTCCGCTCCTGGGCTTTGGCTGGGACTTCCTGGTGAACCCTTTCCTTGTCCCTCCCGTGCTCGGGGCAATATGGAGGGAGAGAAACGCCGAGAAAGAGAGACCGATGGAAATGTGTAGAAGAGACAGTGAATGACTAGGAGAACGCGAGAGATCGATACTCGAAACCCCCGTGCCGTTGGGCACCGAGCTTCTCTCGCCACTCCACGCCCAATGGCGTAGCAAGAGGGGAGCAATTGGGCTAGGTACTCCCTGTTCCCAGGATACTCGACAAACGGAAGTTTGGAACAAAGAGGAGGAGCGTCATAAATTGCCCGAGAGGAGATTCTGGATTTACGCGGTGCTGCCCTCGTCTGTCTGGCCATCTTTTTATCGTCCTCATTTTCGTCCGAGCCAGACATTGTATTTTTATGGACAATTTCAATTTTGCGTGGCCTCAAACGGATCTTGGCCCATAGAAATTTGATACAGATAGATGCATACCTAATATACGTGACTGTTACATATCTCCGTTTGAAGAGAGGGAGTGTAGGTGGATTGTTGAAAGATTCATCGTGCTTCATTTGAATTTCAAAATTGGCTGCGTCAATTTGCAGAAACTGTCCAAGCTGCAATTATTTTGCGGCTGTGTTAATTATTTGTGTTTAAATTAAATGGCACGCATTCAAATATTAACTTTGTACTTAAATAATTTGTAATGAATGCAATTTGAATGGTATGCTTTCAATACGATTGGTAAAGGATTTTTCTGTCTACGCTACGGCTCATGCCGGCTCTCATATGCATGCTATTTACCATTAGATTATCATCCCCCATTTTCTTCATCTCTCCTTGTTCCGCCACGCTTTTGCTTTCTTTCGGCCCCTCGTTGACGGCCCTTTTCTCAGCGCTGCTTTTTCATCCTCGTATCTCCTAGTATCTCGTGCTGCAAAGGTAACGTGTGGCAGCAAGCAAACCAATTATTTGTCGTAATTTTCGGGCCGGGTCATTATCAGACGTCTTTCACACGACGTTCGTTAACATCGACTGACTCATTGTGTACGTGTAATAACGTGGAAATGATATTCGCGTTTCTCTACGCACACGTTTCGTATCGGTTGATACTTTTCCTGTGTGGATTCGATATTAGATAAGATAAACGTCGATCAAGTGCACATTATGATTTCAATCGTTCATAAGGGGCGGGAAAAGTTATCAAATATATAGTTGCCGTGTTGTTTGTTCTATTACGATCAAACTAATCCAGGAAGTTATGTATTATTTTATCAGAGGCAAATAAAAATCTACCCAGTCTTTTTTTTTTTTAATAATAAAGACATGGATTTGAATTTTTTTTCTCCTTCGATTAACCGATGCCCGAAGGCACGTGGATCCATTTATGCAGCACGTGTCCTCTCAAGATTCCGCGAAGGTTACAATATATCCCCGGTGAATGCACCTCGTCCAGGTAGCTGGGGATCCTACAAAAAAATAGGGAGGGGGGTTCTCGATTCAATTCGAGGCATCTGATATCTTCTGTCTACAACGAAAGAGAGGGGGAAAAAAAGGAAAACGAAGTGCTGCAAGCGAGGGGAGAAAAAGGGCGACGGAAGTCGAGAAGTTAAAACGATTATATTCCAAGAGGGAAAGAAAAAGAGCGTGGACGAATCCTTGGATCTCGAATATCGAGTTCGAGCTTAACTTTCTGGAAAATTCTGTGAATATTCGTGCACGGTAAAAAGGGGGAGCGCAGTTAGGAGATTGGGGGTCGGAAGCGAACTGTGTGGTAAAGACACGACGAAATTTGGCCGCATTCGCATGGTCGAAAAGCTCACTCGTACAGGAGGGAGGTCAACCCCTGGGTCGACGGTTTCCATTTTCAACGTGGCGCCTGCGTTCTCGAGCCGAGCACCGGCTACCAATCCTCACTCCTACGCTCGTTCCCCCTTTTCGTGTCGATCCTCTCTTTCTCTTGTTTGCTGAGCCTGAATTTCCACCCCTTCTTCTTCAACCCCCGAGAACAGCGTATGCGCAAGCGCACACCCCCGCACATCTAGCTGTGTGTTCCCCTTCCCCTCGAAATCAACCCCCGTCTCTCGAAACACGACGGCGTGAGGCAACTCTCCGACGAAATAGTCGAATATATTTTTACACTGAATTTATTATCCTAGAATTCCAGCAATGTTCGCGTCAAACGTTCCCCGTTTTATTTTGTAATGTTTCTCCTGGAACCGTTGGACCCGTCAGTTTCTGAGAATTTTTTGAGGGTCGAGCATCGTCGAAACGACAGCTCTTGAATTTTCTTTTCGGGGCGACCCTGTCTGTCAGAGTACTGTCCTTCTCTACTCGAGGCCGCAATTAACGCCTTTTTCGGGCCATCCAGCCAACGCCACTTGCCCCCCCCCCCGAGTCCAACCCTTTACCGCGTTCTTCTGCCACCTGTATGCAAACTACGCCCCATTAGGTTCGTCGGTTTTCTTCTCGTTTTAAGCCTCTTGTCCCATGCCGCGGTTCTTCAATCAACAGCTATCCACCGGCCGCTTTTATCGTCTCTTTCTGTTCGCGTAGGTTCTTCGAGAGTGTTCTTTCAATCACCGCCGGTGGTTGCAAGGTCCAGGGGATCTTCGAAGGGAGCAACCATTGTTTACGACCCTTCCCGTAGCGCCTGCGTGCCGCGCAACCACCCCCCCTTTCATTTTCCTACTCCTTCCGCGCTGCTTTGTCTTATCAGCCCGTCGGCTGATCGTAATGTCCAGGGATCCCGGACAGTGCAGTAATCCCCTTTGATTTTTACCTCACGCATGCGCCCTAACGCTGCAACCCTTTGCTACGTTCTTGTGAGCCAACAGTCGGCGGACATTAAATAGCAATTCGTACAAATCTCTCGGGAAAAAAATCATCTCGCCAGAGGAATCTGTTCGCGAAACCACGGTCCCTCGTCGTCGTTCCATATCCGCGATTCACATGACGAGTTTAACATCGCAACGATGTCGCCCTGTTCCGTCAACAGTCAGCGCCTGCGTAGATTTCGCCTCCGTCGTTCACGATTTATCTTCGCTTCCTACCTCCCACCGCGACCCCTTTCTCTCACCCTCCGAACAGCTTCGTCGAACGGTCAATCATGCTCGCTCGATTCAGTCATTGCATGGAAAGATGTAGTCATTACCGCCGAGCTTCGATTCGACGCCTGCGTATATCTTTCTCGCCCTCCCGCCGGTCCCTTAGTATTTCCTTCTAACTTTAACCTTTTTCCATCTTTTCCCTCCCGTCTTTCCTTCTTCATCTTCGCCGATGCCAGCGGTACTCTTTCATCCTGAGGCGGTGCGCCGCGAGGTATCGCCGTGGCGGTGATCCACGGAGAGAGGGTGCAGTCATTGCCTCTTCCTGGCGCTTGCGTACATTCCGACAGTACGTCGGTCCTTCTCTATCGAACGGGTTTTTCTTGGTCTGCTTCCCTCGTTCTGTCCTCCTCGCGACTCCCACCCCTCCCCCCAGTACCTAGCCAGAACTAGTAGCATCGGGGGTGGTGGCGACGGTGGGTAGCAGAGGGTGCAGCGATTGGCGGCAGGGCCTGGCTCCGTCAGTTTAGTTACCGCACCACATAAAGGCATTGCGTTGTAGACACCGTTATACCCGCAACATTCTTACTATTTGCTTGTATATCTTCATTTCTGACCCTTTAATTCGACAATACGTTCGTATCGTTGGTACATATACAGTCGTCCTCACCGTATATACCGATATCATTCTTACTTTCTCCCGCCCACGTGTCAGCGAGATACTAATTAAAACTGTGTGTGTTCGCGCACATCAACCACCTCGAAACGGGTTTAAAATAAAATAAAAATATAAAAAAACCCGGGGGGAGGGAAAGAATCGACGGCAACAGCAACAATAATAATAGTAATAGAGGAAGGAACTAAAAAGAACAAGAGAGATAACGAAAGTTAATATAATCGGATCGATCTGTGAACGAAAATAAATCATCATCGCCGATAGAATTGGACGGTCGTAAAACGTTCTTCCACGTGCGCCTTCGTCGGGCAATTCTTATATGATTTCGTTCATCCCACTGGACCACCCTTCCTCTGTCCCTTTCTTTCGCCCTCGGACCTCTAAAACGGTCGGAATTTCGTCGAGGAACGTACGATCGCGATCGTCCTGTACGCGACGCCCCTTCTTAACTTCGCTTTAAAGAACACGTTAAACGGATACACCGGGTACGAGCGCCGGTTACTAAACGAGGACAATTCGGTGCACGATCGTTGACGAGGGTGGTGAATAAATAAAAGGCAACGAGTCGTCGTCTGGAAGATCCTTTTATCGGCAGAAGAAGCTCTGCGGGAAGAAAACGAGGGAAACGGACGGACGAGAAAGGGAGAGGTATAGTGCTCGCCGGTTGCAGTGACAGAGAGACACTAGAGGGTGTGTTCCGCTATTTTATTAGTCCTTTTTTTTTACTCTTGTTTCGTCGGAACGGTAAGGAATCAAGTGTCGTCTGTACGCGAAAAAACGTCGTCAATCCTAGAATCTCGTTCGTTTAAACTAGAATAATAAACTGTGCCTGCGACGTGTTCGTGGTCGATCGGAGCAAGTGCAAGCCGTTGATAAACTCGATCTCGTGAATTGTCTCGGTGATCCGCGGCGAGTCGTATGATATTAAAATTCGCGAAAACTTTCGCGTAAAACGGGCACGCCACGCGGACGGAATATTAATTGGAATATGCAAAACGAAATACGCGCACGTTGTCGTTTAAACCGAAGGAAATAAGGAAAAGCAAAGAACGAGCATCGAAACAAAATCACCAAAGAAACGAATATCTAGCAATATAATAAATAGAGGGCGAGGCAAAGCAGAAATAATCTGCACTAAAAAAAAACCCAAAAAAAACAAAGTAATAATAGCAATTGTAAAAACGAAATAATATTAACCCACCGTCGTTTCGTTCTACGCCCAGATATCGGCATCCTCCAACCACTGATTTTCATCGTTAACCGGTATGTTCATTTGTTTCTTTACTTTTGTTGCTTCTGTGATTATGACGTTCGAATTATTATTATCGTTCTATTCTGATCTTGTTATTATTGTTGTTATTATTATCGTTATAATTGCAAACATTGTAATCGATCTCTGTGTACATCGATCTATGTGTTTTGATAGCGCGCAAATAGGTGCCGATCATTATAATATATGTTTGAACCCCGTTTGCCGGAGTGTCTTCGATACAGGACTAATCGACGGATCATTCCGGCAGCAACGATCATTCTCTTTTATCGTACTTATTTTCATCACGTTCTCTTGGCCAATTAAAAATTACTTTACAATTCGTTTCGTTTAAATTCATTTCAATGTATTTCAATGGCTTGCCAGAATTCAACCCGCTATCCTTCGACGAAAGAATTAATGATATTAATCCTATTCAAGTTGGAAAGTACGCTTGAAAAGGCACGTTTATTGTGAAAATCCAGCGAAGATATTGGCGTGTAACAGCTGACGCTTTCTACGGCGCAGTATCACGGGTCAGAGAAGTTTGGGCGTGGCAGCCCAAAGCAACGTGGCCAGGAGAACGCGATCGCAGCCTCCTATCCGCGGTTCCTCGACCAACTTTCAGTTCGAATTCTTCCTCCTTGCGGAATTACCAGCCGGATAGGAAACCAGGAGAAAAGAAAGGAACAGAAAAAGGGAACAATTAAACGAGGAAAAGAAAGAATCAGAGATGAAAGTAAGAAAGGATCGTCGCGAAACGCACGATCGATCGGATATGTTGCGTATGTCCGGTGGCAAGATGACGGAAAACGGCGTGAGTGTGCATGAAGGATCAAGCAGATCCAGGATGGAGCAACTGGCACTGCGGGTCCTCGTCGAGGACAAGCAGGAAGTCTCGAGAGGAACGCTTCCGTTCGCGATGGCCTCGATCACAATGGTGCGTGAGAGGGATAAAGGGTTGTTAGATAGTGTGCCAATGAACGTTTTCAGGGAGCACCGCGTTTTAAGTATCGCTTCCTTCCGTTTTCCTATGTTTCTCTGTAACGATTTTTCGTTCCATCCCTCGAGGGAAGAAGCAACTGAATCGTCGATACATATTTATTTCGTTCGAAGCCCTGCGCTGCCTCGTTTCGACCGTGAAACAGACGTTTAATCGAACTCGAGGAGCATAGACTACCCTACGTCTAAGAGGAAAAAAAAAATTTTTTTTCAATGAGAATCGTACAAGCGTACGGTCTTCCATCCGAGGCTTTACCCTACAAAAATTCCCAGCCTGAGCGTCGAGGTATCAAAGATTGACCGAGGGTTGCGAGCCCAGTAGAAGGCTGATAGAGCAGAGTGGACGCGAAAGAAGGACAGAAATGTGATGAGTGGGAGAGAGACTAGGTCTAGTTGGGGAAGCTCGTATTGATCGTTGCTGGGTCCATATGACGCGCCTGCGTTTTGCCGTGGGGTAAAATCGTAGCGAGGCTAAACTACAACATGGAGGGTGGAAGAGGGAGAGAGAAGGAGAAGTAGGGAGAGCGAGAGAGGGGGACACAGTCGTTCCGAGGTTCATATACCCCCAGGGCAACTGCAACGTTCCACCGTGCCACCGACCAATCAATGGAGCTTCCAACCTCTCTGTCTCTCTCCCCTTTCTCTATCCTATACTCTCCCTCCATCCATTCGCCATTCTTTTTCCCTCGATTTTCCTTCGTTCCACGATTCTTCGTCCATCATACGTAATATGATTGCATTCGCACGCGCACACACGCGTATACTTCCCCCTCCAGCCTTCGAGATACAGTATTATACGTTGACAACGGTGTGCATCACGCTGCCGCCACCCTTGCGGATGCGTGTGCCCACCCGCCGCCAATTTATCGAAACTTCGATGGAGTTTAAAGAGAGTCTCGCTAATCCTTGTAACGAGCTATCCACCGCGATAACGACGGAAAGGTAGAGGGTGAAGGTGATCGTCGCTTTGTCGTCTATTAAGTTTGTCCACCTGGTCCTTTTGAATAAGTGATTGCTAATTTAAAGGGCTGGCGCGGCAAGAACGCGTTGTCCCGTTCTGTCGACGACTTCGAAGCGCCTTCGAACAAGGTTCGTGGCCTTCAAGTTCGTTAACCACCTTCGTTGCATTTGCATTGCACTTTCGTCGATGCTGATACCATTGAAGCTAGTGACGTCGGTGGCTCAAATAGCGTCCCGTTTTTATTCGTAGTACCTTTTCATCAGGGCACAGTGCGAAATTATAGTGCGGCTTTTATCGTCGGTGAATAATGTTCGTCAATCATACGGCTAAGTGAACGCCTTTTCCCTGTTCAACAGCATTTGTTTACGTTACGCAATCACTCTTTGTGGACTTCGAGGAGAATCGTAGGGTTTCACTGGGATAGTCTGATACGATCATTGCACCGCGAGAGGAGAGAGGCGATCGCGGATCGACGTGCATAATTGCGTGAAAAATGATGCGTGAGAGATAGGGAGCGAGGCTGACTGGTAACCACAGGGAAGAACGAATGGATCGATCGTACCTTAATTATCACGGTGATTACGTGGTCGCTTGATCGATTCGCCGCATTCGGCCTTTTGTTTCCGTAGGCGGGGTCGATCCGTCACTTTCGTGCAGATGCACGTTAAAATTGCCATCCCTTTACCATATTTCCAACTATAACACCGATGTTCGACCCTCTGCCGTTAAATATCCTGTGCCACATTCGACAGCAAAGCATTTCTCTGTTCGTGAGAACTACGTGTACAGCCGTTATAATTATTTATCAGCTTGTATATTTAATTCGTCTATTTGCAGAAGTATTTTGTATAATCGTCAGGCATTAGCGCCATTTTATTACAATGCTTGCACCGTCTCGTTAAGCATTTTTGTCACGCGTCGAAGGAACTAATAGGGAGCCTTAGGTATAAGATGGCTGATAGATCGTGTAATAGGCATTTGTCGAATATCGACGGATCTCTACGGGGGGTTGAACGACCCTGGAAAAAGTTCACGGGCGGAATTATTGCTCTCGTGGCGGTGCTGCGTGGAATTATGTCCGTGAACATCGTCCTGGCGGATCGATGTACGGAGGTGGGGCCAAACCCCAAAAAACCTACCTTCGACAGCTGGATCATGACTGAACGAAAGAGGAGGGTCCGGCTTACGTTTGTCAACCGCGTCGCCACGACGAATGATTCACGACTTGCGTTTCTCCACGGCTTTGATCCTTCACCGGAGGACGCTAAATCTTTTCCATGGAAAAGGTGGCACACGCGCCAATCTTTTGTGTTTCGCACTAGAATCGCCACCCTAAAAGGTGGCAGATGATCGTTCGGTAGATGTATAGGATAGAAGGAAGGGAAAGCGATTATAAACCACTCTGGTAATAATTAATTAGGCAAAGTTCTTTCTGGTTCGCCGGTTTGAATGCCGTTTCGCTGGTCTTGTCGCTAAGGCGATCAGAGGCCGGTAAACTTTCATAATTCCAACGGTAATGCGGTGACAACTTCCTGTCGCACCGCGTGGTCGGTTTTAAAGCCACCGAGCATAATGGAACACGCTCGCATATGCGTCTGCTACGTGTCCCTATTTTATTTTTTTTTTCTGCATACCGTTCCGCATCTGTTACAAGTTTCGTGCCCTCGTCCCAGCTTCGCTCCCTTCTTTCTCATGCGGCTAGACAATACCTCCTTGCTTGTTCTCCCTTTCTCTCGTTTGGTAACGTTAGGCCCGGTCATGTACGTAATATGCAAAGAACTTAGTCGATCGTTTGTTTTCAGCGAGAGCAAAAAGTCAATCGAAGAGATCATTCTTTAAATGCAACGATTGGGTTTAGTCGGTGTTGTTTTAAAACGGGTGACAATCGGAATGAAAAATGTGAAACACGAGTCTGTAATTTGTAGGAACATTTCGTGGGTCTACGGAGAGTCGTTGTGAACAGATTGTTTTGGCAAATTCTGATTATATCGATGACCCTACTGCAATAGATCGATGATGCCGCTTATCGTCGCTTCGCTACACAGATAGGAGGTTGAGACAGGCTTTTCCGTATACCTCGACGGTGTATATTTATAGTGTTTATACGTCGATGTATTTATAATTTCGCTGGTGGACAGTTTGTGCGTGCACCAACGAGCCGATTATTCGTGCTTTTGGAGTACCCAACGATTAACGTATATAATTGAAATTCCTCTGGTCCGATGTTTAATCGTTCAGATATTGGTATACCATCTGCAGATATTTTTGGCGAAACTGTTGCACAATTGTTGCACGAAGAAACAGATAATTAAGAACGAAGATCGCGATAATTCTGAAGACTAATGAATGCAAGGGTGCATGAAAGTAACGTATATACGTTTCTCTGGGGAAAATTCTTGCAACGTACCTCACTTGGTTCCGCGCGATGACGCAATATAGCGGAAACGAATTTCGGAAAACACAGACTTGCGGTTATTGGCACGACCGCCAAGTGCTGCTCCGTTTGTTTCGTCAGCGCCGCATAATTTTGGCTCGTCGTCATTTTACAGACCGGTCTCTCGATCACCGGAGATAAAGCCAGGGTAAGGTCAGGGATGGAACTTCATTGATTCTCTGACGAATTCGTTTGTGACTGCTCAACACCATCGCGTCGAAAAAATAATGCAAGTTACTCATAGACAATTAGAGAAAATTTTGAATGAATGGAACGAAAAATTGGGAAATCGACAATGACTGTCAACGAGCGAGAGGGAAATGTTCAGACAAATGTGCGCGATTTTGATCGGCTTCAACCTCGAGATTTTTCGCTCGTTGACCGTGGACTCTCTTTCAATTTTAGATATTTTCTTCGGCTCGTAGATTTTTGTCCGCCTTTCGTTGAAAGATTCAATTTCATGGTCTTTGGCAAATGGCCACCAGCGAGTCTCGACGATGTAATTCATGGTTTCGAGTTCACTCCCGATCGAGTACGGCCTCGTAAGGGGTAAAAGGACTCTTGTATCGACGCGATAGCGCACCGGGACGACGGGGGTCAAAAACCGTGAAGGGGTGGTCATGATCTGATGCAAGGGGTGCTGCAAGCAGCTAGAGGGAGGCAGGAGGGCGGCATACATTCTGCCCCGTAATATCGGGGAGCCATGTTGCAAACATTTCCTAACGAACAAACCCGTGCAAACATCTCCAGGGGACTACATCTCAGGGGGCTAAACTACAGCCTGTGAATAGCTTTGTCGTTCGTCGAAGCGCTCGTTACGAGATGAAATTGAAACCATGCGACAGGTGTTACTTATTAAAACGTTACACCGGAATAATCAAGATTCTAACGCGTCGGCCGTATTTCGGGGTTAAAGTTAAAGAACTGAAATATTAGCTGGCAAACGTGGGAAATTGGAAAGTTGTCGAATTTGTATAAGGAAAAGGGATGAAGGGTGGTAGTTCGATCGACGATGGGATGTCGCAGTTTATTTAAGAACGCGCATACATACGTCTCTTATTAGTTCGATCGGCAACCCCTAGCAGCGTACGCGCGAGTTGGTTGGAGGTGGTACGTAATGCATACAACGAGGGGTTCGCGGTGGGTAGGAGTCGGGCTTAGCCGAGGGTGTGCGACCAAAACCGAGCTGGGCCGAACTCGTACGAACAAGGTCCCCGAGCCGTGCAAATCGCTTGAAAGCCGCTGGTGTGTTCAGTCTCTAGGCAGCCTCCGCCCGTGTCGTATCGTTATTTCCGTTTCCTTAGTATAGTGTTTAACGCTTTAATTTCTAGTCTCACGTAACCCCTCTACACGTACACGTACACACGTATATGTCTCGTATCCTATTCTTTACGTACACACATAGTCACACGCATATATTCGCATCACACACCGTATAAACTTCCTCGTTTCTTTTTTTTTTTTTACGATCGACGAATACGATATTTAGTGCGATCTCGATTTACGGAAGCTATCGAACGTGCGAATCTACGCATACGTATATATATATATATATATATATATATATATATGTGTGTATTCGTTCAAGTGAAACCGAAAGACCGTCGACCAGGAGGCGAGGATAAATACCGATTTACGAGCGCTCGCGTCGTACTTTTCTTTCATTGATTTCCCCTTCTGTTCCGGGCGGCGGTGTGAGAGCGTGATAGTAGGTGCACGTACAGAGAGAGAGAGATAGAGATAAAGAGCGAGTAAGAGATGAGCAGAGACCGGCGCGGTACACGAGCACGAGAGTAATCGCGTAGCACAAACAGTTTTGCACGGTGCTCGGTTTCGCGTGCGACCAACAGAGAAATTCGCTAGAAAAGTAATAAAGAAAAAAAGAAATAAAGAGAATACGGAACGTCGTCGAGAGAGCGAGGAAAAGGAAGCACGAGTAGAAAAAGGAAAGAGAGTGTCGCGTTCCAAGAAGGAAAAGTGTTTCTCTGTGTTTCTCTGTGTGATTGTGTGTCGTGTGCATTCGCGTGCATCGATCGTAAAAGGTAGAGGAAAGGTGTGGATTCCGTGAGGAAGGTGAAAAGAGGTAAGGTTCGTCGCCAGATCATTCTTTGTATATGCATACATGTATATTATTCACCCACTTATCTCTTCCTGACTCGTGATTTTAATCACGAAACATTTCCGTCCATTATTCGGATGCTGTACAGCGACTCATTCCCACCGGGTTTCGGAGCACGTGCCTCGCGAGTTCCGTGCCACATTCTCATTCTCACCCTTTGCTTTCTGCGTGCTTTCGCCGTCGTTCTTTCTCCACGCCAGCTAAACCCCCCCCCGCCCCTTATCATTGCCGGCTATCGCCACTTGCCTTCCCCCTTTCCACGTTTGCCGTTCTCTCGTCCCGATAGGAGCACGAGCCACTACGTTTTTGCGTGCTCGCGTAATACACGCGTGCGTGGGTTTTGTCGGGTGGAAAGGGGTGTACGCGAGCGCGGGAGGGGTTTCTTTTGGAATCAGAGAGAAAGAACGAGAGAACGAGGGGGTCTCCTGTACGCGAAAAGAGAGAAAGAGGGAGACAGCAGGGTAGCATGGGCGAGCGAGAAAGTGCGCAAGGGTGAGAGAGAGAGGGGGGGGGAGGAGAGGGAGTATAAGCGTGGCAGGGACCGAGGAGTCGCGCTCGTATTGATCGGTCCCGGCCACGCGATTTTCACGATCCGTCGCCATGGCCACCTGGCCACCGGCCGAAGATCGTATCTGTCAGTGTACGCGAAAATCGAACTTTAACTCCCCCACGGTTAGCAAAGCCACCTGCTACCTTCCTTGGAAATTTATATTGTCCTTCGAGATATCGCTACATCGTTGACCACGGGATGGAATACTATATCCTTGATTACACAGGATCTTTGTTATTGTTTTACGCAGTTCGCGGTAGCCGTCAACGTCATTGTTATTCTTATATGTATTTCCGTCTTTGAATGTTTGTCGATACTTCTCGAAGGCGAGTCAAGCCGGTGAAATGTTCACTCTGTTTTCTGTCCCAAGTGTTTGTAATATTTTCATAGCCTGAAAGAATATTACATTGCCAGAAACGTTGACGGACGCGAGATAACTGAAACAAGATATGAACGAATTTATTTTTATACGTCGGGGGTGAACTTTTTTCTGTCCTTGGACGTATCCCCAGGAGACCGCGGACGAAGACCGACTTTTGCATGCCCCGGGCCGACGAAAGGGGGTGGCTTTCCGCATTGTGCCGCGGAACCCCAGTTGCGCGTGTACGCGTACACGCAGTCATGCATAACGTCCATTGTTGGTGGATAATGACGGTGGCACGGGAGTCGCGTTTCGAAGTCACCGGCGAACGATACTTTTCCCCGATGCGTCCTATCGCCGACAATGGAGTCTCTCTCGGCTTCCATTGTGCCGTCCGAAAATATCGCGATGCAGAGCGCAACGAAGAGTGGCGCGGATCGATAACCACGGAAGATGCGGGGCTACGATAACTACTACCTTCGACATTTTCTCCGACTGCCGAACGTGACCGTTTTCCACACCTCGTTCGTAAACACCCGGCATCGAGCTGCTGAGAAACTCACTTTCGACACTTTCGCGTACCGTTTAATGGGTACACGAGTTCAATGCTGGTTTTGTCTTGGAGTTATTTTAGATGTCTGATACCAATACCGCGGGTTTGGAAATAAGCTGTGCCTGCAGTGCTTCATTATTCTCGTATATTTAATACCGCCTTTACGGTAGTGTTCGATCATTATACTCGGAAAGGTCTTGGAAATCTTCGGGAAACATTTGTGCTACCCTTTGGTGAAAGGGCTATAGATTGAACGTGTTCACAATCGAATTAGTAGCAGTTCGCAGTCCCAGTTTCTCCTCGCATAGGTAGCATAGGGCTCGACGTGTTCGATGCATATAATAAAAGCTGTCTATTGTCTCGGGCTAGAGCGTGGTCAGTCCGATTGGGGTGACCGCAGTCACGAGACACTGAGGCACCCTGCGTGGGGTGACCCTAAGGACAGCTGATGGCTACGTTGGACGGCTGACAGAAACTAGGAGACGGAAGGGAAAGAGTGAATTAAAATGTACAGTAGTGGTAGCTCGTGCCGGCTGATATATGCGTCGTGGCAGCTGTGTGTGTTCGCCTTAACCATGAGCACCATCGGCACCCTGCGGCCATCGCATATACTTCCCCTTTCTTTCTCTCTCTCCTTCTCCTTCTATTTTACACAGTATTCGTCCCTTTGCCTGGGAGGCGCGTGCGACCATGTACCGGGTGTACATCTCAATTGAAATTAGTTTACGCCTTTGATGCGTACGTCGAGCTGGTGGTTAATGAGCATTTATTAAATGTTCCAATTGAACAATCGAATGCCAGCTGATGGACTAGGGTTAAATATTAATGCGTAATTAGTGTTCATCCTGCGGAAAGGAATTCCTATTAGTCGTAGGGCTATGATGTATCTAATAAGGAAATTTTATTGAAAGCCACGTAAAGCATTGGTGGCAGTATTTTCAGAGGAAACTTTGTGTAATTTTAAAAGGTCTTAGGGGTGGCAGATGTACAATTTATACTAGACACCCCGTAGACGTATCGGGCTCGGTGGTTTGTGCCAGATAGATGGAAGGGGAAGGCACGATGGCGAGCCCTTTAAACCAGAACGGTGGGTCGTCGCCCCTTTAAATTATCCGCCTGTCTATTGGACCTTACCCTCACCCCTACGTACAACCGCCACCACCGCCTGTTCTTTTCACGCTGTGTTTTGAAAGTCATTGTCAGATTACGTCAGCATCCAGTTGCACGAACCATGAATTTTCGTAAGCTGTCCGTGACCGAACCACGCGCCCTGTCTCCTCCAGCTGCTTTTAATTTAGCCCACGGAGCTAGATAATAATCTTCGCCTGTATTAGTTTCGTCGACAATGGAGAATCTTGTTTCAGTTATTAGTCGTTCCGTTCGAAGGAACCGTCGACGGGTATTTTAACAGGAATATCTAAGATATAGTTTTTCGTCGAGGAAAACGTGCTTGTAGCCACGACAATGTCTGTGTACGAACAAAAAACGGATTCCCTCTTCGAACTTGGTAATTCCGGTGCTGTAAGACACTTGTGCATCGTGTATTGTTGATTAACACACGTTTTTACGCCCTTGAAAATTCTGTAGGCACGGAACTTCTTGCCTGTCGCGTGTTTATACTGTCTGTTTCTTCCTGTGCTATTCCTGTTCACCTAGCGAATAGCCGCTCCGATTAGCCAACTTCGACGTGTTGTTTGAATTCATTGAAGTGCTTCCCAATGAAATGTTTGCCTCTTCGATTTCCTCTGCGAACGACTGCTTTATTCAACGAGCATGAATAATCAGCAGAATCGGGAAATCGAACGGACACCGGCAATTTTCGTTACGATTTTGTCGAATGTTTCTAGGACACTTTAATCGTCGCGGTTAAGATTTTGACTTACAATTTTTCCATTGTACAAGATTTCCAGCGAATCCCCGATAGCTTCCTTTTGCAATCAAGCGTATACGAGCAACAGAACGATCGGATGACTGATCTGTAGATAATATACTTTAGACGGTGTCGTCGATAGCTCGTCGTCGAACGATTGATACCATCGCCGACGAGACATATGCCTGAATAATAAAAAAATGTGGAAAAAAATTCTTCTTGCGTGAATATAAAAGGTGGGTTTCTTGTTCCAGATTTCGTACGTAGTTAGAAAAGAACCGGTACAAGAGTGCAATGATGGCGAACGGAATGGACACAGTCGTGCAACAAAACGGTGGTTCCACCCTCGGCCAGACCTCGCAGGAAGAGTCGAAAACGAATCTCATTGTAAATTATTTGCCACAGAGCATGACACAGGATGAGATTCGATCCCTTTTCTCGAGCATAGGCGAGGTGGAGAGCTGCAAATTGATTCGCGACAAACTCACTGGTAAGTTACGCTTTCAATTCATTTATTGCTATGTTAAATCCTTTATTTGCATAAAACTACACGAAATGGCAATGAAAAGAACGATAACCTAGAAATGCTAATGATTTGTTTTGAACGGGGCATACTATCGTTTCACAACTAGGCAGGCAAGCGTACGATGTGAAATGTTCGCCCGAAATAAATTCTACGATTTCTGCACAAGCATAAGAAAAAACATGCGCCACTAACATTATCATTCAGGCATTTATAAAAAGAAGGGAACACTCGAGTCAGGAAAAAATTTTGCAACCACTAATCGAGAGTCACTTTAAACGATTCCCAGTCAAGTGCAGTCGAGCTGTAGTCAAATGTCACAATTGTCGGGAACATTTTCACGGAAATCTGTCGCTACAATCGGTCAGCGAGACATTCAAGGAGAGAATAAGTCGCGTCTTTCCAAATCGTTCATTTGTTTATCGATTTCAAGACGTTACCGTCGAGCGATGCTAACTCTTGGCCGTGTAGTCCGCATGGATTCGTCATACTCCTGATTTTTGTATGAATTTCGTGCGAGAACTCCCGGGGTACACGCAGAATCTCTCAGAGATCCGATAATGTCAGACGCGTTGCAAAAGAACGTTTCATGCACGATTGAAAGTCAATGACGGACACCTGTCAGGTATCGAATTTTTCGAATTCTCGAATTTTCTTCGCGTCGACGCTATCCACACACCGTGCATACGATCTTAGCGGGGAAACTGTTGCGCAACGTTACGTCCCGGTCGTCGTCGTTGACACGGACTCTTTTCCCGCGCGGTTGTTCACGTACGTGCGAGTACCGGTACGCGTAATCTATCGTAATTTCGCCCGGCGTATTCGCGCCGTCGAATTCCGTGCGTTAGTGGAGAGCACGTGCGTGGACGTCGCGACGCTATTTCGAGCGTCGGAGTAGCGGGGGCGTCGTTTGGTTTCAGCCTCCGCCGCTTTACATTCGACCTCGCCCGCCGCAATCTCTCAGGGCCGTACTGCAACCACGAGTCGCTCATCGCTGCGACGAAGCCAGCCGGCTTCAATGAACGGAACACGTTCCAAAGACTTTTACTAGCTGCTAGTTTCGCGTCATCAATCCTTGTTAAAGCCCCGTTGGCTTAGCGAGTTCGGGGTGGACGGTGTAAGATCTTAGCAGGCGGTCTTTTCACGCCATTTTTGATTCGCTTCATTTGAGGGGTATCGTTGTGAAAAATTTCGTGCAACGGTCTCAAATGATTATGTTGTACGGCTCGTTGGGTGTTTCTCGTTTTACACGTGGCCGGACGTTGTTTAAGCCGGTGGCCCTTTTGTGTTACAGGTCAGAGTTTGGGTTACGGTTTCGTTAACTATCACCGGCCTGAGGATGCTGATAAAGCGATAAACACGCTCAACGGTCTTCGTTTGCAGAACAAAACGATCAAGGTGGGTTTCCTTTGGCGCGATGGACACACGCTGGTCCGTCTATTTATAAAGATCATGCTCGATTAATATTTAGAGATAAATATCGGTGGGTTAACGCGGGAGGATATTCCCAGCGACTCCTGTCAAGCTGCGAGTACTCAAAATATCCAACACTTTCGTGAACCGATAATACTGCTTAATGCTAGTCGATTATCGACGCGCACCTTGCATTAGTGCGTTTTGTAATACACGGATAGGCTAATCGCAAGCAAATCGACAACAGACTCGAGGTATAATATCCGCAGAAAAATATGTAGAGGCTTTTCGTATTAGCCACGCCGCTGGTATTGGGATTTAAAAGCGTTTAATCGAACGCCAATAATTTTTCGAAACATTCTATTCGCGTAGACGAGATTCCACGGTATTACAATGATGGAAATAAACGGGCGTGAATTCAAACACATTATCGCATCTGCTATTTATTAACTCCGCCAGAGGAGTCAAAATTCTTCTGTCTAAATACATGCTTTCTTCAATTGTACCGGTCCTTTGAAAAGAGGAAGGCCTTCTTTCCCCTTGCACATTTTAAACTCGTCCACTCGCCCTGACCAATTCAATTAGTATATTACCTTCATATTGTCTCAGGTATCGTACGCGAGACCGAGCAGCGAGGCGATCAAAGGTGCAAACCTGTACGTGAGTGGTTTGCCGAAGAACATGACGCAACAAGACCTGGAGAATCTGTTCAGCGCCTTCGGCAGAATCATCACGTCGCGTATACTCTGCGACAACATCACTGGTAAGTTGTTAGCAGTCTGGAAAATAACTAACTCGTGTTAATTAATAAATGGCTACGAGTCCTGTAAAGAGTCATGGAACGACCCGATAGCTCTTCGCTTTGTTCGAAGAGCAAAGTAGATTGGGAGTGCACGAGTCAGACGTAGCCACGTTAGGCTGTTACTATTGATTATACATTTAATATATCGAATAATTCGTTAGGAATGAAGGTGAAAGAATTCGATCGAGGATTGGTAAGAGTAGGCCATGGGGTTTTAGTCGTTTGTGGGGTGGATCGGTGCGCCCCGTGGAGAACAAGTGATAATTGTTAAATTCCAATTCTACCAGCGTACGAGAATACTGTACACTCTCGGAGCTGCATGATCTCGTTTATACATCGTTTATCCTGATCGATCTTACGGTCGCTACTTATTTCTTCCGTTTTTTTCGATCCTTGTATTTTTCATGTCTACACTTTGCGATCGAACGAAGCAGACTTTGCATTCGAGATCATTCGAGAGAACACACGATCGCAAACTTTTTAATTTCAATTTCGTATATTATTTTTGCTGTTGTGTTTCTTTCTCATTTTTTTTCGTTTATGATTCAGTATTCTTTGCGTTCTCCATTTTCGTTTATAGCAGTGCATTCTACTTACATCCCCATTATCACGCACAGCCTCATGGCCTAGACACCCTGTATACCGTTGTGTTTTTCGTATCCATATTACAGCTTCTTATTTGATCCTCTAATTTTTGCCATCTTCTTTTAGATCGTCGCTTACACAACTCAGTTTTCTATTGAGTTATATTTTCGTTTGCGAAATAATTTATTGTATCGTTTGATTAGCCTTCTCGTTATTGTTAATACGATTAGTACAGCTTTATTTTGTTACCACCTTATTACACTGGCGTTAAGCGCTCAGTCACGTATCGTACGTGAAACCTTCCTGTATTTCTTCCTTCGTTCCTGGTTTGCTTTTACACTCGTTCCACAGTGCGGTCCTCGATCCAAACGGTTAGTCTGTTTTGTTTATTGTTGCGTTTCTTTTTTGCTGCGTTTTTCGATTCACCTTCGAGTATTGTTTGGTTTGTTCTGTTCTACAAAATGTTTAAAAACAAAAAAAAAGAACGAGAATTCTTGCATACTTTAGGACGAAGAAAGAAATAACATAAAATTTTTAACAAGAAGATCGCTCGCCCCTTATTCATCTCATGCGATCCGTTTGGTTTTATTCATTTTCGTCAAACACCGTACGATTATTTTGATTACTTAAATATCATGGATAAATGATTTTCACACTGCAAATGTGATCGACATTTAATTCCAAATCGGACGTCTTTTTATCTCATCGCTGGTGTTGAATCTATGGTAAACTTTGTGTTTCAATTGTTCGTTCATTATCGTTTCGTCTTCCATTTAATTCATCATTACCATGATCACGAGATTCAATACTTCGCGAAAAAGGAACGTTCTATTTCTTTCTTTCTCAGTGATTTCCTATCTCTTTCTCTCTTACTATTTTTTCATTGGCATTATCATCGTAATTTCTGGTCCTCTTTCCGATTATTCGTTGAACACACTATCCTACGTCGACGAATCAGGGGCGAGCGAATCGTGTATGCTGCCACTTGAATTTTAACGTGATATGATTTTTTCCGTTTCTGTTTAGTACGACAGTTTGTGACCGGCGGCGGAGACTATTTGCCCGGTACGTAACTCATACAATTCTTTTTTCTTTTCCCTTACTACGTCCAAGCTGAAACAAAAGCAGCCGCTTCTTTTGTCACTTTTTTAGTCCTTCTTTTCTTTTTCTTTTCCGCTCTTTAAACTATTTCTCATTTTTTTTAGTACACTAATCATGCGAATATTTCAATTTGTTTTCCGTTCTTTCGTCTCGCGAAACGATTAACCTGTAACCACTATCAATCATAAATACTCACAGTTGACAAACAATATATAAACCTTTATTCTTGTAAGCAATCGATGTTTCGAGACGATCGAACGGGATAGATTCTACCGCGAGAGTAAAGAAAAATAAAAGGAACACTGAACACAAAATCACCTTCAGTTCTATTTGAAAAAAAAATTTCATTTTTTAAGTCTCATTTCGATTTACTTTACCGGCTGCTTTGTTCACGACAACAGTTACACAACCAAAACTTTCTTCCCGGGCGCCGTTTTTGTTTCTTTACGCTTTTTGTCGTTCGTTATGATTATCATTTTTGCGACCGTGCTCCTGATCCACGGCATACACCTTCATGTTCCCTTTGCTGCCGCGTTACCATAAACTTCACTCAGCCTCGCGGAACGATTCTTGAAGAGAAAACATGATCGACACGCTCGTGAACACACGACAGTGGTGTAAAGAAACGAATCTGCGCGCACCGAGCCACTCTTGCATTCTGCACGGAATTCGTCGTTGATCACGGGGTGGAAAATAAAAGAAGAAGGTTCATTAGCATTCGCGGTCGATTGTTGATGCGAAGGCATAGCTTTCTTCGAGTGATGACAACTTTTTGAAATTTGTCCGCAAAGAAAAAAAGAAAAAAGAAATGCGATCTGTAGCACAATGGTGAAAATGAGAAATGATTTCCAACTAGACTGTACCAATATATATTCACAATTAAAAGGAAGCACCGTACGATCTATCGGATCGAAATGATGAATTTCAATTGCAAGAAATAAACAAATATATAAGTTATCCAAAAGACCTTCTTCTGTTTAAAAAAATCAATTGGTACAGTTTAACGTGAAACATTTTGATCAATCACAAGAATCACTCAACAGTCAACGAGGAATCTGCCGAGTTCCCAACTTCGATCCACGAACGTAAACGATGGAACACTGAATAATTTGAACCGATTCCGACAGGATTGTCGAAGGGGGTCGGTTTCATAAGATTCGACCAGCGGGTCGAGGCCGAGAGAGCGATCCAAGAATTAAACGGTACCATTCCAAAGGGCTCGTCCGAGCCGATCACCGTCAAGTTCGCCAACAATCCGAGCAGCAACAACAAGGCAATACCGCCATTGGCCGCTTATCTGACACCGCAGGCGACCCGACGATTTGGCGGCCCGATCCACCATCCAACTGGCCGCTTCAGGTACATTCCACTGTCGCCACTATCCAGGTACCTACTCGCCTCTACTCGCTCTACCCAAAGATCTCTCTCTTTCTCTTCTTCTCTTCTCAGTTTCTCAATTTAACCCGATTATCACTTCTATTTTCCATCTTACTTTGCTTCCCTTTACTTTCTCATTCGCCGGTTTTTCGTTCCCCCCTATTCCCTTTCCATTTATTTGGTTCGTTGATTTTCTGGCCCGTTCAGCAGAGATTCTGAATGCGCGTGTAATCGATCGATCGATGGTATTAATAATTGCATTAGCGGGGAGTTTCAGCAAGTTCGATATGAATCGGGGGTGCTCTCAAGATTTGTCGATCGATCGATCCGTCGTACCTGTATCTTTCTTCTTATTTACGCACCCATCGTTTGTGTACCTGAGTACACTGCAGGCTCCTCCTTCTGCACCTCATCTACCATACGATCTGTTACCTGGTCTTCAATTTTTTTTCTCTCTCTTTTTTGTTGTCTCTCACGATTCGATCGGCTCGAACTTTCATGTTGCTCGTTTCTGGTACGCACATTTCTCATCGGGACATCAGTTCGTGTGGTCCTTTTGTTCTTGTCGCGAAGAACGGTCAATACGACGTTAGACTAAATATTATCCGCCCATCCGAGTTACTCTTTCGCGTTCTATTAAATGCGACGGTGCATGCGACGGTGCAACAGTCCAACATTCGACGGAAACCGTTCAATTGATCGGGCACAGTCGATGTTTCGATATCAATATTTCAGCGGTGACGCATAGCGAACCGTCGCCTGTATTCGAGGCTGAATCCAATAAAAATCCACGGTACTGGAACATTTCGGAACGTCGTTACGACTTTTCTTCATCGCATCATTAGTCAGCACCAGCATCTTTATTTCCATGATTTCGTTTCACTTTCTTTTTCACTATTCAGTCTTCTTTGAATCCATTCCTCCGATATATCCCCATCCTATTTCCCATTTCCCAATGAACGAGTGGTACAAGGTGGTCTTTTAAAAATAGCTATTAATAATTAGTTAGATATAAGTTTGTTAATTTATCGAGCGAAATTGCGTTGATCGGCCGCGAACCACAGAAGACTGATCCTTGACCACTCTGGAAACATGGAGGAGCAAGGCACACACAAACGTTCTGTTATTTCTGTAAGTTTTCTTGGTTTTTGTCTTCGTGGTCCACGGTAAAGTTACACTCGTCGAAAACGATCGTACATTATTATTGCAACAGGTACCTGCCGACTTGAACGATAATGTGAAAGGGTGCGATAGGTTGGAAGAATTTCAATTCGTAGAAATGGTAGAGCGATTTCGTAGTTTCTGAATGATATTACCGTGGACGCGAGGGGTGACAACGAGTTCAATTGAATTGGAGTTGAGAAACGTCGATAGCGATCAGGTTAGAAACACTCATGTGCCACCGGAAAAACTCGTGTGTCACGATTAGAAAATGACCATTCAGAGACATGCTAGAGTATAACAAATATTATGTAATAATGATAACGTTCGAACGAACGAAAATGGGTATAGAGACTTTCTCTATATTATTTGATCTCTGGAATGTTGAGTGCACTCCAGGTCCGTCTGTATGTCCATATCAGTCGAACGGGTGAAATTTTTTTATTTATACCAGAGACAGATCATGTATTAACTAATCGAATCGAAGATGGAGAAGATTCGTAATTGTACATTGATAAACAAACAAAGTAAAGGAACAAAAAAAAAGAAACAAATGAAAAAATAAGTAAAAAGTAGATTGATACGCTTCGCTTTTTTGCTTGCCCCTATTCATATTTTTCGTTTTCCCTTTAATAGTCATCGCGTTGCTGCAACATTTTATTTTGCGCTTCCTTATTTTTCCTCTCCTTGTTGAGATAAAGAATTCGTTGAAATTCAGTTTTACGTCTCACTCTTGCTCTATGTTTTTCTCTCTTTTTCGCCCTTTTTCGTTGCCTGCCTACCTGCCTGTGTCCGTTGCGTTGTCCACGACGGGAAAAGAAAACGGAGAGGCACCACGGAAGGTAGTTCCGTTACAAAAAACAGAAAAAAGAGAAAAAAAAGAATAAGAAATGGAAGCACAAGGAAGCGACCCTTATCCCGACTTTTTTGGCTCGTTCCCGGAGTATCTCTCTTCTTACGTTGTTCTTTTTGTGTTTTGTTTTAGCACTGGCAAGGCCATGCTTGCCATTAACAAAGGCTTACAGAGGTCAGTATTTTTTTCGTTACTACCACTACGCTCCCTCCCGATTTTTGTTCATTTTTCGACGATTGATACCTCTTTTTGCGTGGCTTTGTTCTTTTCACCTTTCCACACACGTTCTGCGTTAAAAATTTCATATGGCAAAGATCCCTCGTTCAACCGCAATTATGTTGCGTTACGAAATCTTTTAATTATAATTGATGTGCGGCATTCATTTGCTATTCTTGGCACTTTCCCGTTGGCAATATTTCATATGAAATTTTTAAAGATTATCTCTTTCTCTTCCCTCCTTCTCACACGCTGTTCTATTTTCTTGTATCTTATCTATCGTTGCCTTTCGTTTCGTTTCGTTTGTCATCCTCGAAGCGCTTTTCTATCACAGATTACAGATCTCAGCGTTTTCCTCGAGAATGCGAATCGATTCGGGTGTACAGCTCCAATTCGTATTGATTTTCTCGTTTGACTTGGTTTGTCTGAATAAAATACATTTCCGATTGAAGTTTGCTTTCCAATCGTGCATTTCCGTATAAGTTGGTTTCGCGTGTCGAGTATAATTATTTCTTTCAAACCTGCTAGTGTTTTCAAGCTTTCGAATATCCATGAGCTTGCGGACTGTACAGACGGATTTCGACGTGATTTTTCCGATCATCGTCGAAAGAAAGACAATCAGATTGTTTGAAAATATTCTCGGAAAGCTATAGCGCGCTACATTAAAACAAATAAATCAATATAAGCAGAACGAAAAATATTGGAAAAAATGGAGACTCGAATCAACGTTCCTCGACAGGCTCGCATTTTCTTCTCCTTCTACATTGTTTCTTTTCATTCGTTGTTTGCCTTCATCGGTCATCTTCGACTCGAGACCGTGCACCTGAGATTTCTCGGTCTCTCTCTGCGGACTATCATTCAGCCTATTGATCGTTCCCTTTGAAATCGAATTCACGTTCCACGGTCACGTTAAACATAATAATAATAACGCAAAAGTGTATAAAATTGTAGTATTACTTCAACGCACTCCGTTTAACTGGATTATTGGTGTAGAGCTGACTGAGAGCGAGAGACTACGTGCACGATTTCTCGAAGAACACTCGCGTGAATTCACGTGTACCATAGATATACATGTATTCACGTATATGTATTTTTTATTGGCGCACATTAATGCAACACAAGCGCACTTGATTCTTGTTGAAGAACAGTACACCGATCTGTAGATTTTTCAAGCTGAAGAATCGATCGATTTCGATGGACAAAAGTATTACGCCTATTCGATGTATCGTACTTTCTTTGCGCCAAAGTAAATCCATCAATCGATCGTTTCTACATGCCGCAGAAATAATGGGCTATTAAAGAACCGTCAAACGAGTGTATATATCGGTGAATTAAACAAAAAATGCCCAATTGGTTTCACATATCCATATCGAGCAACATTGAACCCCCAACTGGATCAACATTACTCAGTTAGAATCCGTCTAAATTGATGCAAAGAGAAATGGAAACGAAATGAATGGACGAATACGCAGGCATCCATCGATCGAGTTAGGGGTTCATTCGAGACATCGTTAAAGAAAACCATTTCCCACGAAGACGCGTCTACATACATATATACGTGTGCGTAAAAAAAAAGACGCGATTCTTGATGAGCGTTCGTTACAAATACGTGCGTAATTACTGTCACTTCGGCCCTATACTGAATACTCACTGAGATGTGCCCTGTTTTAACGCGGCTTGTGACGTCAAGTAGGTACGTAGATACATTTTTACATCTCTGTAAATATCCCTCACGTTCTTTCACATCATATTCAGTGTCCGTAATCTCTGCATGCCGATTAAACGAGCACGTGCATGCGAATTTCCTCGATCTTCTTTCACGCTTCATCCCCCCTGAAATTTCCTTTTTCTATCGCTGTACCTACGGTTTTTCTGTCCAATTAAAAATATCAACGAGTAGCTGGCATCGAGTCACGCGTTGCTCAATTCGTAGAACCGCTTTTCGCGCAGAATTGCATGCACCGTAGAACGATAATTACTCTCCCTGTGCCGTCGGGAGACGAAATTAATTGCAGTTAAAAGTGGCGGATTCTGCGTTGCGATAATTGGTCCTACTAGCGGCGCCAGTTACATTCCCGTTTCAATTAATTTTCACATCCTCTAAGGAGAAGTGTCATGGTACCACTCTTGCTCGAGTTGATATTTTTTCCAGAAGATAAAATTACAGTGTTGTCTTTTAGTGGAATCATATTTATTCGAGGCACTTGCAAACAACAATATATGATTTACTACGCCACGCGGCAACTGGGCTTTACGCACAAAACAATGAGACCGATGGGTGTTGAAATAATCTCTGCGCGACAGTACTCTGACGCGTCGACAATCGAGATTCTTATCCACGAGTCTTCAGTGTTCGATAGCGATTTAGCAAAGAGCCGAGTAACGGCGTCGACACGCGTAAAAGTAACATCTTTCGGACGCTTGTCAAATTCGAACCGTTCGTGTTGCTTGCCGCGAATCAACATCGTTGCTCGGCCGAATCGATGGTTAACGTTGTCGCCTTGAAGCCCACGAGAAGAAAATGCCCGTCGACCATAGCACCCATCGTCACGTCGACCGGCGAGCCTTTTTCACGTCCCCGTTAAATTGTTCCAGGTACAGCCCGCTGGCAGGCGATCTTCTGGCGAACTCGATGCTGCCTGGGAACGCGATGAACGGTTCCGGCTGGTGCATCTTCGTGTACAATCTCGCCCCAGAGACCGAGGAGAACGTGCTGTGGCAGTTATTCGGTCCGTTCGGCGCCGTCCAATCGGTCAAAGTGATCCGCGACCTGCAGACGAACAAGTGCAAAGGCTTTGGTTTCGTGACGATGACCAACTACGACGAGGCGGTGGTCGCTATTCAAAGCTTGAATGGTTACACGCTCGGTAACCGGGTCCTTCAAGTGAGCTTCAAGACGAGCAAGAGCAAGGCGGCGTAGGACAACAAGCAACAACACCACCATGACCATCATAATAACAACCGCCAGCAGCACCACCATCAAACAGCAGCAGGAGTAGCGGCAACACCAGCTGTGGCCGCAGCTGTGATCGCACCGACGACCGCCGCAAAGGCTATCCTCGGTCCAACGGGTGCGGCTGCGGCTGCGGTAACGTCCGCGACCGCCGCCGCGGCTGCGGCTGCGGCTCCGGCTGCGGCTGCGGCTGTGGTTACACCCGCGACCGCCGCGGCGACCGTCCAAGCGCTCGCCGCTGCTTATGCTTCCACTAAGAAGATCGACCATCACCATCTCCCCGTCGACTCTGTGATCAACAACTTGAACAATCGTTATCGCGGAGAGAACCACCATAATCAGCAACAGCAGCAACAGCATCACACGCGGAAGACCTATAACAATTACGTGCACGCTCACAAATCCCTGTCCGGCTACGGAACGGTGTTGAGGAGTCTGGCCTCCTCGAAGAATTCTCGTCGGGACAGACACGACTACGAGAACCACGACGACGAATACATTTCCGACTAGTAGAGGATGCTGACCTCCCTGGAGAACACCACGGGCGAGAAAGAGAGAACGAACGAGAGACAGAAAGATTGCGAGAGAGAGAGAGAGAGAGAGAGAGAGAGAGAGCGAGAGAGAGAGAGAGGGAGAGAGAGAGAGGACGGGGAGAGAATGTGAGCTTTGGGAAAGGGTGGCAAAACGTGGGATGGAAGAGAGGAGAGAATGCAAAGGGATATACTTGTGCGTGTGTGTATACGTGTATGCTTGTACAAAACAGAGTATGCTGCGTGTGTAAGTAGGTGCACGTGGCAGCGAGGAAGAGAGATAGAAAGAATCGAGAAGGAAGAAATGGCGAAGCCAGAGGTAGGTCTTGATGCGTTCAGTTCGATAATCCTGATCGTAGTTAGAGCGTGGTGAATCGAAAAGTGGAAGCTTTGCTTTTTTTTCTTTCCGTTCTCTCTCTCCATCTCTCTCTCTCTCTCTCTCTTCCTCTCTGTACACACGTAACTTATCACCCGCTGGTCGATCAGAACGTCGAGGAAACGCGAGATGCTGCGCACTTTCGCTTCTCGCGGGAATCGCTGAGCACAGAAAATTTAAGGGATCGAGGAAATAATGGCAATGAGCGTCCTGCGACGTTGAAACGTGGCTCGTGTCACCGCTTCTGAGTCTTGTATATACATATTACCGATTTATGTATATGTACACCGGGTACACGGGCAACGTGGTGCCCGCACAGACGTTTTTTTCTGGCCGTACGAGTCGTAGTAAACCGAGATCTTGTCGCGAAAATCGAGCTGGCAAGAAAAAAGGAAGAGCGGGGGAAGTGTTCTTCGCGCCCTCTTCGCCATGACCAAAGAGTCGCGACGATGTCAGGCTGTGAAACGGAACTTTAAAGGGACAGACACACGAGAATGAAAGAAGGCAGGGCCTGATTGAATTTTCTTTTCTTTTTTTTTTCCTCTTAGAATCATCGCCAGCCCTCGGATTCGCAATAATATGATCAGGTGTGGACGATAGCATTCCGCGTTTCCTCGATGTCAGACTGGCTAAATCGATCGAATCGACGAAAAGGGTTAAGGGACACACGCCCATACACACTAATATAAAAGACGAAAGAGTGCGCAGTAGTAGGTTGTAGACTCAAAGAATGGTGTAGAAGAGGGAGGGAATAGAAGGCGGAGTGAGCGAGGACGGGACGGGGACGATCTATATATCGGTCCAAGGAGGCAAAGTCGCTCTCTGTTAGGTAATATGGGGAATGAATGCGTAAATGCACGGGGAGTCGGGGAAACAATTTTAGTACGCGTCAAGACTCTCTCGCGCGATATTCTAAAACGCGAGAAAGTGACGACGAGATGAGAGAATTACGAATTGTTGACGCGGACGATCTTTTTCCCATTTTTTTTTTTTTTTTTTCTGTCTCGTACAACCAATGAGACTACAAATGTACTTAAAGTTAAAACTTTCTTAATCCGTAGTTGAATTAAGATCGGGTTACCGTTCGACGAGTACCGAAAGACGAAGTATAATATTATTACCTATTTAAGAAGATATTTTAGGGCTTACGTGCTATAACATACGATGCGATGTCGCAATGTATCGAGAGATCGAGACGCCATGAAACAAAAGACCCGAGGGATTACGTCACGTATTTTGTAACGTAGCAAACTCGTTGTACTTTTCTGCTAGTCACAAGCTCTTGTACTTCTCTGTCGATTGCCCAAAGAATATCGAACCTCGTTTCTTTTTCTTTTCTTTTCCTTTTATATTCTTCATTGTTCGCTCCTGCGCGTGCACGTAACGCGCGCGTGCAACGTGACACGTTAGTTAAGTACAAAGGGCTTTCTTGGGTGCAGAGTCTAATTTTATCGAGCATCGCGTATGTAGGGTCCCCCGAATGTGCACCGTCCGCGACCGGACGTTTTAGAAGAACTTTGTCAGCCAACTTTTTAAAAAGAAACACATAATTATACACCCATAAAATACGTACATAGTATCGTTGCTCGCGACGGGAAACGCGAAAGGTGAAATCTTTACACCCCGTCGCGGCTGTGGTACTCCGATTTTTTATAAACACGAACGTTCGATCTCCCTTTTTTGTTTTTTTTTGTTTTTTTAACAAAGAAGATAATGGAAAAAAAGAGTCCAACGTACAAAGTAATATTTCATAACTATGACGATACTGTTCTATATACGGTACGCAGGAACCGGACGCGTCGCCGTGTCCTTTCTTGCTACGGTCCCCTTTTGCAACGAAGAAGAAACGAAAGAAAAAGAACGAAATGCTCGAGACGGTGCACGGCTATGTGTGATACAGACAGGTCGAGGCGAACGAATTCCGGATTGTCGGATACACGTGTCTAGTCTACGTGCAAAGAGGCGTCAGGGCATAGAGAAATGGCGCCGTTAAGCACCTTCTCCACCCAGAGGACGAGAAAAAAACTTCTTTTTAGACTAGCTAAGGGAATCAAACAGACAATTTCCAAAGAAAAACGTTTTAGGTGGTACGATGTGTAAGGTAAGCGAACCGGTTCGCTCGCGCTAGCCCACGAAAATAATTCCCCTGAAAGGGGCACGGACGTACTTTATTTAATAAAAAGAAGAAAAAAAAGAAAAACGGGTAGCAATTTTTTTTCTAAACTAATTCGACAAACAATGATTCAAACGGTTTTCGAATGTTACATAATATTATATGTATATATACGTATGTAGTAGTGGCAGGGACCAGCGCGAACGAACACGGACCGTAAGTACTTAATCGTGAGTAAAGCGACAATTTCTTAAGCTCGTAAGTTTAGTAACGCGAAGGAAAGGAAAAAAGCGTAGCACATATATATATAGTATATATATGTTGTCCTATTTATGTGTACCTTTTTGTGTCTAGTCCGGGAGCAAGGAACAGGCTGCTCGTACGAAGAGAAATACGCTCCCCAGGAGCGCGACGACACACCTGTGTCCGACCTCCCAAAAAAAAAGCGTAATTTGAACCTCAAGCAACAGATGCTTTCTGCTAAGATTTTATTTTATTTATTTGAAACCTTCGTGTAATCGGTCGGTCGCGTGCGCGCCGCTCTCATAGCCCCTGTATCCTACCGATCGCGGGGTTGAACGACGAACGACGCGATCGATGCGTCCACGGGGCGATAAGGATCTCGATGATTAGTGCAAATTACACACCGGTCGGCTAATAAAGCAACTGGCGTCGCGTGCAGTGGCGCAAATGAGCGTCAAAGGAAAGGAGAAAACGATGCGACTGAAACGATTCGCCCCTCGTTGGGGATGTTTCGTAGCTGAAAATAATAATGGGATGCACAGGGGGATAACGCACGATAGAGTGCAAGTTGGTGGAGTGGTTGCGTCGCGAAACGCGATGAAGATTGCGAAGGGGAATTTTCAAAAACCCTCCGATGATACGAGGGACGAATCGTGTGTATGAAACTGAGAGATTCTGATGATTTCTTACGCTCAGCACAGTTACATCGCTTGTTTAAGATGAAACGATAATTCTCCTCATAATTATTATCACGTATATTATTATACTTATTATTCTGGTTATTATTATTATTATTATTATTATTATTATTATTATTATTATTATTATTATTATTACCATCGTCATCGCCATTATTATTATCATTATTACTATTATTATTCTTCTTCTTCTTATTATTATTACCATTGCTATTATTAATTACGATCATATATATTTTTTGTGTCTCTCGTCTAGTAGCTACGTGTAAAACCTTACACCTTTATTACTATTTACTTTTTCGTGCCATTACAACAAAAGGAAAAGTCTTACTCACTTTACTTAACATCTTACTAACGTTTCTGTCTATCACCCGCTAATAACTACTTGCTATAACTAATACTACTACTGCTACCACTACCACTACCACTACCATCACTATACCACCACCGCCATCATTACCACCATCACTGCTACTACTACTTACTACTACTTACGATTATTATTACTACTACTACCGATTATTTATTTATTTATTTAATTATTATATAACATAACAGAAATTATGTTTTATTTAAGGATTAAACTGATTTGTGTTTGGTTCAACTACGTCGTTTGTTTTATTTCGATTACTTGTTTCAGTTGCCACCAGCCTCCTAAAAACAACCCCATGGTTACATCTACATTGTCTACCCATCCCGATCAAATAAATATATATACATATGTATGTGTATATATCTATATGTATATCTTCCTGACATTCCTCATTGCTCACAGAGAGACTGATGTAATCGAAGCGTAACACGCGCGAGCGGAGCGTACACCAACGTCTTTTTCGCTGGACATTTACTGCACGCTCGTCGATCGTGGTTCGTAACATTTCTATTATTATCATCGTTCCATCGTGGGCGACCGCCTGGAATCGACGAGAAATTCGTAATCCATCGGAAATTGAACCGTGTGTGTGTACGCGCGCGTGTGTATGGTGTGTGTGTGTGCGCGCGTGTATCTTCAAAGGCCACCACGCAGTCCACTTAACGCTTTATAACCGGCGCACAAATTTCTTGCTTGTTTATACCATTGATAATACTCTGTTGTGATTTTTAAAACGCAAGATTTACGCGGCGTAGAAATTGTTATTCAATCTTGTCGATACTCCCGTGTTATTGTAATTGCGGGAGGATCGAGAGGGAGGAAATAGTGCAATGGAAGGTTCCAATGGTGCCCACGATTAATAGTGACTAGAATTGGAAACGACTCGTGATACTCCGGAAGGCGAGAAGACTCATTGTTACAACAAGTACAAATGCCACGAGGCGGTCGCGCGGATAACTGTAAACAATCTCGTGTGCATTACCGTTTATATATTCCCAATGTCGCGCAAATAAAGACAGTGAAACGATAAAAGTATAGAGGCTTGTTGGAATGTGAAACCAGTCATTGATATCGTTAACGAGGACGTAGTCCCTCGGTGAACCCGTGGCTATGTTTAAGGGTTGAATTTGGCACTAAGAGAAAGGGGGATGAAGCATAACTTAAGCACAGGGTACGAATATATCAATGAACAACACGAATAGAGTACATAAATTATTAGAATCGAAGATCGCAAGGTGTCGGTATCGTTGCCGTCGTGAGAATTAAGAAACAAGGGATGGTTCACTCTCTTTTCCCTTTCACACAGTGCTGGTCCGGACAGAGCTGCTCAATTTAGCGCACAGACTAGTAAACGTTGTCGATGACGGGACTCGATAGAATCGAGGTGACGCACAACGCGACAGTGAAACATCGTGGAGCTCGTTTACGACGCTCGTACGTGCCCCTGTCCCGTTCTTTCCAATGTTTGGGGAGGAACCGAAAAAGAAAGGCAAAGAACGTGAAGATTTAGAGGGAGTTGTAGAATGATTGGTAGAAAGCAAGAGAATTATGAGAGAAAGAGAGTGTGTGACAGAGAGAGAGAGAGGGAGAGAGAGAGAGAGAGAGAGAAAGAGAGATTAAAGTGAGAATGAGGGGGAACACGCTAATCTACTTAATTATAAAATTATATTACCATACGATTATTACGTTAGATATACGTTATGTGTATTGCATTTATGTCTCGATGATCGTTGTTAGTAATATCGCTACGATGATGGGGAGTGTTTAATAGCGATGATTGTTAGACAAGAGGAACGCACGGGATCAGAACACGCGTACATAAGCACACCACGTACACACCTGGAATATATTTATTTCATCTCGACGATGAAACGGATTCTTAAATCAAGAGGGAGAGAAAGGGAAAGAGAGAGAGAGCGGTTAGGGGGATGATCGTAGGAACGCGCTCGAATCGATTCCGAACGCATTTCGCGTGACTCCTGATGGATGCAACAAGATCCTGCATTCAATTTGCAAATTTGAAATACATTAATATACAAAAATTGGCTATCGTTTTTCTACCATTCGAACACGGCACTGTACAAAATTAACATGTTTCTAAATTTCAGAAAATCGTGACGCGTCGCATAGACAGCGTTCTGACATCATGACGGGCGCATCGATACGAACTCGCGATTATCTTTTTGCCAATTTTCTATGCGAATGATTTCAGCGATGAGCGAGCGATATCAATGTCACACTAAAGTGGCGCAAATGTTCAATGAATCGTGTCAGATTGTCGTATAAAAAAAAATCTGAAAGGGTCTATTGAGCCACGGGTTTTGGAGCACTTGAACGACGAACGATTAAGGTAGTAAATGACGAACACGTATTTCTTCGGGCCGTACTGGTGAATAATTGAAAACCTCCAAAGATCTCGAATTGCGTCGCACAGAACTGCACAAAATATGACGTACATTGTAAGATTGCGAATCGGATCGTAGGATGTTTAGACATTCTTCACCAGATTCGCTGTCAGGTTGGACAACGCACAGTGCTGTCGTAATACGACAGCAACGTGAGTTGATTATTGTTTTTAAGGGTTCGTTAATCGTCGATCCGGTGTAACGGGGATGGGTATGGTCATCGTGGTTCCTCGTCGTCGGTTATCATCGCGATTCACACTCGTTATCGCCGGATGATCGTCTCATTGTTACGTAGACACGTTCGGGACGATTCTATTCGTTCGTTCAGTGATTTATTGAGTGTTGATAGTGTAGTACGTCGCGCAGACGATTCATTTGTTCATTTTGTTGTTTCATCGTCTCACTGTTGAGCATCGTCGTCCAGAATCGTGGTTGGGAGGTCTGCACACGCGAATCCTGGAGCTTCGGCATGAGGGAAAAAATCATCGACCCCATATATATATATAAATGAAGCAGAAAAAAAATAAAAGCTATCAGGATTGGGAAGAAAATTTTATCGTCGCAGAAAAAGAACAGATTAGGGAGAATTGTATTTTCGAGCAGTAGTCGGCAACGAAGAATCGTTACTGATCTCGATCGTGTTTAGATCATTCCGTCTCTGCTTTGCTCCTGTTTAGAAGAAGAAAAGGAAAGGAAAATGAAGGGATCGTCGGTGAACGTGACGCGCGATCAAGCAGAAAAATTAACCTACGAGCAAATCGAATAAGATACCAAAAGAAAAAGGGTAACAAAATCCTCTTCCAGTTTGTACCGAAGCGACTAAAATACCGCAGAGACTGAGATTTTAGGCGAAGTTAATTAGCTCCGAATGATCGTGGCTACGATCGATGCTGCTCTCCTGAAACTTCCAGGGAATCTAGACATCCCCGTGAACGAGAGAAAATAATTAAAGAAGAAAAAAGAAGGGGAGCAAACACCGTTTTTCTCGTGGATACAGGAGGAGAACAAGAGCGTCATAGAACTAGATGTTTAGGGATAAAATCGTGAACCCTCCCGCGATTAGGATAATCGATCGAGCCTCGTCGATCACCGACCTTCTTCGTCGGTGTCCTTTGTTCCTCGTGTTTCGATGCTACGAACACGACTGCGATATAAGAGAAGCGTGGTAGACAAAAGTGTAGGTCGGTGATAAGAGGCGCGATACGCGGCAGGTGAATAGGCTCCCGACTTTTTGAATCGTTTTTTCCTTTTCTAGGAAATGCAATGAGATAAATTCGCGAATTTTCGAACGAACTTTTTTCTAGTGGACTGATGAGATTTGGGGCGGCGGAGGGGGTGCGCGTGAACGATACGCATCCAAAGACGAACGAACATCGCCTGCCTCGTGCCGCCAATAATATAGAATCGAATAATAAATTGTCTTGCGGCTTGATACACCCTCCGTCGCTTGTGAAAGCTAGTTTTTCAGCTTCGACAGTCTCGTTAGCTCCGAAGATACTCACGAGTGTCGCGTACACCGTCGCCTTTCGATTCGCGAAACGATTATTGCAACCCCCTTTTTGTCTTGGCTTCTTTCATCTCCTCCTAATCCCTCGTTGTCAGGTCGTTTCGACGATGTTCATTCCTCTAGCATTCTTTTCCAACGCGTTTGTCTTGACTTCGGTGACCCATATCTTCAATCCCCTTTAATCAGATTCGATTCTTTCCTCGAGCTCTCCGGCTGAAGCGTTTCTTTGATCGCGGAAAGGCGGCGTGTACCCGATCCTCTGGCGAATGCGAAACCAAAGAAAAAAAAGATTGAGAGAAAGAGAGCGTGCGAGTGAACGTATGGGTGCGAGAAGCAGTGGGGGGGGGGAGAGAGAAGAGTCGTGTTATATAAGCGGAGGAGGATGAATTATATTGTCGCGCGAACGATGCTCCACTGGAACAGTAAAAATCGATGAAACCAGGACAAACAGACATTGCCGCGACAGTAAGAAGCAGCTCTAGCTCACCGTAGGCCTAACTAACGAAACAAACAATGCGAAGAAAACAAAAAAGATGAAAAAGTATTTATATACTTAAGCTAACTAATTAAAGAACGGGCGCGAAAGGGAGAGAATGAGACGACGAGAGATAGAGGGGGAGAGAACGTCGGTCAGAGAAATAAGATGAGAGCGAAAGAGACTAATTGTGTGCGAGAGAGTGCTGGAGTGAAAGTGGAGAGAAAAAGAGAGAGAGAGAGTGAGAGAGGGTAAGATAGAAGGGTGGAAAATACTAAAAAAAAAAAGTACTCGAGAAATTACTCCGAGGCGAGTCACAACGATCAATAAAAACCGATAATTACTCTTTAACAAAAGAAGAAAAAAATTAAAAAAAAGGAAGAAAGAAGAAGCGGGAGGGGAAAGGTTGGGGGGTATACAGATGGGGCTAGAGGGAATGTCGAAAAGGGGAGTGAGTTTTAGGGAGGGGAAAACAAATGATGAACGGACGAGGAGGGGTGACATAGGTCAGTGGAGGAAGGAAGAGATAATCTATAATCTTCTGTACATGTTTTGATTATTCTAATTATTAATTATCGTAACTTATAATAACTATTAATTAATTAAATTAATTGATATCTATGGAACTGTATTTAAACGACAAGAAAACGTGGTAGCTAGTTTGTCAATGGGTGTATAAATATTTAATTACGATAACTCTATAGTGATACTAAAACGAAACAAAACAACAAACAGAATACAGAAACATGCGTGTACAAGAAACGAGGAGAGAATGAGCGGGTCAATGTGCAATTGAAGAATGACAATGAGAAAATGTAGCAAAATAAAAAAAAAGAGAATCGGGGAGATAGCGTGGCTGAATACACGATAACAAAAAATTACACATACAGTAATGTCTTGATCCAAGCGAAAGCCTCGGGTCTGCACGTTCGCTTCCATGGTGTAGTTCCTACATTGTTTGAAATTTGCCGACAGCGTCGAACGTAGAAAAGGACAGCGAGTAAAGAAAGAGAACCGAGCAGCCAAGCCAAAAAACAATATCCAGCTTATCGGTGAAATAACACTAATGCAAAGATAAAACTTTTTTATTTCTCATCCTTTTCTTATGAAACTTTTACATAGCATAGCTGACATTTACCTGATTAAAATGACACCAAACACGATATAATTTTGACTATATTTAGTGTCTTAATTAACGGTAATAAGTTTCTACCGCAGAAAAGGATAGCTAGTGAAAAGAAAAGAGAAGCTGCCATCGTGGCAATCGGCAAAGATTAAAGGCCCAGTACACGGTTTAACATACCAACTTATTACTGTTAATTAAGGCAGTAAATATAGTCCAAATTACATCGTGTTTGGTGTCATTTTAATCAGAAAATTGTCAGCTATGATATGTAGAAGTTTCATAAGAAAAGGATGAGAAATAGCAAAGTTTCATCGTTCAATTAGTATTAGCTCACCGATATACCCGAGCCCGGATCGCGTTACACTGATCTCCAAGTGAACTTCTGGACGCCTCAAGGGGTATACCCCTCAGTGGTGGGGATAAACTCTTCGCTTGTACGGTGTAGAAATCTTTCGCTTGGATCAAGACATTACTGTACATACACTGATCATGCGGTATATGTCATTAAGTCAACTTTAAAACAAGGCAGGGGAAAGCTGAACGAAACGAAACACATACACACGCAAACACGTACAAACACACAAACACAGTAAACACAAGGGAAAAGGTTGAAACAAAAGAGGGGTGAGAGCCGAGCGAGGATACATATTTATTAATATAAGGGTGAACGGATTTTTCCGGGGCTGGTCTAGCGGATCAGCTGAAACATATTTAAAAAGAAAAAGAAAGGAAAGAAACTAAACTCTTGTAACGGGTGTCCCGGGAATCTTGATTCGGCATTTTTTCCGGACACGCGAAGTGAGTTTCACGGTGCTTCGTGGGGGCTTCTTCCGTTTCGTTTCCTTTTTGTCTCCTTGCACACTTTCTTCTTCTTCTAATGGTCGACGCGTAAACGAGACGTTCTTCGAAAAGCTGCCGTTGCTTTTCGATATGTTTCTCTTTTTTCTTTTTTTTTTTTTCAAAGAATATCGAAAAATTCGTACGAACATTATGTGTGTACGTACAAAAGATGGATCACAGAATGGTATCTCCCAGGCGTGTTCAATCTTCTGTACCCTGTGAACAAACTCGAACCCTTCCTTTCTAAAACTTTACAATGACAACATTTCTCCGTGCTCGAGCCTCGAGCCTGTCCCGTGAACGTTATTAGAGGAAAATACCATTCCATCGAAGAACATTTCAATGGATCGTTTCGTCGTTTATTTATCGTTCGCAAGTTGTCACGGTACGGAAGAAAATATTCACTTTTGTCCGATTGTAAGAGAAATACTGTCAGGTCTCGTGATCCATGCGCTGTTTAAATAATTTATATTTTGCCGGTGATTACGCTTGGTTGATACGGGGGGGGGGGCTTGGGGTGGGAGGGGGATAGATGATTCCTTTATCATGTTTTTCAGCGCGTTTAAGTGTAATCGAGAGACGGAAAGACTGTCGGTAAATCAATTGCTCATACCGGAACGCGATATATAAATTATTTAAAAGATAGTGGCAACGGGATGATAATCGTCGTCGTACGATTTGTAGGGAGAATCAAAGATCTCATAACGCACGTTTGCTACGGAACAGATCAATCCTCTTGGTCGTGCCGCGATCCTGTCGTGTTACGCTTTTCAAAAGACTCCGTCAACGTGAAGAGAAATAAACTAATAAAATATCGTACAAAATATACATACATACGTATAAAATATACAATGTTCACAAGCCGATAAATAAATATTCGTTCGGGAATAAATTCAGCACGTTAAGGTGATCGCCATTCGTGGTTCTTTGTTTCCTGTGCTGAATTTATGCACCTCTGAAATCGCAAATTATTCCTCGTCGTGGACTTTGCGCCTACGTAGGGTTTTAAAGTTGAAAGGTAGGTGACGACCGGAGGGTTGAGATAGATCCCGCCTGTTCCCGCGTTCACGTCGATCATTGCACAAGAGCGAACAGGAAAAAAAAAGATGAAAAAAAAAAATAGCGAATGAAAGCGTGTAATAGGATGGTTTAACCGCGAACAGAAGGCACGAAATTAGTGCTGGAGTTAAGGCAGCTTTTAGTTGTTTCGAGAGAATGAGAAAATGGCATTTTAAACAATGAGGTGCTTGTTGGATCTCGATTGATCTCGTAATATCGAAGATACATTCCATCCGAGTACGAGGGCTCCCGCGCGGAATAAAAGACTTTCTTTTCTCGTCTACGACTCAAACATTCCAACCTTATTTTCATGTCACTATTCGTACTATCGTGCATCGCATCTGATCATTTGTTCCATTTATCGATTTCTTGAACAGCGTTGGATAATTGTTGACAAACCTGTTGGATTCCAAAATTGTTGGATTCGTGTTCAATGTATAAGTTCAGAGAAGACCGGGTTGAATTTTGTAATGGTGATTTAAACGATCACGTAGACGAGGATCGTCGATTTTTTGCACATTCCACGACGGCCAGACCCTCGAGGTACAAAATTCGCGATTAATTAATCGTACGTAATATATTTAGACGCGTTTCTAACGATCGATCTCGAACGGACGTGTTCCCGTGCAGAGCTAAACCGCCAAAAAGACACTTATCCTTTTTCTATTGAAAGGACGAGGGATTTCTATAGGGAATCGAATGAAAGTTTGTTCATCGACAGTATTAAGATAAGGGGATCTTTTTTCGGGGAGGAACGTTATCCGAGTGAACAGCAGACTAGAGTCATTTTTAGAAACTTGACGCTAATTTTGTTGATATAATTGGACGTAAATTATTGCACATCACTTCACCGGGTTATTCTTGAAAATATATATATGTAAGTATATACATATAGTTCTTCTGCTGAAACATTTTCACTTGATCGATCGAGTTTTCCTTTAATAACAATTTTTTTCTTTAAATTTTTTCACCTTTGAATAGCGTGAAGTTTCCAAAGACGATTTTACGTGTGATCGGTAACTACCAGTGTAGAAGATCCTCGGCACGATCGAGGCAATTGAATTTCTACACTCGCAGTTGTCACGATGATTCCGTATTAACTATTATAATACCAGATTTTACCATTACGATATTATAACGTTGTATGTATAAGTGTTCATAAAATGGAGAAAAAAAATTATTATCATCCAGGATAAAAACGCAGTGCAATACATTTATCGTTCTCAGTGATTTTCTCCGGAGCGTGTAGAGCACATCCATCGAGCGAAAACAATGCAAAACCAACGCTAAAACGAACGAACGGAACATTTTTAAAAATCGAAGAAAAAGGAAAACTAACCAAAACAAACAAACAAAAATTTAACGCGCGGGTCCTTTCTTTTTCCATTTCACGCGAAATACCTACAAGTGATCGGCGGTCCAAAGAACATAAAAAGACACGGAAACACTCGTTGATATTTTTTTTCTATTTTCTTTTTAAAGAGATCACGATCGAACGTGAAATCTGCCCGACTGTTACGAATTGTCTTTACAAACAAACGTTTACGGCTTTAATGGGAAACAACCCTAGACGTAAGTGAACGGAGGGCACTAATCTAACGAGAAACACAAATGTAAAAAAACAGAACAAAACGGGAGTAACGTAATTAAAAAATATTGCAAAAAAAGAACAAAAATTAATTATAGGAGAAAACGAAGTAAAAAAAAGAGAGAGGTATAGGTACCGAAAAAGCGAAACAGTGTGCGAGAGAGAGAGAGAGAGAGAGAGAGAGAGAGAGAGAGAGAGAGAGAGAAAGAGAGAGAGAACGAAAGAAAAACGCAGGAGAAACTATATACGTCACCCCTAAATTTTGCTGCCTCCAAATAAAATACAGTTGTCCTTTCATTGTCGTTTTAAATGGACGAAAACCATGAACTATGAATGATTTTGTAACTTAAGGAAATATAAGTTGCTCCTAAATCGATACGAACAGTGACTTCTTTCACCCGTAACTTTCTCGTACAACACGCTATCGTTTCGAGCCTTCTAGATTCATTTACGTCTCTGTCCAGGATCATCTTATAATGAAATGACGATCATTTACGCGTATTTTAAGCGGTACCTTCGGTCCCCTTCGATTTCGTTCAACCCGTATTTCTTACCGTTGCAGTGTGTTATCATCGTGCAAGTTTGTAATGTGATACATCGATATTAATATCGATAGATTTGTCGAGTGAATCAGAAACTTATTGGAACCAATTTGATAAACGCAGACGGTGGTCCGTCACTGAGAGAAATGATATTAATATTAATATCCATATATCGAAATTTATCAGCAAGCGTTGCAAGAAATATCGATGCACGTAATATTTTTAATATTATTAAAATTCAGCGAATATTTCTACGTGATTAGGTAAATATTTTTATTTTAATTTCAATTCTTCCTAGCATTTTCATTTCTCCCAGTGCTCGACATCCGTTGGTGCCGCTTATTTGATTAGACTTTGGTACGAGAACGAATTCAATATCGGTTCGTTTTAGCGCCAGGGAAGAGAAAAGGGAGAGGTGGGAAAACTTTAAGAATTAACGGTGTTCCTCGTAGGACCGTTTCTTTTGTCGCTGTTTTTCGATCGAAATCGAGAATTTAGGTAAATATCGTGGTAGATTCGAATTGAGCCTGGTGATTGACGAACGAGAGAAAAATCTAACAAGAGGGGAAAGGTTAACGATGCAAAAAAATCAGAGAACGAGGAAAGTGAAAGATGAGAAGCGAGGAAACAAATAAAAATGCGAATTATAATAGAGTAATGTATTTTATGACGGGTTTTGATACGGTATTAATAGCGATATTTAACTGTAACTGATAATAAAGGCGCTATTTAAATGTTGAAAAAAAATTGACGAACGACAAGTGACACGGCGGTAAACTATAAGGATAACGATATTAGTCGTTAGTATCTCCGAGAAAAAAAAATAAATAAAAAAAAGGAAAGAGAATGGACGGGAATAAATGAGATATTAAGATAGAAGAAAAGGAAACAGATTTTTGCACAATCAAACAGACATCGGTTTCTCTTTACTTCTTTCTGTTTGATTACGCATACCTGGGACTGAATCACTTAGGCGTGAATTTTAGGCAACTTAATATGAAGTTTAGCCCTTTAAACGGAAAATGATATTCAATAACGCGTGTTCTTAGGGAGGGAATGGAATGAAACAATCAAATAAACCCCGTACATTAATGCAACTAATGGTACTATCGTAATTCACATTGTTTTCACGAATAAAAATCCTTAGGTCGTGTAAAAGGTTTAATAAGGGTTAAATTTCGATGGTTCTCGCCAAAGTTTCTGATGCTTCCAGTAATCACGGAACGATTCCATACAGAATGCCGTCGAATCTACGAATTTTCTCCGCTAGAAGGACAATTTCCACGCGTAGAAATTAAATGTAATATCATCGAAACGTTCCGCGCGAAGAACTGCACAAAAATCATAAGTGATAAAGACTTGCGAGCGTACGTAGGATATATATCTATAGCGAATAATATCGTCAGCGAGATGAACTATAAGAGAAAAATTCACAAAAATTCCAAAAATTCGCCCGCCTCGCAATTGGCGGTGAACGCGAGAATCGTGATAGGTCGATTATTGACGGAACGATTTATGATTAAAACAAAAAGGGGAAGAAAAGTGTAGCTCTTATTTATTATTAAAACAAGTGTTTAGGGTGGGATGGAGGGGACGACGGGAAAATAAAGAAGAACAATTGGGTATAGACAAAAGTAAGACTGATCTGTGAAAGGAAAGTTTGACTCGGGGCATCGGTTTTTTCTTCGATCGACTGCAGCTCTATAGTCCAATAGTGTTGTTCGAACTAAACATTAATGCAGTCGAACGATCATAAACGCTTAATCGATTGCATTTCATAGTTTGTAATTAAACTTAGGAAATAGGGAAACTTCCTGTCGCGTCTCTCTTTTGAGGCTACACTTTCCTAGTAGATTCGACCTGTGTCCGGTCAGACACTGGTCATTAGGTGTCGATTAAAAATATCGTTATAGGGAATCGAATGCTGAACGCCGATTATACTGAAGTCGATCGAACGGCCCTCGAGTCGACGTTGATGAATAGAAAAACTTCTAAGAAGTGAACACATTTCTTTTCCAAGAACTCTTGGTCCATGTCTGATCGTGCACGTACTTGTACTACTATTTATCGATCGAATGGCACTCGATCGAATTACCACTTGAATAGGAAACTGAACATTTTCTAGGAAAAGGAAAAATGTTAGAAAGAAGCCTCATTTTCGGGGAGGCATTATACTCTCTGCTACGAAGTTTGGCCTGCGTCTGATCACTCACAGGCTAGAAGTACTGTCGGTGGTGCACAGGCCTAAACGTTCACGCATCGACCAAGCATCGGAACACCGAGCTTCTTCCTCTTTCTAATTATCTCGTTTAATTGATAGACACTCGATTATCCAGCGTCGGTGAATTCCACGTTGACAAGGAACGGGTTGCGCTTGTTTCACCCAAGTGAAACGAATAAACCAATGAAATAATCGTCGATCGTTTCGATCGCGAGCGACTCGGATATTGTTCGTATTGCTGAAATCACGATTGGTGCTTTGATCGCAGCATATCGAGACTGGTACCGAGAAGACAATTAGGAAAATAGGGATCAAAGGCTTTCTTTTAGAGCTTATACGTGGTTGACAGCCGTGAGGAATTATTTTCTTTTGTGATGTTCGATCTTTGTGGCAAAGAGCGCCTCTGATCATCACTGTGGCCCCAACTAAATTACTCCACAAAAGGGTATAGCGGGGTTTCACGCGAGGCACTTTTCGTCGACACTATTTGTGGAATATTTCAGGCTTGCGTGTGCCCACTGAAGAGTGGTAATTACAGTCGCATAGTGCAACGACACAGGGTGTCTCGGGTAAAAAGGGGATGAATTTCGACGGGTGCCGTCGCCGCGAATGATACCGTGTAATCACTGTTATCGTCGATCTATTCGCACGTCCGCGCATCAATGTGATTTCATATCAATGGATGCGTCGGTTTTAATGATCGATGAATCCTGTTGGAAACATTGCACCAGCAGATCATTTAACCTCTTAAAGAGTAGATTCTAAATCGACTAGCACTCTCGAAACGAATTAAAATGGTGATTTGTTTGTCAAGTGTTTCGCGGAATATACAATACTTTCTTCGAATATCTTCTAACGGGGCCGAGTACGGTTTTATTTAAAATTCGTCTGGGTGCGAAACACCATGAAATCTAAACCTATATACGTATATCTGTATTTAATTATCGTCATTTATCATATTACTGTGTACTTATCGCATGATTATTAATTACGCGTATTATTTATGCAACTACACATAGGTATTCCCATTGAAGTATTATGTGGAAGTTAGATATGTCTATATATACATTATATTAAATTATATTATATTACATTACATTATATTATATTACATTATATTACATTATATTACATTATATTACATTATATTACATTATATTACATTATATTACATTACATTACATTGTATTTATATTATATTATATTGCATTATATTATACAGTATGTATTTCTCAGATGAAAAATTTCGAGCATCTCAGCAACACCGCGACTGCTATTGTTGTGCAACAAGTATATATACATATATGTATACTGGCGTGCTTTTTAAGAGGTTAATCGGGATACCGATTTAATATGTAGTCCAGAGTTAAAAAAAAAAGCTTCCTCTAATGTACACACAACACGCATACAGACTTCTACATACAGACGTACATACACCGATACAATCAATGTATACGCGAGCCCGTTTTAATAGTTTCAAGTAAAACCTCGAATTATAATTAAACTTGCGATTAGTCTAATAATCATTGGAATATTTTAAGGTGTTGCACGATATTTATATGTGGTTACTTCATTTTTAAACATCGGTGAATATTTAATATCGGTGTCGAGTAGTTAGTTCGCCGGTACGTTTCGATTTACTTAAATATGTGTTATAGCTGTATCGTATTTAATATTTTCATTGCCATACACATGATCATTATTTGTCAAACTTAAATTCGAGGTTTATTCCGATCTGAAGTGTAACTTAACTGACCATCAGCCTGATCAAACCGAAGGAAAATACATTTTTCCTTTTCATCGCAGTACACACGTGTATACGTATTGGACAAACAACGATGGGGCATTCGTTCCTGTTGATTCTGTCGAGCATCCATTGCGTTCGTGTCAATTTATTTCGACCCCCGATACCAATGTACGATATTGAGGCAACGTGTCGGAGATGTTATTGAATATTTACGCGAATTTACAAGAATCTTGTTAATGTACCTTTTCAATGCTACACGCGAAACAGAACACGACCAGGCAGGTGTCCACAGACACATCGCCACGCACGACACTGGAAGAAAAGAAAAGGCGAAGCATATTCTCTGGTACCTTCAACACCGAACAAAATTGAAGGAACAAAATGGTATAACGAACAGTTCACAACGGTTATACGATACATACAATCATGGTCACACAATACATGCACCCACATGTACAAGAAGAACCATTCACGCACACAGATGCACACAACATACACAAAGATGATTTAATGAAAAAGAAAAATAAACATTCTCGAGAACACGTGCGCGCCATCACAATTGTTGATATAAATTGCGATCCATGATTATTACTATTTACGATATAATTATTATCTTGCATTGTCTAGTCATACGTTATTATTGTATAACTAACAATATTAATTATTAATTAACCTGTACTACCTAGTCGCATTATGTGTTGCATAAAGAAAAAAAAAACTATGAAAATTCCGAAGGCGAAAAAAGAAAGAGAGAGAGAGAGAGAGAGAGAGAGAGAGAGAGAGAGAGAGAGAGAGAGAGAGAGTACGAGAGAATGGTAGAATGTAAGAATCGTATAGAAAGAGAGAAAGAGAGCACGAAAGTGGGTGAAAAAGGAAGAAAAAAAGAGAGAGAGTGAGGGTGAATGATAACAAGAGACATGAGATTGATAACGATGATAATAATGAAATTTCGGCGATTATATTGTGAAGAACGACGATGATAATGATAAACGATTATTATGGCGATGATTATGGTTGTGATTGCAACCTATGATGAACAAGGCAACAACGGTAGGCACAATATGTTCCCAAAAAAGAAGTAAAAGAAACGATTTTGAATATAAAGAGAACGAGAGAGCGAGAGTAAGTGGGAAAGGGTGAGAAAGGGAGAGAGAGAAAGAGAGAAGAAAGGAAGAGTGTGAGACAAAGGTAACTTCGATGCAGCCGTGAATACGCTCGTCGATCGAGATCAAGATCAAGATCAATATCCGGCGAATTGTGATGATGATCTCGGACGAAGTTATTTATTTTGAGGACCGAGGGGGGTGGAATTAGTGAGATAGAGACTAAGGGTGCTTTGAAATGTTTCACGTTGAACGCGAATGTTTTTAATCACAATTCGTCGATGGGTGTTTAAAAAACGATCAGTCAATATCTCGAAAGAAAATTCTGACAGCTAATATAATTGAACACTTCACGGACAAAACGGAACGTTTAAAACATTGAAGCGAATGGGAGTAAAATGACGAGAGAGAATTCTTATTTACATATTATCGTAACGCGTTTGATAGAAGGAGTAGTGAAATATCGTTCCGCGAAGTGTTAAGTCATATCCGCCCACACAAAAACCCGTCAATCCAATCAGAAAGTAATATCGTTGTACATGTTGGAACAATTGCGGAGTATAAGTACTTTAAGAAAATACTTTCTGAGCTCGTCGTTTCTTCGATGGACGAATTGAACGAAGAATCGATCGACCCGAGCGATCATGGTTGCCGGAAACCGCCTGTTTAGTTAAGGAACAGAAAGTGAAGATGATAGCGATGATGATGATGATGATTAAAAAGAAAAAAGAGAGTAATAACTGTCACGACACGCACGTGCGCGTCGCGCGTTACGACGTGACGGGCTCGTGCGTACTGGTAGCAGAAAAAAAGAACAAAACGAGTATTAAATATATGCGGGGGCCGTGGAGAGGAGGGAACCTTCCTTTATTCGAAAGAAATTTCGCTGGATTGCTCCTTTATCCGTCGATTTTTCCCAATTGTCAGGCAAACTAAAGAAAAGATTAAAAAAGAACAGAAAAACTAGAGGACACACATAAGATCTACGTACGTATAATACACACATACCTCATAGCCTCGGTTTTCGGTGCATAGAAAACGCATTCCTGTTACAACAAAGGGAAACAAATTCTGGATATAATATCTTAAACGTGTATTGTCTCTCCTTCCTGTGAAATCGTACCCTCCTCCCTCCCTCCCTCCCTCCCACTCGAGGAGAGCTCGCGGGCCCTATATTGCAATATTTGTACTTTTCCATGTTGAAACCTCGATATACAATAAATTATATTAACAAACTTCGATCATCGATTGTCTTTCACACCGGTCATTCGTTTGATTTAATCTTCTTTTTATTTTCAACGTTTTCGTGAATATAAAAGGTTCACAGGACGTGGGGTCAGGTAAATAATATTTGCACAGGGTGCCTTTGAGGATTCGTTTATTCATGAGTTAAAATACAATTATTGAATTGGTGGTTTTTTTGTATTTGGTATACTTCGTCTGTAATACATCAATTAATCGAGTACTTAATAGAAATATGTCCGAAACGGAGTGTACGGCAATGGCAGCATAATTTTGGGTTTGCAGTCTTTCCAAGTGCAGGATTCTCTTTTTTTCTTTCCCGTAAAGATGAAAAGTTACGTGGTCGTATTCTATATTAGTTCTGTACAAAAATATTAAGAAAGCAAAATATTATCGCCTAAAGGAATAGGAAATAATACGCGTTCAAGACATAGATTTCTGTGGTTAAAGTTAATATTCATCGAATGATCATTTTTTGTGGGATCCCGGTTTCTTTGGAGCAAATTCTAATCCTCTTATGTAGTTCTTTTTAATTTGATACTTTTCTGAAAGATAAGAATTATTTTGCACCAAGTTGTAACAAATATTGTCCAGCATAAAATTGGAATATCTACCTGTAAGTAATTTGTACACGTATAAAATCTGGTTTCCCTGAACAAGAACGCTAGGAGTTTTCTTCCCTGGTTCATCCGTGATAGTTGCGCTTGCTCCGATTATCTGGCATTCCCTGCTGAAATCTTTAGAATTTATACCAAACGTTTCCAAATTGTTGACCAGCGTCACCTATAACAGACACGCTACATAAAAAACGGAGGTTTAAAACAATCTTGGACACATTTTCGTTTGGAAAATCAATCGCATCACCTTCTTACCACCGGATCGTACGGTGACTCTCATGTCAATTGGTTCCAATTTTCCAGTGTGTAATAATTTATTCCCCGCCAATGTGACTTCGTGCATATGCGTCATACGGCCCATAAATTTATTAATTCCATCCTCCATCGTCACAGTTTCTTGATGTACTTTGGTTTTCATAATGCCAGCGAGTCGCGGATTCAATTTCAACATCCTATAAACAGAGCTTGTTAAGTAATTACACGAATATGATAATAGTAAAGTGCATATCCAATTAGGAATTGCTTACTTTCCATCTTGAAGATTCTCTGCTTTCACGTATTCAGTAAAACATTTTCTGATGTCAGCTCTTTTCATTACGTCCCCTTTTCTGCAATCATCGTATGGGAGTAAAATGTACATATTTCGTATCATATAATACAGCATAATGGTATACGATGTATCGCTTCTCGACTTCTGCTCTGCACAGAAAATCATTCTCTTTGCAATTATTATATCGCGGTAATGTGATACATCCCCATTGTACCATTGTACACTTACTCGTGTCCGAATTTCGACAGTATTGGCAATACATCAGCAGTCACTTTGTAACATTCCGAAACGACTGCCGCGTTGGAAAGAACTGGTTCCTGCATCGATGTCGGTTCTTCGGTAATAACCAGCGCTTTTAAAAGCGGATGGTCAAACTGCAAATAATAATGTACTAAAGATTATATGGGGAGTTAATTATTATTATAAAAGTTAATAATCAACGTACCTTAATTGATAATATACTCTCGACACCTTTTATAACAGAGGTATTTATAATACCTTTCGTCTTCATTTCCGCTAAAAACACGGATAATTTTTTATACCGAGATTTTTTAATATCTATATTTTTGTCTGGTGGACATGCCGCTAGTAAATGGTTTTTAGAGAAGTTGGACGATAACATTGGTAAATCGTTAGGTTTTATCGACGTTTTGCAAGCTTTCAAAAAGCAATACTCCAACAAGTTATCCATTTCTTGCACTGGATCTATAGCTATTTCTACAGGTATTTCTGGTTCATCAACAGTTGTCTGTTCTGCTTCCTGATACTCTTCTACCTTACTATCTTCTTCGTCAGGAGATCCAGTTTCCGACAGTCTATCATTATTTATTTCTAAATTATTTGTTGCTTCAACAAGCGAACTGCCATTATCGTCATCAACCTTCTCCGTAATGTCATTTACATTTTCTATCTTATTGTTATGCGTAGCAACATTTGGTGGTCCTAAATTTGGTCTCATAGGAGCTTTTCCCAATTGACAAAGTGTGTCACCTATTACATGTAGAACTTCTACGCACTTTCCATGTCCTCCAGACATGTACATATCTTCGCTACAAAGTGCAGTAACACCTACTGCAACTGATGCCTGAAAAAGGGAAAAATATAATAACAATTTTGATCACAAACTAATAGCATAAAAGTGTACGAAAGATGTTTACGTGCGTACTTTATTATCATCCGTGTTTACGCAAACCGGTGTACCCTTTTGTAATTTGCCGAAAGAATATAACGTCACAGGCTCTTTGACACTGACTCCAGGCAACATTAAATCTGCGCCTCTTACCAATTTGGAGACAACTGGAGGATAGGTTGTAAAGCCCTTTAGTAAATTTGGATGATACCATAATGTGTACACCGTAGGCAATAACGTTTGATGTAAGTGCTCCATTTGAAAAAACATGGCTATTTTAGAAACACAGTATACTTTCCCAGAATGACCATTGTGAGTTACAACTTTCATAACACTTATTGCCTCTTTCTTAGGAATTAACAATTGTATCTCCTCGTCCGTCAATATTGGATATGCAGCTGCAATATCTTCGCATAATTTTTTCCTATTTGAAATCAATACGAAATTTATTAAAATTGATTGATAGAAGTTAAATTATACCAACCTTTCCGTTCCCTTCAATTGGTTATTCGATTTCACTTTGAAGGGTTTTATAAACATTTTGACTTTGAACAAATATCAATGAGCCTTCTTTAACGAGAAAATCACACAGCTGAAAGAACAACCGGGCTATCTCGAGATACAGCTGATTTGCAGGTTGTCCAACACTTTCTCTGTCCGTATAATCGTTCCGAAAGTTGTAATCGGGATAACTGTACGCATTCGCAATGCAATTATTCCGTATGAAACATGCGTACAATCTGCAATCAATAGATCGCAAAAATCAACAATCGTTAGAAAGAATTTTGTAGTAACAAATCGGAAATTCGATAATGGTGCGAGTCATAATTTTGTCAAAACTTTTTCTTAAATTATAAGAGTCTTCTCGTAGGGAGGCATTATTATTATTATTATTATTATTATTATTATTATTATTATTATTATTATTATTATTATTATTATTATTATTATTGCGCTGCGAACGTATCGGTGACAGTTGGTAGTTGCCAAACATTTGAATCGACTTCCCAATTCAACCAATTCAATTCCGCCTAAATATGGAATACTAGATATATAATATGTACATAGATGATCAAGTAGATCGAGTATCTATCTTGAGACATAGGTTCTGAATCAATTGTCGGATGAACTTTAAGCTAAAACAAATGACATTGAGTACCGCACATGATAATAATGTTAGTTGTATTCTATAGTGTGCACTGTGTCCTCTTACGGCACGTGGGAAAAATAGGATCAAATTTACTGTGCGTTCTGTAGCTTGCTATAACCTCAAAACGCGTTGCATTATGCATAATCAATCTGTAAGAAGTAGCCTTTGAACATAGTGTAGTTTTAAAATATTATCAGCCGGACCTCCTATAAGCTTGCCACTGTTAGAATGGCAATTATGAAAATATTGTTACGACCAGACATCGCGAGGATCATGGTGGTCAGAGTGAGTTACCTTTCGTACATTGTTGTTACGTTACATTGTAGTTTCTGCACTTTAAGGTACAGCCGTCATACTTTATTTTAATTATCAAAATAGATCGATTGACGGAAATTTGTTGAATTGGTGCAACTTCATTGAAGATGTAACAATACATTAACTAATTCGATACACTAATAATTTTCTTAGCTACGATATTTTTGTTCATTGTTAAATGTAATACTTTCAGATTTTGTTTTTCATGATTAAGCTTTTCATGAAAAGCAATTGTTTTTCATGATTAAACGTCAAACTCGTTTCTCTATAATCTTTCATTAATGAATAGTTGTCGAATAAAACGTATATTGATATTCATTTTTCTTATGATTAAAATTTAATGATCCTTTTGTTAATATTCCACAGCAATTATATCATTGAATTATATCATTTCGTCAAGATTAATGATGTAAACTTGTTCATACGTTGTATTATGCTTTGGTATAAAAATATACTGTATGACATTCACAACACAAGAAGTTTATTTTTATATCTTGCTTCAAGGTCTGAACAGCTGTTTCTATATCTTGCTCCAAAAATATGAGGTAGCGTTAGAACTTCTTATGAAACATGTGAATAGTAATAATGTCAGCTATACTATGTATGCATACAGGATGACTCTTTGAAGGCCGCTAAGAATATTAAATATTAATCCCACAAGAGTGCATAAGAACTTGCATTAATTTTTTTCTTTTTTTAATTACAGCACTTAAGTACCAAGCCGAAATTTGGTCTACTTTTTGACATCGATGGCGTGATAGTACGTGGCAAGAATGTTATACCACCTGTGCCAGAGGCTTTTAAGAAACTTCAAGGGAAAGATGGAAAGTTTCGTGTGCCAACTGTATTTGTTACCAACAGCGGGAATGCTCTGCGTAGCCAGAAGGCAGCGGATTTGTCCAAATGGATAGGATTGGAAGTGAATGAGTCTCAAGTAGTTATGGCTCATTCACCGTTAAAGTTATTTCAACACTTTCACAATAAACAAGTACTAATATCTGGACAAGGTCCGATTAAAGAAGTAGCTAGAGAACTTGGCTTTCAGAAAACAGTAACTATCGACGAATTAGTTAAAAATTTCCCATCCTTGGATTATGTAAATATGGCAAAAAGAAATCCACTGTGTGGACCTGTAAATCCAAATTTTCCTAGAATAGAAGGCATTGTATTATTTAGTGAACCAATTGCTTGGGAAACACCGTTGCAATTGATGGTAGATCTTTTGATGACTAATGGAAATCCAGCTGGTATGCTTGGTGATCTTCCGTATCCACACATTCCAATCTTGGCATGCAATATGGATTTATTGTGGGTATCGGAGGCACCGATTCCTAGATATGGCCACGGGGCTTTCCTATTATGTCTGGAGTCCCTGTACAAGAAAATTACAGGAAAAGATTTGTTATACTCTGCCCTAGTTGGAAAACCTAGTGAAGTTACTTATTATCATGCCAATCATATGCTCCGTGAGCATGCTTTAAGTATTGGAATAAATCATAATGTTAACACAATATATGCTATCGGGTAATTAATTCTATGAAAATAGTTACAAATTAACGAAACACTGAAAAAAAAAGAGAGGAATAAATATTGAATTGCATGTATCTTTTACAGAGATAACATCAATACTGATATTTTTGGTGCAAATTTGTACGATAAGTATCTATCATATTGCTCGAAAAAGGAAGTATTAAAGACTAACAAACTGAAGAAACTACTCAACAAGGATCTCGAGCCGCCTAGTGCAAAAGCTTGTATCAGTATTTTAGTTGAAACAGGTGTACATCAACGTGATTCGAATTTTATATCAGAGCATAGCCCCAGAGATTTCTTACCGGTTGAGGATGGTTTCTGCAAACCTGCGTTCGTAGTAAAACACGTGGGGGAAGCTATTAGTCTCGCGTTTAAGGAGGAAAAATTCGACTGAATTGGATATACATAAAAAGATATTTGTAGTCTTGGAGTGTTCACATTCTATATCAATTGCGAAAAAAAGCGAGAGCATGAGAGATTAGTTATAATTTTGCTCGTGTAAGTATTACATTAATTTCGTTAGGAAATGTTGACCTTATAAGGAGGCAGGATAACTAAAAAAAACAGGAGGCTGTAACTTATTACATAGGCACAATATTTATTTTGTTTCTTTATTTTTAAATCACTTTTCATACCTTAGTCTGTCCTTATATTTTAAAAAGGAGGAAATTGTGTCACGCACTAATTATTTAAAAAAATTATTTTATATCATTGCGAGCCAATGATTATTGTTGGCAGTAGAAAAAGCGTGTACATCACAAATACGAGATAGAGTCGAAGTGGTCTTTCAATTTACACAGATTATTATGTATATTTGAAGCTTCTATAATTAATGTTATATGAGTATAGTATTTAGAAAATTGTTCAAAGCTAGCATTATATGTATATATAACACACACACATACACAAATGCTTCTATAAATACTTATATGCATATATACCGAAAATTTTTAGTTTAATTTACAACTTTTATTATAATTTAGTTGATTTGTTGTATCATTAAATTTGAATGCCCCATTTGTAATGTTGCAGTCCAATTTTACCATACTTATTTAAACAACCAAGAGCATAAATCTAACTGCATAAAAACGAAGCTCAAGCATGTTTTCTAGGATTAATTAAGAACAATACGAGCTTCACGTGCTATAATTTTAGTGGAGGAAAACTGTAATTTAGCCATACACGAGCTATGAACGCGTTATTTAACACCGTTCTATTTAGCGTTTAGCGGAGAACACCGCTTTGTATACCGAATCTTGTCTAGTCTCAAGAAACAGTTTCACCGTAGCGTAATTGTAACAGTGTGGCGGCCCGTAATCTTTGTCGGTGTGAAAGTTGTAGAGAGGTCAGCTGTCAAAGTAGGGTTCTTCATGCCGATCATTGTACAATAATTCGAGGGAATGAAATGCAAGTCACAAATGTTCTCCCAATGCGTAACAAATGTATTAGATGAATATTATAAACGCACATTGTAATACAGTACTTGCTCCAGCTGATCGTAGTTCACGCTATGCAGTGATGCAAATGCACACGAAGATAATAAAGGAAACAAAAAAGAAATATCGAAGACATCTGCCAGGAGGAATGAAGACTGTCCAACCATATGCAATCAAATGGACGGTATGGCCGTTTGCTGGAGGGAATCCATAACTCGTCTTAACGTTAGCAAATTAAAGAAGAGGAAATGAAAAGAGAAATAACAGTGTTTCTTGAAGCAGAATCGCGGCGAGTTATTGAAGATCGTTCGAAGTAACCACGGTCTGCGAAATTAGCGATGCCATAGGTAACGAAGGGCAATTATACACTGTTATACATACATACAATATGTAGAGTCTTGCAGCATTGAAAGCAATACAGAGTGTACATTGTTTCTTAGTTACAACAATTATTTTATAGGAGCCTTATCCGTAGAAGAACCTGTGACTTTTATGGTGCCAATTAGAATCTATTTTAGTAAATTCCACGCTCGTTCATTCTACCTTGCATTCCTTCACCCTGTTCCTCTATGAAAGCTTCAGGATGTGCAAAGGTATCATTTTATTTCTTCAATGTAGTTTTCGTTAAAAAAAACAGAAGGAAAGAAAGCGATAGCTGTAGAAAACGGCTCGACAATTTACTTTTTTCCCGGAGATGATCTTCAACTATTGTTCATATACATATCATATGGGATATATTATACATATATATTAAAATATTAGAATAATTATTCCCAATTAAATCTGCATAGTGTAGTTTAGTTAAATGTTTTTTCAGAAACATTTACCGAATCTATTTTATTCGCTGAATTCGAATCGTGAAGCATATTTATATCACTTCTTTTCTAAATTATCAGATTTCAACCTTATCACCGATATTTCGTTAGAGTAAGCAGAAAAGACTAAACGTAACATGTCTCTATACGAGCTGTGATTTATTTTCGTTATAAACGTTCAGATAATATTTAAGCGACTAACCGACTGGTATAATTTTGAACTACATGTTTTTTCTTTTTAACAAAAATCACACCAGGCTATACTTGTAGAAACTATCTATAAATGCAACGAAATATACGATATATTTTTTGTTAAAAAAGGAAAATATCGATCTTGTAACTAACGATGCTGTTCCACAATGGAATATTATCAAATGAAAGTTATTTCACTACGCGTTACCATTCCTCGTGCACTTTCTCTGTTGCTTTTCCACGAAGATCTGGGATATCGGTAAGTAGACAAAGGAGGGACAGCTGGCGAACTGTTGCAACTTGAATTAACACCCTCTTAATGGTGCACGAAAAAAAATTCGAGTCGAAATTAATAATTGCTCTCGGTCACGACGGTACGTGCAGAACGTCTGAGTCCCATGACCCGCGAATTAAACCCTCAATCGTTTGATAAACTAATTCAATTAAATATCGAGTCGTCGATGCTGGTGAAGAATAAATTTATGTCTAGATCGGAGAGGGATGATTGCAAGGAGTTCACGAGCGCTTGTTTAAGTGCAAACATTTCCGGGTTCGCTGACTAATTATTGTTACGGAAGTAGAAGCTCTGCAGAAGAAAAAATCATTTCGACCCAGAAAATATTTGCGAAAAAATAATCGTACCGATAATAACGGAAGAATAAATGCAAAATGTATCTTCCGTATTTATAATGCAAGTTGATTAGAAGAAAACCGGTTTTGAATGAGTATGCCCAATGTGTCAATAATCCGTCGCAGGATTTGACGGGACTCTTATTTATTCACACAAAAAATAATTCGCTGCAGTCATCATGCGCAATTCCGTGAAATAAGTAGAATGCTCTTGCCAAGGTCAGAGATCTCCAACCAAGAAAAAAAATCTCAGCCGATTTCTTCTGCTGGAATTTTTGTTTCCCGGCTCCTCTTAAAAGCTAAACAAGCTGCTTCGTCGTACGTGAACTTAATTCACGCACTCATTAATGGTCGAGTTATGGTAATTGACCTTTATCGTCACGTTACTAATCAGCATCGTGTACTCGAATTACGTCAGCGCGAGAATGAAATTTAAAAAAAAATGCAAGCAAGTCGTGCATCATGTGACAATTCAAACCGAACGATTTTTGTTGCTGTATAGATAAAGAATCTAAGATAAAAGAAAATACGATCAACGCTAAGGAAAAAAAGATGGAATGCAAAATTTACGTTGTTTCCTTCTGATTTCAGGTATCGAACAAAAGTAAGTCGATCGTGAAAAAGAAAGAAGGGAAATGCGTGACACTATTATTGAGAACGGTACGTTCACTGGTCCAGTTTATCAAACAGGTTGTAAAGTAATTAATCAAAAGTAATGCCCGATTTCATTGACACCGGTAAGTGTTACGCACCGGTTTTTGAAAAAATACCGATACTCGAATAAAAACACACGATTCGTAATGAAACATATAATTAATAACATTTAATACTGTATAAATACGGAAGGATAAGAGATTGTTAACGTAAACATTGTAACAATTCGTATAACTAGGACGATTCGCTTGTCCACTTGCCGTCTCTATGAAACACCTGAAACAACGCTATTATTAATTCCAGTTCCTCAATTTCCTCTTGAAGTTTTATCGAAAACGATGCGTAACACTTCTCCTGGTCCGCCCATGAATGGCCAAACCGGTTATCCATTTCTGTGCCATGATGCAAACTTGGCGGTGCAGCGAAACGCGGATGTCATACCCAATTTAGAATTCAGGGCTCGTACAAGCGAATATACATAATTCTCTGATATGGGTCACTGACCATTGGAAAAGCTTTCTTTACGCAGAGATAAAAAAAAAAGAAATTAGAAAAAAGGAAGGTAATGAAGAGACAAAGGGCAGGCCTCGATTGAGTTTGAAGATTTCTGCATTTCCCAATCTCGTCGTTCATGTTTCAAACCACTTACTATTAATCTAGTTTCTTGGATAATTTATTACAAAAGTAAAAGCTATTCGAAGGATGCAGTATCGATAATCATTGGTAATTAAATGCACGGGTTGCACACCCACGAGCACGTGGATGCGAGAGCAGGGTCATAGGTAATTGACCCGCGAAAGTTCGCTTCTCAGGTCGCCACTCTCGTTAGAAGAAACGTTTCACTGTCACCTTCTCCAATTGATATCCCGTGACGGTCTACCGTGATTTAAAGCCATTAATCTCATGCGATAGACCACCTACTACTACTACGATTGGTAGAACTATTCTACAAAGAAAGCACCCTATGTTCCATTGAATATCATGAGAGCTACATCGTTATTATCTTACACGAAATATGTACACGACTCCTGTCGACATCGTTTCCGTTTCACCGACCACCCATTCAATTATCCACGTTAAATAAATTAATTAAGTGAAACTAAATTTTAACTCCAACACTCGTCTGCGTTCCCGTCCCGCTTCCTTCTCCTTTTCTCGTAACATTCCACTGCTCTTTGTATCTGTTCCAGATACTCCTGAATCTTATCCTCCTGCGAGAATTCCCTGGAATCTGATCTGGCCAAGGATCTCTTTTGCACGAGAGCTGTGAGCATCAACGTGATCACAGGCAGTGTTATCCCGAGGAGAAACGTCGGGGTCATCATGTTCTTCAAGCCGTGCTTCTTAAATCCACGGTACAAATCCGCCCAGATTCCATCCCCCTCCTCTTCGTGATACTTACCGAACTTCCCATAAAAGTGAGGCTTAATTTTACCAGTCTTGGCGATGTAGTTGTAGTAAAAAGGATCGTAAGACTGGCTGTATAATTGTGAATAAAATACATCTTTGGCAGGCGGCGGCTGGTCCGCTTCGGGGAACCAGGCACTGGCGTCTTCGTATGGAACAGGTGGATTACTGACCGTTGGTGGTCCACGATGGAAACCTGGTGGTTTCGTGTAGATTACTTCGACTGGCGGGCCCTTTGGTTTGTATGGCAGTGCTATGGGAAAAGTCGATTGTTGAATTAATTATATACACACCTCCACTGAGTTTCTTTACCGAGAGAAAATATTTCATTAAATTCTGTACAATGCGAATTGCGTTAGAGTTTTCTCTGGGAGATATAAACGCCCGATTGTTAAATATGTTTCAGCACTCTGTGATTAGCAAGCTCTACATGTCTACGGGATAATTAAAAGTTTCAACGGCGGACTGTGAAATATGCGATTAGACTCTGTTCTCCAGACTTTTGGTCTCCATTTATTACATAGTTGATATTTAATGAATATTATGAAACGTTCTACCGTGATATCTCACCTGGAGGAAGAGGACCACCAAATAATCCTGGACCAACTCTGGACTGGGCATAAGAATACGGTTTCCCACGCACTCTTCTCATACCTTGATACCATCCAGGATAAACTATATCGTTCCTAGCATTTGTTGCAGTTGCATAAGGCTGCACCACTTGTTGCTGCATCGGAGGCATAACCACCGGATTGGCCACGGTAGAACGAATATCTACCTGGTTCACAGGTGCATTGTAGGTCGGCAGATTATTAACTGGGAAAGCCTGGAACGCCTGTCTTTGTTGCATGAGTTGCGCGGTTAAATGTTGGTTCACGGCGGAAGACACGGGTTGCTGATTAACAGGAGGTGCTGCCTGTTGCGATAATTGTTGCTGATTAACAGGAGGTGCTGTCTGTGGCGATAATTGTTGCTGATTAACTAGCATTGACTGGACGTTCTCTGGAGTCTCTCTACTTTGTAGGTAATAGTCAAGCGACATACGCGATTCCTCCGGAGTTTTCGAGTTCAGGAAGCTGTTCAGGGCCACTTCCGCCGGATTTGTAGAACCGACACCTTGGTCGTAAGTGTTTGATGACAGGTGTCGCCCACTTTGTGCTATCTGCTGTTGATTTATGGTGGGTATTAAGACCTCTCGATTCACGAAATCCCCATCAATTAGAGTTCTCGTTGGATTCGCGTATACTGTGAGATTTTTAGCATCGGAGATTGAAGGACGATTAGCCTGAGAAGATTTTGTCGAAGTATTCGTCACGTTCGTTGCGGTTTCCTGTTGTCTCACGGTTCTTTCTGACGATCGTGATTCCATGGCGGTGTACTCGGTGTTCTCCGTCAACGGGTTACCCTCGAAGTTCAATTGACCGTCTGCTAATCCAGCCACGAGGATCAACAAGACCGTTGCCGCGTTCATGGTTCTGGAAGCAACGAGAAATCGACTGATTCCCCGAATTTCGTACCTTCGAAGAATCCACATCGTGGAACGAGGTTACTTGAACAGAAATTGGTTGCAGGAATTTCGATGGATATCGGGGCATCAATTTCAATTTACGCTCGCAATTAGATCGACTGGCGAGCAAGGAGAGCTACCACGTAGCATTCTCTCGCGTCGTTCCACTTACGTCGTGTGCCGGCTAGGGAGTAAAAAGAAACGTGCTATGCAGAATTGTTCACGCCGATGTTACGTGCATAGAATAATCGGGAACAACACCTTTCTTCTGTCGTCAGTCTACTTCTCAGCGGCATATTTACTTTCCGTTTGAACAGTAACAATATCTGTCATCGTATTAGAGTTATATTACTTCTTGACCATTAGAAGAATAATTCATTTGCAGACTCGACGAAGAATATATGAAAGATGTACGGGCCAACAAATGACAGGAACAAGAAGAAGATGCGCAACAAATAACATCAGCACGGACGAATGAATTAGGCAACGTGGGTTAAAGACCCGTGTAACACTTTCTTCTGTCAAGGTGTACGTATAGTGACGTTCACACGACACAAGCTACCATTAATCGTTTCCCAAACGGAGAAGCTTATTTTACTGCACTGTTACCAGAGTCTATTACCCTTTCGTCTTCGCCAAGAACAGAAAAAAAACAATATATTCCAGCGGCAAAGCGTTGATCGTTTCAACCGGAAACAATTCAACCTTTCATACATGTACGAAAATGGTAAATCAATTCGTGAAACGTGTTTTGTATTTGAATTTCGTGAGATAAACCTGGACATTATGAATCGGGACATTACTGGATTCCCGTACGATATAGCACACACGATATGCTAAGCTTGCCTTTGGCGATCAATACGAAAATAAAAGAGGACGATAAAACGTCGAATTGCGCAGCATCGAAATGTTTTCGGACGAAACTATCGAAACAGTCGTACAGAGAGAGAGTGGTCCCACTTAAAAGTCAACCAACGGCCACCTTGCTCTTCGTTGAAAGTTCAGGGACAGCCTGAATGTTTTTCAATTTCTCTTTTTTCTTTTTTTCTTTTGCTGGACACCGTATGCAGCTCACTACGTAAAGAATTATATATCACGATCGACTTTGGTATTTGATAGCTTCCTCGTTCATTAAATGATTCCACTGTGTGATTGATTCGATTGTGAATCTGAATTTATACCTTGCTAATATCTTCTTTTTTTATTGCCATTCCATTTTCTCATTAATGATAATCGGCGTTCCAGAATTAAACAAAATTTAGCATGTTGCTAAAAGGTTCGGACTACAGGTCAGAACTTTCTAAAAACCGTTAATCCATAATGAATTCAACGATCGGGCGGAATTCGAAAAACACTTCGATTTCCTTTTATCGGTTGTCCAACTGTTGACACCATTTGCGGGACGTGAAATGTGTGTTCTATCAAGATTGAAGAGCAAACAAACGTTGAAAAGTTGCAGTGGAACCCTGGACGTTAGAATAGATCGAAATCTAGCTGCATGGATCTCTCCGAGATCATTCATAGGAACGTAAAGAGAAAAGAAATGGAAATGCTCTGTACCGTAAATGATAATTATTGAATGACGGGCTGGATGAAAAACGAAAAGATCCGCAACTTTAATTACCATTGCCTATTTTAACGTAACATCAGTATTTGCTTATCGTGTCACAAAATTAGTTCAAAACGTTTATCTAACGAAGTATTACTTTTGTATGTTAATTTAATATCGGGTCCCAACATTTTCTTTTTGTATTTTATTTGAAAAGGTCTCTATCTACTCCGTTACTTACTTCGCAGAGGCTTCTATTAGAAATTTGTCTTGTTATTAATCTATTATTATTTTGCATTATATACGTTACATACAAATTCTGGTCGTGCTTTTAGAAGATAAAAATTCTTTGATTTACTTACAGGTTCAACATAGATGGCTCAACTTTTCAAACACTACAAGTTGTCTCTCGTCACAAATTGTTTAATTACGATCGAACAACCACAAATTGACCTATACGCCCGGTATTGCAAACGGCACACGAGAGGAGACCGTCCATCGGTTCGACTGGTACCAGAAATACTGAAGATCCACAGATCCGATGAGAAAGCCATTCACTTCGACTACACTCCCTACCTTCTCGTCGAGCTTATAAAGTCAGTCCCTCGTCGTTCCTTTACCTGGACGAAATTACTCGCGGCTAATGCTCGTTTCTTGTCACTTATCGAATATTCCCGCGGGACCTTTGTTACCATCTTGTTCAGCACACTAACTTTTGCTCTTTTGCGGTCAGTATTCGTGAAGAAAGTGAATTGTAAGTGAAACTCGTTGAAAAATTCAGAATATCCTTCGCCGTTTAATGGCCTAACAAAAATAGTTATACGACTTTACGATCGTTCGAATTGTCCGATGTGACGTTTTCATCGATTCTTGGAGAACAAAATTTCTTTGCGCGATTCCTGCTTAATTTTTCTTTTTAACAACTCTAGGTGATATTGTTAAAGTGACATTGAGAAAGTTCAGCGAGTGGAAGTGCGAAGGACACGTAAAAGTCATTCGCCGGTTTTCTTATTTCTTTAAAAAATGTAAGAAATATGTTTCTTCCGTTTTATGTCGCTATAACTTGGTCTCCCAATTTTTAGCTGACGAGACCTCGAACAACGATACTGATGGGACATACAGCTGTCCACTTAAGGGAATCACAGAATCTCTGAGAAGCGATGACACTTTTGCAAATTACGCCGTCGTAAATCACTTTTTCCGCGATCGTTCGACCGTGAACGAATCGCTCGAGCCTCGAATAACTGTGCACCGCAGAGAATAGCGATCCGAAGGAAGGGAGCCCGTTCCCGTTTATTATCATGAGAAAATTAATAAGTCGTATCCGATGCACCCATTTTCGTCGAACTTAATTCTTTCTTCCTTTCACGAGCAGTGAATTCTACGAAATTTTTATCGGAACGCGTAACAACAACTAAGATGTTAAACTAATACCGATATAACAATCTTGTCCACCCCATTGGCATACCAATTTTCTCTTTTCCTTAATTCGCGGCAAGTTTTGGCCAGGCTTTGGTATTGTAAAAGCGTCCCCTTTCGCGGAACCGCATTAATTAGTAAAATATGTGGGTCGACCACTCAGAGACACTGCTGTGGTATGCTACGTAAAATGTGTCGCGTTACAAGAACATCTTTAAGCGATTTCTGGTGAAATAGATGTAAATCGAACGGTGGTATACGCATATTGATTGCGTTGCCTTTCGAACGATCGCTCCCAGCAACGACATTGTTAATACGAACCTCTGATCACCGCGAATCTCTACATAGGGCAGCTCTGAGCTAGTTACCCGATACGACAAACATTTCCATAGTCTAATTGACTCGTAGAGTTACGAATTTCATACAACTGGTAATCGTAAACCAGCGAAACGATCGTAAAAAATAGCAAAGAAACACCGGGCTCTAATTCAATCCGAGCCAGATTCCTGTTGTCCTTTCCCTTTGACTATACACTAAGCACGTGGTCCACGATTATGTTAATCATTCAGTACAAATTATTCTTCGCTTTCTCTGTCATTGATTAGATAAGCCTAGTCTCGCTCAGTGCAGCAGGTATCTTGAACAAATGAGATATTCTTGTACCAAAAATGTAAAACTTGGAAGTGATTGAAACATATGTATACATATGTCCTTAATATTCCAAGAAGGAAAAGCTCTCGGAAGGTTTCTACGGATGATTGTTCATTGGAAGACAAGAGTCCTCGAATGAAACGAGCGTTCAAAGGGGCGTCGAAAAAACGAGCAGTCATGAAGACAATAGGAGGGGTGATCCACGTACACGCTCCTCCTCATCCTCCCGATGGCATCAGCGGCTACTGTGCAGGCGAAGCTTCAGGCCGAACGTTATATAATTGTGGCAGATTACTTCCAACGTTGGTCACATGCATGCTGCCGCACTCGGTCGTGTGCTTCCCAACGTTCTAACGCATTGGACATTCAACTACCGAACGATCTAAGCATCGCAGTGATAAGAATGGAACCCCGACGTGAAAGGGCCACCGGTACCACGTGGAAACGGTTCAAAGATCTCCTCCTGGATCTTCATTTAAACCCAGATCGTATATTCTATCGGTGAGTTGAATTGTTTTACATCCCAATATGTTAAAAATATATGTTTATATAGATTTCTTTTATATAACGCTCTGATTTAAAATTTCATACAAATCCTTTTCTTTATTTTGGTTTATCCCTTGGAATGCATTTTGAAGAAGGATAGTACGTTTGGTTGCTTTATTTGTTTTTCTTTCTCTTTCTTATCGTCACTCTGCTGGTTTCAGCAGAATGTTTTATTTAAAGTTTTATGCAACAGGATGTTTCCTCCATTTATACGTCTGTTTGTTCAGCGGGGGAGCCGGGCGTATTTAAATGGTATGCAGAAAGGAAAAAATAGATCGGATGTCGGCAAATTGAACATGATCGTGTTCTTCTGTCGGAAGCGCATTATCTCTGTTTATGGTGCTCTCTAGAGCCGCGCAATCTGCATTGTCACCGACATATTTCGCTTAAATAATAGGTTCCCCTGGAATTAATTGGCATTGAAATATACGCCTGTTGCTGGTAATCTTGTATGGAGAAGTTAATTGACACGGTACCGAAACGATGACGAGGCCATATCTTCGCTGTCGTTTCTGATAATCTGAATTTAAAATTCAAAAGACACACACACACAGAGAGAGAGAGAGAGAGAGGGGGGAGAGGGAGAGAGAGGAAAACCAGGTGTTTCGTAGTTCAAGTCTCCTGTTTACATTCCATCTATGCTACTTTATCATGATTGTTGCTCGAATGCTAATTACGATCGATCAACATCCACGCGCCATACCGTGTGTTTGCAATAGGCAATTGTTCGAACCATGAAAACATAATAAATCTCGTTGCGGCATAATCACGTTAACGGTGGTCAAGTTTCGGGACTTGAACCTTGTACAATTTAATCCACTTACGGTGAGATCATCGCGACATTCTTAATTAGATGAATCAGGAATGCCCATTTCGTTCCACGAATTGGTCTATATTAGGTCAACGGTTCCTCTGGCGCCATAGTTGTGTTTTATTATCACTTCATTAAGGGTCGTTGCTCTTATTACCCAATTATACCGTTGAATTATCATCGTTTCTTTCAATGAAAAAATCCGCATGGCAACTCGATATAAAAAAGACTGCTTGAACCCTTGCCATTTTTCTTTCGAATCGGACAGTGTTAAGAATCTCATCAGATTCCTATATTCAAGCGAGATTGTGTTTCATTTTGTGCAGAGCTTTGTAAATTATTCTTTTGCTGAAGTGGTTACACTAACGCTTAGCGCAGCAGCACGGAAAACACCACAGTTCAAACCATTACACTATCACTTAGTTTTCTAAAAACTAAAACTTAGTTTTAGTTTTCACTTAGTTTTAATTTTATCTTTAATTTTTTTCTCTCTGGAGAACGATATTATTGTACTGATGGGAAATTTTCGTTCAGCATTGGCCTGAGTATTGGGAAAAAACCATGGCTCTGGTTGCTGGTGGCTTTCTGCATAAACTGTGCCTGCGCCCCTGGATTAGTCTTTTGGAGAGAAGAAATCGACGAAGTCGAGCTCTTCGTACCCGAAGACTCTGTGATACGCACCGACGCCGCCTGGGTGAAGACACACTTCCGGGACGATTTCCGATACGAAAGTATCATCGTCACGGCTCCCAACGTTTTAGAACCGGAAGTGCTGCGCTCGGTACATAGGCGATCATGAATTATACGAGTATCTACGAAGGTTCTTTTCCACTTTAACGCATGATCCTTGTCGAAATTCATTAGGCCTCACGAGATTTACCTATCACCTGGAATCTGTGGGCTGAACCTCTTCTAATATTAAACCATTCGTTCAACTGCACTCCTCCTTCTTTCTAGATCGGCAAGATAGAACGGATAGTGAAGTCTGTACAGGTGAACAACCATACCTGGGAAGATGTCTGTGCTGGGTAATATCCGGAATAAATAATATCTTTCTACTTTCTTTGCTAGCCTTGGTATTAATAATAGCCGGTAATTTCGTTGAACCACAGGTATTTCACGTGGTTCAACGTAGACAACACAGTGGATATCTTTAATGATCTCGAAGTCTCCGAGGATATCCTGGTCGAGTTGAACAACACAGTGCTGAAGAATGGATGCATCTATCAGTCTATTGTGCAACTTTGGGAGACGAGCTTGATGAAAGATATTAGGAATTTGTCGAAGAAGGAGATTCTCGAAGATGTGACCAGGGCAATTAGGAACAAGTAAATCTTTGTAATGAACATATAATTCTTTATTCTTCCAAGTACATTTTGCATCAAATCTTTTGCAGGATTAGCGACAACGCACTTCTAGACATGGAGCCCTTACTCTCAGGTATATTCTACGATAGGAAAGGACGTGTTAAAGGCGCGAACGCCACGATTCTCAATTGGATGCTGAAGAAATCTAATCCAAACTCGGCCGATTGGGAATTAGAATTCATAAATCATGTTCTCCACTCGAACATCACGTTTCCACCAGGGATGAAGATATACGCGATAGCTTCGCGAAGTTACTTGGATTCTTTGCATCAAATATTGAACAGCAACCTGGCAATACTATGCTGCGGAATATCCTTGATCGCAGTCTACGTGATGGCGATGATCGGAAAATGCAACGCGCTGGAGCAACGAATTTATTTATCCGCAATGGGTGTGTCTGTGGTTGGCCAGGCAACTTTGTCATCTTACGGGGTGTGCTACTATTTGGGCTACTCATATGGGCCAATACATTCCATTCTTCCGTTTCTGTTGCTCGGTATAGGGGTCGATAATATGTTTGTGATCATGCAAAGTTTGGAGAACCTCTCTGAAACGGATCAAACTTCAGAAATCCCTATACGTATAGCCAAAGCTGTACAACAGTCTGGTACGGCTCTATATTGTACAATAATATATTCTACACAGATGTAACAATTTATTGCATTATTTTTGGGGCGTCTCGTTCTTTATTTTTTCAAGGTATGTCGATCACGGTGACTTCTTTTACAAACATGATCGCGTTTGCCTTTGGTATAACAACTGTGATGCCCACTCTCAGATCCTTCTACGCTTTTGCCACATTAGGAATTCTATTTTTGTATATATACGAAATGATATTCTTCGTGAGCTGTCTCGTGTACGACGAGAAGAGACTCGAAGCTCGGAAGGACGGTTGCTTCTGTCGTCCTAGACTGAACTGGAAGGCGAACATGTGCAGTCAAAGGAATACCCAGCAAATCATCTTCGAGAACTATATCGGCCCGGGAATCACTAAGATCTCCGTAAAAGTAATCATTCTATTGATCACTGCCGGCTGTTTATGCGTGAACACCTGGGCGGTGTTTCAACTCGACCAGAACTTCGATCCACTTTGGTACTTAAACCAAGACTCCTTCCCGATCCAATTTAATAACAAATTGAAAGAATATTTCCCAAAGTATGGGAAACGTGCAGCGATTTATATGAATGGCGTAGATTATTATGAGGATCGTAAGTCTCTCTCAGAATTGGTGGAGACCCTGAGGCGTAATCAATTTATTAATAATGGAACGTTGGATCCATGGTTCATTGCTTATGAAAAATGGCTCGACGATACCGGAAAAGGTGAAGCTTGAACATTCTATCGCAGTGTCATGATTGCGTGAACATAAATTGAATATAAATTTTTGTTACAGGTGATATTGAGAGTAAGGAGGAATATTATAATATACTGACGGAGTATTTGCTTTTAACAAAGGAGGGTCAAACGTATATTAAGGATATTAACTTTGATAAATTGCCAGCTGGAGAGTATAATATAACGGTAGTAGTAAAACGTTTGTAAACAAATATTGTCATTTAATATCGTAACGACAGTATATTCTTCTTTCATTTTTTTACAGACGTCGCAAATTCCCATACAACACGTTTTGATCAATACAACCGCCAAACAAATAAAAGCGATGGAATCCATAAGAGAAACAGTTAGAGCTACTAATTTCTCTCTGGGACACGATTATATTGCAATTTTTTCACCTGATTATATTTCGTGGATGGCGAACAAGGTAAGGAGAGACTTTTTTTTACCTAATTTATCATAATACACAATTGCCCCCTGGTTTTCAGGTAATTGGGGAAGAATTGATAAGGAACTTGTGTTTAGAAATAGTGACTATTGGAATTGTGATTGTAATATTCCTTAGAAATTTACGAGCCTCGTTTTTTGTGATTTGTTGCGTGTTTTTCACGCTTATCGACTTGTTAGGTTCTATGTACTTTCTAAATTTAACCATTGAGATGTCTTCAAGTATAATGATTTTATTATGCGCTGGTTTAGCTGTCGATTATGCTGCGCATATGGGATTAGAATTTGTACGGTCGAAGGGTAGTAAAAAGGGTAAATATTAATATAATGAATTTGCTCTATAAGGATGAACGTTTATAATTCTGTCGTTTTTTATTAATTTTTATAGAACGTGCAATTGCAACGATTTCTGTTATTGGTCCAGCTGTATTCAATGGAGGTTTAAGCACATTCCTAGCATTCGTTTTATTAGGTTCTAGCGAGGCTTATTTATTCAGTACTTTTTTTAAGGTATTTTTAATAGAACTTCAAGTATTCTTTTTTCTGAAAAAAGAAAGAAACATTTGTAAAGAAAATTTATGGTTTTAGTTATTCACGTGTGTAGTCGTATTTGGACTATTTCATGGGCTGTTGTTTTTACCAGTAATATTAAGCATAGTGGGCACAGGGGAAAGTGTAAGCAAAGAGAAAAGGGATCCTGTTGCTAAAGACCACAATGGATACTGCAATGTTCCCCTGTCCCAAAGTGAGAAAGGTGGTATTATATAAATGTAAAACCAAAAGGTGATTTAGAAAATATTTATTAACTTCATTCCAGGAGTTTCAATGATTTTTTTTTATTTCTTTTTTTTATAGATGCAGAAGCTATAACTGCCAAATAAAATCGGACAACGTCTAAAAGACTGCTTAGATAAGTATTTCATTACAAGATTCTAGAGTATAAATTACAATTGCGAAAATGATGCACATGTACTGTAAAACAGTAGTTTATATATATACATTTATTATTTGTTAACCAGTACTTCTGTAAAAAAAAACAATAATAAAAGATAAGGTGAATACAGCCCAGTTTATCTTTTCCTCCTACTTTTTACTTCTGTCCATTCATCAACAACATCCATGGTATTGGATGTTTCTTGTTCTCCATCAGAACTATCACTTTCCATAACACTAGCATCTTGAATTCTTTTTGAGGGTTCATTTGCAACAAGCCATGTTTGCATGGGTGGAAGTTTTGCCATTTCTGTCATTGCTAAGCTTTCATTATTTTCGATGCAATAGCGAGAGAATCTGAGTAACTCTTCTGCAACTTGTACAGCACTATTGTCTTCAAGTTCTGTGTTAAAATGCTCGTCCATGTAATCTTCTAATACGTAAGCAATCTCGGTGCTGTTTAATACTTCTGAAGAGTAAAACTTATGAAACAATTGAGATTAAATAATAAAGAGTATCGAATAAATAAATACGAACCATTCATATACATAACCTCTGTTATGTAGGAATAAAAGTCAACTGCTCTTTCTTTTGGACCCATTCCATATTCGACTGCCATCTAATACAAAAATATTTATTGAAAAAAGGATAGAGCGCAAATAACTTAATTATATGTTCACAAATATTTTGCAGCAAACTTAATAATAAATACTTCATACCTTTAACGCTGTCCAGTTACTAAAAATACATTGGGCGACCGATTGAAAAAATTCCTTCATGCTCGACATTTTAATTTTAATGGAAAATTCTTACGAATTTGGTATATAACAATAATTAAGTGCGTTAGCCAGAAGATGGCTAGTGCGAGAGTACAATATATGTATCTAAATATGTATAGTACATCCTTCCCTTGTGAATATAGCAAATCGGCCATGTGTTAACTCTTCAGTTGAAGTTAGGTTCTTGGGATCAGGTTGGGTTTCGTGCTGTATGGATGCTTGGTATATGTTTACATATGTTGAAAATTTTTAGTAGAGACGCCCTTCTAAACGTTTTAGACTGATGTGATTAATATAACGAGGTAAATATTCATTTCCTTTCTAACATGTAAAAAGAAACTTTCTCGATTCGTTCCTTTATCAGTATTTGCTGCAAGGCACATATAGGTACTTGTCAGTATACATTTTTGTCTAATGCTTGTATTAAAAAAATTTGTCACAAAGACATGTCAGACGCTTTCGAAGAAATTCAAGCTATTAAAATAAAAAGGAACAGCCTACGTGAGAAACTGCAGAAAAGAAAACGTGAACGACATGAATTATTTACACTTACGTCCACAACACCAGTATCATCCGCCTTGACAAATGAATCGTCCATTCCGACTGGTAATTATATTTCATTTTTCTTTTATTGTTTTAATGTTTATTTATGTACACACAATACTAATTGCAATCAAGCATTAAAATGAATTATACCTAATTATTCCTTTAGATTCATTGGGACATCCACAACGATCGGACCATAACGAATATGAAAGAGATGTCTTGTGTATATTACATGAATCATTGCCTAACTTACCCATCACATCTGCTGAACTGATAGATCAACTTCGTAAAAATTTAAATGCAGACGTCTGCTCTTCAGACATTCATAAAATTCTGGAAAAACTTGCAGCACAAGATATCGTTAAGTTAGTAAGTTTCTGCATTATGCGTTAAGTTTAGATCGAAAATACTAATCTATTAATTTCTTTTAGGATAAAAGAAGTGACTGAAAATAGTGTTTTTGGATACACAGTATTGTCAGTAACAGAGTCACAATCATCGTATCAATCTCAATCAGATGATACAGAAAATCCAGAAAGCGCAGAAACATCTGCATCTGAATTGAACGATTTTGCGCCTGTGGATAAGCAAACAAAATTAGACAAGAAAAATACAGAGGATATAATGTCCTTAATATCAATGCCTACTATTAGAGAAAAAGAGAATAAGAAGGTCGGGGAGCAGATTTTAGACTTGTTATCTAAGCAAACATCCAAAGAAAAATCATTGGCCGAACGTTTTCGGTCTCAAGGAGGTGCCCAAGTTATGGAATTCTGCCCTCATGGGACACGAGTGGACTGTGTTAAATTAAATGGTGGACCAGGATTTGCAGAGAAGTGCAAAAAGCTTCATTTTAAAAAGATTATTCAAAGTCATACAGACGAATCTCTGGGAGACTGTAGTTTTCTTAATACCTGCTTTCATATGGATACTTGCAAGTATGTATATGTGACCGCCAACTTTTTTCATTTGTACACATAATAAAGAGTTCACAGTAATTCTACCATTACTTAAATATCCTGTTGCACAGGTACGTTCATTATGAAGTCGATGGACCAACCACTCAACCCAAAGAATCAACTGATGCAGATAATGCAAGTAATAGTACAGTGAATAAAGGCTTAACAATAGACAGCAAAAATGGCAGTAGCACAGTCTGTCCTACTCCCAGTGGATCATTAAGTAGTGAATTGACTCTGTATCCACCGCAATGGATACAATGTGATTTACGTTATCTTGATATGACTGTTCTTGGTAAATTTGCTGTAATAATGGCCGATCCTCCGTGGGATATCCATATGGAATTACCATATGGTACTATGTCGGATGATGAAATGAGGCAGCTGGGCATACCTGCACTTCAAGATGAGGGTCTCTTATTTCTATGGGTAACAGGAAGGGCAATGGAACTTGGTAGAGAATGTTTGCAATTGTGGGGATATGAAAGAGTAGACGAAATTATATGGGTAAAAACAAATCAATTGCAAAGGATAATAAGAACGGGCAGAACTGGTCATTGGTTGAATCACGGGAAAGAACATTGTTTAGTTGGCATGAAAGGGAATCCAAGAATTAATCGTGGCTTAGATAGTGATGTAATCGTGGCCGAAGTTCGGGCAACGAGTCATAAGCCCGACGAAATCTATGGAATTATTGAACGTATGAGTCCTGGCACAAGAAAGATCGAACTATTTGGTCGACCGCATAATGTACAACCTAATTGGATTACATTGGGCAATCAAGTAGATGGAGTTCATTTAATTGATCCACAACTTATTAAAGCCTTTAAAAAACGTTATCCAGATGGGAACTCGATGAAGCCTAGTAAACCATAGATATTTTTAAACTGTGCAAAGTAAGTGAATAATTATTTTATTACAGATGTCATCAGAAAAAAATTGCGCTTAATAAAAATTGGAGGCACGCTTACTATTCTCATTTTCATATTTTACTTTCAGATATTCGTTTAAAAACAGAATTACATCTTTGTATATAAATTATACTAATAATTACATCAATTAATGTTTTTTTTTACATTTGATATAAAAAATATTTGTACACGGTTGTTTATATTTGAAATATTTAGTTGATACCTCAACTGGGGCATACATTTATATATTTGTATTGTCATTTTCATATTAGCACCTCTATCATATAATTATGTATATATATGAATATGTACATATATATATATATTTTTTTTTCCGTATATTTTACCCTATTAGTATTTGCTTTGTAATGTGTAAATAATACATAGGTAAGTACACATAGTAATATAAAATACATTCTTTTGAAATAGAAACTGGAATGTAAATCTGGGAAATATTCGGTATTAAAGATTTGTTACTTAAAAAAATGTTGGTTTCAGTACGATCGGGTTAAACATTTTTTTAAAGAGGATATATCCAATACTTACACCAATTTATATATAGTTAGACACAAATATAAAAAGGTAGCTTAAAATGGAATGCAAAATTGTTAATCTTGTACGCTGCCAATACTGTTACGCTTCCGTTTTAGAAAGCTTCTTTTTAATGTTAATGAAAAGTTACTTTCATTTATTTTATTCGTAGACGACCTAGATGGCTGATTTTTTTTCGATGTTGAGAGGTTTCGTTGATTTTCCTTTTCATTGATATCGATCGCGTTTTCCAATAAATTAATACTGTATTTATTAATTTTGTTAAATGAATCAATCCAGTGCCTTTTTCCATGGCCATCTCCGGTTGTTAAAGTGTATTCCCCAATTTTAAATCCACAACTTACTTCAAATGTTTCATCGGCATTTATGTAGATTTGTTCTCTGGGTATAACGGGGAAAGATAGATTGTATCTTTTACTTACAGATCTTGTACCGCGAGTTATTGCGAAACAAGTGTCAAAAAGGAAACAATTAAATTTCTGAAAATCATAATGGTAATTTACTATACGATTATTCAATTTGTAATATTGGTATTGCAAAGTATTCTTACCATTCCCCTCGTATCTTTGAGCTGCCCTTGAGTAACTAATTCTATTGCGCTTTCAATGCATTTATTAGGATCATAATCCAGTTTCACATTAATTTTTGATTGAGCTAATTTACATTCCGAATTCCCCATGATCTTGTCTATATCTTTAAGCAAATTGGATATCAAGTCATAGGCTCCTTTCAACAATGTTTGATCTGAATGTGTTGCTGGAGTATGCCTGAGTATTTCCTTAATCAATAAAGGATATTTTACAATTCTTGATCTTGCTACATCTATGTATGTCCATAAATCGACAGAGTGGGGAGACTCCAGACGTTTTTTTAAGAAAGATTGAAAACGTTTGTGCGTTAATCTCTTTTCGTCCAACAAATGTTTCGCCCATATCTGTGTTCTGCACCTCTCCAAATATGGTTTTGTTAATGTCGGTAACTGAAATTATTATGTCAAAGCAAACATTAAGGATGGTAATTTTCCAAAGTATGCGATATTTTAAAATCTAATTTCAACTAACCCAATTTAATAGCGTGGGTCCAACAGTTTCCGTGAAACCATATTGGTCCCTTAAAACCATCAATTTATCTCTTAGCCTGCTATGTGTTTCAATGAGATGTATCACGCCGCCAAAAAGTGTAATTAATTCATCAGAACTGAAAATACTGGTAGATAACAGTGGTTCGTAATAACAGTCTTTAAGAATACATAAATCATTAATGAGCACATTTTCTCCGCAATATAATTCATAAATTGCTTCTTGTCTTTTCACTTCCTTTCTGGTTAGCACATAATTTGGTCTATCCTTGGTATTTGAGTTTGCAACATCAATTACCCAGCTTCTAAGTGTAACACAGTTAGAGTTCTCAATATTTTCTTTGTCCCTTAAAGAAAAAGTTAAACAAAAATAAACATCTTTACTTTCCACCAAGGTAGATTTAACTACAACTTTTTATATTTTTCATACCTTTTTAATAATCCTGCATCTTTGTCATTATCTACGAACGATAAATCTGCTGTGCTTGTAGGAATTGTAAAAGATCTGTGAAATATATTTCCATGCTTGCTACCTAAAGTAGAAGAAGAAAAAATGTTGCTGGCCACTTCTGTAATTCTTCTTCTCTTTTTCTTTTTTCCCATCTCAGACTCGAGAGATATATCCATTGAACTGATATTAATAGCATCACTTTTTGGACGTTTTCTTGACCGCTAATTGAACATACCAAATAGGAAACTGTTACTCTTAATGTTATAAATTTCTGCACATCCATGCGTAGAAATAATAGACTAATATAAAACCAAAAAAAAAAAAAACAATGTGCTGTACATCGCTGACAATAATCTGTCATTCAAAGTAACTATAAAGAATAAATATCGTTTGCAAGAACAACAGGTTAATCTTATGTCATATATAAATACTGCTGACAGTAAATAAAAAAACTCACCAGCCAAAACTTTTTTCGTGGTTCTTGAAAGGTATCTTTGTTTGCGTCAGTACTATCATCATACATTTCTTTGAGATTTTTCAAAATATTGTACACAATTGAAACAAGCAGTTACTCATATTCTATACTTATGCGAAAGAACCGTTGAACTACGCAGGTCTTCGACAGATACGGTCCATCAGTACAAACTTGCCGAAGATAAATTCCAGAATACTTTTTCCGTCTTCCCTACTATAATGGTTTCTTTAATTTTCACCGTGTGTTTGATCGCGATAGTATTATATATAAGGTGAGAACATTTTCACACTAATTAGGCATGTAGGAAAGCATCGTTTCACAACCTCTTCCCTTGCACGAAAAAACATAAACCTGTGATGTATCTTCAATAAACAATGTTTACTATTGTTTATTCTGAATTTGTACTGAAATATTTCTTTAATTTTTAACAATACTAGACACAGGAGTGATTAGTTAAATTTAAGTTTGATCTTTAGATATGTTTTTTATTCAATCACGTAAATTTGAAAGGGAAAGCGTGACCACATTCATTTCCAAACGTACTGTAACTTTTGAATTTGTGCCGCCATGTTCAGGTTGACATATTATCTAACATTTTGCCCATAATTTGGTTTAAAATCTGTCTACGTTTGCAGTAATTTATAATAAGAACGTTGTATGTTTCATCGTTCGACAAAAATTGTCTTCTTTCAAAACACTTATATATGTATTTATACACGTGCCAAATGAAGAGGTTAGGATAGGTAACTTAATGTCCATTAACAATACAATATGCTTTATATTTATAATGATCAATGCCTCTTGCGTTAACATCTTTCAGGAAAAACGAAAACCAGCAAAACTCATGCCATTCTAAGAAATCTGCTATCAAGAAAATCATGGATGAAAAAGAGCGAAAACATACTCAATGTATGACACCATGCACAGAGAGAACTGCATCTGGCCGTAATTGGGAAATATTTAAAAATTTAGTATTTAATTCATCGGCATTGAATTCAGAAAACTCGGAGAAAGAAATTGTGCAGAAAAAGTCGTCTGTACACCTGAAACCAAGGAAAAAATATAACTTGCCAATATTGAACATGGATCATGTACCATGTATGAATGAAGAAGTTTACGATGAAAAGAAAAAGAAGTTAACAAAGCAAGTGGCAATGGATTGCGAAATGGTCGGCATTGGGGATGGTACAGAGAGTATGTTGGCTAGAGTGTCACTTGTAAATCGCCATGGTTTTTGTGTGTATGATAAATATGTAAAGCCAAGGGAACCTGTTCAAGATTATAGAACAAGAGTTAGTGGTATTAGGCCCCATAATCTCCAAAATGGAGAAGAATTCGAGATTGTTCAGAAAGAAGTAGCAGATATTTTAAGAGGTCGTATTTTAGTAGGTCATGCATTGAAACATGATTTGGATGTTCTATATCTTTCACACCCAAGAAAACATCTACGAGACACTTCGAAGTTCAAGACTTTTAAACAACTATCTAGAGGAAATACACCGAGCTTGAAAAAGCTTTCACATGAATTGTTAGGTAGAGAAATACAAACCGGGGAGCATAACTCAATCGAAGATGCAAGGGCTGCAATGCAACTATACGTGTTATATAGAAATAAATGGGAATCCGAAATCTATCCTAAACGATAGTTTAAGGTAAAATAAATAATCTATCACTCCTGATGAAGTACTCTGCAAATTTTGTGGAAATGTGACAGTTTCATATAAAAATTGAACATTTACTTTATTTGTAGAAAATTATTGAAAACACATAAAGATATGTTTATTTTATATAATCTAATATAGTGTGACACATTTTAATCATTTTTCTAAGGTCATATTTAATAAGAAACAATACAAAAATTTCAAATTATGAATTATGATATACACCTAACTATAATTGATTATGTATATAGAATGTTATTATCACAGTGAAAATGTAAAAACTTTTACTTAAAGTTTTGAAATATATTTCTTTTTCATATAGATCTTACATTATTAGTTAATTTTTATATGCTCACTTAATGTCACGCATACTATAAATACATATTTCTTATTAGCGATACATCAAAATTGCTAGATGGAATAAATAAACGAATCTACGATCAATTTGGAATAGTATAAGAAATTCGAAATCTGACACGGCCTTTTGAAACTGATCAAGAACATCAAACCTATCTCCTATTTCAGATGAGATATAGAATAAACCTACCACGAGCGGCGAAATATAAGAATAGCCTAATTATATAATATACATATTCGTACGACCCGATTTCCCAGGGTATTAAATACCTTTACCATTTCCATGCAATTCACTCGAGAGAATCTCGCTGTGTAGTGACGTTATAGAATGGCCATCTATAAGGAAGTCCGCGAAACTACTCACTACGATAGTGCAATTGAATTGGTAAAAAATATTCAATGGTACAATGGTCCATCGTGACTGCCATACCGACCAATTACCTATTGGTTTAGCAAAAAGAGTGTCAGAACCTGTGAAAGTCCAGTAGATACAACCACTGACGAGATATATGAATAGACCACTCATCCACTGTATTTTTTCGGCCACGATTTCTGTGTCCCGGGGACCCATTACCATTTCCGTGTCACTCGCAACGTTACCCACAGATTATAGAAAACGATGCAAAAATTAAATAATTTTACAGAATTCTTTTGCTCTTTGCCATAATGAAAGGCAACAGAGGATATGAAACATTTAAGGTTCATTGAAAATCTTTTAATTAAAGAAACACATGATAACAAGTTTTCTTATTTCAATTGTACTATCAATAAATGAAATCGACCGCAAAAGTTTCGACCGCAGAAAAGGATAGCTAGTGAAAAGAAAAGAGAAACTGCGATCGTGGCAATCGGCAAAGATTAAAGGCCCAGTACACGGTTTAACATACCAACTTATTACCTGTTGGTAATATGTATCCCATATGTATAATATGTTGGTAATGGATCCCACTGTTGCGATTCTATTGGAGGGATATAGGGAGTTTACGTGGATTCAGGTGCCCGTGGAGCGCTGGACCGCTCTGCTTGTGGAGAAGCACGGCAAAAACAAACACAAATTGTAAAGACAAAAAGAACGACTGTTTATTCTGTAAATCAGCGATGAAAGTACTGTTCGTAACGAGAGATAAAGAAGTTCTGCTCTGCGAGGCTTCTTCTTCTTTCCTTTTCGGCTCTGGTTCCTCTTCCTGAGTTCTTTGCTCCTCCTTTTGACTTCGTCTTGTCCAATGGGGTTGGGTCTTGTTGTGGCTGGGCATGTGGAGGTGGCAACGCTTCCGTTTCCGTGTGACAAGCCAGGGTGCGCGCGAGTTAAGGGAAAAGCGCGGGAAAGCCAGAAGATTGCGTCGAGAGTGGGTGGGAGTTATCAAAGGCTCCTTTGTTTCGGGTAAGCTATGTGGCGACCGATTCTGGGTATCGTAGAACTCGATCTCTCAAGGGTTGTACGTGACTTTTTGGACCTAATTACATGATAACCGGTGGAGTTTACTAACGTGAATTGATTACACCTGGATTCTCGGAATCGCTCTTTCCTCGGTCACCCATGCTCGGTACGTAAATAATATTCGCTTTCAGGTCGTGTACATTCTCTTTCCGGTTTCGCATTTCGCTCTTAAACTATTTATCATTGTGGACTGTTACAGTTTATATTGGCGGTATTTCATTTGAGATTTCTAGGGAATTGACGCTCGATTCACGCGACAGCGTAACACTATTGTTACGCTATCGCGTGAACCGAGTTTCAATTCCCTAGAAATCCCAAATGAGATACCGCCAATATAAACTGTAACGATAAGTAGTTTAAGAGCGAAATTCGAAACCGGAAAAGGAATGTACACAACCCTCGGAATGTCGAGTACTACGATACCCAGAACCGGCCTCCACATAGCTTACCCGAAACAAAGGAGCCTTTGATAACTCCCACCTACTCTCGACGCAATCTTCTGGCTTTCCCGCGCTTTTCCCTTAGCTCGTGCGCACCCTGACTTGTCACGCGGACATGGAAGCGTTGCCACCTCCACGGCCCAGCCACAGCAAGACTCTACCCCATTGGACAAGACGAGGGCAAAAGGAGGAGCAAGGAATGCAGGAAGAGGAAACAGAGCCGAAAAGGGAAGAAGAAAAAGCCTCGCTGATGAGAACTTCTTTATAACTCGTTGCAACCAGTACTGTCTACATTGATTTACTGAATAAATAGTCGTTCTTGTTAAAGATTATAACTTGTGTTTAATTTCGCCGCGCTTCACCACAAGCAGAGCGGTTCAGCGCTCCACGGGCAACCGAACCTGCATAAACTCCCTATATCCCACCAATAGATACGCAACACTATCAACTAAAGTATGCTAGGTGCTAATGACTAGATTCAAAAACTTAAACCTAGTGTTACAAATATAAAGTACTTAAACAACTAGAACTAAAGACTAGTGTCTTAAAACTAACTATAATAACACTAACCTAGTCTAATCTAGTTACGCCCGCCGACGTTAACACAGGTCGCTACTTCGCGACCAACGTCGGTAAATCCCGGTCGTCACAAGTGTTCTTTAGTATCGACATTTATAAAGAACTCCTTGAAACTACTCGCGCCTACTACGGTATTGCCATCAATACAGAACTCCTTGTAACTATTAGGGCCCCTGCAATATCTACACTTAAAGTAAGACAGAGGAAAAATGCATACAAGGGTATTCCATTTGTAAAAAGGACTGCGCCTTGAGGAATATGAAAATGTATTTCTTAAGGCGGAACATATATGAACTATCTTACTAAAAAATTATCTCTAGAGTGTCAGAAATCAGAAGAGTCTACATAAGAGGCAGGGCAATAAATAATACATAATATTTACAACTACAAATAGATACACAAATAGAAACGAGAATTTAAATATAATTGCAATAAGAACTGTCCACTTAAATGACTACAGTGGGTAGTAATGCCCACTCAATATTCGCAAGTTCGGAGCTGCCTAGCGAACTTTATTCGGCGATGTGACTTGGCAGTAATTGTTCATGCTTATCGCTTTTCGGCACGCCCGGTTGAAACTGTGTTGGTCATACTTTTGTACTGAGAACGAGCATAAGATATATTGAGGGCCATTGCTGATCACAAGATGAGATAACTTGGACGCTCGCTCCTTCCGATGCGATATTATTCTCTACCAACCAATCCATTGCAACAAAAAGGAAAGCCCCGTGACAAGCCTGGGTTAAAATCTGAATCGTATTTGAACACGCGAAGGGAAATATGTAACTGCGTATGTAAACGATATTACTAGCAAAATTAACGCAACCTTAAAACCGCGTCGAATCCGAATAACCGCGCAATAAAATATAAAAGGATTCGCAGAACCGATACGACCTGAAGAAGAGGTGTCCATCCCAAACCGGTTGACCGGTCAAGTGTCCAGCAAATGGGGCTTGAGAAGGACTTTAATGCACACCCATGATAGTAAAACGATTGTTAGATAAACGCGTATTAACTAATAGAAGGTGATTGTAAAGCATATGCAGTGGTAACGTATAACCCGAGATGTTATTGTATATCACAGACGTCCCTTACGCTGCGACGCTTGAACTGATACTGACGGCGCGCCGCGCCACGAACCAACCCCATTACGCGAAGCGCAGGCGCGCTGGTAGCGCTCGACCGCGCTCGATGGTATTCACAATTTCCGAAAATTTTCAAAGGTCTTGGACCGTGATCGTACAGTGTAGTATCCTAGGGTCATACCAATTGGATTTCTGCGACTTCTGACCGACTTATAGCTGCACCTACTATTTTAGGGGTGTAATTTTACAGCTTCTGACCCAGTTTTAAGTGAACCAATATGTAATTCTAGCTATGTAATTCCCCCCATAGCATTCACATATTATATTCACACAATCGCACCCCTCTTGCCCTCATTCATGAAAAAAAGACGCTCAAGTCAGTGGTCGGTATGGCAGTCACAATGGGCAACGGAACTCCATACGGTGATTCATGTCTATTCATACGTATATCTCGACGGTGACCACTTTTGAATATAGGTAAGGCAGGGACACGAGTAGCTTCAAGCATTTCTTTATAGATGACGATACTTTACACTTAAAAATACTCTTTACTTGCTTTTTTATTTATAGAATACGGTTAATAAAGCTTGAAAATGATTTAGCTATACGTTGTTATTATTCTGCGTGTATTAAGATATACGTATAAGAATGCAACTTGGTGATCCAGTTCCTTCAGTGTGGTTTTACGGGGCGGTTTTACCTTCACAGGTCGTCCTACTGGTAGATCTCGCTAGGTGGTTGAAGTTGCCGGAGGTTGATCTCGGAACCAAGGTTCTTCATCATTCGCTGTCAGCCCCCTCTATGTACGATCGATGACATCCCTTCCATGGGTTGTACTGTACTCGAAGCTGGATTTACAGACTTTGCGGAGTCGGCGCGTTGGGAGTTCCCTTTGGAGCGCCCTCGCTGAACTCGAATGTGCCCTCCACAGTAAATCTATTAGAACACAACGCAAGCTCGGCGCGCCAACCATTCCGGTTACGTATACGTGGTTTTCGTGAGAGTTTCAATTGGATCGTCTCTATATCGTGTAAAAGACGTCTCCATCATCAGTGTCACCGACGATACTGTAAAGCGGTTTAATTAGTAAGGTGAGGAATCAATTTTGATTCATCCTTTCTAGTATTCGCTTAGGACCGGCAAATAAATCCACGGAAAACTTCATGTTTCCTTGTTGAAGGACGTCCATAGGCGTCAGGTAGGACACCATAATTGCGTAAAGTGCTTAATTTCTATAATGTTCAAGCGTACGTTCCTTGTTATTGCTTGTGCGTGTCATTTACTTAGGACACGTAGTAGATTGGCGATGAAAATAAATATTCCAAGAAAAAATAGTTTCCTGGTATCGTCGGGAAGAAGGATATAAATGATTATTTTCGGGTCCAACATTTTGAGTACTATCCTTTACAGTTGGTCGTTTCTCCATTAGTAATCGCATTCTTCCATTCTCTGCTGACGTTTCGAAAGGTTGGAGTTTTTGCCGGCTTTGCAAAATTTCTCCGTCATATATTCAATACTAATATGTATACAGGGTGTCCCGTAACTACAGCAACATCGGGAAGTGGGGGGGGGGGTAGCCAGGGTGATTCTGAACAACTTTTTCCTTGGCCAAAATGTTGTTTGAAGCTTCGCTTTTGAGTTATTAACCGTCTTAAATTAAGGATAATGTGGAATTATTCGTTACTCATAAAAAACGACCACAACCGTGCGCGATTGATGAAAAGAATAATTAGTTTATATCTTATTAATAACGATGTAACATTTGCCGTACGCTTTCCTCGATACCCTCGATGCCATCGTACACGACCGAGCACAGTACGGAGGTAGGCGTCAGAGCGCGTGCTGTACAGGCGCTCTAATTGGGCAGTGTTTTTGGTTAGTAACTCAAAAACGCAGCTTCAAACAACATTTTGATCAAGAAAAACGTTGTTCAGAATCACCCCAGGTTCCCCCCATTTCTCGATGTTGCGGTAGTTACGGAACACGCTGTATACATATTAGTATTGAAACCATGACGGAAAATCTGCGCGGTGATTTTGAGCTGCCTTCTGAACATATTTTAGTTATCTCCGGATGTCACAGTTGCGAGTAAAATCCTAAACTAATAATGATCATCACTAATACTCATTTTAACTCAACGTCGACCTATTAATTCCCAACGATTCTTATATAACGTAATTTCTCGATATTGAAATACAAGTAGGCTGAACCAGTGAAAAAAGAAAACTATATCATTTTTCAATGGGAATGCGCTTATCCTTTCGCGTAACCACTGCTCTCAGCACCGCAGGTCCAAGCATCAGAATCACGGCTGAATGAACAGCTGGTTTGGTACACAGTATAATGGTATTGTTTACGTTATCGATTGATCGCAGTTAAATAACCACTTCGTCTTATACACGACTGCGCAAGCCTTTGATTTTGTTAATCAGCATGAAATTCATGAAGGAGAGCTTCTTCGAATGTACGATCATCGATTTGTTACAGTGTAAACAAAAGTAGAGTTTGCGCTGTGGCTATTCGGGTTGCTTCCTCTGACACGAATAAAAAGAAAAAAGAACATACCGGCGTGCTGGCAAAATTATTGGCGATTAAACGTGACCACGCCTCCTGTAACCCGGGTAGATATTTCAATTCAACGGCGTTCCCCGTTTTTTTTTGATACGAACAAAAAATTGTTCATACGCAAGAATTCGTCTTTGAACTTGGTATTTAAACTGAAGACCTTAATAATAAATATTTTCACTTTCATTCGGTGCAAAAGCAGACGTTCTTGTATTTCAATCGTAATCCCAGATTCGTGTTTTGTGTTTTGAACATTTTAGTTTAAATTGAATAAATCTAAGCATTGAATCTGAAATTGAGTCAGAAATTGTTTGTAATGAGATTCGGAGACGGTGTATTGTAAAATTACAATTTGTTAGATACCGATGGCGTCATCCAATTGAGTAGGCTTAATAAATCTGTTGTTTCACACTAAACCCGGTGCGCTTGTTCTTATTGTCAGAACTTCAACTGTCGACTGAAAATGCTTCACAGCAATAATGGTATCGAATTGTGGTACTATAAACTATGCAAGTATCTGGCACAAAGTGAGGGAAAAAAAGAAATTGGAGGTGCATTGTAAAATTAATTAAATTGAAGAAATATTTTTCTGGAAGGGGATAATGAATTAGAAAAGTTGTATGAATAATTTCTGTAATCGTATACCGCCAAATTATATTTGGCAAGCAGAATGTTTTAGGACGTGCTGGTAACTTTTGACGTTGAGATAGGTCGTCGACTTATGCATGTATATATATATATATATATATATATATATATTTGCACTAGTGGGCGCAAAGAACATCGATTTCGTTCGATAATTCTACTGATTCGCGTTCAAGAATATGTCATTCTGATCTGTGTATGACCTCCGATAAAGATTGTATTCAGGGAGTTCGTTTTAAAGTTCAACGCAGAGTTCAAGTTAAAGTATTGTTTAGTTGTAATTGTTTTCATTAGTTTGAAAATACGTCTTACGTTTTGTTACTGTATTTCCATGAAGTTCTAAGCAGTCGAAACTATACGAAGTAGTTGTGAGAATAGAAATAAGCAACAAAATTAATTTACTTTGTTAAAATTTTTGCTGATGCTCTTCCACGTATGAAAGAGGCCTTGAAGATTCATCATTTTTATATTTCAATTGATTGTGATTTATACACGGGATGTATAAACATCATAACGTTTCAACGAAAGAAAAGAAAAACACGTGCAATTTACAATTTAACTTTTGTCGACACTGTCTACTAGCAGCAAGTGAATTATATCTAACAATAAGATGCAGCATATAGCACCATAATATACGTCTACAATTATAAATTCCATCTCGTTTAAGTTGAGTATAGTCCATCAAGTAGAAACAAAGTTGGTTGACCTACGTACCAATTTTTATCATCCTTTATTGAACCGTTAAAAAAAGTTACTATGAATATAAGTTAATTTGATCGAGCATCAAATGATGATAACTCGAATCATTCTTTATATAACATACGTTCGTTTAGCACATATTCGACCATCGTGCAAACTCGTACAAACAATTTAACATTTTATTACAATACGCAACACGTCCGTGTGAAACACAAATCGCGGAGAGTAAACTTTCCTAACGCGAACATCGTGGTTATCGTTAAACGGCATCCCCGACTCGATTATCATTACCGGTTCCTGTTTGCATAGCTGTACCATCAAATCAATTATCTGATTTTTAATCCGTCTGTTCCCGATTTAATACGGTCGTATTAATTCAACAATATCGATCGGTAATTCATCTTGTAGTCCCTCTGCAACTCATTTCGTGTGACTTAATTGTAAGTTATAAATTAAAAGTTATATTTCTATAAAGTGGTTCTCGTTAACTGACTGAATTTCAGGTGAATGCGATTCATAAATATGCTCCGCAGGAAAAGAAGCGCAGCCTATCTTCCAGTTAACAAAGTTACCCCATTTTCTACTGGTAAACACATAACATATAAGATCTTATACGTTTGAAAGTGAAATACGCTTCATTTAGCGTTGAACGGAAAATATGTTTGTTATATGTCGGAGGAAAAATGTTCTTTATGCATATGTGCATATGTGCGCAAACTTTCTGCAACAGAACATCTAATCGTGACGTCGTGAGACTGTTCAATTAAACGACCTCTTTGCGAGACAAATGTTACCCTTCAAGGGTACATACTACGATGATAAATGCATCATTTGTTACTGCTTGCTTGGACTTCCCCACTCTGCAAGCTACTGATACTTCACTTATACGCTGAACCACGTCCACATAATCCCTTTTAACGACTTCACCAGGAACTATTATGCTTCTGATTCCCAGCATGGATGGTTAACCCTGTATATTAATCTTTTTTACGTAAATTACGTTTGTATTTAACGAAGCTCGCAGTAGATATTTTATTCGAGCGAGTTTTCATTATAGTTGTGGAAGGTTAAAGCAGTTTGTGGGCCAGGTGTGTTTCCTTTCGTACTAAGGTAACCCCCGGTAATACGAGTTACAATGCGACCCTTAGAGTTACAGAATATGTAATGCTTTGCGAACTTATACATATCGGTTTTTTGCTTGCGAAGTATATTCTTGTACTCTCTCAACCTGAAGTATTGCACAACGCGTTGCAGCGTATAAAATATTGATATTAAGATATTACCAATTGTGGCAATTTCTAAATTGACCATCGATTAAATACGACCTTTTCTGAGGTAATTGATTATGAAGATACTATGCAGTCTGATGTAAGTACATATTTCACTACAATGCCCACGATCCCAGCGAACAATATTATCAGAACTATTATCGAAACTCATCATTTTTTTCCTGCCATCCAGATTAAAGGCACGCACACTCTTACAGAACAAACTACTTCTGTAGAATGCCTGGGAATATTTATCAACGTCACCGGTGCTTCGTGTCGATGATGTAAACTTCTTTCAATTCCAATATCTATTTACACCCATGCGTTTTTTCTGACGATCAGTCATCACCAAGATTACGAACCTGCTACGTCTTATCGAACGTCCGGAGCCCGATTTCTCGAACTTGCTTATTGCCAGAAACTAGGATACTCTTATGCATCGGGTGAACGTTTTTTAAATAGGCACGAGAGATGCTCAATTTCAAAGGGGGTAGAAACTCTTCAAAACATCACGGGCATTGTACTCGGCAAGGCGAGAGCGTGTCGAACGGAGTAGCTCGACCGAGCACGCGGATGCCTGCTGATGTGCACGTGATTCCGACGTGCTACGGTCCCACGGCATCGACCGACTTCCCCTTCTTCGTGTTCCACTGTGATGCAGTCAGACTGACTCGCGCTATGCTATTTATGAACATCGGTTTTATAGTAAAAGTCCCGTTTTCCTTTTTTTCCAAACGGAAAACTGCGTATGAAAATGTTGCTATAATGTTTCATATAATATCGTCCACATGGTCAGTATCATTTTGCGACCGTAGCTATAAGATTTCGATTTCTATAGGGCACAATTTGGTTTCAATCCGTTATACGAACATACGTATTCGTTTGCTCGATTCCTGATAAAACGTTTCAGCTGTTTGACTTGTCGGTGATAGATATGTTAACGTGAAAGTGGAATTGATAAAACAAGACACGCTTTCTCCGATAAAGGGAGTGGAGATTAAACTGGGGATTTTGGTATACCTTTTACCCCGGTCGTATGTGCGCGCTACGAAATATGTACATATAGAGTATACTGTTCTCCTTTTATCCGATGGAAGATTTTCATGTGGAAATAGAGGCGCTAGGGTAGGCGTTTCTTCCAAGCGGTGTGGCCAAGCTGGATTTTATAAACATCGTCCTTACCCGACGTTTATCCACGTAGATTTCGCGGAAAATGTTTGGCTGTTCTTCTTTTTTTTTTCGATGGGAAAGTTTGATGTAAAAATAGAAGAAGCGGAGAAGCACGTTGGTGTACGGTTTACAGGTTTTGTAAACGTATTTCTGCTGTAAAGATTTTATTTTTTTAAACTGGATTCCAGCTATGAATCAAATTTCTTAGGGAAGTATTAAAATGTTGAAAAGAGGCTCTTTTTTATTTAATTACTTATCGTTTTAATATATTTGATTTATTAGGTAGAATTAATACGCTGCATAAGTGAGTAGTTTTGGCAGTCGCTAGGGTAAGTTCTGAGGCTATTTTTTCGCGCCCGATTGATTTATACGCCTGTATCATAAAAGCATAAAAATATCGCGCGCATATTTAGAAGACCGTTTACTTGTTGTTCCAGATCTATTTTAGCGTATTGACAATGCCATCAAATTAAACGCGAATATCTTATCCAACAGGGGTGAACGCGTGCACGAGAAAGTAATGATTTTTCGAAAAATAAACGCCAGCAGAATAGCGAACATTTGTAAATTCTTAGAAGACTTTTTCCAAAGTACGAAAGCATATATATGTACTATATTTTTATTGAAAAATATTTATTACAAAATGTGGCTCCCTTAGAAGTTATAATTTCCCTGCCTCTTTCTGGTAAACACCTTAATTAAATAATGAAACTTAATATTATTTCTAAAGCGAGATGACTTTTCTTGAATCGAAAAATTTAAAAAATACACATATACTGCAAACATGTTTTACATAAATTAGGTCAAGATATGATTGTAAAGACTAGATGAACTCGTAATGTTATGATATTTTGTACCATTTCCTGATAAACTACTTCCTGATAAACTACTAAACTAAATTTGGCCGCTAAAACTTCGTAAATTTACACATGGTAAGTCGTCCTATACAATTTCTTTGTCTTGCACCAGCTTCAGATGCCTCAGTAGAATCCTTTGTCTCACAAAAACGTGTCAAGGTGCTGATCATTGATGGCACACAAGTGCAATCATATTTTCATCATAAATTGTCTTTTTAATATTTTAGGTCGCGATAATAGTTTGACGAAAAGTTTCTACCAAATTATTCCAACGAATAAAAAGTTTTACCCTTCTTAATTTGCTCACACTTTTTGGTTCATCGAATATATTCTAGGATGCAAGGTGCATGTATTAGCTTGTCAAAAACGTTTGCATATCAAACAAGACTCTTCGAGTGCTATGACTCTTTTTCGATAGTAGTAATCAATATCTTCCGCGGTACTGTACGTGCAATAGAAACTACCCACTTTCTGATGACACAGCGTACGATAGAACTGCAGGTGAATTCACAATTGCATTCCTTGTAATGATTTTCTACGAACAATTTTAGTGTCGTCAATCCATACCGGTGAAATATAATCGAGCCCTACTATTAGTAATATAAGTCCCGCTATTACATTAAATGGCGAAGCTACATGTGATGTGTTTCATTTTTGGAGAATGAAAGCAACGCGTGATATGTCGCATCAAGCAGATTAATCTCGAGTATCGATAAAATATCTGTGCGAGTACATAAATGTCTTAATAAGAGAAATTAAACATATATAACTTAATCGCCCCCTGATTCACAGTGGGCTCTGATTTAGAGTAAAAGATAATTTCGTTGTATCGGCAGATCTTGGCGCGATATGATCGTTGTCACTTAATTTTTTAAAAGGATTCGTAATTCGTACACACATGTTTTAATAAATTAAATATTAAAAGATTGAAGGCAATCTTTAAAGAAGTAATCATTAAATGATCACCCGGATTAAATAAATAATTCGTCAATAAATAGAGGCAGTTTCGCAGATTTATCTTAGCAAGGCTTAACCAAGGCAGAATATGGGTCGTCATAACAATTGTAAGACAGAGAGCATTACTAATGTGGAAGTTCATAAAACAGGTACGAGAGTTGTTTTAACTGACTAGTGTAAGGGCTTAACATGATTATTCTGGTTGTTTATTAAACAATGTTTGTAACGAGATAGGCCTTACTATCTGCTACTTGCTAGTACATTTTATAGCATCAACAGATTGTTAAGCAAACTGTCTGTAAAAGGCATATTACATAATAGAGCTTGAACCAGCAGGTACATATCTTCAGAAGACAAATACTTGAAGCAATAATAACGATTTGCCGGCACAAGATAGGGACGTTAATAAAATACAGACATATTAGAAAAAATGAACTCTACGTTTGTTTCAATTCAGATTAATAAAGTATAATCGGTGTGCAATTAAAACATCGTACGAGACCAGAATAACGACGCGTTTTTCTTTCTTGCGAATAACAAAAACATTTTGTTAGACGACACGTACCGCACACGGCACTCTGTTCTTTGTTGAAACCAAGGCCGTGGTATCGTCATACCGTTAATTATTTTTTCCACGAGACGAAAATTCTGTTTAATTTAAATCTTCATTTCTGGCGTTTTCTTTAAGGAAGGTCTATTACCTACACATCTTTGTACTGTACGAAGTAAAACACCGCACACTTGTGTATATTTTCGTACAATATTCTAAGGATTTCTGGTAACTAAATTATTTAAATTCCTACCGCCTCTCTTCTTTTTGTTCACTCACTGAAGTGTTCAACGAAAATGTAACATCAATGTAAAGTATTGTAGATTACACTCAAGGCCACTTCTAGACTAGACGAGAAATAATTTTTAAGTACCTGTTACATCACTTTAAGGGCCCCGTTTTGTGTTATTTTAGTACTGTTTAAGAAGTCAACGTTTCCGGGATCTAGACAAACTGTCTATCGTGACCAGGATGCGCTCGCACTACGTAACTGCGAATATCGATCGCATGAATGCTAATAAATTGAATTAATTAGAAAACGACGAAAACAAAACCATTATATATTCTGGGCTATTATCACTGAGTGTATTTGTTTAATGGCGAACAATAGATTGACCAATAGAAGAGCTTGGAATTGTATTGCGTTACCGTAATAACTAATTCATAAAATTCCATCCAATTAACCCCGTTACTTAACCCTTCTGCGACGACGGGACTGTTAAGAATCGTAATTACATAAATACAGAGTAATTAAATAAAGTTATGGTGTCTATGTTTTTATTAACGTTCTCGCAATAATGGGACAGGCATCGATTGTCCCTAATAATGCTTCTAAATAACACTGTGTGACTCTACTATACTCTCGCAATTTTTTACTTTAATTATTCCTGTATAATCTTTATTTCTTCTGGCGAATAATTTTCGAGCAAAGTACTCATTATTCACGTGTAAATGCACGCATGGAAAAGAAATTCACTCTCATTTTTTTTTTGGACAGAACTCTTGCGCAAAATTCGGTTGCACAAATTGATAAATACTAGAATCTAATTACTAACACTAGAGACCCCAGGGGATTTTCCTGTTATTGTGCATTGGGAAATACGTACGAGTGATTTTTTTTTGGGACAAATATTTAACCCAGTTTTTGATAATTTTTTTAACGTTCGCTAGACAGTTATTAATATCGCTCGTTGAAAACGTTTAGCTTTGGTGTCAGGGTCGATAGTTGCACGTACAAACAAGTTAAAATGGAGTGTTCTATTTACTCCGTTCGTCACTAAATGATTCGTGTTTTTAGTTAAACCTCTATTCCCTTTTGATACAAACATGTTTTCGTTAACGTTACACGTGTGCAGCGTGTGTCCCTTGATTTTTACTTCTTCTACGAATACTATATATCTAATGCTATCTGAGCTATAGATAAATATGAATCCGAAAGATTCAAGTGTCCCCATCGCGCGTAACGTCGAACTGCAAGTATTTATCCTCCACTCCAGCCCCTGTACAAGAAATCTACAAGATTAATACTAGTACGAAAGCATCAGTGTTATTTATGTTATCTATATTATTCAACAGCAATTTGTTCTGTGACTCCTGCGGAGTATGATAGATCTATAAACGAACGCCGAAGGGTTACCATTCTGTTGATAAGAGTGATGTCACCACTTGACCAGTAGTAAACACGACGACGTGTGAACGCGCACTAGTCGCATCAAAACAATATTGTATACACACTATGTGTAACTGGACATGCGTACGTGTTGTGTGTCAGATATGAAATGGATAATTGATCGTTGTTGTTATTTACTGCGCTGTTCAACATAGTTTATTATAATTATGTTTTTACAGTCTGAACCGAAGACTGAGAGAGGGGCAAGAAGCTAAACTTTGCTTCCTTTGCGATCCGATAAAAGGTATTTAAATTGGGCTGTGATAAAAAAAATCTCACATAACGCCTTTTTATAGAATAACTTTGAAGAAACTGTTTACGTTATTTAATTACATTACGCATACGTAACCGTGTGCACATTCGCTGAAATCTGCTTGCGAACTTCGCGAAGGTAAAGCCGTATAAATAAATACGCGTTCTATAGATTATTGATTAGTTGCTGGACGTCTGATCGATAGCGTGATTCCTTAATAAATACCGTTTATATTTAGCGTTGCCTCTGTGCATCAAAAAAAATTGAAACGATAACGGATATCAGCGATTCTATTGTCTTTGTCTACGCTGCATTCGCGTGCTAATCAACAGTAGATAAACGTATTACAAATATCTATTCGCGGCGCAAAAACTTCGATGTTTTTTCGTGAACGCAATTTTTACATAAAGACCAATCTGTTATATCTGAATGATATTTAAACACAAAAATACGACACTTCACGCATTTATATCTACTCTTAAAAACAAACAACTCTTCTACTATTTACTTGTTTCAGAAATTCTTTTTATTTATTAAATTCCATTTAATTCGTTTACCGCCCGTTGTAATTTATATTTCGTTTATTAAATATAAGCGAAAAACGCAAGGCATTGGATGTGCTAGTAAAACAAGAAAATCCTTACGTATTCCCGTGCATCGTCTGTCGTTCCTAATGTGTATCTATAAACCAACGAAAGCTGACCAGAAACGTCCGTGTCCAGCGCGGGTATCCAAAATACGTGTTCGACGAGTTAAATACCCTGTAGAACGAACGTCATCGAAAAAAACGGCACGACCTAGCTGTCCCTCATTCATGAGTTTATCACGACGCACTGGATGAACGTGCTGGCGTCGATATATGAGAAAAACAGAGTTTGCACGTGGTGCACGAATGTTCGTATACCTGCTCACGTTCTGTTTCTTCTAGCCCCTACCATTGCCCCTTTTCTTAGCTGCCATGACTAACGCTGCCAGCCCGAACGAGAAAGCCCGTGGCGGTATAAAAGTGAACGAGCATCGGCGCGTACGACTAGTGCGTCTCGTACGGTCGACACGAAGTGTTGTCCGTCAAGCATCTTTTCATTTCGTTGCTGCTTTACTGTGTTACTTTGTTTTTATTCGCAATCTAAATATTTCCACTCGATAGACTAATAGAGTGCGCATAGAATAACTGAAGTACATTACGTTCGAATCGTGCGGGGATTGAGTTTGCTTGTTCTCATGAAAGAGGTTCTTGAACATCGTGAACGAGTTCCGTATAGAACAGGTTGATACAATTCATTGTTAATTTGTGAAGCAAGATTTAACCGTGATACAGGATGCCTGTCGAATTGGAACCAGTGTCGCCGATTACTCATAGACCCTGTTCACCTTGCAACGGGTACGCATGTGTTCTAATTTTCGTTGGTGTAATTACGTTGGGATTTACGGATTGATTCGTTCAAGTGAAAAATTGGCCTAATTATCTTATCGAAACACGAGGCTTATCTTTAGACGCGCTTGTAAGAGGCTTGGAGTAACAGCTGACCAACGCGTCGATGCCACAGTTTAAAGGCGTACTCCTGCCAGACGCGTACGCTTGAGCATTTCTGTTGCGTAGCTTGCAATAATACATATATATGCGTATAGTTTGCTAACAGTGCTAGAAAAACTATTGGAATAAATATCTGTAGATAAATTTAAATTTATAATTTCCCTTCTTCTCCGATTACTGATTGGCTCAATAAATAAATTTAGTTAGATTTTGCAAGATTTCGAATGCGCACGTACTGCGGAGAGGGGGGGGGGGGGTTAGAGTTACCTGTGCATAAATATATTTCATAATCCATGAAACATAATTGCAAATATAATCAATAGAAATGACTGATCATACATATATTCAGAAATCAAACTAAATTATCAGACGATTTAAAGTAAGCTAATATTTGTACCGTTTATTATCAAACCGGAGCAACTACATTTTCATCGCCAATAAGATATTTAAGGTTTTGCGTTTCAATAAAGTCCAACGCAATATGAAATTAATTTGAAAAAAGGTTCTCCCACTTTTATAATGAACGGCACATTTATATAATAATAAAATTGTGACTTTCATACCTTTCCGTAAACCGCATTGAAACTTGAAACTAACTTTCACCCTCGCTTAATCTCTCTTATTTCACCCTCCGCAGAGAGAAAAAGAAGATGAACAAGCTGTGCAGGCAGGTGTCTATCGAGAGCCCGAGCTTAACGGGTCGCGAATGGGTGTTCAGTTTCGACGTCCCCGTTCCGGATGTTCCAGCACAAGGAGCTCGCATCCGAGTGATGTGTGCGGGTGCTTGTTACCATCCTCGTCGTTCACCCAGCTTGTCGAGTTTGACCTCCGTATGCAGTGGCAGCAGCTTGGCCACGGAAGTCTCATTGGAGGGTGACTTTCCTGTGTCTCTGCCCCATCATGGGGTGCGAGACGCAGCTTTGTTCCCCGGATTCGAGGTCGCTGGTGTAATCGAGTCCCTTGGTGGAAGTGTTCCTGAGGACTGTGGCTACACAGTCGGCGATCGGGTGATTCTGTATCCGTACGAGGGCATACCGAACGGATACGTTGAATACTTGGTCGTCCACGATCTCAAGTACCTTATAAAGATACCGGACAACGTAAGCCTGAGTGTCGCGGCGATGCTGCCAGCTGGCGCTTTGTTAGCAATGAACACCGTATTTGCCGCGCACCGGCATGTGCAGGCGGTATTGAAACAAAGGGGCGAGGGAAGCGTTTGCAAGATCTTGATAGTTGGCACCGGTGGTTTGGCGCTTTGGGCACTCAGAATCGCAGCTTATCATTTTAGTAATATGAAGGATCGGGTTACCATTACTATCGCCTCGTTGAAGGATGATGGTCTGACAATGGCACAGGAATTCCAACGGTGAGTTACTTTGGTGGTTCGTAAAACGTTGCTTTTAGATGTTAGACAGTAGGCTTGGATCGGAATAAGTGTAATTTTCAGAGAAAGCGATACTCGCGGACAATCGTGAAAGATAACGTTGCGCATAAAATAGATAACGGTTTAAGTATTTTGTGACCTGTGAAAAGGATGTGCTTCTCTTGATATGCTTGGTATCTCGTTCGCGATGGTAGGTAGATCTACGCGTGCTCGTTCTTGATCTTTGAACAGAAAAATCACCGATATCCGCACGATCTCTACGATCGAAACGCTCTTGAATTAATTACTTGAATAAATTGCCCGTATCATGGCACTTAACAACTTTCCATACTCTGTTTGCATTCAGAAGTGATTGATATGCAACGTTATTTTTTCGTTTATATCGCATTCGATGTCCTCGTTATCAGTGCACCTGTTTCACTTATCTCAGCTGCATGCACAGTGTCGAAGCATATGATACGCACCAGCAACAATAAAATCGTATATGAATCTGTGTGCACGTGTGTGTAATGTCCAATAATCGAACAATTCGAGTCTAAGGACTTATTCATCGATTCGATCGATTCTATTATCGAAGTCCGTTTCAATGTGTCTATTAAACGGCACCCATCGCCCCAAAAACTTAGAGTAGATAGACCAATTCTCAGTGCATCTGCTTCCCCTAAATAGTTCGTTCGATTTATTCACAAACAGTTTTCTGCCCCGATACAGCGTGAACGTGGTACAATGGAGCGAGGATCTCTACGAGAAGCAGCTCATCGAACGTACCATGGACGCCTGTCAGGGTCAAGTGGACGTGGTGATCGATTTCGGTACCACATCTCGCAGTCTTCATCGCAGCATGCAATGCCTGAGCAAAGGTGGTGTTGTCTTTGTGATCAAAGAGGTGGCCGATCGTCTTTTACCAAAGTTCAGCAGACGCGCCGAGGAATGGCAGCAAAGTATCAAATCGGTCGAGCCTGGAACCTTGGAACAGCTACGCGAGCTGGTGCAATTGGTCTCTTCCGGTGAAATCGAACCACCGCCGCACACCGTGTATCCGGCCGAGGAGGTGCTCGACGTTGTGCGCAAGCTGTGCCATTCTGAGATCCAAGGCCGCGCGATTTTACGTTTCTATCCGGCGGATTAAAGGATTGTCCTGGACGAGATATTGCGTGGCGCGCGTGTTCGTCGCAACACGAGCACTTTGAGGCCGACAGAAGAAAGATTGAAAGGGCAGACGAGGGCCGGATTACTTTCGGTTAATTAGATGTTGCGGCCCGTGTGACTGAACGGATACTCAGGACGCTGGCGTTACAGATTTAACGAGGGAACGGGCTTGTCTGGCGAATTTATATTCTCCGATAGAAGTGAAAGGGACATCGAACCGATCGGCGAGATGGTTTAATGGCGTAAAACGTTAGATCGATGGCTCGATTAGTATTCGAAGCGATATAGTTAACCCTCGGAAAGAAGCGAAGCGAGAGGTAGAGCGTGACAAGTAATACACTTTAATCGCTGCATATGTAGCAACGATGTGTGTACAGTATAACGATTTCTTTGGATCGGTTTACAATAGATTGTACTGTTGTTCTATGCATTATTGATAAGAGCACCTACTCTCGCATTTAGTTCGGGAGGCGTATAACCGCGCCGCCCCGCAGTAATAAGAGAGGCATTTAAGAAAAACTGGAGAGAAAGTTCTGCGTTTGAACTTGATATCATCGCAGAATTCTTCGTGTTTCTTTCGTTCTTTGTCGTGGTATTACTTTCACTCAACAATCATTGACAGTACGTGATTATAACTTAACGGAACATTTTCAATAACGACAGATTTTAATTGACGAGATACCGAACGTCGTTGAAGGAAAGATTTTTTTTTTTTTTGCGACAATGATGCTGAAATTTTGTTGATCGAATAATGGTAATGATTTGTCGATATAACGAAGCATAATCTGTCTTCTTTGATTTAAGATTCTGTATAATCTTGGCATGACTTAGTCGATCACTGAACAGAGTTCTGGATTGATAATCGATTATAAGTTCAGTCTTGTGTAGATTTTAATCGTACGTGGTATAAATGCGAACAGATATACATATAAATTCGATGTAGCAGAAGCCGGATTAATAATGTTAGTAATACTAAATACTTAACGTCAATTGAATTGTAATGATCGTTATAGTTTAAAGTTTCTAACACGGAATACAGGTCATCAATTGTACGTCGGTAAATTTGCGGGAGAAATAGAAAAACTCTTCGTGAAGATTGTAAGTGGCATGTGTTTAAATGATGTAGGAAAAGGAAGCGTTTAAAAGAAGCAAACAGAAAAAAAGATGGATTGCACACCTATATCATATCTGTCGGCGATTTCACGAACCAAATTGTAATCACACGAGAAAAAAAAAACACTGCTCTGCAATTACTCATCACACATAGGTCTGTTAAATGTTAATTTAACGATGCGGTTAATAAGTAACGTAATATTTAGAAGATACAATTGCCACATGATGAAGGCGTGAGAATTATCTTTCGTCGATTATCCTTATCGCATTGCGGGGGGATTTTGCGAATAATCCTTAAGTATCAGTATTCCTTTTCCGCTTAGCGCAATTAAGAATAAGTTGCCCGATCGTACAGATGAATATGATTAGTCGCATCTCACATCGCAGTTATTAAGTCACCGTACCTTGAAAGACTGTTTTCTTTATTTAAGTGTGATTACCTTATCTTTTTTGTTTTTAATTTTTAATTTTCAATCTAAAACGTCGGCGATAATTTAACGTTGTTAGTTATACGTCACCACACGTTATTGTATCGACTGTTGATTGTGGCAGTAATTGTATTATATTATGGTGATAATACAGCAGATACGTTTTTTATTAAAATAACCACTTCGTTTATTGCCTTCCATAAAAAACCTTTAATAAAAAAAAACCCCCCCTTGTTCTTCCCTATGCCAATTGTTGAAGTATTTCCATTCATGTGTACTGAACTGATTAATTTGTTACACTAATAAACCTAAGGAAGGAAGAGTTGGGCTCGTTCAAACACTAACTGAGCTATCAGTGCATACTTTGCCACTGTACGCTTCATTACACTGTACTTTACTTTTTAAACTGCCGTCGAGACTTCCTATTCCCCTGTTAACTCATTGCCTATGATTGTGATAAATTATCGCGTAGGTCGTTGTAGCCGCTAGAGTATCATTGACTAGATTTCCAGCCACTCATGAAAATGAACAACCAAATTGTTCACACAGAAACGATCAAATGTAAGGCATTTATTTTAGAATTTAGTGTTCTACTAATGCATCTTTGATATCGTTCAAATTGCGTGTGAAGTATTCTTTGTATCATCATGACTGAAGTGACGATGAATTGATGTTACTTTAATAGCTGTATTAATTCATATTTTCGTGATTTATTAAATATAAGACTGTAGAGACAACATATAGAATAAAATGTATATGTTTATATAATTAATTCATTAATACAAACGCTAGCGAGTCGGTAAAACTGTTTTGCAGTTTTATAAAAAGAATTAGAAAATATGTATAATATATTTCAAATGTTATATAACGTATAGATACGTATAACAATATACATATATTTAGATGATAAAGCTCTGTAAAAATTTTAAGTGACACGTATTGATAGTATCACAGAAATAATGTATTATCCTTATAGAAGTAGTTATGATAAACACCTTGTAGTTATGCTTGATATATACAAATATAAACAATAAATAATGAGGAAATACTATACTACAAGCAAGCAAGCAATGTTGGAATATTTCTGCTTGAAATCAAGCTTCCGATAAAATGTATTAACATTTAATTAAAAATAATACTAATTAATGCTTAAATATTCAAAATCGGAATTATTTGAATAACGATTTCCCTATGAAAAATTGTATGAATTAAAGCACTAATATATCAACTATTTCACAGACGGCCGTGTACTAGTATTTGCAAATTTCACTTTTGGATTTACTGCTTTTTCGTGGATGGTTCGCGTAAATAATTTTGTGGTACGTAACCCTTATTACCATAACGGTCTTCCATGAGCCACCATTCATCATTTCCTTTTTCATCATGGGGTCTAGCAAGTTTCAATGCTTGTCCTTTAACAACAGGCAACGTTCCAGGTATATTGGCTGAGAAATCATACTCCACATAGTAAAACTGGAGAACATTATAGTTAGCTATAAAAAAGATACCATAATTTTCGTAGCATATTCTCCAGCATTTACCTCATAATTTAAATGCTGATATTGTTGCACTCTAGGGATCTGCTCTATGTTACCATAATAGTGGTTTTCTTTCTTTGCTTGTTCATTAACATTCAGTTCTAATAATTCTTGCAAATGCGATTGGGATGCAACTTTGAGTTCTTTTTCGGGAGAATCCATACAAATCAGATCAGGCATAGATTTACTATTATACCTCCTTGTGTTTGCCTCTGTATTGCATATATCAATTTGTGGTACTTGTTGAACCTTCAAACTTTTAGCTGGTATAAATCCTTGAGTAACTCCATTATCTACAAACCACCTCGTCGTATCACCCATAGGATCTTGTTTTTTAATAACTGCAACAAGTGTTCCATATGCTGCACCTATATCCAACGACGAAGTGCTTACTATATTTTCTGTAACAATGTATAACTTATCACTGGTATATCTATTTTTTAATGCGACTCTCTGTCTATCATTTTGCGGACACCAGGTTGATTGACCTTCTTCTATCCTTGGATTTGTGCCAGCAAATGCAAATCGTGTTATTTGATTCCACAGTAAGTTGTGATTGACTAAAAATGATTCCGAAATATCTTGGGCTGAGAGTTGAGTAGACGTCTATAAATATAAATCATTCGAAAGATTATCTTTTACGTATCTGCAAATACAAATTATTGCTCTAGTCAAAATACCTCGCAAAAAGTTAAGTATCTTTTGGTAATTTTTCCACATAAAAGTTTCCTAACATGGGCAAAAGCGTTAATACAGTTTACTAATACTTCCGTTGCTGCAGCAATCAAGATTGGCAATTCCTCTAGTAGTTGTTGAGTCAAAGCTTCGTAATTACATTTTGCTGTTGCCAACTCATCTTGTGCCTGAACAAAATAATATATTGCAAAATTTTCGTATTTTCAAATGATATTGTACGAAGAACTAATTAATTATTAACGCAATTACAATTCGAGATTCTTTATATTTTTCACTCTTGGAAATAGCAGCGTCGTAATCAAGCAATTTGTCGTGCCTCTTTGTTATTAACACAGCAGGCCCCTCTAATAACGTCGCTAAGTGATTTAGTGGTATACTGACTCTGCTTTTCAAAGATACTTTCAACTCTTGTATAAATTGCGACCAAATTGTGGACCTTAGGTCTCTAAGTCGTTTTGCTTCAATGTTTGGTGTTCCTTGATAGTATTGAATTAAGAAATCTGATATGACCTCTCCAGAAATCGCTTCATCGCTTAAGTACGTAATGCACTGTTCAACATCTTTAGCTAATTGCAACGTACATTTTTCCACAGATCTAAATTGTCTTTCAAGTTCTTCAAACTCTGAATCAACTGCGACATTTGTTAATCCTAGACTTGCATGTAATCGTGTGCTCAATCTTGTAGACATTTTTGCGACAGAATGCATGCTCAATTTGGCCATTTTCCCCTTTAACGTATTATCATTGTCCAAGTATTTGGATACCAAATCTTTTCGACGTTTATATTCGTTAATGTGACTGGCAACACCAGTCATAGTCTTCCAGGCCTCCTCTACTGTTTGCTTGTCTGGGTGGTTATCATCAGTACACTAAAAAAACAACTATCTACTTTCGAAAAACTTTATAATACACTGAAAATACGTGTATAAACATCTGTTCCTCTGCAGTCGCTTACCTTTACCAATTCATACAATATAAGTGGGTATTTTAATATCCTTTGTACCGGTTTAATGAGAATAGAACTCATATCAAAACAAGCAACCTGATAACGTAACGTTTCAATACCTTTGTTGAACACCTTCATTATTTCTTCGTTATTTTCATACTGGAATTACACGATTACGTATCAAGGATATAGAATAAAAAACGTATGCGAAAAATATAGAGAAAATATAGGAACCTTTTTTAGCAAGATCAATGCAGCTTCGTGACTTCCGCAATATTTTACGTACACGTTCTTCAATTTCTCTGCCATTTTTGTGAAACAAGGACCAACAGTTTGCAATTCATCGTCGCAACCCTTCATTGCTTTCAATATCATATCTAACAGCTCCTCTGCAACTTGAATGACATCAAAAAGATTTCCAAATAAAGTGTGTACATCCACTCCCAAAGATTCGAGGTGATTTGGATTATATAAATTAAATGTTTCATACGTTAACTTTAGATCACGAACATATTCTTTTTCCGTGATAACTAATTCTGATATAACATTCTGTCTTTGGTCTGCTCTTTTTTGCTTAAGTTCCGAATTATTGTTACTAGCGACGTCGATTTCTTCATTAACATTATCAGATCTTTGGTGTGTCTCTCCTGAATCCTTTTGTAACGGTGTTCGACCAGGTGCTGGCACTGGCGGTGCAGGCCTATGCGGTTCTGAAAGTCTTTTCGACTTTTGTTCTCTTGTTCTTTTCGAGTTCACCTCATCTTGTCGTATTATTACGAAATCTTCTAAAATATCTTGTATAATATCTGATGGCTCCGTACACAAGCCACTTAAATAACCCCTTGGGCATAAACCAATTTTACCAGATTTGTCTTCAACACTGACCCAATCTGAATTTGCCATATTGATTATGGTAACTATATCACCTTCAAAGATATTTAGATCTCCATCCATTTGAGCCTTAAAAGTATACTCCACCCTGGCTTGTGTTCCAGGCATTAATTCACAATATTCCACATTGCTTGCCTCTTGATTGAATAAATTTTCATCATTGTTGATTTCGTTGCAGTCTACTATAATATTAACATAAGATATAGGAAATATCCCTTTTTGATTATCTATGGTTCCCTCCATCCATTCTGAATCTATGTGTTTAATTAGGTGTACTACTTCTCTTACTCCAAAACTAAGCTCATTTGGAAATTGCGCATTAAATGGATACAATGTTATAGCATATGGTTTTACATCTAAAGCGTTCATATTGTTGGCATTTGTAGAGCCCTTTGGAACTTCACTAGGAACTGTTTTAAATTCAGGAAACAAATCATAATAATTTGGTGCTGGTTCATCCGTAAACGAATGTGTAGGTGGTGTCTCTTCAATATTTTTGTATATGTTTTCATTGTAAGTAGGAAGAGATGTATTGCTCATTGCACATGCTGTGTCCAACTGATCTGCAGCATCGTTTATATAAGATATAAATCCCTCTGGAAACATTCCTTCTTTGCCAGTTTCTGTGATTCCGTAACACCAGCCATCATCAAGAATTTTTGTAACAGTTACTATTTCGCCTACTGTCAAGTCAAGCTCTCCATCGAGCTGCGCTTTCATACTAGTTTTTATTCTGGCCTTTTTTCTTACCTCCTTCTTTTCTAAACTTTTCTAAAAATAATAAAGTTCTTGTAATTCCTATCCTTTAAGTGCATTATAATTCAGGATCAACATATTACCTTTAATAATTTAGTATCGAGTTGCCACACATGGGTTAAAGGGAAAATACCTTTTCTTGTATCTATTTCACCTAAGCACCAACCAGACCCAACATCTTGTACTCCGACAATAAGTTCCCCTATTACCATAAAATACTTATTATTAATTTATTTATATTAAAATCTATAAGATGTACACATTTATGTAAATCACCTTCGGCAAAAGGTAGGTCTCCATTCTGTTCCCCTGGAAATGTGGCGGTTGAAACGAACAAAGTTTCTGTCTCATTAAATGCTGGTATTTCTACTTTATGTAAATGAATCGATGGGAATTTTCCAGTTCTCTTACGAGATTCTCCATAACACCAGTGCTTGTCTATTATACTATATACCTATGTCAATTTTGTGATAAAGATAAACGTAGTATTCAACAATAATTTCAGTGGGGTTATATCAAAATGTTTGTGTACAGATATATGTGTTTTGCGGAATTACCAAGAAGTGTTCTCCCTTGTGCAGGCTTAATTCTCCGTCGACAGTTGTTAGAAAATCTGATAGAACTTTTGTCAATATTCCTGGTTCCATATTTTTTGCGTGAAACTTTGCTCAATATTACGTTTAATTTTTAGTATGCACAATTCGTAGTTCTATAGTGGTTGACACCTTGTCAGTTTCGTGATAAAGTGGCTAGTCACGTGGCAGGAACATCTCTTCGGTTTACGTGGGTTTCTTGAATTTAACCCGCGTGTACGGGCCCGTTATTGTGAACAAAACGTTTAGTTTCACTTCAAGATTGTGGTTGCCGTTATCATTAATACGGTGGTGTAATAATTTCGTACGATTATTTATTAGGAGGGATAGTACGTTTGTGGTTATGAAAAAGTTTGTGTACTGATTTCATTTATTAAAGCACGAATATTGTACAGTTATGATTACAAGTTTAAATGAGCCTCAAATGATTTAGACGAAAGGCAAATTTAATTGTTATAGAATTATATGTATTGTAATAATATATATCATTTTGAAAATACTTTAAACCAAGTGTAATGCATAAAGTAAGGTTAAGTATTTTGTTCGAGAATAAATTGGTCTTTTAGACGTCCCTGTAAGTTGTTTCACTTATTTGAACGTTTAAAAAAGAAGAATATTTATTTCTATATAAGATGTATATTAGATATAACATCGGTATGTTGTGGAACAATATATTCCTTGTGAAATATATTTAATAAATGTAAGGTTATAAACTTGTTTACGTAATTGTGTTTTAATGAATTTTTGGTATTTTCAATTACATATAAAGCACTAAGTAATGCACGACCGTTAAACAATGCAGTGCTTGAAAAATTTGGCTCGTATTCTAAATAAGTCGCAATATATAATAAATAAGCGAAGTGAATTTGATGCACCGAGCCTTGTTCGTCGATGTAAACATGAATCTGGTACAATATTTGAACAGTACGAAGAGACCGAGGAGGAAAGGAAAACTTATTCGCAATTGTCAGACGTGTATTTGGGATCGGTAGTCCATGGAAATGGGGTATATGTGATACAGCCATACATAAAGTGGGGGAATTCTAAGAAACGAAATACTACGCCCGAGTTACAATTAGACGAGGCAATAGCACTCATTAATACTCTACAAAATTGGATTGTCGTCGGTAAAAGAATTGTTCCATTGCTTTCCTTGCAAAGGAAGCAGCTGGTTGGTTCTGGAACTCTGGAAGCTCTGCAGAAGGATATCAAAAGCTGTCCGAATGTTAAATCTGTATTCATTAGTACAAATTTATTGAAATTTATACAGATTGCTGAATTACAGAAAGCATTCGGTTTGCCCATTTACGATCGTTATTCTATTGTGATACATATTTTTCGAGAACATGCGAAAACTCCGGAAGCGAAATTGCAAGTAGCTTTAGCGGAACTTCCGTATATAAAACAGAAAATGATCGATTTTATACAGTATCGTGTTGGACGAATAAACTTTGACGAGAGGGTCAGGAGCATGCTTCAAACCAGGGAGAAAAAGTTAAGAACTGCATTGAAGAGATTAAAAGAGCACCGGCATATGATAAAACAAAGAAGGCATAGTTATGGTTTCCCAACTATTGCTGTCATCGGGTATACAAACGCCGGCAAAACATCTTTGATAAAAGCATTGACGGAGGATGCCTCGTTGGAGCCTGAAAATAAACTATTTGCCACTTTGGATACAACAGTTCATCAAGGGGTTCTTGCAAATAGATTAAAAGTATTATACGTTGATACTATTGGATTTATTCAGGATGTACCAGAGACTTTAATAGAACCGTTTCTAGTAACTTTAGAGGATGCTATTAGTGCAGTATGTAGACTTTCATATTTCGTAACTGTATTAAAACATGTATTGGAAAAAGATGATAATTTAATATGTACATATCTTTATAGGATATTTTAGTCCATGTGTTCGACATTAGTCATCCCGATAACAAAGCCCAAATTGAACATGTTGAGAAGACAATACAGTCAATGATGGATGAAAATAAAGTAGTAATTAATGTTGCAAATAAATGCGATTTGGTCAGAAAAGATACGATTAGTGAATACTCCTTACCAGAGGATACATTGACCGTTTCCGCTGCTAAATCGTCAGGCATAGATTTGTTACGAACGAAAATAGAAGAAGAAATTGTGAAGGCCGCAAATTTACTTAGAAAGCGCATTAGAGTGAGGACAGGCAGCACAGAATCGTCATGGTTGTACAAAGAAACAACTGTTTTAAGCGCCGAGCCCGACGCGACGAACTCGCAATTTTTAATAATGGATGTATTGATGACAGCGTCTGCCCTTTACAAATTGAAACGAGCTTTTAAAAGTTAAGAATCCATAGGAATTCATTATTCCTTTATATTTCGATCAATGTAATGAAATTGGTTTAATAAATATCTATTTTATTCTATGTCTGTTTGGTTTTTTCAATTGGCGAATACACCTACTACTGTTAAATATTTATTCATTCATCAGTTTTATCGAATATTCCGAAACATAAATAGGGATTGCAATCATTCCGATGAAAGTAATTTAATGCTCTTAATTGGAATAAGCATTTGTTCCGCTCGTTAATAGCATTAAAGGCTTATTCCGGACGCTCGGTTATCGTCACGAAAGACGAGTTCTGCACTCTGTTTTATTTGTATGATTTCAAAGGAGAGCTTAATGTTAAAATTTTATTTACGTCGTTCACCGCATAATCGATACGGAGGGGAAGTCGTATTGAAACTAAAATCTCATACTTCCAGACGAAATATTTTAAAAATTTGTCCATATGCATAAGTCCACGTAGCGGTGCCGCCCGACGCATTCTAATTTAAATCCGTCTGCGGCCGCGACGCGTGGGCTGTTGTAGAGGATGCGATTTAACATTATCGGGGAGCAGAAGTCGAGCGTCGTGGATGTTACTTAGAAAAAGCGAGATACGAAAATCCGGTGAAAAGTGAACGAGATAAGGGATTCCTTCGACTCGTTCGACTCGATATATTTAGTCAGATGTCGTTTAATTTATGACCCTCGGATAGTTACGGATGCTGGTGGCGAAGTGGGTGAACTGCAATTGTGCACATTTCGCTGTCATTCTGTTCTTAAAAAAATTAAGGAATTATCGATCTACCCCTTCCAACAAGTTTCTTTTTCGACAATTCGACAATTCGCACGCGTTTATTTAAGAAGTCGGGTTTATTTGCCTTATCTCTCTTCACCGAGTGCAAGAGCGACCATCTACCGCAAGAAAGTTCGCCGCGAGGGTGCCGGCGACTTGATGTATAATTCATAGAGTTGCTGGTTCATGTACATTGTACATATATGTACACACATATATACAGGGCGTTCCATTTAACTGGAAACGATGGAATATCTCACTAGGGATTGAGGATATCGAAAAAATGTTCTCACAATAGTTGTTTATCACGCAAGGAGACATTGGGTGGCATAAATGATTTTTCGATAGGTGCGGTGGTGGTGGAGATATCGAAGTCAAGTTAATTTTGTTGATTCAGACTCTGCATTTGTCTATTCATAATATGACAGCCTATGCTGAGACGAATACAATGACATGCGACATGATATCATTCCATGCAACGGAATGTCTCCAAATGTGGACCCGCAAGAGACAGATATCGCTAGCTGAACCCTGCGAAAAGGGATAGAAAAAGGGTCACGCGGAACAGCGAGTCGCCAAGCAACGCAGGGGGCCCAACGAGTAGTTCAATGGCTTTCAACAGTCCCCGTATATGATGCCCCGTACCGTCCTTGGCTACTCACGTTGCATATTCTGATCGCTATTTTTACGGCGCATCTCATTACTTATACCACCTACTGGCCCCCTTTCGCGTCGAAAAACTACTGCAAGAACAGTATATCAATAACTTTCATTTCACGCGAGACATTCCATCGCTCCCATTTATACGGAACACACTGTATATGTAGAACGTCTTGAGGTATTAATCGCGGCGTTGTGCAGAAGAGTTTGGACGCGGCGTCCTTCGGTGAGGAATTAATGAAGGATTGATATCGCGATTATGGTGCACCCTGCGGGAAGGATCTGGTGTGCTAAGAGTCGATCGACAACAAGCAAACGGACCACCATAATTAATTACGGCCGTGACGTCGCTTTAACGTCGTTAATTTTCATTATCTCGATTGGAATTCGCTTGTGCCGCAATGTGTACCGCTTTCGGGTTTGCTAATTTCGCGCCTGGCCCCGGCCACCCCGCAGGAAAAGGCATTAATAATTCTACCTGTCCTTGCAAAATTTGTCACCCACCGCGGGCCCAAGTCGTTGCAACGTTAACGTTGGTCACGCATACCATACGACACCCGCTATACCATCCTTTCATGGTTGCAAGGATTCCTGCAATGCACTTTGCATGTTGTCTGGATTATTAAAGGGAACCAAGTGAAACCTAATTATCACGGTGCCACTCCTGGCACTGGCCCTGGCCGAACGACTAATTTCCACCGCTTTCCTACTGTTTACCCAAGCAACAAAGCAACAACTTTACATTCCCGCCGCTCCCAACCTGTGGGACGACTCTAATCTTCGTAATCTTGGCGTGGATGCGTGTTAGATGTATCATTACCTGTCGTCCCGTTGCGTTTTTCACTTTCTACAATGCATTACCGTTCCATCGGGGTATCTTAACTAGATCGCGAAAGAATAGAGGCGCGAAGAAAAGGGGAGACATAAATTGTTGGTGTTCGTGTAATGGGATTCATTTTAATTCACTTCATTTCCTTAAAGCGAGGAAGAAAAGTCAAGTATATTAGGATCGAGTAGAATGGGGTCGGTAATGCAGCGGGATTATACTTCGTTTCTTTAAACGAAACTTCTTTTAGATACCTACCGTGCATTGTTCGGGACATTCTTTTTTCTTTACGTTTCTATCGTGCTGGTTTAATCCGGCCTTGCTTCGAGCTATCTAATAATAGAAATAATCATATTACTTTCGCTCAACTTGTCATACTATATCTCGTGTTGTTAGCGGTTCACGTTCATCTGGCAATTCAACTACAAAGCTCCGGCTTACCCGGAGAACTGTTGTCCACCAATTACACGAACGATTTACTAACGAATGCCGATATAATGTAACGATTGGCCGCTGCAACGACTCGGCTGCTGTTACAGATTCAATTACGCCTCGCACGGTTTGATATTTTGTGCTGCCGAACGAGCTGCTCGAAATCGATGGAACAGAACTTTGATCTGCGACCATCGCTGGTCCCCAAATCGAGTCAAACTTGACCATGCGCATAAATAACGGAAACAACGTCTATCTTTGTGCCGCGATTAGATACCATTACCATGCTACGCTCGTCCATTCACGTTGTTCTATTTTAAACGGACTTCTTATTAACCCTTTGCACTCGATAGGCGGCTCTCGCCTGGTTTAGCACGAATGGTGTCTGGCGGGCGACAGTAACTTTTTTTTATCACCTGGTATCTTTTCCTTTTATCTTTCTTTTTACGTCTTTCGATGTTTAGTCTTATGTGCAATTCGTGGGGCAACACTGACTTTAACTCTCTAAGGTCGGGGGTGTTTTAAACATGTCCTCCCTGTTACTACAATTTCGATAGAATGCACGGGGCAGGATCTTAGGCGGGTTAACGATATTATTTTAAATGCAGCCCACCTCGGGTCGACCCTTTTCCTATGACACAGAAGAGATCTTCCGGTGCAAAGGTTTACAATATTTTCATAATGATCGAGCGAGTGTCTCGTCGTGTAATACACGCGTGGTGACGCTTATATGCTAATCAATTTGTAACGTCATCTTAACATTAAGTCGTTAAGTCCTATCGAGCGATGATTAATTAATGGGCTCGCACAACACCTGCTCGCCGAGACATACGTTTCACCTGTCGACAGGACATTCCGGTGATCAGGCTTCCAGGATTAATCGTATAGCTAAGGTGATCGAACAATGTCGTAGCAACGAGAAATTACCGCGAAGGTGGGATCCTTTTCGTTCGATAATCGATTCTCGCGGAACGTACATTAACCAGAGGGAACCGCAGAGTCGGCAACTTCAAAAGGGACGCAGAAAAATTTGAACGGTCGACCTCGCTTCGAAGAATCTCACGCTCGCGAGTGTGCCTTCGTCAAACGATCAAGAACATTCCCCCTCTACGCCTATCTTCATCGCCTTTCCCGATCATTCAGGTCGATCTGTCTGTCTCCGTCGAGACCGCAGCTAGCAATGGTCCCAGCGAGGAGACGCGTATTTACGTACGTACATGTAATATACGATTGCACCTTCCCTGTCTCCTCTTCTTGTTCTTGTCGTCGCGCAAAGGTTTGCACGGTTTTAAACGCGCCCCCGTTAACAAGCCTCGACGGGACGAATAAATGACTAATTATATGCGACTGTTTCACGTTTGATGGGTTCGAAGGAACGAGTAGAAAGAGACGAACGCGGACTATTAGCGTATCTCATGTCGTTTACCCAGTCACAACACGAGTCAACGGGGCGAGAGCTAGGCTCGTACAAGGGTAAATCGGAGCCCCCGTTTCATGACCGTGCTCTACCCTCAGTTAACGCGCATACTTTTCTCGCAAACGCGACACGCCCTCGAACGTTTGATTTCGAATCTCGCGTCGACTCATATGTCGCAGTATCGCAGAAATTCCGCGAGAAATTCTTCCCCGCATTTCCGTGTATCTAAAGGCTCCGCCTCGGCAATGCGTCTCTTCAACGGGAATATCGTCGACGCGTTTAACAACGATTATCAACGCGCGAACTGTTCATCCAGAATCGTTGTTCAACGATAAGGGTTCGCGAACAAACGGGGAAACGTTATTCCCTAGATCGGCGCCCTCGGTCCGAGGGTAGCCGATCCTGCGAAGCTGCCTCAGCATTGGCTGTTCCGCGGGCGTGGGAGCTCCGCAGGGGTTCGGTTACTCTGCACGGGTAATAGAACGGCGCTGGGGGGTGGCCGTAAGAACGAGAAACGGTTAGTACATCTTCGCGAAGGGTAGGAGCAATAGCCGGTTGGCGCAAGTGCGGCGGGGATATCGTGGCCTGGCGGAGCCCAGTCGAGTCCCGTGAGTCCGGGCAAGCACAGCTATTAAAAGTGGTACGTGGTGGTGGTGTAGGCGTCGACCGGGACCGAGATTTTCGAGCCGCCATCGAGAAGCATCTACAACGGTGTGCCTGTGCGTTTACGTGTAGGGTCGCAAGTTTCGCGCGGTACGCATTACGAAAGTCGCCTTGGCCCGGCGACTGAGGCTTATTGCATACATCGGGCGCATTGAACGGCCTTCCCGTTCTGTTGTGCCGCGTGTTTGCGAGAGGGTGCATGTGGGTGTGTGGGTGTGCGTGTGCCTGCGGGAAAGAAAGGTTAGAAAGACGAGGCGGCCTCGATGGGGAGGTATGCACAAGCGAGTGGAAACTGAAGGCGCGTGAGAGAGCGAGATAGGTGTACTGTCGGTGCATGGTAGTCGCGGCTTCGAAAGAGCGAACGTTCGACCGGAACACCGGCGAGGAGTAGGCGAGAGCTGTCACTTCGATCGCCATTTTAACGCCGAGGCGGTGAAGAACCACCGGCTATGCACGCCGGCAGTGGCGACAAACCGGAGCGCCCAGACACGATGGACGGTGGTGCTGTTTGCGGGCTGTGGCTCTTTCGGTGACTCTTGCGAGTGAATTCTTGTATCGCGTGTTTTGGCTATCGAGGGGACAGCTGCGCGGGGCGATATAGCAAGAGGGAAGGAGATATGTACAGTGGTAAGCGCGCGTCGATCAGAATGTGTCCGGTGTGTCTTGGTGTCGTGGGAGTTGAATTCGCTGTTTGTCCCACTCTGTCGTATACTCCCGAAGTTTCCTTCGACTTTGGTCGCTTCGCGTGATCCACCGGTATACGTGCTTCCGTTCGGGGACTTATCAATTCGTTCGCTTCTATGGGATATGTCGCGATAAATTGGAGCAGCGGGCTTTTTCTTTTCGCCGAGAGTGTACACGTATCGATAAACGTTTGGCGCCTCTCCGATATCGTAGCAGTGAAATTCTGCAAATCGGTTGTCGCTGACCGGTCCAAACGATACGCACCTTGTTTCGAGTAAATCTACGATCTCGTGTGCGCCGGTGACAGTACGGTCCGAGTGTCGAACGTGTATGCGCGTGGTTAGCATGAAACGTAGCGACGAAGGAGGAAGGGTGCTGGTCGGAGTGAGAAACGAGGCGCATACATGTGAACATAACTTAAGGGGAGAGCGAGATAGCGACAAACGAGAAGAATGAAGAAGATCGGGGTATAGGGAGAGGGAGGGACGAACGGTGCGCACGAACGTGGTGGAAAAACGAGATGGAAAACGTTGATAGGAGAAGGGAAGAGTGAATGCGTGTATATGCATGAAAGAGTGAAAGGGGTTAAGGGAAGGAGATAAACGGAGGACGGCGCCATACTGGCTCCACGGTAGTTTTCAAGACGAGTTAGGCGATCTTTCTTTCTCTCTCACGCTCGCACGCTCGATTCAGTTTACGACTCGTCGATCGTCTGTCGTACCGTGTGGAGGTGGGCTCTGATCGATCGCAAATGGTTTTTAGGTACGTACAACCGAACTGAGCAGCAGGCGCATCTCCCTTCTGGATCGGCGGACCCTGTTTTCCACTTCGTAACGCCGAAAGAAGAATCACAGTAGGTAGAGTGGCGTCGCCACGGCGTTAGAACCACTCGGCTGGCCGCGTACGTGAACGCAAGTTATAATACGGAGGAATCGGGCAGGCGCGCAACGATGATTCTGCGCGTCTGAGAGCACCGAGTACACAAGAGAGACGGGGCAGGATAGGTAGATGGATAGATAGGTAGATAGGTAGATAGAGATAGATAGGACAGATAGGACGTGTGGAAAGGGGTAGACGTCGTTCGGGGGTTTCGCGTATATACTCGCGTTTGTCGCGTTCGTTCGGTGGTGGTATAGAAAGAGTGACAATCGGCGATCTACGATCGAGAGTGGGGGAAACATATCCAATCGTGGGAGGGTCACGAACGATGTTATCGTTCTCCGTCGCGCGTTTCTTCGACCCCTGATGACCAGTGCTCGCTCACAGTGTAACCGATTAACAGACTCTCGCGAGTGTCTATCGATTGAACCGTCTAGAGAGGATCGAAGGTGGAAGCGATAAAAGTTCTCTGACGAAGGAAGCAAGGAGAGTATAGGGCTGAAGAAGGAGGCGGGGAGAGCAAGAAACGAAGGGGCGAGAGAGCAAAGAATACGTACATAGAGGAACCGTAGAAGAAACGAGTGATAAAAGAGAGAAAAACAAAATAAAGAGGATATCGAATTGGTGGCGACTGTGAGTGGTCCGTGGTTAGTGGCGAGATAGTGTGTGCTCTAAACGGAGCACGTTGCAAAGGAGTAGCATCGAGGACGGGGGGTCCAGTGCAACATTGGGGGGGCGTGTGAGACTGATTTTGCCCCCCCTACCCCCTGTCTACGTCGTCGGAAACTGTGACTTCATCGTCGCTAAGTCACTTTTTTTGCCGGCGTTACAACATTGCCGCTTAGGTGAGTCACATTCCATGAATTCTTTTTCTCTCCCGTGTATATATACACGATCTCCGTCACCTTATCACTTCTCTCTCTGTCCTTTCTCTTGCCGACGAACACTTTTGGCTCGCTCTTTCTCCGAATGCGAATCATTTATATTTGGAAAACGAAACGAAACGAAACGAAACGAAACGAAACGCGACATTGAGACATCGTGCGAGACATGAATACCTGGATCAACTCGGAGAGGGGGACGAAACTTTTTGTCCCCCCGAGGTCGGGCCAACATTATGATAACGTACAATGTCGCGTCGGGATTCATTGTACGCCTGGTAACAGGCCACGTTTACTTCCTGGTCGGTTCTCTCGTTCGCGTGGACTGAGAAGCGAACGGGGCCTGGTAGCAGAGAATGGGTCTTCTTTAAGTGTTTTGCCTGCACTGCCCCCGATCCCTTTTTTGTTTTCGTTCATCCGCCCTCCGTCCTGTTACCGGCCGACGCGTCGCGACGCTAAGGACTGACGGATGTTGCCCCTGGCCGGAAGGGGGAAAAATTCGACGCCGATTCGTCGCCGAAACACCGTCTGCTCTAATTTCATTGTGTACGCTGTACGCTGCACGCTGCACGCTGCACGCTGCACGTATCCGTGTCTCGTGCCCGACCGCGCTGCTTCAAAAAAATCGCGAACAAGGATTAAGTACTCGAAAGGTCGTTGATCCTGCTAATTACACCGCTATCGTCCGTCGAGAAAACGTTTTTATCTCCTTCGTTGATCGTTTCTTTCTTGTTTCACTTTCTCGTTTCTCATTTTCCTTGGTTCAACGTCGAAGCGAATAATAGAGAACCAGTAGCGAATCGCGAATATTCCCGCCTGATTGCGAATAATGCCGTGCATACGAACGTGCAACGTCGTTGCGGGAAATTCTATGTTACGCTTAGTCTCACATGGTTTAACACGGTATCACGATTTTATGGGGCCTGAACAGGTATCATTACTTAAGACGATCGTCTTCAGCGTTCGTATGCTTTAGGAGTACAGTATGCACATATTACGCGGTTAATTTAATGCCCTCGTTTTGTCTTTGGAAGAATCTTGAATTATCCCGTGCTCGCGAGTCGCACGATCTCGCACACTTCATTTCAAACCATCCGCGCGTTTCGAAAGGTCTGTGTATACGAGCCGGATGGATAACGATGATTCGATTCGCCCGTTCCTTCGAATGAACGAACACTTTTACACGAAATCTCTATAGACCCCGTGGAATTTGCAGTCAATCGTACTCGCAAATCGACCCGTCCCGTCCCACCCCCCTCTGCGTTCCCCGTTTGTTTTTTTCTTCTTTTTGTTTCGATTTTTATTTACGGACAAAAACGAATACGACGAACGAACGAATACATTTTTGTTAACGGTGCAATTACTTTCGATCTAATTGACGAAAAATAGCACGCGGCAGTTTGCGCGGCCACGTCCGCCAGATTATATATTTAGCGATTGCTTCGGCGTTTCTCCCACCCGTCGACCACTTTTTTTTCGCTTTCGAATATAATTGATTGACAGTGTGCAACGCTGAAATTCAATTACCGTTGATACAACGCTCAGGTACCGCGTCGAGTTCTGATCAATACTCGAATGCGACCATTTTTTTGGCCGGTGCTGTTCCCCGCGCAGACACAGAGCGAAAAACGAAAATGAAAAGAGAAAAAAAAACAAACGCGGGGTTGCGTATATGTGCATACGTGTACGTGTATATGCATATATACGTTTCGTCGAAACGATCCGTGTGGACCTAGTTGTTGCTGGTCCCGGGGAATGGTTGTTTAGCCCGTTTGGATAAATCATATCAGGGGGGACTCATACGCGGGGGTAGAACGTTCCTCGTGGCCAGGAAGAAATTCATAATTACGCGGGGTTCGTTAGCGGCCGGCCGGTATTCCGTTTTGAAGTTAATCGACGATGAAAGAATTTCGCTCGGATCGGAATGAGCGGGCTTAAAATACGAGCAGCTCTCGTGGCTTTGATCATTAAAAGCCGTACTGCGGTGCGGTTAACCTTAAAAAGCCCATAGTTCGGCCTTCCGTCGGCTACCCTGGGCAATTTCGCCGGAGAATATGAGGACGGATAGCGAAGGAACGAGGTCGGCCTCGCGTAGGCACGTCCTTTTTTGCTTCCTTTCTTTTCGCAGTTGCATCGAAGAGGAGCCGGTGTTGCGCCCGTCGTTAACGAAAGCGGGCCACGTTTTGCCGTGGATAACGCCGGCTACTTAATCGTCCGCTCCCCTTTCATCTCCTCATTCAATTTCGGTAATGAAAGGCGGAGGCGAATAAATAAATAAATAGAGGTGAAAAGTAACGTCGAAAAGAAAGGAATAAAGGAATCAACGGGGAAGGCGATCGTTGATCCTCTGTTCGCGAAAGATCCCTTTGAAATGCCGCTCGCGTTAATCCGTTCGATCGAGAGAAAAAAATATATGGACAGGGTCATTTGGGGTTGAAGGGTACCTGAAATAACAGGAACGCTCGTCGGATTACCCGACGCACGTATTTGCTCAGAGGGTTCCACTCGTAAATTGTTTCCCGCGGTGCTCGCGGGGCGATGCCACGATCCTCGCAGGTCGAACAGGGCGGTGGTTTGTTTGACGAGACGAGGATCCGCTCCGAGCATCGTTGCCTTAGGTAATAACTGTCCGAGATCACGGAATTCTTCAAATATTTGTAAACACGATTTCCCTTTTACCCGACGTACCTATGCATGCGCACGCGATACGCCAATGGTACAAGAACGTTGCCCGTTCGATTGTCCCTGATAAAAATTCCACTCGGACCCCCATGCCCCTCCGTTATGGCAATATCCATCGTTCGCTATCATTGTGTACAAACAATGAGCTATTACAGAGAACGCGTAGAACATAAACATAACGTGCAACGATGAAAGGTACACAAATCGTTAGGGTGAACAAGGCGTCTCGTTTAAAGTACAGATGAAACGACCTGTACCGCCTAGCCTGCACCACAATGATGCAACCGGGCACGGCGCCCTTATAGAAAACGTGGTGCACGAGGAAGAACGAGAGGAGCATACCTCGTGCACGACGTGCCTCTCGACCGTGGCCACGGTTGTATACGCTTGTATATGTATATATGTACCATGCCGCGTATACACAGCGAGTCCTAGATTCTCGGTTTCGTATCCGTGAGAGAGAAGAGAAGGAAGAAACTCGCGGCTCGCCAGTCCCACGGAGCCTCTCGGAGTGTCCTCAGTTATCTCGGCCAGAGGGGAACCTCACCTCTGAGGTTCTCTGCGATCCTCTTCTCCCGGTCCCCTTTCTCTCGTCCAGTCCTTTCGAATGCAACCATCGCTGTGTCGTCCCCTCCTTCGTTCTCGCACACTTCTCATTTTTTCTTTTTTTACCATTTTTACCCCACAAGACCCTATTTCTGTTCCGTTCACGTTTCAGAGGATCCTGTTTCCTTTCTCGTTCTTCCTTGTTACGGAGTTAATCCTTCCTCCAGCATTTTTCGTTTCCCTTCCTCCTTTTACTCCGTTCCCCGCCTCTTTTCCCCTCAACGTCGCGAATCTCGAGCTCGATTCCGCGTCCGTCGGCGTGCCTTTTTCCCCGTCACGACTCGCCTGCTCACCTTTGTGCACTCGCGAAACGCGTATCCGAGTTTTCTTCGCTGATAACGAGAAGACGAACGCGCGTGGAGCCAGACGTTCCCTCGAACCGGGGAAAGTGACTCGACTATTCCTTCCCGTCGTCCGACACGCCAAACGTCCGGTTATGAAAAACGATTTTCCTTCCCATCGATTAGTACGTGACGAGCCTATTGCGTGCACCGCTATCGGCCGCACACATTTTTCCCCCTTATCGATCGGAATGGGAAAGTTTAATTAGACAGCCGACGAATTCCAGATGAAATTACTCGAGACTCGTTTTAATATCGCCTGCGTGCTCGGCGAATTCCAAAGGAGACCTAAGATACCTTGTGACCTGACCTCAACCTGTTCGACTGTTCGGTACTACCGTTTCTTTTCCCTTCTTTTCCCTTCCTTCCTCCGCCTCTGCCGGTGGCCAGTCGAATCCCTCTGTCATCCTCTTTTTCTCCCTCTCTGAACCTCGCTCGAATGTTCCTCCCTTCTTTTTCTTTTACCTTTTTTCTCTTCTTTCATTCACTCCCAACCAGTCATCGGAATTCGTCTTCCAAATACGTCTCCGTTCTCTTTCAACCGCGTCCTCTTTGGCAGGCCCTCGCGTTTCGTCCCCCGTGGCTGTCTCCGTTTTGCACGATCCCTCGAAAATATCATTGTACAGCCACCATTTGCAGCCTTCCATTGACTCCCTGGTTCGGCTCGCTTTATTTTCATCCCCGCGGCAACATTACGCGCGAGGCTTACAGAACGATCTTTGCAACCGACTGTTTGTGTTTCCGTGCACGTTGTCGGATGTGAAATTTAAGCGGTCAGGCTTCTGTCCCTTCTTGAGAATGTCGACGAGAGTTATGAATTTAAGATCAAATAAAAAGGTGTACGCAGAAACGATGGAAAAGTTCGCCGTATATCTCGGACATGGTCGAAGCGTCCCTGAAATCGTTCTCCGATGGCCTGCACACTGTACGGTGGCGAGCACGATTTGAATATTATTCCAGGTTCAACGCGCCACAAAATCGTCAGCCCCGACGAGGGTCGAAGCTTATCTAGGCTGTTCCGTTGCCACGTAATGACGAAACAGTGGGCACGTCTTGATCGTGCAACCGGGTACACGTAATTCGTGTCTGGTTCGGCCAGATTTCGCTCAACGCCCGCCCCTTGAATATGCAAGAGCGGCCCGAGATTCGTCGTTTCTGCACGCGCCAAAGGTCTCGATCGTTCGCCATGATTTATGCTCCTCGAGACGACGAAAGTTCGTCCGTTCGATTTTACGCGCGAAACATTCCCCGAGTGTTCCATCGGGTTCTGACGGATCTCGTATCGTCCCCCTGGAAATCGGAGTTCAGTGATTTATCGCCGAATAGAATTCACTCGCGGCCCGCCTGGAACAGGAAACGCGTCGCTGGTTTTTAGGAATAATACGTTGCGAGTGTGACGCGAATAAAATTTGCAAGTCCCGAGCTATTTTCCCCCGGCTGGCATGGCGTAATGCAAGAAGCGATTCGTTCAACGTGTGACGGAATTTCATGCAAACGCCGGCACGAGAGACAAGAAAGGCGTGCCTCGGAACATACCGTGTACCGAAAAGGTTGTGAAACGAGTCGCACGCCATTAGGTAACACGTTAATCCATTTGCATTAGCAGGCGGTAGGTACCCACGAGGTTATCCTATTCACGGTTTTGCATTTGGGAATTTCGTCCAACTTGTAGCCGCCGTTATCGTTTCAAATTCATTCGGTAGTAAGTCGCACTCGTTGCATAACGAGAATACGTACTCTCAGGCAGGACACGGCGTGTCTCGCGTAACAGGAATAAAGCAGAAGTGAAACGGGGTTGCGGTATAATCTCTATCAGAATTTTATGTCCATCCTGCTGGTTTTATTTTCGTTTAATACTTGCCAATTATAAATAACTGTGTGTACGTCTTGAGATAAAGCTATGTCCATTGGAGCAGTGAAACGTTGAGTACAGAAAACATAGCAATTCTACTTTTTAGACGGATCTGCCGTCAACGTAGGTTTATTCCAGTTTAAAAGGCACCGATTGTACTAAACATTGAGCATATTCTCGTTTTATTGCCGCTCGATAAAATATTCTTCCTCGAGTTTGGACCAGCTCATGCTCACTTCGATGGCAGTCAGTATTCTACGCCCACTCTTCCTTTATCTACCTGTCCCTTTCCTACGCTCTCCTCTCACGCGTTCTACCTTTCTTCGTTGCCTCCGCCTGGTCGCCGGCGTGGCTCGTTTTCTCATTGTCAGTGTCCACCTCTTTGTCTCTCTCTTCTTCGGTGTTTCGCCGCGCCATCGTTCTCTCGAGGCCTTCCCTCGATGCCCGTAGCTCTTCTGAAACTTCTCGTTGCCCCCTCCAAAGGAATTCTCCTTTTCTACGGTCTTCCAGGTTGCCTCGGGCTTTCCAAACTTCGCCATCTTCTGCTGCCTCGAACGTAGAAGCATGGAACGGAAACTTCTCTCTCGCACTTCTTACGATTTTCCGTTTCCCCCGGCCCGCTTTTCTCCTCTGGCCAAGTCTTGATTTCTCGACTCCCCGAATCCGTCGGCTTTCCGTCTCTGCCGCGAAATTCCTTGGCCGTTCCCTTTCGTCGCGCTTCCGCTTACCTTTTCCCATTGTCCAATCTGTACGAAGTGTCTACGATCGTGTCCCTTCCCGTGGTTCCTTCCGTTTCCCTTCATTTTCCTCCACTAGAAGAAATGGATGCCCCTCGATCCAGACAAGATACAACGGATCCGTCGAACCGTGGATACTGCCGGTTTCTACCTTCCATCTCGCCCAATCGGCGAGCATCTATCGAGCCGCCTAACGACGAAACTTGGGGTAATTGGATTTAATGAGCATTCTTTTCCTGCTTCGAGATGCCGCGACCGGAGTCGAGATTGTTCGGCTCCGTGTTCGTTCGATTGTGAAATACTCCACCATACTTTGCTATCCTTGCCTGCTCCGCTTCACGGTTTATTCTACGTAACCAACTCGCTCGAACTTTGCCTGATTCCCCGAGCACGTATACACAAGCGTAATGTAGATGCACGAATTCGACGGAACGTTCGGGCGGTCATCAATCCGGATGAAATTTTGTAACGTTATCAATTTCCCGATCCCACTCGCCGAACACACGGGACGCTAGCGTTTGGCGCGAATTCCAGCATCGAACTTCTACGAGCGCAAGTTCTCATAGTTTCTCGTGTACATTCCGTGGAGGACTTCTCTCCGTCTGTGCTCGTTTCCGGCCGCAAAACGGAAAATCGTGTATCGAACTTCGAACTATGCCGAGAATCCGTGGAAAAAGTTTCCTGTTCTATCCGGACCGCGTTGGAGTGGATTATGTATCCGGCGGTCGTGGCACATCCTTCGCGAAACTTTCGATCTAATCGCGGCTAGATCGAGCGGAAGGGGTACCGGCTAAAAGAGCTTCGCGATTTATCGTCTTAACGCGTGTACTGATTTATTATCTCGGTAGACTGACCTCGGGACGCGATCCACGGGTACACCGTCGTCGGTGATCAACGACGGGACCTTCTCGATAATGTTTATTGTACACGCCGAGGAGATCATTGTTCCTTCGACGAAATTGCAATCTGTGCGCCGCGCTGCATTTAACCCCTTTGCACTCTGACTTATCACATTGTAAACGTACAGTGGTTCACCTTTGCTCCGTATTAAACCACGCTCCGCGGCAATGTGAGCGAGTACGTAGGTGCTAAGGTACCGAGTGCAACGATGGAATTACACGATCGAGGGAGAATCGAAATTGTTAGTTCTACGCGTATCCCTCGCGATTCTAGGTACGTACAATCGATGTTCCATCCTTTTCGACGAATGTTTTGTTACGATTCGTTGCGGCATAACGTATTAATAGTTCTGCCATTGGCAAGCTAGTTTCCACGTTTCGTTTCCATTAGAAAGTTAACGACGCCGGTGATTAGGATCCACGCGAGTCGATTTGAAATTCATCGTGCGACGAAAGAGGATGGCATAGATCGCGTGTTTGTCTCCGTTCTTTTATTAAACTGCAACTCTATCGAGGGCTTCAATTACGTTATAATTGAGGGTTCCGCGGTAACGGTGCTGCCCGTCCTTTCGCCTCGTGTTTTTCTTCGAAAATCACCTTCGAAAAGTTCGTTGACTCGCTTTCGTCAGGTTCACGAGCTGCGATGGAATATAATCATCGTCGTCGCGGCTCATCATCGGCGACCGTCCACGGTGGTAATTCGTATCTCTGGGCGCCATAGGAAATGCATACACACAGGGGCAGAAGGGACCAGGTCCCAGTGAAACGTTGCCTTGTTGCACTGTGGCCCGGCTATCTCGATTCCAACGCGGACAAAAAAAAGAAACGCCTGTGTCGACCCCGAGTTATCTCACGATCGAAATGTGCAGCGTCAGAGGAAAAGAGAATCATCGTGATTAATTTAACGCGTCGCAATGATCGGCTGAGTTGCGTTCCGGTGATTAACCGCCTTTTATTCGATTCAACAGCGTTCGCGAAACACAACTGCCATGAACGGTAGACACAAATTCGGAGAAATTCATATCGCTCGTTTTTCTTTTCACTCTTTCTTTTTTTTTTTATTTTGCGTAGATAGGCATTACTGTACGGAGTTCACCATTACCTTCCTCACGTGCATAGATATCTCTTGGAACATGGAATGCAAAAATGAAGACATTCACACGGGTTTCTTTACGAACGTCACGACAGATAGGAAATCTCGGGGAACAGTGATTTATTGTACAGCCGGATAAGATACTAGCTCCTGTTGAAATGTTGTCCCGTAAAATACAGGAAAGGCGGAACAGTCGTGCAAAGCTCGCGTACGTTGTCATATTTTACTTGCGAACTTCCTGGAGAGCGCAGAATTACTTACAGTTTGGAAGTCGCGCCGGGTATCATTGCCTCCCCGTGTCCCGATACCTTTTGATCTGTTTGGATTTCATTTGTGGCCGCAAGGGAGTGGCCCGGCCCCACGGCAGAGACGCGGGACTGTGTCTACTTTCTTCCTCTTCTCTGAAAAATCTGCTCCCCCTAGGCTGTTTCCTGATGACATCGTACGTTCCGTTTTCCCGATCCTCTTGCCGCGACCTTCTTCTTATTCTTCGCATACCTCGGCTCTTTCCTCGCTAAAGAGCAACCACCTCTCACGAGCGCACTTCCGACCGAGCTCGAAACGCGCACTCGACCCCCTTCGCGTCCACCTTTTCCTCGACCTAAAGATTAACGCACAGCATCCATTGCGGCCAGTTTCTCGGGGAAACGCCTATCCCCCGGGTGATTCGCCCACCGTTAATAACCTTTCACCTGTAATGACCGACCTCGATCACCGGCCGGCCTGCGATTGCACGCATCTTTTGTTAAATGTCTCCTTGTTTGGAGTACGCGTTACGAGAAGACCATGTTTCGGTGTTCTGTCTGAATTGAACAGCGATCCAACGGAAGTGGACCGTCCGAACGGATTGTAAGAACAGTGGAGTGGGAAAATTTTTAGGTGACTCCATTCCATTCGTGTTGGATTTAGCAGCGTGTCTAATTGAATCACACCGTTTCGCTATAGAAATGCGTCACGATAAGGCCGCAGAAAAATTGCACGCAGTGAACGTCACGAATCCGCTGTAAAATCCTCTCAGCGGCCTTTACGACTTGTCGCCTGCTTTTGTCCTCGTGATTTCGGATCCCGTGTTCCCAGCATTCCTCTTTCTCTCTCTTTTTTTTTTTTTTTATTTCGGGCCGTAGCAGCGTAAGCCTGTCGCACCGCGTTCTTAATCCCAATTCATGTCCGTCGACATGTGCTACCTTTGTCGTTCTTACCCATCCGGCCACGGTGCACGCGTCGCCGACTTTTTCCCTTTTCTTTTTCTCGTTAACCATCCGACAGAACCGTGAATCAAATTGACCATGCTTCGCTTAAAAATTTAGTTGACTTCGCGAAACTGGTCGAGCGAGATGCAACTAAAAGCGAAGATGAAGGAACACCTGCGAACTTCTTCTGAATGAAGGCAGGATTGCGCAACGCACCCCGTAACTGTTTAGAGCGGATAATTAATTGAAATGGAATGGATCCAGTGAATATTAAGTCGGGAGGACTGGTAATTGCGCCGGACGTATGTTTAGATCGGGCCTTTTAACCCAATTAAGAATTTGTTCCGTGGGAACTAGCCTGCGCGAAGCAAATTAAACTAACGAAGAAGAGATTGGAATATCGAATTCCTCTTTCAAGCGGGGCTAAAGCTACTTGAAAAGATTTACACAGTTTCATTCGTCAATCCTCTGAAAAAAAAAAAGGGTACACACGTGCGAGGAGAATCGATATCGATGCGCCAAACATGTTATTATGTGCCTTAACTACAGGTTCTACACAGGGAGTGCTGTTGAACTATTGATAGCATTGAACCTCAATCAATTAACAGAACATGCTAAAAAGAAGCGAAACAAAATTGCGGATCACCGCAGCCGTTTTAATCTGAACTTTCATCTTCCACTATTTGCTACATCGCAAACCCCCAAAGTACTTCTTCGATTGTATCGAAAAAAGGTTTTCGTTCGTTTCCCTGCTATCTACCTGCCCGTTTAACAAGTGTACCTCGAAGGCGAGCAGTGACGCGTTCAATTACCATTCGCCGCAAATATTCGAGTTCAAAAGTTCCCCAAAATAAACCGGCCCATTAAATCGAAATCGTGTCGCCGAAAAATCCCCTTCGAACGCCCTCGCAATTTTCCCAGGATCGCCCCCCCCCCCACCACCCATCCTCCTCTCCTATCCATTCTGTTTTTTCTAATTTATCTTAACGTAAGCCCGGTCGGAACCTCCTTAATCCCGGTTCACGCGTCGCCGTGTCGAGCTGGGTTTTACACGTTGTCGAGCGACGGGCTCCGGCAAATCTCGTTTTCACGTGCGTGCACGTGGACGAGGGCGGCTGTCGGTGTTTGCCGGCCTGTGTTCGCGGCAACAGCAGGCTTTTTCTCCACGGGTCCGGGGGCCGCGTTCCCGGCAAACGCGGCGAACTCGAGCGATGTAAACGCGCGTCAATCCGTGACGTCGCGTCGCGTCGCGTCGCGTCGCGTCGCGCCGTGCATAGCCGGACGTCGCCTCGTTTTGTTTATTTTTCGAGAAAAGCAACGTGCAGCACGTGGCGACAGCTTGCAAATGACACATGTACACACACGTCGCCCCTGCGCTTACGTGCACCTCATTCATGCGGTCCGATCGTCCGGGACAACCGCTTCCATTCCAACAAAAAAAAAAAAGTTCCGCCCGGCGACAATGCTTGCCAGGAACCGACCGGTACGTACGCGATCGCGGTGAGCGCTGTCGGTTCTGGGGTTCAAGGAGGATTGTTAAAATTCTGTAATTAATGGCGGGGAACTCCGGTGTTTGAGAACGCAATTTTTTTTTCAGATATTTTCGAGACACTCGTTGTTCTTTGTATAATACAGAAGTGTACAGAGCCCTTTGTCGATGTCTTTGTAGTTATTTACTTGCGAATAATTCGAATCGAGTCCCCTGCGGAGTTGCATGTACATTGGTCTTTGCAAATTTGTACTTGTTGATGCATTTTGTCGACAAACGTAAAGATGCACCGGAAATACGTAGGATTTTCAAACAAATCGAGTATTACGACGAACGTATTGGTGATACGGACGACGAATCTCGTTCTCCTCGGTTAACAGATTAATCCGTGAATTAATCGAGTTTTCCTCGGTGCTGCCAGTTTCTAGCGCCGGCGGCACATAATGATGCACGAGATAAGGGAGGACGATCGTACCCCAGGATTTTCGTCGAAATAATAACTGGCCTTTGAAACATTAATAAGGAAGCTTGGCGAATTTAGAAGCCGATCGCGGAGCGGCGGATAATTTGGAGCATGAAATATTCAGAGGCATTCGTATCGCTTTATGAAATAACGAGATGAACAACTAATTGGACATCTGAATGAATAATTTAATAAAACTGCCGCTCGATTAGCGTGGACGAATACAGCGGTTCGTTAAACGCGTGCACCTCGTGGCGAGTCGAAAGGATTAGTTCCTGATGGCCTTACGATTTTATCGTGCACCAGACGTGAGTGCAACGCTGGCGCAAGAGAACGGTCGAGCCGTAAAGAGTCGACAATGACACATAAATATCGCGATAGTTCGCACGCGAAAGTCGTAACGCTGTTTTTAAGCTGCCTTCGCCGTTCCTTATGCTCCTCTAAAGACTACTATATTCGCAGTGGCTCTTCATTATCTAAGTCTGGGGCCATTAGCATAATGAATGGTGAATGTCATAAAATCGGACCGCGGGGTCAACAGTCACCGGTGCCAAGATATTTACATCTTTACTCTTTAGGCGGCCTGCGACATGCCGTTAAATTGCATCGGTCGCAAACGGAAAAAGTTAAATAGGATGGACTGTCGCGATTTTGATGACCCGGGATGTGGACATAGCTACGAGGGGAAAAGTTTATCTAAGCAAAGAAGAGTGTTGGTTAGAAGGAAGATATTGCGTCGGATCCACAGCACTTTATGGGGCATCTGTGTTCCCTCATATCACATCGTGATATGATAATGCCTTCGTTTTCAGCGTTCGCGAATCCCCAGTTATGTTCCCTCTAGGGATAATTTTCTATGGGGCAAATTGCTGCAGATATATGAATACGATCCTTGTTATATGTATATTGCGGCAATATTAAGTTTTTCTCATTATATTTTAATTTTTCGATAATTTTTCAAATAACTGTGCACTATTTTGTGTTGTTTCTTAATTCGTGTTTTAATTACACGCGCATTATTATGATTATAGGTTTGAACGCCGACACTATTGCTTTCGTTACACTTGAACATTAATCATCTTTACCGCACGGATAAACGGAAATGTAATTTAATCAAGTCGCTCGAAATTTATGAAGAAGATGAACGATTGGAGTTCTCAGGGCGATTCAGGGTCAAGCCGGTCTCTTTGGTTTTCGTACCCTCTGTGATGACGGCCACTTCTAACAATTTCAATAGCCTGTCATACGAGCTCTTTCAACATCGCAAGTACATAATGAAATCATCTCTAGACTACTACCACTCTAGACTCTAGAGTATACATCTCGACTGTACGTAGTTGGAGGTAGTCGGAGGATGCAGCTTTGAGATTCTGTCGCAAGGAGTGATTATGCAAAGGATACTTGCAAAATCTTGTACGAAAATATTCCCGACGTAATTGCTGATACAAAACTTAAGCCCATTACGGATATTCTTTTGGTCACGCTTGTTCGAACTGTTCACACACACATATGTATGCAATATTCACTTACAGATTCAACATTAAATTCTGCACCCGAATTACGACTCTTTTTTTATTCCTATCCTTTTGATTCTTCATATACGTAAATCATCCGTGGTTTAACGAATTCTCGCATCGAGTCATGTTTCGACGGAACCATCGGTCCAAACACGTAATAACGTACGAGCAATATTTGTTCACGAGATATACAGCGATTCGTCGTCAACGATCACGGCCTGCATGTCGTTTGGGGACTACGCGTGTCCTGAACGAATCAATCACGAATCATGATCTCGATTCACCGGCTTCTTTGCCCGGACGCGCTCCTTTTTCTTTGCCCCGATGCCGCGAGGTGGCGCGTTAATCTCTTCTTGAAGAGGCACGATGAATTGGATGATTCAGGTGAAGTTTGCCGGGAGTACATACCCTCTCATGGGGGGGGGGGCACACCGCTATCTCCGCGTATGAAAAGGGGTTGGAAACCCTTCAGGCTGTGTGTTGCCAGGGGTTCGATACCCCCGGTGCACGTTAAGCCTCGTTTTCAGCGTTACACTGGGACAGAAACGACTGTCGTTCGTCGCCGTGCTTGACAATAAACGGCGGGCTGCGGACCGAAAATTCACAGCGGGCGTCGTCAGTGTCGCCTTGAAAAATTAACGAATTCAATCAACACCGGGCACCATTCGGCACGACGCGACGCGACGGGTTTGCTTGACGAGAGATGGATACGTGACACACGCATACATACACACCCGTCGCGTTTCGCGATCGTAATAATTCTGTTTAGTTAATGAGCAGAATCGGCGCGCCCGGATTAGGGGTCGCATGCAATCCGAGGGTTCGTTTATATTCGAATGGGAATTTAGATTGATGCAAAATCACCAGCAGAGGCTTAAACGTACTTACTCCAATCTCTTGATGCTATTAATCTCGGTGTATATGCAGGAGTTCGCTTGTTACTCGCGGCGGCCGCGGGCGCGGGTGTCGTGGAAAATGGGGCGCAGAACGGCGGAGGAACGTTTGCCACGCGTAACATCGGCGCTTATCGATTTTCTTCGTAACTATTTCGAAGTGTCCCGTGTATAATTAAAAGATGACGTACGGCTATTAAAATTAATTAAACCCCAACGCCGACCGGCGCGACCCGACGCTGCATCGATTGCGACGCCGCGCCGCCGATGTTCCTGGATAACGCGACTACACTCTGAAGGATTATTCTCTGAATCGCGATTCCGCCGGTGCATTTAATTAATATCTCTAAGGCTGCGATACGTCGGCCGTGGTATCGAGCCCAATAAAAGCGGATAATTATCGGCCGAACGGACGTTGAAGCCGGGTATAATTGAAATCTGTCCGGCGGCCAGACAAAAATTCAACCCGATACGCCACATGGTAGCCGTTGTAACAGGCGAACGGGTACAGCGGTGGCGGGCCGCCCGTGACGGCCGCGTTGCTTCAATAAATCCTCCTCGACGCTTCCACGTTCGGTAAAGCGTGCGTGTCTGTGCGTGGAAAGCAAATTTCTCCAGCACGTACACACACCGTTTCCTTCCTCCTCTGTTTTTTCTCTGTATAACGAAGTAAAACGGGGTTGTTTTACGATCACGCTCCGCGCAGCCATAGTAAGCCCTCACGCAATATTCGTAATTCATAATACACGCCGGCCAGGTGAACGCGGCTGAACGGTGAAAAATTATGAACCACGGCACGGATATTCAGGTGTTGCGTTGTTTTCACGTTGGATTAAAGCGCGCGCGCGCGCATTATTCTACGGGCAGAAAAATCGACATTTTTATTTAATTGCTCCGCAGCATTGGAGGTCGGCGGTTCCTTTATTTACCGGGAATTAAATACAGGATCTCTCATCCCCACCCCCATTCATATTCACCCCCCCCCCTCTCATTGGAATCCGATTTTTAATTTGCACCGTTTTATCTGCCCTCGACACGTTTCAATGATATATTCTCGTTACGTTTAAACGCTTTAAGAGGGATTCGTGCGTTACTCCGTATGTATAATACATTAAATTCCGTGTTTCGTCGTTGGTCGTCCGTTTTAACCCGCTTCAGTTTTCATTCATTTCCCTCAGCTTTCGTTCCGGCGCCGGTCGGGCCCGCGGTTTCAATCGAATATTTGATGAAACGGTCAGCGACTTCGCCGAGAAAGCGGATTTTAATTAGTGGGTGAAACTTCTCGCGTTTGCCGATTAAAATCGGACGAAAACGCGAGTTCCGCCGGGCATGTTAATGGTTTAATGTTTAATGTTTAATGTTAATGGAGGGTCTCGATCAATAGAATGCACGAAACCCAGATGGAGGAAGACGGAGGCGCAGGAGAGAAAAAATAGAAAGATTATCTCGGTTTGATTGACGCTTTCATTGCGGCCGGTTCACGGCGGCATGGTTGCGAGTGACATGGACGGAAATGATGTATGAAATCGAGTCTTTGATGCGCCCCATTAGTAGGTGAATATGTCGAAATCGATGAAAGGTTTTAACGCTACGTTTCCCTTTTAAGGCGGGCATTTTATAACATTCGTGCCGCTACCTGAAAGCGGTTATTAAATCAATTATCTGGCCAATTATCGGTTAAAAGCAAAATAGAATTTTTGCTCGGGATACGCGTTATGCAGGTACCCCGGCAGTTTCGAAATTCTATTTCCACGGCCGGCGGACAATGGCGGCGATGTTGGAATACGTTGGCGTATTAAAAGGAGAATCGGGTCGATGGACGGATTTCATTGACAATGTCAGGCATGAATCGAGAGTGAAGTTCTCGTGACGTCGCTGACTCTCTGTCCGCATGCAATATTGACTATAACCGTGGTCGCTTCTCTGTGTCTTTAACCTTTCCAGACCGCACGATGTTTTATCCATATGTTGTCCAACTTTCCGCTGTAGAGACAAAAAGAGCTTTCATTCCTGTAAACATGTATCGTGTTTTACACAGAACTGCGGGCGGCTATAAGATTCGTAATAACAAGATGTCTTTATCTTCCGCGGCGTTGCGCACGCACAATTAACCCGCGATAAGCGGTTAGAACGATAGTGCGACTAACAAAGGAGCAATAGCGCGTGTGAGAGGATTTGTTGTTTTACTCGGTGTCGATCTTATCCTCGGTGTGAATACAGTCATTTCTGTATTATTATTATATTCGTATTTCTGTTCAATCGGTGTTCCATAACGTGTTACATTAGTTCCTCAATGACTACGATCCGGTTTCGATTAACCCACCCTTGCGTTCTCCAATAATTCATCAATTATGAACATTAATTAATCTTTCGATTCTGCGAAATCCGAGATACGTACTTGGTTAATTAAGAACGGTTGTAAATGATACGAGCACTCCGTCCAGATATTGCAGCTCGATTCGTTGCTCCACGTAGTAAAGTGACGCAGGGGCAAAAGCTGGCCGTAAATCATGTTCAATTTTTATGTTCCCGTTTTTCCACCCCCTTAATTGCCCTGTTACGACTTTCATTGCAATAGGCATGCTTATCCACTTGCGCGGTTAATTTTATTAGGCTCGCGATAGTCTTTCCGTGGCAGAAAGTGTGCGGAACTTATGCATATAAATGTCCTTGTCCGTCTTTTTTCCCAGCCTTTCCTCTTCACCTTTATTGAGACATAGGTTCGATCGTGAGCCGATTTTTACCGTCCCCTTCGCGGAAATCGATTATTGTACACGTTCATGACACTTGAAAAACCGAGACTCGATGCATGCATGTAAAGTGAAGTATATACGCGGCGTTTGAATTCAATCCATTCTCTATCCCCTTTCGTTCTCTTTTCATCGTTGTCCCAGGAGTTTAGTCTGGACACTGCTGATAGACCGGTGCGACGCCCTTCCCCTCTATCATCTCATTCATTTCCTCCTAAGTTAATTCCCCTCTCCACGCTGCATGCTTACATACTGAATTCAGGCATCGGGAGGACTGAACATTTCTTGGCGGAAAAAAGTATCTGTACGGTTCTCAGCTCGCGAATTGACGGTTAATCAAAAGCACGATGACCGTTGCGCTCTACGGCAAATTAATGCCGTGAGGGCTAGTTATGTTAGATGGTGTAAGGTGGTGATAATTGATGTTCACTTGATAAATAGTCGTATATTTACATGTTAATGTACAATATAATAATTATCTACGACTAGTCAACGGTGATGTGAAGATTGCCTCGCAAGGTGGTGTAAAGACCTTGAAGGAGTTGCACAGATTCTGACGGTATCGTTGATACTTTAAATTGATGTAGTGATTCTTAAGATGATGATATTGCAAGGTGATGTTGATGTAACTATTGCTGATGTGATCGTATTTGACGATCTGGTCGTACTACTGAGTCTTCGTTAGGTTCGCTCTAACGAAGACTCGCAAAAACCTGGTGATGGGCGTGTTGCTGTTGGTAATATGCTGATTGTTTAGTTCAGATGGTTTGTCGATGTAAAATAGGTGACGGAAGGGATGTTCCAAAATCTGGTAGAAGTGGAACTTACCGCCCCTAATTACCGGTCACTCTCAGGTAGTGACTGACCTGAGGGTGTCGTGCGCGGAGTCCACATGTGCAGCTAAAGGTTCGCAGATTGTAAAGCCATAAAGCGCTGTGAGTTTCAATAAAACCTAGTAATCCTAAAAAAGGCGATGTATGAATTTATAGATATATAGCTTGCAGCTGTAGAATATAGGAATTATACCCGACACGTAAATAATTATATTTTAAGGAACTCGATGGCTTTATGGGTCTACTGTTTGGGCCCGAACAGTATCGCTCCAACTTCCGAAGATCGTGATAGGGTGGCAACGCAAGGAAGCAGAGATACCTGTACGTTATTAATGGACTTTCAATTAGTCTTCGTCTTCGAGGAACTCCACTCGGTAACGAATTTCTTTTGCTAAACCAGATTCGCCTAACGCGAGGCCAGATCCAGAGGAAATCGGCAACAGTAATATATACGTGTAACAGTGGGTAGCGAGGTTAAAAACTTTTAATCGAAGATTCGATAGGCGAGCTTTCGCAAACGTTCGGGTGCTTCCACATTTGAAAAATTGCGGCCGGCTGTATGCACGATAAATTGATTGTCTTATTCGAGGCAGCGGGAAGATTTGTACCCGGGCTTATTCTGTCGGAAGCGTACGGGAGGAGGGTGAAATCGCGGCGCGGAACGCGGAGAGCGAATCTTTCATCGGGAGAGTATTCAAGGCACGGATAAAAAGGATCGAATAGATTTTAGTAGCGAGTAATCGTGCGCGGCACGATACTTGGTTCAATGATCCTCTTTTATGGGATGTAGAGATCTCCCGGCAATTCTTTCCGTTTTGAATACCCCCGCTGTATTTTATTCCGCGTTCGTTTCACAAAAGATCGGTTATTCGACCGCTTCGTTCCCGTCGTCCCTCGACCTGAGATACGCAAAATTTCTATTAAAATATTCCACACGACCGTATTATTGTACGTCCCCTGCCTCTTCCGCCGCGATGTTTTCTTTCAGTCCATTACACGTTTCTTTCTTTCTGGCTCATTTTACTTTTCGGCCCGTTCGGCGAAACGTGAAAATGGTTGCGCGGGGAGGGAAATTGGAGCCATGGAAATACGCTTTCTTCGTCGTGCCGCAAAATTATCATCCTGGAAGTTAGATACGGATCTCTGTCGAAGCTGTCTCGAACGATGCATCGAATTACGGGTAAACAGGGTAAACGAACGTACGTACAGGGCGTTTCCGTCGCGACTATTGATTCCTCATTGTCGTACGCGCTGCGAGGGACACGCAAGGCAAACTGCCGCCGCGTGGATAAAAAGGTGAAACTACCTTTTCTCTCTCTCTCCCCCTTCCATCGTCCCCGTCCGATCAGCCTTCTCTAAACAGCTGGCTTTTCCGAACTTTTTCAATCTCCCACCTTGGCGAATGTACCTTGTGAAATGCAGTTTCGTGGAAGGTAATGTTTGTACTTTAAAGGAATTGAAACTAGGCTCAATGTTCGCAATTTTATCTTATTCCTATTCAACCGCGTATATATCCAGTTCAGTTTACGATTCGTCTACCCTTTTATCGACTGTTATTCCTTCAGCTTTAATCATTTTAGAGCTCGAGCACAATTCACGCGCGCTATGCTCGTCGAAACGGGACATTGTGGAGAATCGCTGCGGATGCAAGACCAGCCTTAAAAAAAAAAAAAAGGAAGAAAGATATAATAACTCGACCGTTAAGAGATCAAACAAACATCGGTCAATTATCGGCAAAATTTCTAACGTTTCGCCTCTCCGAATCTCACTGTCGGACTTCTGTATATCATAACTGTATATCAGTTTCGCCGCGACTCGCGAGCGATGCCTCCGAACTTTTTCAACACACCTCGCGTATCACCGGGATACCCGGTAACTCGTATCTCTCATTATCGAATTCCTCGCGCGGCTCTTATCTGAGGTCGGCCGGTGCAATTTAATGTCCGCTCGCTGGAACCGAATCGTCGCGTCACTGTCCATATGCGTGGCGCGTCGAATGCAACGCGGAAATGGTATCGATTGCGCATTTTGGCGTATCGCAATTTATTGTCCCTCCAATCGAATGCTTTTCCACTTAAGTGGCTGGCTCGAATTTCCCCGTGGCCGCCTCCCACGGACGGGCGGAATAATTTATCGAACGAAACGAATGTCCCGGTCGCTGGTTTGCCGGCGAACTTTAAATCCCACTTGGAGCACACTAAAAGGAAGATCGATACGAGTTTTTAAGGGACACGCGAAGTTCTATTCCGGTGTCGAAACGTGACCGTGGCGTTTCGCCTTCTTGGAAAACGGGTGCCACCATGAAAGAAAGGAAGAGGCGACGGGGCCCTTTAGACATCTGGAAAATTTCTCAACGGTACGCCGATGGTCCGAAAATAAACCGACAGAGAATCAACGGAATCCCACTGCTCAACACTGTATACATATGAAACATCGTCGATACTCATCCACCATAATTATGTCTTTTTACGCACGAGCGTAATTCATTTCTGGCTCCACGAGCAGATAATTACAGGTCGCGGTGTACGCGGTGTACGGTTCCCTCATCACTACTCTTCGCCGGTTCTCCTCCAAATAAATCACGTGCGCGGCCGTTGTGGGCATTCCTTTTCGAAAAACGACCGCGGACGGTCCAGTGTGACCGATTTCGAGGACCGTTCAAAAGGTCCCTCAATGGTTTCGCGAACCGGGTTGCCCGGACTGTCCTTGGGTCTCTTTTGCTTGAAATGGGGCAGGACAGAAAGGAAAAAAATAAAGAAGGAAATCTTCAGTGCAAATTCCTGGAAAGAAACTCGGCAACGTAATTATTCTGAATGGCCGAGAGTTAACGAGCTTGCGGAAATTCAGCTACTTCTTGTTCCAGCGCCGCATTGCTCCGCTCCGTTAATACGTTTCACATTTTCACATTTTTTTATCCCCTCGTTTCCAGAAGAGTTGCAAATATCGCGACTCTCTTCCGCTCTTTCGCTGATCCCTTTCAACGTCGATTACACAGAGGGACACACGGAGCCACGTAAAGGGAGCAACGTTTGCGTATTGCTGGCTCCCAAAGAGTCGCTTGTTTCCCTGTATCGAGCACACAGAAAGGTCGTAGAACCGCTGAGACAATAATATCTGTACTACTTGCACCGGCGTGTGGAAGTGCGGCCAATGGTCTTGGCGACCGGCCAAAAGTTTCCGCTAAAACTCTGATTCATGCGGTGAAAGTGAGAGTTTTTTTACCGATTCACGAAACGCCACCGTTCCCCTAACCACTTGTGTACCTGTGCACAGTGACACAGATACGTTCTAACGATCGTGATAATAGAAAAATCATCGACAAAGCTATCAATTTTTACCACCCTGTTCCATTGAGCCGCGCGGAGCGAAACCATGGTTCAAGTTTGCTTGAAACTACTGTAGCACGAGTATCTATTACGTTGCTATTCGGAATTTCGTTCGATTTGCCTCGCGCCTTTTCGTTCGTCGATGATAAATATTGTTGCGTGCCCCAGGCGCGGTCCGTTGACTATTTCCGCGATCCGTTGTCGCCTTTCTTTTCTCGCTGGGACAATTTCTCGCGGAAAACGTGCCAGGAATATAATGCGATCGTTTTACAATCGTCACACGCATCGTGCGCGGAGTCAACTGTCGTTCGTTTCTCGTAACCCCTTCAGTATCGATGGATACACGTTTGAACAGGTCCTCGTGCGAAGCTTCGTAGGTTCGTTTCGTCTAACTCGCATTTCTGCTAACTATTAACTGCTATCAAATTTTCTTTCCACCGAGTTTCCATGGTCAAAGTTGAACGCATGGACTCGCGCTGTTCCCCTGAACGGAAATGAATAATAGCAGTAATGACAATGGCGGTAATACTCGTAAAGATATCACTGTAAACGATACAGTTGAGCCAGTTCAAGCGACCTAAAAAAAATCTAAATCAGCTTTATGGCAGAATGTATTAACATTATCGTAGACACGATTCACGCGGCTGTAATCGCCGTGTTACATGTGCCATAGAATATTTGATAATAATTCCCGCACCTTCTAACGAGCATATTAAATTCACGCGATGTAGTACATCAAAACATGCGACAGCAAAATCTCCGTGCCTTAAACAGCACCATAAAGTCACAAACAGATACATCAAAGTGGCGCCCCCTATAAAATGTCACGGGTCGCAAGAATGTTCTTCCAACTTCTTTAAACCTTCAGAAATCCTTAATCCATTCTTTACGCCCCTCATAAATCGCTTGCCCAAAATTTTATTAACAAACGCTGTCGGGCGCGACATAAAAAGTCGTGTAAAATTTCGATCAAACGAGTCTTCTGTGTCGTAATTTATAGACGTTTCCAAATGACAGTCGGTCTTTGATATTTCGTCAAACCGATGTCCTGCAAGAGCGGATCGGATTTCTCGATTTCAAATGTATCTCAGGAAAATTGCAAGATAAAATGTACTAAGGAAGTTTGTTTAATTGAAATAAAATCGTCAGAATTCGCGTTGGTCGAGCCACGAAACTGGAGCAGGTGGAATTGTCGCGATACCGAAGGACGACAAAGTGGAGGTCTGCTTTCGTTTTTCCGCGCGAGAGAAATTTTCGTTCACCGTGTCGTACCGGCGTTCTTGTCAGCTAAGCATTACGGTATCGCCGATCGGAGCATAACGAGCCATTCGCTTCTGAATTTATCGATTTCTCTGCGCTACCATAGATGCCTCGTGACGATTTAAATATTGAGGGATAGCACCATTGCCCGTAAGTTGAAGGCAAGTGAAAGTCGCTTTTTCCTGCAATTAAATGTCGCACGAAGCTGTCGTAAATTGTCCAAGTTATTTCACGCGAACGAACTGAAAGTACAACAGTATATCGCCGTGGTCTTGGCTTTCGACTTTTGTTCTCATACATATCTTTTTCTCGTCGATACGTAGTCCAGCTGTGCGAAAGATTTCCGATCGATCGACACGGTAATTGCAACACTGCGCAAGAGAATATTGACCAAGAGTTCATGAGTGACTGTAACATCGAGGTAGAATGAGGGTCGCACAAAGGATTCTTTTATCCATTGTCGAAACGGGATTCCGCCGATTGAACCCGATACGTTATACATAAATCGTATTCATAGAGGAGAACACGCGGACCGCGTCATTATTCTTCAGCGTTGAAATCGAGGGGATTAGTTTCTGCTTTTTCGCTCCTTTTACATTGAAATTTTTATTTCCCCCGTTCGCGGGCCGACCGAGTTTATAACAAGGCGAATTTATCGAGAGTTAAATCGCAGGAACGGAATGCTCGAAGGGTGTAAAGATGAAATCAGTCGGGGTAGGTTGAAAGAGAGAGAAAGAGAGGGAGAGAGCAAACGAGGGAGAGCGAGAGAAAAAGGGGCGCGCGTTTGGATCTAGATTAAAGATTTTGATAATGGAAATTCGTGATTCAAAGGCTCGTTGGATGGACCCCAGCCTCCTTTCACGGAGAGTAATCAAATTGTTATCGCGCCGTTTCACTGCGTACAGTAATTATTTTAAACTTCGTTTCGAATCAGCGTTGAACAGATGCGCGCCTCTTGACTTTCTAGGATCTTTCGTCATGCACGAATGACCTGCATTAGAATCATCGCCAGTCATTGTTCCGCGCCGTTCATTCGGATGGCAGCATTGTTTTTTTTCTTCTGTATCCTTTACCTCGGTGTTTTCGGGGCGTGTCGTTGATCAAAATTATCGGATTAGCTCGAGAACGAGACGCCAGTTATTGAACTTTCCAGACGATACCTTTCAGGCGTATGCAGTTCAAGGGATCTCTCCAGACGTCTTTCCTTTTTTTTCCTCTTCCCCTTTTTCTATCTCCCAACGCGTCCCGCGAACTTCTTTCATTACCGAGTAATTCGTTTCGCGTCTAACTCGTATTTCATACCTGGCCGCATAATTTTCTACCATCTCCAACCGATCCTCGGTAATAAATGCGAGGCATGTCTCTGGTAATCTCTGGCAAAAGATATCAATTTTTACGATGGCCCACCCTGCGAACCAGAGAAGGCCGGGGTCAGACGTGGCGGTGTAGCACGGTGCCGTTCGACCTCGTTATCGACTCGAAATTCTTCTCAATTTCCGGGAGAGGAAATCGAACGGTCAGCGTGGAGCAATCTTGCTAACTGAATTCCATCTCTTGATGGACAAAAGCCAGCGCAAGCGGCGACGCGGCCGATGCTTCGTTATTTCGAGGGTTCCTTGTGTTTCTGGATGTTTCTAGGTCAGTTGATTCAACCAGTTCGCTTCTGGGTCGGTCACCGTTTGTCTAAGTTTCAGAATGCCACCCTGGCAGCAGGCTACCGCTGTTCGCCGCTATCGTTGAAAGTCAAGCCCGAATGAACTTCGTCCAGGGCTGGGGCACGGGACGCGATGTTTTAACCGGTGTACCATCTGTGATATGAGAATTAGTTACCGGAGGTAGGAGACAACGCCGCGACAACGTGAAAGTTACGGACGAGTGAACGGAGATAATTGTTGTTTGCTAAATTCCAGCCGATATCTTGTAACGGAACTCCTTCTCTACGGCTCGCATAGTCTACATTATTATTCCATTAATTGAGCCTCCGCACTAGTGGCGCACAGTAGGAGGCGTTTATCGATTTATTTTCCCCTCTTCTCCATTCCCTGTCTCTGTTCGCCGTTTCAGCCCCCGGTTTCCTCTACGCCGCCGTGGCACTTTGTGCGCGGCGCGTTTTATTTTCAATGCGACAACCTAGCAATTCGAGCTCGGCAATTCCTGTTCGGATTTAAGGAAAGGATTCCGGTATGGTTCGTGTCAAGGTACAGCGCGAACTACTATCCTTTTGTCCTTGGAGTTCCTTTGTACCGATACCTTCCAGTACTCTTGGATACTTGCGTAGCAAGGGCCGAACACAGAATTCCGCGTCTCAGAATTATATGGCGAAACGGCAACGGCGAGTTGTTCTCAGGGCTGTAATACCCTTTCTGCTTTACGTCTGTCGGAGCGGATTGCTCTTTACGTCAGAAGGATATTGCCCCTACTGACTCGTTTGTAATCCCACGAAGCGTCAGTGCATCGACATCCATTTATTTATTACGATGCGTGTCACGTTTAGGCAAACTTGAACGCGACGATGACGATTGAACTTGGAGTACGAGCAAATTGCAAGGAATACCCTAAGACCACGATAGTAAATCGATTCGATCCAGTTAAGAGTGACGGGTATGATTTATGCCGCGGAGCACCTATCGCGAAAGCGTGGAAACAGTTTTCATCATCGTTATACATACTATTATTTTGTCTTTTTTCTCTCTACTGCAATTCGAGCACGCTCTAATTTCGTATCTCTGTCCACGTACGACCGGTGCGAATACACGTATACACGTATTCTCGAGTTAACTCGATTACGCGTTTCACCTGGTTTTTTGCCCCCGAAGATAATGCCAATAGTTAAGTGGCAGACATTAGTATCGCGCCTCCCCGATCCGTCTCTTAATAATCGTAAGGACGCAAGAATTCACGAAAAATCCGCGCGGTCTAGGCGTACCTTTTGTCGCAGTTCTCTCTTCCCATTTAAAGTATCCCAGAGTAAGAGGATTTTTAACGGTAACCGAGCGAACCTTTTTTTCATCTAGAAACCGGTTCACGTTCGCTACTACGGAAAACAACGAAAGTACAGGCGTACTTTATCGAAGCTACTCCGTTATTACAGCGGTGCGCCGATGCGACGGAGCGAGAGCACCCGTATGCTTTATTTGCAACTACAGCCCTGGATCTCCTTGCCAGCAGCCTTGCCCGAACCGGCCAACGACCGTATCTCTCTCACCTATCCTTGTAGAGGCCCTCTCTTTCTCTGTCTCTTTCACGCTCCTTTCTCTTTCGCCGGCCAACCTCCGCTCCTCCAGCCAGCTCTCTTTGATCCGTTGTACAGGTAGGCTCACGTGAAACGTGCATAAAGCTCCTTGGACACTTTAAACGAGCCTTTTCGGCGCGCCACTGTTGACCGGGGGAAATTTTTGCACCTTCGGTCGCGGGGCGTCGGGCAACTCATACCTGGAGCAGCTTCTCCGTTTCTCTTACGCGGTTGCACGCGACATTCCGATAAATGCACTTTGCCAATGGATCGTCGCGCGTGTCTCGACCAGATGGACGAACCCAGTGCGATGCTGGGAAGTTATTCTCGATCACGTTACTCCGTTTTCGATAATTAGGAGCACTCCGTTCATCTGCCCCAGTGAATCCCTAATTGTTTCGAATAATGGATCCTTTGAAAGACGGGCCGATCCAGCAAATGGTCGCGCAAAAAGTTTCACGGCGCTATAAATAAATCAAACGGGAGAATGAGTGGTCCAGCTTTCATTCAGTCGGTGAATGTAGGCGGAGCACGCCTATCCTATCTTATCAGACGCAACGCCCGAGACGGATGTTACGATAATGATATATGTGCATGCTCTTGGAATACGTTCGCATGCGAAGCGACGACGAGGATCGCGTTGGTGTCTCGTCGGTCGTATTAAAAATGATACGGCTGACCGATAAACGAAAAGGAAACTCGAAATTATACTCAATGCCCCGACGATTATCCCGCTGGCCCGCTTGGCGGTGCCAATGTGTCGTCATTATGCTTGCGATTCACGTTTGTTTATTTGTCACTTATTATCCGGGCGTATACAAATTGCAGCGCGAGATAAACAAAATTGGCAGTTTAGTGTTTTGTAATATCTGGCCGGCAACGGTTCGTTCGTGTGGTCAATAAATGTAATTAATTTCGGGCGGGGCCGTCGCTGAGATAATTCGACGGTATTCATTCCCGGGGCATAATTAATAGTTTCGTTACGATAAAATAAACAGAATAAAGGCGTCGCGGCCGCGGTGTATCGGGGCAACCTTTCGTGCCACAAATGCGAATCGAGTGTGGCAGGTAGCGTAAGCTCACGCCACACCGGTGAAAGATGCACGAAAGAGCGAGACAACCGGAGGAAGGAAAGTTTGACGAAAAGCGATATTCCTTTGCTTCATACGCGAGCAACCCGACAGAGTTCCTCAATATCCATGGAGGCCTGCGCTCCGGTGTATGCTTCTTCGTGTTGAAGGATGTATCGCGTTACACGCTCGTATCGTGTAACACCTCGATCTACAAAGAAAAGCAAGGAAAGGAGTGCAGCTCTCGTGGCTTGGAACGGCAACGACGACGACGGCACACACACTTCATACACCATGCCGTCCGCGATCATTCCGACCCGATCAGGATGTATCGGGTCGTCGTTTCTGGCATGCACGCATTTACGCGTATCCTCCTTCGTCTTACCGAAACGAGGCTCGCGAACTGGAGAGCGCGGGCGTATCACTACCTACGGTATACATTCCATCGAAACCTCGACTTAAGCTTTCTCTCCCGTTGGAGGGACAGAAAAATACGTGAGAACGCGCATCGCGTCTATCGGGAAGAAACCAGCAACTCTCTGTTACATGCTCTCGCTTTCGGTGAAACTCCATTACGCTATTACGTGTATCGCTGCTGTGCGCTCGTTCCGGGTATATATTTATTTCTCGCCCCTATCCGATTCATTGATATTCATGATGGACAAAAAAGAAACAAAAAAAAAACATTAAAACGGAGCGGAGAGTTCACGCTTGGAGGAAGATCGAGAGTGAATGACGGCGAACGATCGCGTTCTCGTTTCGCCGCTATCCTACGGCCTTATGGTAAAATCTCGTGATCAGGAACGAAAGAAAAAAGATAACGGCAATAGCCTTCGTGCCAGACAGTATAGTGTTTCGCGACTTCGTGGTCACGCGACACCCCTCGAACAACGAAGGCAAAGCGTGGTGTCGGATAAGTATTCGACTGGCGCATGCTTCATGGAACGTACTCGTGCTCATCCGTACCTGTTCGGCCACGCTCGTCGCTCTTCGGCAGGCCTCGCGCGTTCTCGACTCTCCGAAACGACCGGACGGCTCTCTCCAGCGTGCTGAATCACAGTCTGGGTCAGTTCGCCGAATGGTCGTCGCTCCAAAAGGGAGGACGCGTGCGCGTGTGTCCGGTTTCTGTGATCACATGAGTGGAGAGCTGTTCGATACAATTTCTGTGACCTGAGAATCGAGTGTGTCAAAAGCAGTGTTAGTGCGCCGACGATAGGAAAAAAAAGAAAAGGAAAGGAGAATCAAAACCAGTGCTGGCGAGAGGGATAATGTTTAAGTGTGTTGGCGAGAAGGCCGTAGAGGTTGCACGGAGTGAGACGAAACACGCCAAGGAGAATAGGAACGCGTGACAGGTAAAATCAGGAATGGACGAATTTTGTTTACCCCTGCCCCAACGTGAAGCTTTTCTTCCATGGTTTCTCGCCGATATTTCTTTTTCCCCGGTAGCCTCGTTACATTCGTACCCGGCCGTGCGTATGTACGTGCGTCTAATAAATTCGTTTCGTCGGTCGGCAGACGGCGTAAACGAGCCGTGCGACGCGAAGTTACGTTGGCCTGGGCGATTTAAAAACGATCATATGCGAAATTACATACTTTCGATTGCACGCGCGACTTATTTTACGACTGGAGAGGGCAAAAGCGTTGGAAAGTGGTTCGTTTGTTGTCGGTATATACCTGGTAGCATCGTCAGTACCAGGCATTGAGAGGTCGACTTTTTTTTTTATATTATTTTCGAACGTGTAAACCTCGCGTGATTTCGCTGTGCGTTTATCTTTGCCTCGATGCGGCGCTTCCGTTTGTCCTGACAGGAATGTATCGAGTGTTTATCATTGGACGCAAGTGTTTCTTGTCTGTTCACCACACCTTGAAATCCACGGAGTTTCATTTCGCGCGGTGAAAGGAAATTTATTATGGCCAAAAGAATTACTTTGCCCCTTTTGTGCTCGTATTTCTTTGAAATGAGAAATTGGAGCAGAGAGGTACAGTGAATTTCAGCTTATCGTTAGATGGTGATGGAGCGTGCTTTTTTTTAAATATCATCCAGAGAGCTCATTATCCGTTGGCAATCACGAAATACACTTCATTCTTCCATTTTAACCACTGACTATGTATTATGGTTATTCTGTATCCTGACGTTTTCATACCGGCGAGCGTGCGATATTATTTCGTGCTCCAACTTGCGCTCACTTGTCAGTTATTGAGCGACGGGTAATTCTGAGAAATTATTTGCCCGTGCGTACGAAGCCTCTGTTCTAAGAATTTCGACCGATGTTAATCCGTAATCCAATGAAACGTGTGGTCGAATGATTCGACCAATTCGTTGCAATTTTTGGAGTTCACGTTTCCGCGAACATTAGATTTTCCTTCTATTACTATATTAATGGCGATTTTCCGTATATCTTAACGTTATCGTATTCGCGACGAACCATTTAACGGAAACGCATTATTTCGAACACACTGTACGCGCACCATTTCTGCTAACACTTGAAAACAAATCTGTCGTTAAAATATACCGTCGCCATAAATTACCCACAGCCGGAGTTATAGATTATAAACCCAGATGATAAGCGTATTTCTGCCAGCTATACGGGTTGTTGCAAAAAATTGACAGACTTAATAATCCTTGTAAAGAAGGCCTCGTAAATATAAGCGGATGATATTACCGCGGATAAGAAGGGAAAAGGAATGAAAGAAAACGCACGCAAGAATGTCAGCGGAAATGTACCTACGTCAGAGGATAGTCGGTGTCATCAAAGTGAAATTTTCGGAGTACGGGTTCGCAAGCAAAATTGCCAGACAGAGAACGTTTTGTATGGAAGTTACCACGATTGATAATCCGTGGACAACGATCGATCGGTTCGCTGTTTCTCTTCTGTCACGCTTTCATACATTTTATTCCCGTTCCCCCGCGAACCCGTCTATCAAAGAGCTTAAGAAATTAGCATAAATATTCGTCGCTGTCTCCATGCATCTATCATACTTACGTTGGTGTGTTTCACGCGCGTGCAAATTGAAAACTAATAGATCTCGCGACGCTAAAAATGGATGCGATTAAGATAATAGTAAACGATAATAGTAAACCATAAATATAAGGATTTGTATTTTTGTTGCGATTCGAAGATTGATTGAGAAACAGTGTTGCGTGGTTAACTGGCTAATGACGGAACGAATTCTCTCAACCAAATTTTATTTTCAATTATTAACTCGCGAGTAAACTCAGGTATGAGCTTCTCTGTTTTTCGAGACGCGTTTTATATCATTCTGTCGTCACACTGTGCGTAATTTACAATTACTGCCACTTTACAAAAGGACATCGAGGTCTTTTCGATTCTTAATATTTTGAAATTTCGCAATATTTCACAAGCATTCAGAAACGACGCAGAGCTAGCTATATTCGATCGGTGCATTGTCATAGATCGTCGAGAATTCGATGAGTAAATGTTGACTGTAGTCACCGTTAATACGCCGGTGATAAAATGTTTCTGAAAGCAAAGTTCTCGAGTCAGCTAGAGCGGAGCGTAATGCGCGCGTATTATTGTTCATAAATTTTAGATTACCTCGCGATAATCGAGTCTGAATAATTTTCCATTCACGAGGACGGCTGGAATTGCATTTGTAATTTCAGACTTGCAACGTACAGGGTGTTGCGTTTAACTGGAAACGGTGGATTATCTCACGAGAGATTAAAGCTGTTATGCATCGTGAGTCGTCAAGGAAGCTACGGGGGCATCAAAGGTGGGGACAGGTGGAAACCAGTGAGAGACTCCTGTTGTCCCTGCGTTTTTATTCCGCTGTTCGTACCTTTTGGCATTCCTTTTCTATTCGCCTCGACATGCGCTACCAGAATATGAATACAACGATACGGGGACCCGTAGTTAAATTATACTATTTATGTATTGATTGTCAATGATAAAACTAATTTCGGTCTAATAGAAGGAGTAACACCATTGATTTAATACAGAAGAAAATGTTACGCCGATTTTGTATAATGATCCCTGCAGTTAAGAATCGAACAATGTAGCAAGTACGTACGAATTTATAGCCTCTAATGTATATAACGTTCTCAGTGAAAACTCGTCATCGTGATTGTACCAAACGAAGAGGCACGTAGCAACCTTGAATGGCTAGCAGGGCAAGCCGAAAGTGTGAATGGGATAATCAATTTCCGGGGACAATCGCGGCATAACGCGTGTTCCTAGTAACCGTGTCCACCGATACGGCGTGCACGTATAAATTTTCAATCGCAAGTGACGCGCAAACGGTCGCTAACAATGCGACATCGCCGACGTACGTTCGTAAATGGAGAAATATCGCTCTATTTGCCTCGATAATCGAGCCTTTATCGTGAAAGCTATCGAGCGCGCAGGTACAAATTTATACCCGCAAACGGTAGGAAAAAACCGCGGCACGAGTCTCGTTGAAAGATATTGAAATTGCGACGACCGATTGAAAGAAATATGACAAATTCTTTGATCTTTCTGCCTCGTGCATTCGACACGTCGAGATTCATCTTTGCTAGTGTACTACTGTACGAGCGCAAGGACGAAGGACGCGCACTTACTGTACACAGCTGAATGAATCTCGTGCAAACAGTCACGTGGATGATCACTGCGCGAATGATTCACTGACTAGTCATCCGTGCAAGGTCCCAGTTCATTTCTTCCACACGTTGAGTTAGCATTGCCCGGCATCCATATGCGCGATACCCATGTGTACATACGCAGTCAGTGTGCGCGAATGCTGACTTATGATTTTTGTTTCGTCGACGTCGTCCGTAGTTTATTCGAGTCCCGGCAGAAATGTCCGTGCAACAAATCTGTAATTTTTTTTACAGTCGAGAAAATTTACCATTCGCGATTAGTGTAGCGGCTTAATTAATTGCAGGCACGGTGCCACTCGCTTCTGAATCGTGTCTCAGTTGACGGATACGCAATTCCAATGGCCACCGTTTCACAGCGAAAGAAGACTGCAGCGTGCAGTTATTTATTTGCAATCGGTTTTCCGATAAAACCGCGTCCCCTATCCTGTATAATTTACAGTAATTTGAGCACAACAGTTTAATCCATTTTTAATGGCGTGCGCCCTTAATAGCCGCCGGGGATTTTAATAGTTGCGTTAATTGTTTTGCTATTTCGGTCGAAGCCCGTCACTGTATGCGGAATCGTATAAACCGACCGTCGCTATATTAAACGTCTGCAAACCGTGCAGGTATAAATTAACCGCTCTTTTCTCTTTTTACCCCTACCACGGAATCTCGATATTAATGACCGACCCTCGACTTAATTGTTTCCAAACTTGAATAAAGTCCACGTTAGCTTTAACAGCTTCGTTATGACCGTGCCACGCCTAGTGTAATTCTTTCGTTCCGTTCGCCGGTAACGTATTAATTTTACGTAACGGAGACGTAATAATGTTAATACCGGGGTCCATAATTTTTACTACGATACCTGGAGCTGTTTTCCGCGCAGACGCACGACAATATTAATAATAATAATTCCGCGGATCAGCGGAATGAATGAACATTTAGCGCAGTGCTCGGGCGAAACGATTTTCCATTGGATACATAATATATTAGAGGCGAATCCCGCCGCGTAATTTGCATTAATTTTAATCACAAATACACCCTCGGTCGATGGCTTTCGTGCGCCTCGCATGTATGTATATTCAGTTCCGTGTCTGCTGGAGCCGTTTTATATTTCCAATGACACGCGCGTTGCTTATTGAACGAGAACGGCATTCCAAAGCGACAAGAATGTCGCGCAGACAATGCTTGGCTATTTTTCGTCGTTCGCACGACAGGTTCATGTGTGACTCTTCTCTATTAATAGCCAGCCCGACAACTATCGCGAAATCGCCGCAAATCTTTCAATTACACGCGTCCGAGCCGACGCAGTCGATGACTTGAGAGCCACGTTTCGTTTCTCTTTCGCGAACGACAAGCAGCCTTGTTTCGCAATGCTTTTCGTTCGGCATGGAATGGTAACGAAAAAAAATGGAGTTCCGTGACAGAGATCTAAATGGCATACATTCAAAGGTAATATACTACAGAACGTAAGAACAGACTCTGAGGTATGGTGACTAGAAAAATATTTGTCAGATGATGTGGTGGAGTCCATTTGGTTAGCACAAAGGAACTCGCGGAATGTATATCAAACATGAGTCGGCACCGCTCGCTTGATTCTCGGTTTTACGAGATAATGTATCAGCGGCAGTAATTGTTTCACCTACGTATGACTAAGAGCGATTACGCCAGTTTTTCTAATACCTTAATAGATTTATGGTACGATTAAATTCAGCGATCGTGGGTTTTACGCGACTTTGCCAAACAGGTCGGTGAATCGAGAGCAGGTAAAGCGGGAGAGGCAAGCGGAATGGCTTTTTTAAAAGTCCCGCCCATTTTTAACGATGAGAAACTGCGAAACAGTGTATTCCATTAATTAACGCCGATCGCACAGGCTCCGTTTCACCAGTCTAAGTATAATAACAGCAGGTGTTCCTCGTTCTTTCGTTTAGCCATCGAATTCTCATCCCGCGCGTTTGTTTCGATGAATATTCAAGCCCGATTCGATCCCGCGTTACCCTTCGCCGAAACCATTCTAATTGCGTATTCGAGAACGAACTTCCACGGTGCGCACCTTCAAAAGCAAATTCGACGGTTTTTCACCGTCAAGTCACGGCCGTCTAACCGAGCGTTTCCCGCGATTCGCTTGCAAGCAAATCTTGCGAAATTTCTCGCCAGCCCGTTACGACCGATATCGTTTACGACGAAACGTCTCGGTTTAATCTATCTTCTGTTTCTTGGGTCGCGTTTACGATACGATGAATAATTTATCTTATCGCCCTGCCAGATAATGAGAGATTTTGAACTCTGCCGATTAAAGTTCGTACGTGCAGCAACTCACAAAATTGAGCGCACCGTAACAAGTAACGAGAACAATAGAATTGCCTCGATATAAAAGGGGTGTTAAAGAAATTCCACAGTAACTACACAATTAACAAAGACAGCGTACAATTGTGGTAACTATCGTCTTCATGGTGTCAATTTGAATTGCACGTACATTAAGAAGTATACATTTTTTTTTACTACCGTGCGATCAGCTCTGCGGGTAGCTGTAGAGTTACATAAAAGAAACCGTAATCAAGCGGGGAACAACTGATTAATAATAAGTCAGGACCGTTTTGCTGTCTCTATAATCCGCAGCAATTAGCAACATCGGTTCAATTTTCCTTTTTAAACAGCCGCGCGGGAACGGTCCATTAATCATCGGCCACTCGCCGCATGCCACAAGTGGTTTAAAATTCATATATACGTTCTTCTACGCCATGCATACGTATGCGCCTGGAAAATCTTTCCGGCTATACGTACACATATGTGCACAGAAGGCGCATGGGAATCACGGTCGGGTCTCCTGCGTTCGAGTTCCATGAACCCTTTTCTTTTTTCGAGGGCCGTTTTCAGCGGTGGACAGAGACGTTTCCCCCTTTGTCCCCTTTGTAATAAACGCACGCGCACGCGGGCTCGCAGGTTGCCAGGAACACGTCGAATGGAAGTGCGAAGTCAAATTAGCTTTTGCCGAGGGCGAACGTCTTTCTTCCCGTCCACGACCCACCCGTCTCTATAAGCCGCGTGGATCTCTTTCCTGTCATTACGGGGCTCTTTGTCTTTCTCCCTGGAACTCGTTTCGGGGCCTCATCGGCTTTCAACGCCGTCAACGCTGGACAAGGCCCACGGTTGAGACGGCCGCGTTCCCTCCACGTTTTGCTCTCGACCTTCCCCGCCGGACCGCCTTCGAAGGCCCAGTTTCGCGTGAAACACGTGTTCGGGTTTTCTTGTCGGCCTTCCCCGTGGAATTTCAACTGAGAATTCGGTATACGGTATACGTACACTTCGGTCGGGTCGCCACGCGTTTTTTCTCGCCGTTCCTCCGTCGAAACTTCAGGTTACTTAACGGTGAAAAAACGGGGTTAAAGCGTTATTACGATGTGATCGAAGAAATTGCGTTATTTCGTCGATGCCGCGCCGCAGCGTACGCTGGATCGAACGACGTCGGTAGATACCCCCTCTGATAATCGAATCCATACATATTCATCCGGAGCAGGGAGCGAACGACGAGCGTATAAAATATCGAAATTGATGGTCCAATTTCGTAATTATTTCCCTCGTCTACCGTAATTAACGATTACAAAAATTTCGTCCAAGCCTCAACCCCTCGCCCTGCAACGAAGGTCGACGGGAAGATCTTCGCGGAATAATTGCGGAATAGAAATTGACGCGCGGCTCGGTGTGTTAATCGAGCCACGATATAGTAGCACACCTGCGGGATACTTTTGTCATGGGAGTGAGCGGTCGCTTTTCCATTGGCGTCACAGTGTGTGCTTCATCCCCGTCTGACAAGTTTACCCGGGCGATAAAACGGCCTCGCCGCGACTACACCGGGCAAATTGCAGGACGGAATGTCGCCCTTTCCTTCGCCGCGGAAATTTTGTCGTGGAATGGCTCCCGGATCCTTCCATCCGCGTGGATCCTCGAATAAAGGAGTAGACCAGCTGTAAAACGGCGTACCGTTATTACGAGGGTACCGGCCACTATATACGAGTCGTCATCCAGGCTCGCGTTATGCTCTGTAACTCACTACGCTACCCCTCGGCTTTCTTTCCCTTTTCACCTATATATATCTCCACCTCTTCGCGTTCCTCCTTTTAGTTCTGCGCCCGTTCGATAGAGAAACGCGGACGAGGGACGGGAGGGGGAAGGCGCGGGAAATAATTGCTATCGAAAGATCAAACGAGCAAATATCATTTCATCTTCGAACGAAATAATGGTCCCTTCGAGGTGCTCTTGTTGTTAGCTTCCTTTATCTTTTTTTTATTTTCTTGGGGAGAACTTGGGGTAAGATTGGAGCTTCGAAGGGGTCAAAGGGTAGTCGATTTTTCGGTTCGCTGAAGCCTCGGATATTTTAGGCCCGTGATTGTTTCCTTGAGGGCCTCGGACGCGGAGTATTTATTGCTAATCGAGCATATTGTAATGCGTATTATAAATGATGCGAAGGTAATTGAAAGAAGAAGCGAAAGCTGAATAAAATTTTTAAGAACGGTAGAAGACGAATTCGAATTTGGTGAAATGGAGTTTTCGTCGTTGGTAAAAATGTAGTGCAATTAGTTAACTCCAAATGTGTTATAAAGTTGATCGATCGTCAAGTATTCGAAAGGGGATAATATTCTCTCACCATCGGTATTCCAATTTTTCTGCGAATGTTGTTTCGCGAATATTTTTCGCCCTTTAATTTCCTAGAACAGTCGTGATATTTTCTCTTTTGTCCCCTGTTGAACTAAGGATCGCCCGAAAGAAAGAAGGAAACGACCGCGTTCTGCGCGCGAGAGAGGAAAATGAATTACAATTATTTTGGAGCGAAAACGGGTTACGCTCGGCTGTCATAATAAAAGTGCAAAAATATAAATTTTTCGTTTCTTTTTGCCAGTCTCTCTGGTCCACTCGTACACGAAAAGAAACGTTCTTTATATTTCTGAGCCATTCTCGGGACTCTCATTTTATTCCCTCTCCCTCTCGCGTTCCCTCTATTCCTCCCTTGTGTCTTTGAGCGAGCAGTGGGCGTGTGCTTCTGCTTCGAAGAAAATAATCCAAGGGACGTCTGCAAAAAATAATTTTCCGCGCGGCTGCGACGCAACTGCACGTGTAGCATTGTTCTCCGGGATTTAATTTCTGGCCAAAGAAACGAGCCGAAAACGATATTTTTTTTCTCTCTCTTTCACTTTGTACCGCGTGTTCTGCAACCAGGAGAATTCTTCGCGCTGTTCTTAACACAATCTGCGAGGGAAATTTGTCCACGTTCTCTACATTCAATAGATCCCCCTTTCTCTCGCGCGAACCCTTCGTCTACAAAGGATAACTGTAGTTATTCAGAATTAACAATAATTTCTCCCTTTCATTTCTCAAAGATATTTTACGACATTACTGTCGCGCGTCGTTTTCATTCGTCTCGATGTTGGTTACAACAAAATGTAAGTAAAACACATCAGAAGGTAACGTGAACAATATCCACTGGCAAGTAGTTTTCCAAACGAAGCACCACATAAATATAATACGAATAACTCCGGTATTCGAAAAAATAATTAAAACGATTAAGTTATATTCCCCTTTCCGCGCGATAAACCATTAGCTCCACACTGTTTCGCGCTTAAATGTCCAATAAGAATCGAAGCTGTTAAATGCTCGACCGATGGTAGTCCTCCTTTTTCCCATCGTCTACACTGTGCCATGGGGAGAGGGTTAAAAACAGCAAGAACGAGTTCGTCCGGATTGCCTTGATGCTCGAGTTACGCGTCCACCGTGTTACCGTATGTAACAAAATATGTATTGTATACATATTCCAGGCCGAGGACAAGCCGCGGTTCTGGAGTTATTTGTGAAATCCTCCCTCTGTCATTGCTGAATACACAATTAGGTACGTATATACGATCGACGTCGAACGCGCCGTGTAATTGTTAGCGATGTCGTCACCGCGTTAACTTTGCCGATTATTAGAAGCGGACGTTAGATTTGTTAAGTGTTCGGTACGCCCGGGCCACGTATGTACGCACTCAGTTTTTCCTCGCATCTTGGCGTAGATGTACACGTTCCTCTTTCCACTGTTCAACAGGCTCAGCAATAGCAGGAATTAGCATGCTCGCGCGTTCTTGCATGCACGTGTAAACCGCGTTCCACGTCTGTACGTTCGAGCGCACAGCTAAGCCGCGCAGATGATTTTACTTGCCGGCGTTCTTAGTCTTGTCTCCATTTAATTTACGATAGGAAACGGACGCGCAGGAAGATTGGCTATTAAAGATTTTCATTAACTCGCTTCAGAAGCGTTATTATTGTAATTGTTCGCCGTTTTTCTCCGGCGCTTATTGTCGGATACTCTTGCCTCGCTTTGCGAGTGAGTTTGCGTGTAACTCGAGGTGATAGGCATTTTACTCTTCCCTTTTCAAATCTTGCGTAGATGACGCGCCGTCGGAGGAAAATTAGATATTCAATATGAATAAAATACGAGATGAAGCGTGGCCGGAGAATGAATTTTTGCGTTTCTACATTAATATTTATGTTAAGATTGCTTTTGTGTCGATTATTTAGTTCTCGGTTTCTCTCCGAATGCAGCGTGCTGTTGCAAAGGCAATAGGTGTACGGGAACAAATAGAAGCAAGCATAAAACCGTAATGTCTTTTTGCTTGAATAGAAATCTATTCAATTAGTTTGGAATACCGGGTGACCCAGTATGCGATATATAAAGTTTCTCTGGCCGCATCGAAGAAGCTCGTTAATCGATTCCCAAGTCAATTAAGATCCGAGCGATAATCACACGCGCCAGGTATGCGGAATCTGACTTAATTGGGTTCAGCGTGCAACGCGTAACGATTCTCTCGCATATATAAGCCTACACACCATTGTTCTCTTGTGTCCTGAAACAAGCGTTACACCAACGCCGTATGGTGATTCTAATCGTTCGGGGAAAGAATCGCGTGTCGTTTCTCGTGACGCGGGGACGAGCAAGCGGAAGTTACTGCGAGCTCAGCATAAGGGCACTGGAACGCAGGAAGTGAATGAAAATACCTGACGATGCACATTCCAATTTCGAACGGGACACTGTCGTTCCTTTTTTCTTGTTCAGTTTTTTGTTTTAATTTTTTCTTCTAGCACTGTGTATATTTTCTCCATATGTACAGCAAACATATGGTATAACAATTTCATATCTATGTGCATTCACTACCCTCGAAATTTTTAACTTTCCATCTGTATAACTCCGAAACAAGTGCATTTGCAAAATGATAAATCGTAATGTACAAATGGGAATACGTGTTACCCGGTTGCCAACTTAAGGGTTAACGAAAATCTAAGAAGGTATCGCGAAAGTATCGTTTGATTAATTACATCGGCCCGTTATTAGAACGCGTTCAGACACCCGTGGCCATTCACGAAACTCCGGGGCGATTTATGTTTATAAACGATGCCACCGTTCATTGTCGGCCAATTGTTCGCGGATGATTAATCGATATCGTTGGAGCAAGTGCGCCCGGTGTCTCCGTTTTAAAAAGAGATTTATTAGTCGCGCGACATAAACGGCGATTATGACTTCCATACGCGGTCGTCGATTAATCACTGCCGTTTGCTTGCTGCGCGTTTAAGAACGCGGCACTGCGAATTAACAGCGATTGCGAAAGTCGATGGCGCGAGTGCGCAATCGATGCCTGTGATTAGCCGCTGAATTGATACCGGATATTTATCAGCGATAGCGCAACCGATTCGATTCTTTCGTATTTTCTATCGAACCCGCCGCGGCAGCGGCTGGGAACGGTTAATGCACGAGTGTGAATGATGTTTCTGTAACTATGAATCGCTGGTTCGCGTACGAGCGTGGCGAGCACCTTGGTTCATAAAGCTCACTTCATTGAACAATCCCTCGACGGGACGGTAGTTAGATAATATTCGAAGCCACGTGGAATTTATACATATTTACCATAGGCAACGTCGCGAACCATAAAAGTTTTCTGGTTATACCGCGTCGTTCATGTTTTATATTTAAATGGAATAGCTTGACGTAAGCATTAGTTTCCAAAAGTATTGAGTTATCCTGGAAATTGTGTGTCGGTGTGGATAACAGTCTCAAATTAAAACGATGGAAATATATAGGTATACAACGAGTGTGAAATGTATGCATACTTTCGTGTCAGTAAATAAGTTATGCAATTTACGTTCGCGAAATTGCTGTCCGTATGGAAATGAGCAATGTATGCATATACATATGTGTAGTATACTTCATTTTACATATCTAGAGTGGTCGTAAAATTGTGAGTAATTTAAAATAGACATGTTTCGGTCGCCGGAATCGAAATTTGAGACGTTTAAATGGAATAGACATGTATTGAGAACAGTCCCCCTTCTGTTTTGCTACATCAGGCTCTACGGCGTGTCAACGCACAATAACATCGAAATGAATATAATATAGCAATGTGCCCAATACTATATTGGTGTAATAAAATAGTAAATACGTACATATCTTTCGCAGAGCAAAAACCAGGCGCGTATACGCGCCTTTCACGATCGAAGGGTTAAGATTAAACTCTTTGGGTTTCTTCCACAAACTCGATAATTATTGGCGTAATTTGTCCGCAAGAATTACGATTATTTTTGCTGCGGCAAAGCGAAACGTTAGATTTTATAGTTCACAGATCAAGTTATTTAGGAAAAGTGTATAATTTCTGTACTGTACGTGCAAGGGCAAAACATTTTTTGTCCCAGCTGTACCAGCGTTCGGAGTGCAAATGATTAAGACAGAACCGCGTAAAGAGCACGCGGGAGAGACCACTGACATACGATCTCGCGTGTCACGATACCGATACTGCGTCACGATAGGCTGCGCCACCGCAACCATAATCATAATCGAAAAAAGGGAACGAAAAACGAAACAAAAAAATAGATTTGGCATGGACATCGTTTTGGAGTAGGTCGATCTATTCAGACGATGTTCGAATTAAACGCGGCTCTTTGATTTTAATGACGCCATGCGCGTGATACGAACGCATCGCGTGTCCCTTACCGCTCGAATCGGCTGAAAATTATCCTTGCTCTCGCCAATAACGCGGCGTATTACCATAAACGTTGTCTGTCGGTGTAATTTTCAATTTTGCCCGGCCTTCTTGTACCTTCTTGCCTCCGTGCACAGTGCATCGTGGTCAGTTTTTGCGCGCGTTTCTACGTTATTCCTTTCCGTGTTTCGAACCGTGGATTACCCCGGAGAAAGCGATCCGTGGACGAGGAGGCTAACAACTTATTCTCGGGCAACAAAGACCGTGATCGACAGTTTCCGCGAACTATTATCCGGGCAAGTATGTAACGAGCATACATAATCGAGGAGAAAAATGTTATTTACCGCACAATTAATGCGAACCTCAACACATTAAATTGAATATATACAGAGGCGATGCGCATACATTGGTAGAGTCAAGAAGAGTTTATAATAGATGACAGACACGGAGTTTTGGCGAATGGAATAATTTTTATAGTCTTTGAATTTGTATATATTATACAACCTATAAATATAATTGAATAGAGAAAAGAAAATTGGATGATGTAGCGACGCGTGGGCCGTCGATTTGTTCGTCACCGAATTCGAACGTTCAATTACTGTATTCCGTTCGCTGTTGCGAACCAATTATTATGAACCTTTCACGCCCACGTCCGTTTGACATGATCGACTTCCTAAGCTTCATTAGAATGATCCTCGGAGCGAAACGCGAGCAATCAACGATAGACGCGAAATTACCATCGAAAATTAACTGGCATCGAGGAACCGATTCTGGAAATCATTGTCGTCGATTACGTTTCTGAGGACCGGTTAAACGATTCGATCCTCCGATCGTCTAGAACGTATATACGGCTCGTCGTCCCTCGCACAACTTTTACGAAAAACAGAGACGATCTCTCGGCTCGGCTCACCTTGAGAGTTATCTTACACCGTGGCGTTAGCCTTCTAGCCTGTGGTTAGTCAAACCTACACTTACGTGGACTTGATTTTCACGACGGAGAAAAAGATGGTGGAAAAGTCAGAATTTTTCGACGAGATCCACGGTGACTGTCGCCCGCGTAATTTTGTTAGCGGCACTCGGCGAAAATTGCGAATAGGAAGCCACATGTTTGCTCCATCGGGGGGAGTCCATGCTCCGGGTTATGGTGTTGCATTATGCCGCGGAGGAAAAAAGAAACGCGCCACATTATTTGCATACTGTTTGCATAGTATTTGCATATAATCTTTAATGAACGGGACACAGAGATTTCGCTCCAATACGGGCCAGGAACAGCCAGTTTATTTTTACGCCAGAGACTTGTCGAAACGCGTCGACCGTTCCGTGATTAATCGATCTTTGTTCTACTCGCCGCGAGTCGCGATAAACGCTACATTTGGTAACAAAAGGGAACAATGAATAAGAAATGTGACGATTCGAATGTAACGCGACGTATTACCCTCCAGAATGCTGTAGAAGTGGTCGATGTCGAACGTGTAGCTCCAATCGAGTTTCTGAAGATTGATGCGCCATAAACGTGTGCGTCAGTCCCAAGATTTTCTATTCTTTTTCGGTATCGAAATCGGAGTGTTTACGGTGGGCTCGACGAATGCATGAACGCGACTGGACACGAAAGTGATATTAACGCTGTGATTGCAAATTCGAAAGGCAGAATTTATATTTCCTGCGTGGCCCGCGAAAACAACTTCGTTTCGTATCGCGAAAAATTGAAACAATTCCCCTTATATTACACCGTTCCCTTACGCCGAGTTCTTCTCACCTAATTGTCACTCACCGACTCAATCGCAACGCGTACCAACAGAACTTCGATGTCTCCTTTTAGAGCAACCCAGTTCTAATCGACGGATAAATCGAACCCGCCACGATAGTTTCACCCGAAGAATTCCTGTCCCCGTAAACGACCAAAATTCTCTGGCAAAAAAATAAAAATTCCTTTGACGTCGATATCGCCGTCCTGTACTTTCCACGCTGTGACTAACGCAAATGGATCGCGATAATCCAGTATGATAATTAATTTAGAAAGGGAGAGGCTGCTGTCCGATCGACGGTGTTCTCCACTCGAACCGAACGTACTTCCGTCTCTGTCACCGGCACGATTTCATCGTTTGGTCCACGCGTGTCCCCGTAGCCTCTTCTTTTCCGTGGCCACTCCTTCGACGCGGCCTTGCTATCTGGACGCTGGTGGCTGGCCTGAAATATCGCCGGCCCTTGGATCCGGATCACATTCCAGCGGTACGATTTCGTAAGAATGTATTTCTTTAAGGGTCGCGGGCAATTGGCCAGCCGTTCGTAGAATTAAATCGTTTCGAAGTATTCGCGTGGTGTGTGCGCCCCGTGGAAACGGGAGCACTGACTCTTAAAATACATAGTTCGCGTACCGCTGATACCTTGTTCGGTGTACGCGTTCGTGGACGAAATGTAATTTTCGTCAGTACAATACGCGGGAATAGGGGGCGATAGCGGCAGCTATTCGAGTCGTTGCCGGAGAAAAGCGTCGTTCCACGGAAGCCAGGCAATCGCGATAACGACCAAATAATAATAAAGCAACACGCTGCGAGAATAACGCCAGAGATATTTGGTGGGTGAGGTACAGGGAGCGGTGTGTCTCCGCGTTTGTAGTGTGTTCTGCGAAGGATGATCGAGGGGAGGGGTGGTTTCGATCAGAAAAATCGTGTAATCTATTGCACCGTGTTCTGTAGGTAACGAAAGCCCCTACAAGTTCTCTACGTCCTCGCCACGTATGTGTTATATTTCTCGTACGAAAGAAGAACTTCGTTTCTCGATTATTATAATATTTCGATTGGAACGTTCTGCAACTTAGATCGAACCTGACAATACGACGTTCCTCGACGAAATATGTCATGATTTGAATGGGTTGCGAATTTTCAAGTTTCGCGTTATAATTAATTTTTGCACGCGCTACAAGGGTCGACAATGGATCTGATTGCAAATGTGAAACGCGAAGGTATAATTACGCTCGCGGAATCGTACGCGGAGTCGGTTATTTAAATTTTCGTTGCACCCGTCAGGTAACTCCCTGCAGGACTGGTTCTCCCCGATAATCGATGCCAGATCGCATGCTGGCAACGAGAACAGCGTGTACCCGCTTACGTCGAGTCTTGAAAAGTATTAAGAATGAAACTTCGTTCACACTGTCTGGCTTGGCGTCGAAATCAATAATGCCCAGGTTGAACTGGGTTAATACCACGGCACGCTGCCTGGCCAGGAATTTCGTTCCGTTCCACGCGTTTCATATCCCTCGACTATCCTTATCCGTTCTCCGTTCCCTAAAACGCGCCACCCTCTCACCCACGTCGGTCTGTTTCTTTTCGTTTGTCTCGGCTCTTTCTATTTTCTTCCACGGCTGTTCCGTGCCTTCGTTCATTTCACCTTACCTCCTCGCCTTCACCGTCTCGCGTCAGACCTATTTTTTTTTATCTCCACCTATGGACCGCCGTGCTTCGCCCACGAAGGAGGCAAGCAAGTACGTAGCATTTTCTATCCAGGGGCGAGACTTAAGACATTCGTTCTCCCGTACATGCTTTTCTCTCGGCTGGGTGTAATGCGTTAGCCCGAACGTCCCTCTTTTTCTCACTTCTCGTTTCCCTCCGCCCCAGTTTTTCACCCGACGTGTTAACCAGACGGTGTATACAATATACGTATACATCTATAACGTACATACATACGTATGTGCTAATCGGGTAACACGGTCGCGCTATTAAATGCAAGTGGATTACGGGTTAATAAAAAGAGGACGAAATTGCTCGACGTTCGTCGGTAGACTCTGGTTGATCCTTAAGCCTACTGCAGGCCGACTTTAGCCTTGGAAATATCTGCGCGTAGAATAACCATATTATCTCGCGAAGATGCCTTAGTTTGTGAAAAATAACGCCGGTTTCGGTCGTCGATATATCGTATAATTTCGTGAACATTGGTTCATACCGTTCTGACACGAGATTCAGATAACAATACCTGTTCCATCGTATGAAACTTTTTCTACTCCGAAGAATCTTGGAGGGGTCGTCGATGCAAATCAACGGGAAAAATGGAAAGGAAGAGGAGGAGATAAAGAGATGATTATCTGATACGGGTAACGATACGTCAAACACGATAACCGATATTTTTTTACAAAGACGATCGTACACGGAACGGCTAATTCGCGTTAATGTCGAGCGAGTCGTTGCCTGCTCGCGGCTGAATCGAGCGTTGATTGTAGCGGAGTCGATTGTCGAAGCGTACTCGACGGGTCGATAGAGACGACGACGACGACGACGACGACGACGGTTCCGTGGGTCCGCGCGCCTCCGCTTTGTTTGCTGGCAACAACCGTAATTATCTTGGCGCGACGTTATCTCGTATGAATCATGCTAACCCGATGTAATGTACTTGTTGTTATTTGACGTTGCCATGCATTCAGGAGCCCTCTCCACGACTGTGTCATCCGAGACATGCGAATTGACTCTAATTCGCAGATAAGACGGCGCGATGTGATTCAATCCCTCTCGCACTGTGCAGTCGATTCCATGAAAATCAGATTCACCCTGAATTATATCTAACATTTTGCGGTGAAAGATTTCTACTGGTTATCTTTTCTGGGATAATAAAGTATTTGCGGGGCGGTAGATATTGCTCCACCGAAGTTATTTGCAGGGACTTTTAGCGCCAGTGATTGTTATTTTACGAAATATGTTGGATTAAAAATTAGGTCGCGTATGGCCACAGAGGAACGAACATATTTTGTAATGTAAAGGTCCATGGTACCCAAGGGTAACCGGTAGGGAGTTCACTTTTGGTATCTTATCATTGCAGTTTTAGTTGGTTACCTCAGATATATGAAATATTGATTGAAATATTGCTTGAAATATATATATATAATAAAAGACAAACATGCATATGTATAAATGTTCAAAATAGCGTACCGAGTCTGAAAACCACTGTGAAAACATTTTTCGCCTCTTAGTTTTGTTTTTATTTTTAAACGGGAAAGTTGATACCGTGCGTATATACATTTTATGCGATACTTCGCCTTCTTGAATGAAAAACAGGTAACAGCTGTGAAGTAGTATTCGATCGTTGTACATGCAATTTCAATCGCATTTCTTTCCTACCAAACGTCGGTTAATCGAAACCATCTGTACGATGACCGCGTGCATCAAGACGAATTACCAATACGATGGAAAATATACGTACACGCCGTGTCACTAATGGAATATGCGACGTATAATAAGTAACATTAATAACGATGCGAGCTGATTACTGCGAATATCGAGATTTTCTTTGAAAGCGATAACAATTCAAACAGTGGAGCGATTGGTTCTATTGCAAAATAAGAAAAGAAATTCGAATGGTCGTGGTCATGCAGATTTGTATTGATTAAAAATGGAGTTCGACTCTATCGCATGAGTAAATACAAGCATTAGGCGGAAGAGGTCCCTGCTAATTTCCCTTTATTCTTAATCGAAAGGTCTGATCAGCTTTCGATGATGACTAAATTTACTAAATTTAATTTAAATCATAGATTTTTGGTGCCTGTGACTGTTACTAATTTACATTTGTTGCAATAAAATAATCTGCAATTCTAAATTTTCGTCGTTCTAATGGACGGTACATTAATTTCCATACTATAAAGTAGTTGCCAATAGGGGATGAAACCAAAAATTATCATGAGCATAGTGCTTGTTTGTCAAGCATGCTTTATAACGTGCCGATTTTTTTTTCATTCATACCAAAATACAGGAACTTGCAATTATGGTCATTACCGCCTGCAATCGTCAAATTTTCTTGCGCAAACTTTTCTTCGCGTGCGAGCGTAATTTATCGAAAAAAACTCTGCGCAATTACAATAGAGTTGACAATTGCATGAGGTACATAATAATTGGATATCCTCGTATAAATAAAAAAATTGGCATGCTATGGCTGGTATGAAGCGAACCTGGGCACAAAATGTATAGCTCGCTTTAAGAAGCAACCTCTTTACTCGTTAAACAACAGTTCCTATTCACAAATTTTGTTTATCGTATAAGAATTAATGCTATCTCTAATTTTGAATGCAAACTAATTTAACGTAAAAGTTCTAGTATCTAAATAATTTAATTCAAATTTGTAGTCATAGGCAACCACTATAAATATGTGTCCCTTTTTGTAACAATGAGTGGCGTACATACAATTGCTGGTGACTCAAAATATCGAGATTTTGTTAAAGGAACAACATATCAAACAAAAATAATAATAAAACGTCGTAAGAATATAAAAACGAAGAACTGAGCGACTCAAAAACAGAATTTTTTTCTATCGCATGATGAAATAAAACAACTAAGGAAAGGAGATTCCTACTAATTTCTCACCCCGTGTAATGAGTTTTTGCAGAGTGGTAAACACTGTTGTACTACATTTACTGACATATGTTTTGGGTGTCTATGATTATTGGCAATTTGTATAATATTTTTTAATAAAATAAGTTGGGGATCTAAACTTCCATCGTACTAATGTACGGTTCATTAATTACCATATTATAAAATAGTTGCCAATAGGGGACTGCAGAAAAAGATTGAAACAAGCGGAAGAAGAATGGAACAAGCGGAAAAAGATTGAAACCAGCAGAAAAAGATTGATACATGCAGAACCATGAGCATTGTGCTTGTTCTCCAGCGTGCTATACATATGTATTGTGTTCGTTTTAACATGTCAATTTCTTTTTAATTCGCCCGCAAAAACCTATGCCATTATTATCGTTACCATGTGCAATCGTCAGTTTCCTTTGCGCAAACCTTTCTTCACATATGAGCATAATGCTTCAAAAGCTTTGCGCAATTACAATAGAATTGACTGTTGCAAATCGTATATAATAATTGGCAGTCCATGTATAAATAAAAATTGTCGCGTTAGTATGAAGCGAACCTGGGTACAAAATGTATAGCTCTTTTTAAAAAGCAAGCACTTTACTCGTGAAACAGCAGATCCTATTCGCAAATTTTTCGTTGTACAGAAACTAATGCATGGCTCTAATTTTTCGTGCAAACTACTAGAACGTAAACCGTCTACTAAGTGAATAATTCAATTTAAACAAATAACAATGGACACCCAATATAATAAATTTCAGTAGGGTAGTACATTGTATTTGGCATTACATTAAAACTCATTACTTGCAAATTCAGTACATGAGTTACGAAACTATCATAATGGACTAGGAAAAAGATCAACTGATTGAAAAATACATGGTAGAATATAATGGTGGATGGAAATTGTAGTTGTATACAATTGAAAACTCTTTTCAACAATTATAGTGGTGTACAGCATCAAGTTGAATAAATGCAAAATCTGTTCCATAGATTTCAATAGGTATTTTGAGAAAAAATTACAATCTTTGCATGACAACAACCGTTTCGACTTGGCAAAATCCGTTTCCTAGTAAGAGATATTATTGTTATCCTCGCAAAGTTCAACCGATATTTAATAATTTTTAGCTACATTTTGTTGATGCTACTAATATGGCTTGCGTCGTTGTTAAACAATGTTACTGAAACTGGGAACCTAAATTATTAGAAAATTTGGTCTCATTTTTGCAAAGCTTGAAATCAGTTACAGACCACCCTGTCTATTCAAAATGGCCATCAAGTGATTTTTTATAAAAGGAACTCGTTTGCAGGAAATAAAAATAATCTGACTCGCGTAAATTGAATTAATATCCCGTAGGGTAATTAACCCTATATGGACTGTAAAACTTTGACGATTCTAGTAATCTTAAAAGACAGCGGTCTCCGTCATTAGTATATCTGTCGGCGGATACAATCGACAGCCTCCGTATACATATTTCGTGGATGTTCAGCTCGGTAATGAGAGGCGATGGTACACGGACCGAATAAAAAATTGAACGAGTACGCGGAGAATGTAAATTTTTACCATAACGTGCGTTTCTTAATCTAACAATCCCTATCGCGAGAAATAAATAGCGAAATATATACATAATTCGAAAATTTTACTAACCAAATATTCGTATTAATGATATTATGAAAATCGCGATAAAAAACGCGCTTGCAAATTGTTTCGAACGTTGATAGTCAATACTACTGATTTCGTATGTCGGATAATTATTTCGCGTATCGAAAATGTACTTTCGGACGACATTCCCTTATGCGTGCGAAAATATTGTACAAATTTATCAAACGAAATCGAAAAAGCTTGTCCGTATATCTTAGGACTCACCGTTCGCTGTCAAAAACACCTCGCCATGAACACCAAGACGCCCGATCAAGATGGAGGTCCGATTGTAATCCATGTTGCGTGTTCCTCCGATTAGATCCATCCATGATTGATCCATGACTAGGAATCCATAATTCGTATCCATTATTCGTATCCGTTATTCGTATCCATTATTACGTACCCATGGCACTTTAAACTATTAGCATAAAGAAGACAGTCACTCGCGACTCGACCGACAAAATCAGAGCCGGATATGGAACGACACTCACGCACATAAAGACAAAGGGCTACTACGCGCAACATGGCGTCCGGCCGGCACTTTCTGAAAAACGGAAAGCCCTGTCTACTTTCACGCGTATACCGTTTCGCATCTGCCGTTTAAGCTTGCGAACACAAGAAAACCGACCCGGCAGTACTGACTTGCAACCCGAAGTATTTAAGAATGACCAAATTGCGAAAAATAACCATTAAAGTCGGTACCTTCGTTGTCTCGTTAGAAGAATATCGATCTACGGCACTTGTCACGTCACTTCTACTTCTTCATCAGCGCCCCTCCACCTTAATTTTGAGATGTGATTCGCTCATTGGTCCACCTAACCAACTGTCACCAATCACACATTTTCTTCTGTTAGCCCTATATTTAATCATCTTATAATACATTTTTATTCCCACTGGAATTTTTGAGACGTCTACTTTAACATCTATTAACTTTGTTACACATATTTTATTTATTTTATAACGAAAAAACTATTTCATTCGAAACGAACTAGACGACGGGAACCAATCGAGGCAAAATTATCAATCCTATTGAGCCGATGCATGCTAATAATGTGCAACAGTGTTCCTATATCCTGATTTTTGATACATTGTTGCGTTGGCTAACCTGTTGTGAACGCGCGTTTTTAGTACGACCGGTAGTAGAAGGAAAGTATGGATCGCAAATCATACTTCGACAACGACTGTTTCATTGAGCTTCCTTCATAATGTATATTCGTGATTGAAAAATGTTTACGAAGTGTAACAACATTATAAATCGGGTAAATAGAGAGCGTAAAACAGGACTCTGTGTCGTTCATACTCGCAATTGGGGTTTGCAAACGAAATTTCTCTCGACCCACGACGCCGATGCCTACCACAGGGAGGACGGTTGTGTAAGTAATTTTCTGGCTACGCAGCTTGCAATTATAGCGCGGAAAGATTTTTTATCGAGTATCTCAGAATCCAATAAACACGCGAAGTTAAAATTTTAGATTTGATATAACCAAAACGAAGCCTCGGTTAACGATATTAGTCACTCGTAATAAAAAGAAATCTCCGTCATTTGTAATGGTTAGTCGGAACCACGAAAAACAATTTTTGTCCTTAATAATGATCGGTCATAAACAAAAAGATTTCTGGCGCCCAATAACAATTATTTATAATCGAAAACAGGTCGTGATAATGGTTACAACAAACAAAATTTTAGTCATTTATGATCGCTATTCACAACCAGGAAAGTTAGAAATGAAGATTTTTTGTTTATATCATTTTTACAAAAATTTCTTGACGATTTAATGATAAGTCCCTTCCATTGGAATAACAATCAACTTCTTATCAATTACTTTTATCTAACAAAATTTTTAAATAGCTCTTACTTTTGTTCCCTGGTTACTGCGATTGTAGCTTTTATGTACAAGTGCATCTAACGTCTAACTAATTGTAAGATAAAATCTCGAGTTCTCGCCGAGTCGAGTCTCAGATCATCTCTGAACCGCCTCGGGTGATGGAATAAGCGGTTTCGAATTAGAAGATAATCGCATGATTCCCTGCGTAAATAGATTGCGTGGCAACTAGCAGATTTATCGTAAGAGATGCATAAATGCAACAACACGCAGTGACACGCAGCTTTTTCCTCGGCTGTGACCGACATGTTCGACGCAGGGGAAATTCAAGAGAGAAAAAGCCTGTCTCACGCCAAGTCAGATTTTTTTTTCTTCCGATAGATAAATCCTTCAATTACGGGCTGGCGAGTCAGTATATACGTACCTCTCCCTCTCTCTATATATATAGTCGTATTAGTGTCGGAGCCTTCGAAAACTTCGTTTCGCCGTCAGAACGACGGCTTTAAGTGATTTATAATCAAAACTGGATTAGGCGGATGGAAAAGCCTTAAGTTGCCCGAGCACTCGAGGCAAACCAGCGTAAAACGCGAAGCCTGGCAGTGATTTAAAAGTCTCTTAAAACGTATTAAATAAACGGCCATTCGGAAAATTGGAGCGTTATTTCCACAAATAACGTCGTCCATTCGTTCGTGACAATTCTTCCTTATCATTTGTAAATGAATTATTCTCGTGCAGGAAAGACATTATCGTCCAGACATGAAACCGACTCTGTCACTGTCCGTATACCTTTTCGAAAATGATATTTCTCCACGAAATACCGAATTCACGTACATAAATCACGAGTGACGAATTCTCGAACATGGACCGACGTCGCACGGGATCATATACACGGTGATTTGTTACCTCTGCGACGTCAAGTGGTCTCGACGTAGCGCTGTTCCATACTGCCGGGAAAGAGTTTCACGAGTTTTCCTAGGCAGAGGAAAAATCGTGGGGTCGCGTGCCAACGACGACGACCTCGTAATAACGATATTCTGCACATCCTCGATCTCTAGGATGCGGGCCATCATGGTCCAGCATTTGCAAGGGTTGCCCGTAATTTTTTTTTTTTTTTACCCCTTTTCGAGCACTTTGTAAAGGGACGACCAAATGGCCCATTTTCCTGGCTGCTGGTGGCGTTCCTCCGGTATCATCTCGTCGTACCGTCGATTCATCAAAAACTGTCAGCCTGTCGCAGCGCCGGTGCATCCTAAATGCAGCCGGACACTTTGTTGCTCCTTTTGCTCACTGTTCCCCAATGGGCCCGTTCACGGTGATTGATTATATTTTTAACGGCCCTCGTCTCATCGAATATTATGAACAGCGTACAAGCATTCCACATTTCGACCGCCCTCGCGTTCGATTGAGCCGCGCCGTTGAGGCAATTGTTTTTTTCTTCTCGTTTAATCGTCCTTGGCCTCCTTTCGAACCTTTCCTTCTGCAATTTCTTTCTCGAACACGCCCGCTTACTCGGTCAGATCAATCGTATTTAATATCGAACAAGTAACGCGATACGAAATATGCTTTAAATGGCGATTCGAATAGTAACAGGCCAACGCAAAAGCCCACGAATTTATTACCGCACCATTGTCACATAATCTGCCCCATTACTGGCGATATTTTCAAACACATTTCCATCATGAATTGCTCGAGAATTTCCCATTTCCCCGCAAAGCGTTCGTAGCCAAGCGTCTCCACCCTAACGCCACTAACTCCGCAAACATTTAATACAATAACTTTCAAACACCCCCCCCCCCGGACCCATTTAAAACCCAGCTCACCCAGCTCGTTCAACGCAAATCTCTTTCGTCTGCACGCGGAACGCGCGGTGAATTCGCACCCAGGCATCTGGCCGCATTATTACCGACAGTAGCGCAATTATTTCGTTCCTACAATGTCCTTTGTTCGGGCGACGTGTTTGTGGGCCGTGCATTTTCGGCGATCCATTGGGTTTCGTCGCTTGTCCCGCTCGTTCCGACCCCCACGGTCTTCCGAACCATGAAGGGTATTTTGCTCCCCTTGGCTCCGAGTTTAAGCGGGACGCCGTCGTTGAGCACTGCGGACCGGGTCGATCCTCTTGGCGAACCCCAAAAGCTTTGGGACGTCCCTCGGGGCTTCGGCGCACGATATAATGCACGCGAAACTTAACAGGCATCGAGCTTACCGGGAACCTTGCACAGCGACGTGCCGTGACCCTGCTCTTCCCCCGATATTCCTGCCCCAATGTACCTAGATTTCCTTGCTCGGCGTGTGCACGCGTACCCTCCGCGTCCGTTCTCCTTCTAGCATATAGTTCTTGGCCCGTTTCTACCCTTGCACCGTACCCTTAAACTATAAGTCTCCTCGGACAGACCGTCCGGACGCGTCCCCCCGTCGACGTATTCGACGGCGTTTCTGTTTTCCGAGTTTCCTGATTCGAGCCGCATTTCATCCCTGCCCCTTCCTCCCTCCCTCGAACATCTGCCAGCGATAATCGAGTCCCGTGCCATTCTCTCTGTTTCTCTCGCTGTTTGGAAACCATGCTTTAACGGCGCCCTTAATCGTAATAAAACTTATACGCGACGGTGCATAACGCACCCGGTTATAGCACGGCGGGCTTACGATGTCGACGCGGTTTAATGACAACGGTAATGGCGTATAGAAAATGAGGCAGCGCGAACGACCCGCGCGGGATTTCGAGCGAATGGATACACCGGCATTTATGTTTCATGAAACGTCGGTCCGTGTCAACTCGAACAGCAAAACGTCCCTTTTGCCCTGCGCTAGTGGCCTCTATCTGGCGCAGTTTCCAACAGGACCACACGTCGTCCCTTTGACTTCCAGTTTGTATCGTACTGCTGGAACTTTCGAACGGACCGCGGAGTGCATATACGCGTCGGTCGATGACCATTTAATGCAGTCTGATATCGTTATTTTTTCCCCCTCTTTTTATTCGACATCGCCGAACGTCGCCGAGCGAACGAACTCGTGAAACTTCTTGCCAAGTCGATATTGAACGCGGGAGAGCGTGAGTTTGAATAAAAGAGCGTCCGGTTTGCACCGAAAACTTTTCCGGGGGCAACGACACACACTGTATTCCCGCTGGGCCCTGTGCGGCATTTTCGGCCTCTTCCATATTCAGGTTAAGGAAGAGAGGAGAAGGCCAACGAGTGTTGTACGTGCTCGACAGATCCCTCGTATCCTCCTCGTCTTCTCGTTTACGTTCCCCCCTTTTCCCGATACGTCCCTGTTTTCGTGTCTTGTCACACCCTCGGGTTCTTCTTTTCGTTAAACAGTTCTCTCAAAGTAGTCCATCTTACGTCCATCCGGTACAATCCTCGCAAACATGAACATCGAACAGCAACCAACAAAATATTCGTGCACGAGAGGAATGTCTTGCCTGTGGAATAATATTTTTAGTTAGTTTGTCGGTAACTGATATACTTGTTCGCATATACTTATTAGTCACGTTTCGAAGGACACTGTTGCCTAAAGAAATCTGAGAAAAAGTAGGATAAAAGGGTTAAGGGCATTGCCACGGGGCCCACGCCGTGACGGAATCCATCATCTTGGACTCGTCGTACCAAGACCCTTTCTTTATCCACCAACTATGGCCCGTTCAAGTTCCTCGTCGCACTATCAGCCTTAACTTCTTTCATTCTTTGCCTCTCTATGCTTCCGCTAGTTAGACGACACTCGCCCCCCCCCCCGTCGCTCTCTCTCTCTCTTTTTCTCTCTCCCATAGACCTTCTCCAACCCTAGAACGTACCTGGTTCTATTTGTCTCTGTCACCGGTAAATGGCCTTTGCCGTGCGGCGCACGACGAGCCTCCAAGTCTTTCTCTTACTCTCTCCTCTCCTACTTCTCTCGCTGTATCCTCTTCGCAATACCTCCGCATTCTGCGCCTTTCCGTCCACGCCTTTATAAAGAGAGAAACGGCCTTATCCAGGCTGGAAAAATCTGCGAACATCGCCAGGAACGACGCCACCAGAACGCATCGCGATGCTATTTCTCATTGGCACCGATGCCGTCTCGTTTGCCCTTCTTTCTTTCGCCGTTCATCGTCTTCATTCCTCGGCGCTGATCGACGAACCCGCCGTCCCACCTACGAGATCGGTAATGCGGTTCTATGGTAGGTCGGACAGATGCAGCTACGTTTTCGTTGTATCTACTTGAATCGGGGAAGGATTCTTACAATTAGTGTAGATGGGAAGGGAACAATCGGCTGGTGTGGTGGCTCGGCGTGCCTCCGTTTTGTTATAAATGGATATCGATGCAGAGCGTTACTGCACGCGGATGTAATGATATAATATAATGCTCGTCGACAGATGTTCTTCTTATTCTATTATTTAAACGCGATAGTAATTTCAAAGTGGAACCGTTTGATGGTGTTCTCCACGCGGCGTGCTGTTAGACGTTCGAACAACAGCGTGCTCGTGAAATTTGTCGGGACAAAGGAGGATAACGAGGCAGTCCGTTCCTCTTGGTTCCGTGTATTGCCGGCGACGGATCCTCTGTACACTTAGTTTCGACTTAAGTTTGTAGTAGTACGCGGTCCGAAATGGCGAGTAAACCGACCAAAAGGTCGGGCACAGGCGGCTGGAACAAGAGGAGTTGGAGAAACAGTGAAAAGTTTCACGGTGTCGACGAAACCGACGCTCAGCTTCTTGGACTTTGCGAGAAGCGACCCGTGGAAATCGGTCGTTTTAAAAAGTCCGGCCGAACCCTGCGAGATTGTTTAAACTCTTAACGATTGTTTAACTCGTTAAAGAGCCATTAGGGCCTGGAAGCGAGTTGAATGTACCCGGCGAAATGTTGCGCCACAGCCGGACCGACCCATTCCCTTCGTTTCTTTCGCTTTTCTTTCTTTATCGAGAGTAAATTAATCCAACTTTTCTTCAGCAATCGCATTCAGTGCCCGGTAGTTTTCTTCGAATGGTCGTTTAATCTTTTCTTCTTTTTTTTTTCAAGAAAAGACGCCGTTCGTTGCGTGGTCTGGAAGTTGCTGAACTTCCAAGTTTCCGTCGTAATTTCTCCGGGCCCCTGTAATGTCCCTTTAATTTTGCTTCTGTAAACCGTTTTGATTGATTTTCCCTCGATGACCATGTGCGTTGCAGTTGCATAATGCTGCCAGCCAATAAATCACAAACGTAAATCGCTGTTAAGAATTAGTTCGCGGAGGTGTACACCATTCCTACTATTATATCCACTAGGTGTGACGTAAATCTGGGAAGTTTTAATTAAAAATTACCCTCTTTCGTTCCAGCAGTCTCAGATCTTGGTTAATCCAAATCCGTTCGAGCAACAACGGGTTCAATAGAGGCTCGCAGGCCATAGAACTTCTACGTCTTCTAATCGTCTTATCGTTTACGGTGCAGGGTCGAGGGAAAAACAACCGAAGACCCTGTGTATATCTTTCTAAATTACACGCCGTCGTTTTTCCCTCTTTTCTTGCATTTTTTTTTTTTTTGTCCCCTGCCATTTACTTAATGAGGAATCAGGAGAAGTTTCGCAGCCAGGTCAGCTTAGAGAAGATTTAAAGGAAGTCATAGCGTTTCCTTCGGCTCACCTCCGTTATATCCTATGCGTTCTTTCCTTCTCTGCTTTTTCCCCCCTTTGCTTCTGGCGCAGTTAAGGTCGATCCAAGTTGGTCGAGCGATCTTATTCGCCGCGTGGAAGTCGTTCTTAAGAAGGCAGTTTGTCTCAAGGCATTTCCCACGTTCGGGGCAAGATCGTTTCCTCGTTCAGATATCTACGTCCTTAAATCCGTTTCTAACCGCCTTAATCATAACGCCGCGCGCACTCATCTGTTTCCGATTCATTTTCACGTTCTTATTCCGTCTTTCCCGTTACGCGAAACGGACGCTTGGTCATCGAACAAATCGCTGGTTTTCCTTGTTTGTAATTGCCGGCCTGGATGTCGCCTGGAATTCGAAGATACTTAATTAATCAATGGAACGGCTGTGAGTCATTTGAGCTTCAGTCACGTCGCACGGGAACAATGGAAATTCGTATGCGATTGCGCTAGATATCCTTTTCCGTGGTTATTCGGTATATTTATGCGGCAGGTTTCACTTGGAAATCGTTTATCAACGCCACGAAGGGGAATCATTAGGCGCCGCGCATTTCTCGCATTTAATTTTATCAACTTCACTCGCCATTATACGTATCCTTAAATCACCCTTATCAACACACAGCAGAGATCCCTTAAATTTCTCAATTTATCAGAAATGAAACGGTACTTTTCGCGAGACGGCGAGAGGGCGGGGAAGAAGCATTGCTCCTCCCACTGTCTCCTCTTTTGGTTCTTTCCCGTTATCTGCCCACGCTTCTTCCTCCGCGTATTCTTCTCCCCGTCTGCGTTGCAAGACCCGTCACGGTTTTACCAAATGATCGCATTCGTTACGGGAACTACTCCTTAAAAGGGTAGTTACCCCTTATGGTCCGTTCTCGCGTCTGTAACAGGCCTCCCGTTTAAATTATACACAGTCCTGGCCCCGTCATTTATCTCCGCTTGTCGAATCATTTAAATTTTCACCCCTTTCACCTTTCGTTTCTCGAAATTGAGTCACGCTATCTCCCCCCCCCCGAAATTCTCTCGAAATTTCTACAACGTCATCCCGTTTCTCCTGACATCTGCGTTCATTGGATCCCTATAACGAACAATCGAAGGCTCAACGATTATCTTCTGGTCCGGTTTCAGAGTCGAATCTGGTCAAGAAATGACCGTTCCCGCATTTCTGCGCATGTACTTGCTAAGAAAAGCTTCTGAGGAACTCGATCTTACTGAAAAATTCTAAACCCGATTATTGGTATATTTATTCGATAACCGATACTTTACCAACTTTTCCGCTCCCCACATATAGAACGTTCTGAAACTTCAACCAGTGCACGGACAGGTTTTTTCGGAACGCACGCAGAAGTGTCTTGAAATTTGCACCAAATTTGAAATTTGTGGGTCACCGATGTTACCAACGAAACATACCGCCCGCCTGTAAAACAATGGGGGAGGCACGCGCAGTGGCGTGCAACGGTCGAAGTAAATAAAAGTAAAAAAGCCCCCCCCCCCTCGCGTTTCCGTGGAAAACGATGAAATATGAGCGGGAACCGTAGGAAGTGCTATCGGGGCGCATCGCACGGAAGCCCCGTCGGTTTTCTATTAAAATAAATGTGCATATTAAAGCGCGCACTTTGTAATTAAAATTAACGCGCGGACATTTCTGCCGGGGGCATTCGGTGAACACGATGCAGAAATTACTTTGTGCTCGAATCGACTGTATCGTTCGTGGAAACGTGGGGTCGGCCCTCGCTTTTCCCACTTTTACCCTCCTTTCGGCGTTTCCGGATGGGCACGATTAGCGCCAGGAAGCTTTGCCGACGGTGAATGCATATACGGGCTGTTTGTGAAAATGATGGTCGTCTGTGGTCACCGTTATTCTTGAGGCTCGGTTGAAGGGAAATTGAACTAAAGGCCCGAATAATAAGGAACAATAATGTTCGTTTCATTCTTCGCACCGCCGTGTTCTTAATAGCTACGAAAAACGGATGGTGGAAAATATGAAGTCTTTTATAATACCATTGGCCGCGTGCTGTTGGGTAGTCTCAAAAGTACATTCGACTTTCTTATTAGACGTTTATGCGAGAAATTATACGAACAGTACGGTATATGTTGAATTATGTGCAATACCTCCTCTTTTCATCATTTATATCATTACATATCTTCGGAAATATCGCATCCTTTCTCAATTTTGTTCATTGCTTCACCGAAATTTTCTGTACCATCGATTCAAACGATATCATACCGCTGTAACGCTCCGAAAAACTAGACCACGCTGCTCGCACAACATCGATTAACTCTCCACGTCGAATTGCCGCATCCAGTACTGTACGGGGTGTGCAAGATTATTAAGACGACCATCGGAAATCATACCGAATTCCCTTGGGTCCTCGGCGTTAATCCTCGCAACTTTTCTGTCCCGTCGCCGGTCAGTTCTCCGATAAACGCGTTAATTAAAGTGTCGTTTCACGGCTGTTCGATTTTCCCGGACGACGGGGCGGTACCCGCGGGTCGTCTCGGGTTCGATCGGCATTACACCCCGGTTGTAAATTGCCCGCAATTAAGACGATCGTTGATTACGGCTTTAACCTACATACGCGGTGCGTGCGGGTCGCACCGGCACAATAGGAATTCAGAAAGAAAGGCACGCGTGCGTGGTTCATCAGATAGCACGGGGAGAAGACGCACCGAGTCCAGGGCAATACCGCGACCATCTTTCCTCTCGATCTTTCACGCGCGCGCACGAACAGCCTCGAGGGTGCCTCGTGCACACGCTTACCTGAACCAACGTGACTTTCCTTCTACGTGGAATCGCGCGTTCCAGGGTATCCCGATACTTATCTGTTTGTCCGATACCCACCGCGATCCTCGTTCCACGTTTCCCCTCGACTAGTTGCGTGCTTCTTCGTGTACGAGTTCGTAAGCGCGTTACCTTCGCCTCTCGTAGGAAGAAAGGGAACGCGGTGTTATATTGGATGGTCGCGTGGAATGGCGAAGGAGTGTGCGATTTTTTTTTTAATGAAACTGGGACTTCCTCGTGGGACCTCGAAGCGAGGGTGAAAGTCGATTGCAGTCGTCGAACATTTTTCGGAGATATTTCGACATTATCATTATTATTGATCGGTGGGGGTAACGGGGGAATCGGTGCTGGTTGAGCAATGCGTTACAGGTACATTGGTGGATAGGATTTCTACTAGTGCTAGTTCGCGCAATTGTTTTTTTCTTTCTCGATTGTCGTTTATCGCCCGTTCTACGAAGATTTTCGATTTGGCGAAACTACGACGGCGTATTCGTTACTCATTTAACACCGACGCATTCATTCGTGGAATGTAATGTATATGTATATGAAACGCGCACGTATTCGTCGCATGTGCGTTACTCGAAAATTGATATGCAGTCGCAGTGCATTCCCCGTGGGTTCGTTCTTCTGTTTCTAAATCAAAATGCGGATCGCTGTTACACGGCTATAAATTCCAATTATAAGAAAGCACAGTATATATACATGTAAAGGGGGAGCGTTTCGTAGCTGCGAACTTCCAATTTCTTTGCGGTTCTGCCCCACGAAATGGAAGTGACGCGTTGCAGAAGGTCGAAGGGAGCCCCGACAGGCCCCCGAGTTCGGTGTTCGGAAAATAAGGAAAGTTTTTTTTTTTGTTGCGATTGAACGCTACCCTCCGTCACGATAAGGAGGGTACATCCACTCACCTTTTCTCCCTCCCCTTGGAATTTTTTCTTTCCCATGTATTTCTGCTCGTCCTGCACAAAGTCGGGCGTTTCATTTCGTTAAGAGGAGTATGCGTCGGGGTTTCGATTCAAAGGCACCTGGTTTCCCTAGTCGATAAATTGTCAGGGACCGTTCCTCGTCTCTCTCCCTTTCCACGACTCTTACCGTCGCGTTCTCGCCGCCGTGACTTTCTTTCACGTTCAATGCACTTTTAGGAAGTCCTACGTGAACTTCCGTAGGACAAGGCCTCTCTCTGATCGCGTGTTCAAGCAATTATCGCGGATAACACGTCCCTTCTGACTTCTGCCGGCATTTTCTGCACGTTCTCGTCGTTAAACGTCCCGTGAAATTCTTTATTCGTTCATCAAGCGATTTCTTCGTTCGATCGTCCACCCTTCGCAATACGTATCGGGACGTCGGAATTTTTGCTTCCAATTATTACATTGCCGATTAAACGGCGCGCCGTCTTCGCGTGCATGCCCCGCTCGATTCGCCGCAAGTTTGAAGAGATAATCGAAGCAATTATTCCGCGGTCGAAGGTGTTTCGTGTTCCGAGTGTCGCTGGCACGGCGCTAACTCGCAATTAATGTAAAGCGGCGGCACAGTCACGCTAAACGTCGTCCCCGTTCGCGAAAATGTTGCCCCGTCTGATTTAAGGCCCGTCCACGTTGAAGACTCTTTTGCGCACCCCGCGAATAGTTCCAGCTGCCTCTGAAAGTATATGTTAATTCTACGACGCGTCGTTCCAACCCGCGCAGCGTTTCTTTTCGTATCCACGAAAGCACTCAAACTGTTCGAAATGAACGACTTGAAAAAGTCGTTCCCCCGTTCGGCTTGTATTCAGATACGTACACCCCGATCGAGCAAGTAGAGACAAATATACGTGCGATAACGAGCGAGAAATTCCTAAACCGTGGACTCAACCAGGCGAAAATTAATAACACACGCAGCCGCGCGCATACCTTCCCTACCCTTTCCCTGGCCCGGCAGCGCGAACTTAAGAAAGAACCGAACCGTTCCACGCTCCATTTCCCGCTCGCTCCATAAAATGCAAATGGCAGAGAAGCACTAAAACTTCCGATCGGCAAAACGGCCCCCGTATGCTAAGTCGCAAATGGAACAGAACGCCCGAAGCGTTTCATATTGTCGTTTACCCGGTTCACGGCATAAAATGACACGATTCCTTTGATTTCTCTGTGCAGGTCTGGGCGAGGCTCGCGGAAGACACCTCGGCGAGGTACCCCGGGCGGAGGAGGAAGTGGCGGTAAACCGTGTCCCCGCGTAGTGTTAGAAAGTAGAATAGTAAGATGCTAGTCTTCCCGGGCAGCGGCGAGGTATCGACGAGGATGGGATCGATGCTGTCGCATCAACAGCATATCCGCCTGCTCCTGTCGATCCTGGTGCTGTTGTCCCCGCGCCTCCCGGTGCGCTCGACGCCAGCCGACATAGTACAAAAGTTCCACGATCCGGAGGTGAAGCGTATGAACCATTTAGTCGTGGACAAGAATACCGGACGGGTGTACGTGGGCGCGGTGAACCGGCTCTATCAGCTCTCGCCGGACCTCAGCCTCGTTGTGAAGGAAGTGACCGGGCCGCGTGGTGATTCGACCGCGTGCTCTATGATCGACTGTCCGCGGGAAACGCCAACGAAACCGGTCGACAACGTGAACAAGGCGTTGGTCATCGACTACACGACCACCAGACTGATCTCCTGCGGCAGCCTGTCGCAGGGCACCTGCAGAGTGCGAAATCTTCACAATATCTCGGACGTGGTCCAGGAGGTGAAGGAGGCAGTGGTGGCGAACAACGCCACCGCGTCGACGGTCGCGTTCATTGCACCAGGACCGCCGAATCCCCCCGTTTCTCAGGTGATGTACGTGGGTGTCACGTTTACCGGGAACTCGCCGTACCGATCAGAGGTTCCCGCGGTCAGCTCTAGATCCCTGGACAAGGACGGGATGCTGAACATCGCGGTAGCCGCTGTCACCACCGGGACCAGGATGTACGTGAACTCGTTGTCGCGCGACAGATACCGTATCAACTACGTGTACGGTTTCAGCAGCGGCCGCTTCAGTTATTTCATGACCACGCAGATGAAAAACACCGATACGCCGATATACATATCGAAGCTGGTCCGTGTCTGCCAGGACGACGGGCATTACTACTCGTACGCGGAGATACCGATCAACTGCACGAACAACGGAACGTATTACAATCTGGTGCAGGCTGCCTACGTCGGCAAGGCTGGCTCGGTGTTGGCCGGCGATTTGGGGATCACCGCCCAGGACGACGTGTTGTTCGCGGTGTTTTCCGAGAGCAACGGCACGAACAGCGATGTACCAAAGGCGCATTCCGCGCTCTGTGTATACTCGTTGAAGGCTATCAGGAGGAAGTTCATGACCAACATACAGAAGTGCTTCAGCGGCGAGGGACACCGGGGGCTGGAGTACATCTCACCGAGCCACAAGTGCATTTTAACGGTGAGTCAATTTTCCCTCCAGTTCATCGTTCTTGTATATTTTTCTTAATCGAATCAAGCTTTTCGTTAACCCTTTGACTGCTAACTGTTTCAAGTTGAAGCGCTTCGCGTGGACGGCACGAGGCCCGCAGTAGCGATCGCTGAGGACTGAATACTTTTCGCGTAGTATGCATTTGTTTGCTCGCCGACCGCGCATTTGCGTCCATAGTCTACACCGATAGCCCTCGCCTGGCGCATACATGCGTCCATAGGCCACGCTGATAGCCTTTGCCGGACGCATATATGCGCCCATAGCCGTCAAAGGGTTAAAAAGATTTAACGCGTGCGCATAGGCGATCGCAACGATTCGAAGTTGTGCAGTAATTCTTTCTATTCGTGTAATACGTTATATACTTACTATTTTTTTTTTTTTTTTGGACCACGATTACGGACGCAGTCCTTCTATAATTCAACAAAACTCGGCTCGCCCCGTGCAAGCCGCGAACCCGTATTCGCGCGGTTGTTTATCATCGAACGAATTCGATAATAAAAGCGGAAATAGCGACGCGTGGTCGAAGACGCACGATCAAAGTCGAGTCGGTCGGTCCGCGGTAGTACGTAAATTGCGGGCACGAGTTGCAAATGGATTTCCCTTCTTGCCGAGGGGCCGCAGTTCCTAGAGAGACGTACGATAACGGTCCGGAGTGTTTCGTCCATCGGTGTCGATTTGCATTCAGGAACGCACGTTCGCTTTAACAGCGGTCAGGTAATCGGTAAACCGGCATCGAGTCCTCTTATCGCGTGACAGCGCCGCATGGGGGCTTAAAGAACCCCTAGGAAAGAAACACGAGAACAGGGCGCGTGCTTTCTTGCTCGATTTTACACGTGCACCCACGATCGGTTCGTGCGGCGACGTTACAGCCCGGCTGAATGATCGTTTCTCATTTACATAGGGTCGAATATAAAGCGAACTTTTGCCGCAAGCGTACGTACACGGCGTTGCTGAATTTCTACCTACAGTCTTGTCGCGGCTACGACGCTGACCGGCATAACGTGTTCGACCGGCCCCCGCGAGAGATTTACACCGATCGCCGAGTGATCGCGAATATTTCGCTAACGATTTTCGTCCGACGTTGCTTGTACGGCGAGTTCTCTCTTTTCGCCTGCCGGGTTGTAAAAGCGAATTGGTGGACGCAGAAAGCAGTTGCTGGTACAAATTGGTACGGATAGTCGTACATTTGTCTTGATCGAAGTTGACACGGTTTCTTGCTGGATCGGTTATTTAGAATTCGGCTTAAGAACACAGTTCGGTACGCGCCTGGCACGAAATTTGTCTTCCTCTCTTTTGGCTCGAGCTAGGGCGTACTTCTTAGAATAAATCTTCGCTCACTGAATTGAAACGCGTAGGAAGTTTTAAACGAATACCAATGCTCCATAATTTTGGGGTAAATAACAGCTTTGATCACTCGAGGTCGCATTCCTGTATCGAGAATCGTTCGTTTAACTCCGCAAAGTAGGTGGAGATCGCTTGAACGTCGAAAGGATCGAACAGAGATTCCTAGAGAATGCGATAGTAACGACGCGCGCGGAGCAACCGCGACAGAATCCAACGAATCGAATTACGTGAAGGGTAATCCGGTACACGTACAATGGAGAAGGTAAGGTATGGAGCCGATGATTTTCCGAATGAATGCCAGGTAGGAAGGTCTCAAGGAGAAGGCCACGGCTCGTCCTTGTAGTCCATTGCAACGTAAATCAATTGGCCGCTTCTCCGAACGGGGCACTCGTATTTACGTAACAAGTGGTGGTATCGAAAACCTGACGGCGATACCAGAAGAAGCCGAATTATGAGCGAAACTCCGTATGCTCCGTTCGCACGACCGATCTCTGGCCGACTGTGGATTGTCCACCGTAGAATGTTCCATAATCTTTTCGCTCCGTTCCGTCAATTAGCTCTGCGATTACGGCCGATGATCGCTCGAGGTTTCTTCGAATTTTTATATCATTACAGTGACAGCGGAACTTGCGCGTAACGATATCTTGGACTTGGAATGCAACGACGTCATATGCAAAGACGAATCACCGTTCGACCATAATCATTGCCACGGGAACTCTTGGAATCTTTGCGCGTGCACCTTTCGCCTCGAGTTGTTGTCTACGGTTCATTGTATAAGTTACTTACACCTGCGTCTCGGGCAACTTTCCCGCCGTCGCATCGTGAAAAAGGGGTTCAAAAATAGAATCGCGTGAATGTGGATCGAGGAGTTTTTCCGGCGTGATAGTGCGATAGGGCACGTGCATAGTAGTGTCCCGTCACGAGGTGTAATGTCAAAGGTTCCCACGAATGACTCATAATGAAACGCTTGTTCGGTTTATTATCGCTGGCAGGTGGAGATGGCACACGGCACACCGAAGGTGAACACAAATCCTCCGGAATTTCCAGCTCTCTCTCTCTCTCTCTCTCTCTCTCTCTCTCTCTCTCTCTCTCTCTCTCTCTCTCTCTCTCTCTCTCTCTCTCTCTCTCTCTCTCTCTCTCTCTCTCTCTCTCTCTCTCTCTCTCTCTCTCTCTCTCTCTCTCTCTCTCTCTCTCTCTCTCTCTCTCTCTCTCTCTCTCTCTCTCTCCCTCCCCTCTCTCTCGCTCTCTCCCCTCTCCCTCCCCCTCTCCCCCACTCTCTCCCTCCCCCTCCCCCTCCCTCCCCCCTCTCCCTCTCCCCCTCTCTCTCGTGTGTGGGGGGGGCGTGTGCGTGCGTGCGTGCGTGCGTTCGTCGAAATAAAAGAAAGTGGGTGGATAGTTTGTGGAACGCGCCGAAATGATATTCAGAGCGGTGCGGGAACGAGATTTATTCAAATTTTTTAGACTAGACGGCTCGTTGGATAATCCTCCGTTCTTTTTTTTCTCCGCGCCCTCCAGACGTCTCCCCTTTCTTTCTTCCGTTTCATTCGCTGCCCGTCGAGCCCCGTATTTCTTTAACCTTCTTCCCCATCGTTTTTCTCGTTTTTTCCCGCTGCTTCCTTCTCGTGGAACACGGTGAGAAAGTATGCGGGGGAACACAAAGGGTCCGTTCACGTACTCGGGGGGCGAGAAAAAGGCAGAACCTGCCACGGGAAAGCCGGAGAGAAGAGTCGGCCGCCTGAGATAAGGACGACCATAAAGGAGATAAAGATTGTTTGTTTGGTCCGGCCGACAACCACGCTGCCGTGGGACAGCGAGTGTCTTCTCCTTTTTCATTTCCATTTCTTTCGCCCCCGATCCTTCTGGTCAAACCGTGGATCGCTCCGTTCTCTGATCTCTATTTTTTGCCACCCTTCTTTTTCTTTTTTTTTACTTGCCTCGTCGCTCTTCGTGCCCGGTTTTACTTATTACGTGTTCCGTTCGGAATTCTTTGTCGAATGTCTTTTTGAAATGTAGGTGCACGCGCAGGTGTATTATGGCATGCGTGTTAGAAATAATATAATTATTTCTATAAAATTGTCAGGATTACTAAAAGTATGCTTATTCGATGGAGGTTCTGGGGTAAGTGCCATGGGGTTCATCACAGTCCTCTTACCAAAAGGCATTGCCTTCCCCACTCCGTGGCCAGATTCTCCAGAAACAGAATCGCTATTCTTTAGCAATGTGACGTCAGGTCACTTGCAAGGACAATCACAATCCTTGGACATTCCTAAGACACTCTTCGACCACGAGTAGGACTGCGTCCCCATCATAAATTATCCACAGGGGGCCTAGTACTTCGCCACCCGCTCCTATTCCATTCTTTAAAAAAATACGCTGTTGCTAACATGCGAATTTGCCTTCTGTCCGCTGCAACGTACCAACTGTTGGAAATGGGTTTATTCAATAACTCTCCTCAGCTTGTGATTTTGTAATATATTTTATTATCCACGCAATAAGAGTGACTTCCTTACTATATCAATGGTTTGAAGGAACTAAACGCATCCAAATTAACGGACTGACCTAAAGCATAGACGACTAATCTCGTGTGCGTGCGGGGCCCTATCTGCTCTCATATAAACAACAGTTCAAACCGTATAAACAGGATGAAAGGAACAGTATAAGGCATCCCCCTTCACACGAGAATGAAACGTTAATTTTTGTATCGATTTTAATTGAAAAATCTAACACCAGCAATGAAAATATGCTTCGACACTCGAAGAAAGCTCAAACTCCGCTTGATACATCGGTGAAGGAAAAATGTGAAAATGCGTTCGACCAGCCAGTTCCCTCGAATCGGTTTTTTTAAATAACGTCAATAATAACAGAGTATGCATACCTAGTCTTAATTGGATCGCCATTTTCTTACGCAAAGTGGAAAGGTACACGTTCCCGTTAAGTGCAAAATTAACGGCACGTTCTATTATCCACTCCGGGATAAGAAATAATCTCCCACGCGGTGTCAGATTTTGTGACCGTTAAAGACAACAAATTATGCCTCGTTAAGACATCAATTTCTGCCTTAATGGTGGCTGGAAATTGAGGAGCGTCTAAGTAGAATATTTTACGACCACGGCAACGATCGAACGTGTCTTTCAAATTGGGCCGCGGTCTTTGCTGATCCCAGCAAGGCAATTCGGACGACCTCGGCAACGTTCAAGTATTTTCCACCGGACGCGGGTCAGATAGGATCCATTCGGGGTGATCTTCTTCTTTTCATTTACCGCACCTCGTTGATCTTCGGTCGGCCGTAAAAAAAAAGGCAATCGAGCGACGCGAAAAAGGTGGTCTCTCAATTAGCTCCAATTAACACCGTTCGTGTCGACCAGTCCCGTGATGCCGGTCAATCGGCCCGCGAGAATTCATGTCGCCGAAGTATAACGGGCGAGACGATTAAAATAATTATTTGTCGAAAATTTAAACGATACCCAGCGTATATGTTGAATGCAACTGCACGCCATCGCGGTGCACCATGTTTTATCTGATTTTTCAAGCACGCGCCTCCGGTGTAATTCGCCGGAAAGAGATCGGCGTGAGATTGCAGAGTCGAAAGTCAATCGATCACCGCTCTTTGTAGAGAAGCGTCTTTACTACATAATTTCCTTCGTCTCCGTTATTTCACGCTCGACAACGCCTCGAGCGAAGAAGGTGAATCAAATCGAGTGAAAGTCGCTTCTCCGGGTAAGGCTTTGCAGTGTTTTACCTGAACTCGTTCATTTATTAAATAGAACGAGACGCGCGATGATTCAGGCGTGACAGTTTAAGTTCGATGGAACGATCCGGCGAACGTTGACGTTCTGCCAGTGGCCGATTTTCTTTTCCTCTTTTCAATTTTTCTTCTCCCGTTCGTTATCATTTCGTTGCTTTCGGCCGTCCTTATTGTCACCTTGTTGTTGATTACCGTTTGATCGGTGGCGAAATGGTTCGTTAATACGCGTAACGGACTCGAGTAGAATAGGGTCGTCAGATAACGACCGCGTGTTACGTGTAAAATAGAGGCACTCTCGATTTGCCGGTCGTAAATCATGCCACGGTCAGGAGAACAGCTCTCACGGCGAGCGGCGCGAACAGTCGTTGCAGGAACGAGTAGAAAGAAGTTGATACAGAAATCACGGGAAAGAATGAACACCGCTCACCGTGTGCGGAAAGAAATAATCGACGGCGAATGTCTTTTAAACGCGAGTGCGCGATAAACCGCGGAGCACTTATTATTTTTCTCGCAATAATGAATCGTCACTTTCCCACCCCCCTTTATCCCCGTTATAATGCCTTCGAAATTACTCGACGGATCCTGCGCGCAATCACTTCGAAATGTAACACACTCGTATCAAACCGTTCTTTCGCATTCCACCCCGCCGCGCTCCTTCGAATCCCATCGATTCTTCTTGAAGCTACACTCGACCATGCAGAGGGACCGGGGGCGACCCCATATCCGCGGCCACTTGTCCAGAACGTAACTGTAATGAAAACACAAACATTACTCCGCAAATACCTATCGTAAAGGAGAGACGAGTGCACTCGGCCGGTCCGGTTAGCATTGTAAGGGTGGTTGAAGCACGTCGCGCGAACCACTTCGGTCGGTCGGCGGGGGCGGATAGAGATTGCATTTTTATACGAGTCTGCGTGGAATTCATCGGACCGTGCACTGATTACGTGCTGGGCCATTCGTCGTCGATCGACAGATTCGCGGTTCCGTTCTTCGAGCACGCGGCTATCGGTGCTCGCGCCGTCGACACCGATGGTAAGGGGGATAGCGGTGAGGGGTGGAAACGGAACCGACGATACGGGGCGGAGAAATCGTCGCGCTGTAACCCACGCGCCACTGTCATTGGCATTCGCAAAAACGGCTGGACAATGGAGCTGTAGCTAACTCGAAAAACTGAACGGCTAACGCCGCGGAGAAAGGATAGACACGGGAGGGAAACGACGGGAACGCTAAGGGCAGGGATTGGAAGGACGGATGCGCATATGGGAATGGACGCGGGACAGTGTGCGTGGGTCTGTAGCCCGAATTGAATTTTTTCGTGACAAAAGAGTCGCGGAAGCGACCGAAACGTGGCTGTATTCTGCGGAACGAAGGAGAGGGGTCGAACGGGCTGGGGAGATTCGAGAAAACGTGTGGATGGGTGCGTCACGAGGAAAATCCCATTCGTGCAAATTGGATGGGCCCGCTTGGATTAGGGAGAGAGGCATAGAGTGTGTGAGAGAGAGAGACTTGCAATTAAAAAGTTTCGACTGGCGAAAAAAAGAAGATTGCGATATCCTACCGTGTTGCATAGATTGCCGCGAATTGTATTTCGGTATTTCTCGCTTTACTTTCTGGCCCGGTGTTTGATCGCGCGGTACGTCATGCGCGAGCAAAAGGACAGTGGAACGAATGAGAGTGTCGGTTAGGCTGTCAGCGTGTCATGCTAGGATTAAAAACAATTTTTTTTCTTCAGTATCGACACGCGCGGTAATATTTTAGAATATCCTCCGCGCTGTATCTGGCGATTTTTCCAGTGTTTTTACGGTTCGAGGGCTTCGGGCCGTTTCCCCCCCTTTAATGGTTTAAAATTCAGAACGTCCGCCGTCCTTGTTTCCCTTTTCCACGGTTCCGTCTCTCATTTGCTTCCCTTGCGGCCGCCCCCCGGGGAAGCAGCATCGCGAGCTGCCCTCGATGATCGAGTTTAATCAGCGACAGGATTTACGGGGAAGAAAAATCACATTACGAGGTCGGGCGTGAAACGTGATTAAGGCCCGATTGAAATTCGATATTCGCGATTTTCTTGTTCCTTTGTAATTTATGGTGATTAAGCTGGCGATAGCGCGGCTCACGCGCAGTCATCAAATCGGGAACGGGGTCGGGTCACGCGGCGTGGAAAATGATTTTGTTTTTTAATTGTCTGGCGAAGGGTTGCTGGGTTTCCAGAGAGAACTCCCGCTGGAAATTCAAGCCACCTCGTCTTTTTCCGCTCTCTCTTATCATGTTTCACTCGTCGATGGTCCTGCGATCGTTCGCACGTTTGAAAACGTATATTGAAAGGTTTTCGAAGGGATGGATGAATGTGCTGTGCAAGCGATGCGGAAAGTAGTGAAAAAATTCGCGAAAGCGTAGATTTTGTAATACGAGAGAATCGAAAGTTCGGGAAGCAATAAATGTTATTATGGCGGAGAAAGGTTTTAATGTGTTTCTGTAAAAGCTGCGAGATCACGGGCATTGTGAAACGTTTTTATCGTCGAGTTTTTTTAAACTTTCTGCGGTATCGATATCACCGGGTTCCACGTTCTAATTCACTTTGATAATTTCAGCGAATCTCGCGTTAATTTTCCCCCTTGTTTCGGCGATTTAAAACTCGATCACACGCGACTGGCCGGTTATAAATACCGATGAGATCACGGTCGATTCGTGGTACACTAACCCTTCTTGTTAGAGCGGCATAGCTGCAACCGCGAGAAAGAAAAAAGAAGAAACAAAAAAACGAATGACCGTAGGCGGCAATGACGAAAAGAATCGCGGAACCGGAGCACGGAATTGAATAAGCTAGGTGTGTGCTTGTTTATGGGATAGATTATAAAAACTATAGGTCGCTTTTTGTCGTGTTGCGTCAATATCGAACGCACAGGTGAAGCAATTGCCTCGTTAGACACGGGCCCATCGTTAAAAGTGTCCGCGGTCGTAGTTTTTTAAACGGTAGCGAAGGTCGTGCGATTAATTGCACGTCGGAAAGATCGATCTATTGCAATCGCCATAAGGGGAATCGCGCGGGGAGGATTAAAATTCCGCGGGACCCGGTGGAAAGTAAGAGATCGCCCGCGAAGTATCACAATCTATGAAAAAGGTTCCGTACCCGACCGCGCGGCTAAAGAATTTGTGCGTCAATACCGACGTGCGCCGAGCGATCAAACAAACCGAGACAAAAAATAAAATTCTGCGTAACCCAGAGGATTCCTTCAAAATACAAGCTTAATTATAAGATACAACATTGAGCCAACGAATGCAACTTATTTGTTGCTTGTTCCCCAAAGAGCCGCGTTGATGTACAAAACAATTTCTATTACGTCTGTACTCTACGAGAATAGAAACTTCCCGTCCCTAATTATCGTCTATCCAGGTGGTACCAATCGAAGTCGGGGAAACCGAAAGCGTCTAACTGGTAACACCTGGCTGGCCGTTCTTGTTCCTTTCTGTTTCCTCGCGGAATCGCTCGGCCCGTTCTCCACTGACGTCAGAGACCGCGTCAAACGTGTATTTCTGGCTTCGATGAAAAGACTTCGCTCAGGAGTGAGCTTCGGGGGACGGCAGAATAGGGTCGCCTGGCAGATCAGCCGATAGAGCCCGGAATTATGCAAGTGCATCGGACCTGGCCGCATTAGTCGACTGAACCTTTGCGAACGCGACCGTCGACGGCTGCAGTTCAAGTTATTTCACGTCGGTCGCATTCCGCGCGGGCCCCCCGTGTCGGGTTATTGTCTCACGGTGTCAGGGGAGAATGCGCCGCGAGAAATTGCATCGGTGAAAAGGGCGGCGGTTCGGTATCCCCGTACCTCCAGGAATTTATCTTCTTTTTTTTCTTTTTTTTCTTTTTTTTCTTTTCGTTCTTTTTTCGAGGGTTTTGTTTAGACTCGTCGCGCCCCGCATTGTCGATGGAGACCGGAGCGTCGATTCGAAGGGAAAATTGGCTTTTGGGTTCGCTGCACTGATATTCGCCCGGCGTCTGGCGTAAAATTCGGAGTAACCTGTGGTAGAACGAGAGCGAAGTTTAGAAATAGGTTCGGAGCAAATGTACGATTCGAATGGCTAATAGGATATTCGGGTGGCAGAATGTTTCTATTTTGCGAGTCACGCGGTTGGAATATTTAACGCGCGTCGTGCTCGACAATTATTTGCGACAGATCAAAGTATAAATGGATGGAGAGCGGGGGCGAGAGAGAAGGGGTCAGCCAATGCAAATAAATAAATGCGTGGCTTGCAGAGAATTTAATCAGCCTGCGTCTTTCCGCGGGCGGAGCAACTTGACGCACGCGAACGCGCCGGGCAATTTCACGAGTCATAAATTTCCCAGGAATATCCGAAGCATTTTCGCGGGCGTACGCGTTGTCGCTTTTGTAACGCGCCGCGTTCCGCCTATGCGCGTAGAAATCAAGCGGCACAATGGTTGACGGACGACGCTCCGTGTTTCATCAATTCCACGAGCAACGTTGCGCTCGATTAGAAATAACACCGTCGAAGAATTGATAAACAGGGGCGTAATTATTACACGAGGGCGTACACGAGGCGCGCGCCAGAATCACGAGGGAGGTAAACGGGCGAGGCGGGGCAGAGGAGTCGGTTGGGGTGAGAAAGGGTAGAATTATATTCCGCGAAATACAGGCGCACTAATGAGGTACACTAATTAAAAAGTTCTCGACTTTCTATGGGCTTCTCGAAGAAAAGGGAACGCGCCTGGGCCGCGATGTGAAACGTTGGAAATTCTTTATACTTTTTTTTTATACCAAAAGTCCCGGTGCACCTGATATATCCCGGTTGCAGGCCTCTACTTGAACCCTCTACGCTCAAAGGCGGAGAGCAGTAAATGTCTCTGAAGGAGCTGAAAGAATTTGTCGGACGATAATACGACGAAAGGAGGTGTGCAGTTGTTGCGCCCGATTCGACTCGGAAACGGCGGCACGATAATGACGGGGTTCACGCGCGGATATATACGCGACGAGGCGCGCGGAAACAAAGGGAAAGAGAGAAAGGAAGGAAGTGGAATGAGCATAGAAGGAAAATGCAGTGGATAGGAGAGGGGGGGGGGGCAACGGAATTTGCTTGAAAGCGAGCCAAAGGCCGGTTTATACCGGTGTCGTCCACGAGTCAAAAGGAGCCGGAGGGGAAAGGAGGTACGCTGGCCCCGTTATGCTCAATTTGAAAAGTTCTGCACCTGCCGGGGCGAGCGTTTCCACTTCTGAAAGCCCGCGGAGTTTCTTTCATTGGAGGAGAAATTTGACGAGAAAAAAAAGGGGGCGAAGGAGAAGGAAAGAAAAAGGACGAAAGGATCGAATGGATAAAGGGAAGGGAATAGAGTAACGGCTGACGAGTCGTGCCGGTGCTTTCGATCTCGTCACTCGTTCGCCCGCCAGTTCGCCCGAGAAAATATTTTCGCGACGGACGTAGATTCGGGCGGCGACGAATTATGGAACCTGCGATCGGGCCCGCGGTTCGCGTCGTGCGCCCCTCGTTACCATTATCTCGAGTACCGAAGCGTGCACGGTCGAAGTGGATACATGGAAGTTCAATTTTCCGCGCGCCAGGAAAAATACTATACCGTTCGGGTTCAATCGCTATCTGCGCGCCGCCGTTTGTACCATTTTGTTACGCTCCAACAAAACGATCGGCCTCCGAATCTCTGTTTGACCACCGGTCGAACCAGAGGGAAAAGATGCAAGAGAAGCTACGGCGGAAGAGGAGGCGAGCACGAGGTAATAATACATGGAGGAAAACGCGAGATCTTTTTTTCGTTCGAAAAATCCGAATTGACGCGGGTCTCCTGCATCGTGGACGAATCAATATGACACCGGTATCGGTGGAGCGGTCACGCGAAACGAAGATCGTTTCGAACGAGGGGCGTCGCTTCACAGGGGCGAGCGGTCGCGGCCTCACGGAAATGGAGGGAATCGTTGTCGCGAAGAAGTTTCGCGAATAAAATACGCACGCTCGGGTTGCCCGCGATTCATTTCATTAACGTCACGGTCGGAGACGGTCGGGGAAGTATCGAAATTGGATTTCGCCATTGGTACAGACGCCGATCCGGCTGTTGTGCGCGCATGGTCGCCGAACCGGACGGCAGCGGCGATGAAATCGATGTCCGCGCGACGAAACGCGAGCGCTCGGTGGGCAGACGGCGTTCAATTCGACCGTCAGACCTAAACGTCAAAAACTGTAATTACGTGGGCGATCGTTGAGCCACGAAATTCGTTTTCGAAACTTCATAGAGGTGGCGCGGACGCGCGACCGGCCCGCCCTGCGCCGCTTTGTCAGATTCTAGCTGCTTCGGCGTGGCCAACAAACTGTAAAACAAGCGTTGAAAACCACGATAATGCCGGGGGTGTGCGGCTGGGAGAGAGCGAACCCCCGTTCCTCGCCGATCGGGATGAATGCTTTGAGGCGTGATTACGTTGCTGAGCCGCGTTCGTTTCGTCGAATCACATTATTAAAAAACTTTATCGCTGGGGGGCGGCGGGGGTGGAAAAGCGAAAAGTGGTGCGGCTTTTTCTGACGGTCCTCACCCCCCTCTGTACCTTTCCCGTTCTATCCCCCTAAGCTTTCTCTCCTGGAGTGCGGTTCCTGGTTTGAATCGACGCGGTTTTTCCAACGGCTTTAATCGAGCTTAATCGTTCAGATAGCGAGGGTGCTCGGGGAGTTTTGGTAGGATGTTGGATGCGGTTTCGACGATTCATATTGCTCTCTGTAGGAAATGCGAAATCATTCTGGAGATGCTGGAGCATATGCGCGCACGAAAATCAATGTGAAATTGAAACCACTTTTGCGCTCGCGACAATTACGTATTGATAATATAATAGGATATCGCGCCTACTAGTTTTTCTACAAAACAAAGGATGTAACTTTTCAGCGTGCATTAAAAAATTCGCGGCCGAATGTTCGAACGAGCAATGGAAATTTTGCCTATTAAGCGTAAGCAGTTCGGCATCAATTATTCGCGGAAAACAAGAAGCAAATTGATGGTAGGCACTGGCACGCACGACTTCGGTCGGCTCGGTTTCGCGGTTCAAGCGATTCAATTTCCTGCCGATCGTTTATGCGCCCGGCGGATTTTATTCGCGGCAATTTGTTATTCGCGCGCGAAATGAAGTCAGAAAAGCGTTGCGCAACAATGTGCAGCCGCGAAATCGATGACCCACGTTCCGAGATAAATTGGCACATCGGTGCCGCGGATAAACAGCGAAATTATTCAGTGTCACCTCTCAGCAGCCAGTGGAACCAATATCCGGCAGCTTTGTCGATTTCACCGCTCTTTCCCTTTTACCTACTCCTCCATTCTCCTCCGCCTTTACGTTCTTTTCTTTCTGCGCGGATCAAAGAAGCACAATACAACGCGGGGGTACTATATCGTAGCAGTTCAGCCCCAGCGTTCCGCTACATTAATTGCACGAAATTTGTCCGCCGTTAATTGGCACCCCGAAACATCCTAGATAACCCGAAGAAAGTGCAATAGACCGAAAATTCCCTTCGTTCAAGCTGCATTCTGCGCATACGGATTTTCCCCATTTTTCTATTCCTTTTTTACGTCGGTCTACAGTAATAATCCAACAGCAATCATTCTTTTCACCCCCGTCGTCGGATTATCGGGCGCGGGGCAGGGGTAAAATTCACGGTTTCGTCGCGCTACGAAATCCTCGACGTCCAGTTTTTCGTTCAACACCTCGCGCCCCGACAGTCAAACCACCGCAGCTGGGCTTATACAAATGCAAATCCATTAAGCTCGCGACTAAGCTTAGGCTTTTATCGAGAAAGCTGCGCCCCTCGAAGGACGACCGTCGCGGTTCTATTTCGTTTCGCGTCGAATCACGGCTGGCTCGTCGCGAGAGAATTAACGGCTCTGTGTTCGAGTGTTTTTAATCCCGCCCCATCGGGCATTTCGATGCAGCGACTCCCGTTCAAATAACATATGCAAATGTGGACCGCCACTCGAATTGCCGATGGATGAAATCTTCTTCCGTAGAGATCATTTAATTCCTGCTTTCTCTGCGAGCGCGGAAAAGAGGGTGTAACAGGGTGCCGAACCATTTGCGCAAATTCATCGTTGAACGCGTCGACGTTCCGCTACCGTTCAAATTGCACAGCGCTCTAAACGCGAAACACGTTGGGACGTAGATCTTTGTATTTTAGCGACCCGAACCACCCGCACGCAAAGCAACAAGCCAAAACTGGAAACGAACAATTCCAACTTTCTGCTGGAACAGCGTTCCGTGTATCTCCGCGATTGCTACTCCACGGGCCCCTCTCAATTTGCACAATCTTAACCCTTCCGCGGTTCCTTTATCCCCGTTCACGGAAACAGCAACAAAAAAAAAAAAAAAACGAAACCCCCGCGCAGAATCTGGAACCAATAATGTCTTCGTGCTGGCACGATGCCCCCTCGCGTTCCTCCCTAGCCCCGTCCTTTCCACCGGTGTCCCCCAGTTGTTTTCTGAAGGGCACATCACTGGGACCGGAGAAAGGGTAGGGAGCCAGCGGCGACTTCCGGTTGAGTGGTCGTTCCGCGTCGGAGATACGCGGCGAAGATACGCACGGATAACTGCAGCTTCTAACTGGGTTACTGCTAGCAGGAGAACAGCTTTCTCTCGCCCTTGGAAAAACACCGCCGCACGCCACGCCACCGGCGTCGCGCGAGCATCGCTCCATTTTCCTCGCCGGTCGTCTATCTCTCATCTCTCGCCTTTTCCCCGGCCCCGATGCAACGGGACCGTCGTCCGACACCAGGTACGCGCGAGAGGCCATTTTCCCGGCGCGGTTCTCACGAATATCGCGTCTGGCCTATCGGTGCCGCCTAATTTCCATCGTCGTTCTGCCGTTCGTTGCTCCGGGGAAATTCGTCTGTCGGCGATGCTCGACGCGTGGGTGGAAATGAAATTCTGCCTCGATGCTGTTGCCCGTTCGCGCGAATCGATATTGTATAGGTGTTCCTTTTTCTTGGACGAATTTCGTTGGAGAAGTAAAGTTCCCGCGGAACGCGATGGAAGATAGTGGACTCTGGTGCAACGCTTTCGCCCGATTTTTTGTTCACACTTGCGGAAAGGTCCCGACATGGAAACTCTGATGTACAAAACTGTCGTTAAAGTCTGACAGAAAAGCAATCTACAATATATACATATGTTAGCAACAGCGTATTTTTTTAAAGAATGGAATGGAGTCGGGTGGCGAAGTGCTATGCCCCCTGTGGATCATTAGGGATGGGGACGCAGTCTTACGCGTGGTCGAAGAGTGTTTTAGGAATGTCCGAGGATTGACATTGTCCTTGCAGGTATTGGAAGTGAATGAATGGAAGCAAACATCCTGTCGGCAGGCGATGGCTGGCGACCACCTTGGGTCTTCTAGCTATCGAGTGCCGAGGGATGGTTTATTATGGACAAGAGATAGAGACTTTGAGCATGGCAAGTGACCTGACGTCACATTGCTAAAGAATAGGGAATCTGTTTCTGGAAGATCTGGCCACGGAGTGGGGAAGGCAATGCCTTTTGGTAAGAGGACTGTGATGAACCCCATGGCACTTACCCCAGAACCTCCAACGAATAAGCATACTTTTAGTAAACCCGACAATCTTATAGAAATAATTATATTATTTCTAACACATATATATACACCGACAAACACCTCACTCAATGACTCCCATGAAATATCCGAAACTCCATTCGTCCTTGCGACTACTAAAAATCCCATACTCCGATTATTGATGCAAGCACGTAACCACCAGGTGCTCTCCGCACGAATCTCGCAACACAGTGTTACAAGGCTGTACTTACAATTAGTGGCCCGCAACCGTGGCGCAGAATTCCACGAACGCCAACTTTCCCCGCGGTTTACCCTCGCGCAGAATTCTCAATTCCACGTTCTTCCTCGGCTGCTAAATATCCTGTTGGCGCGTAATAACAGTCCAGCGGAGGTACATGGCACGACTCCGCGAAGCAGAGGCAAGCTGAATAGGTCGGGGGCTAATCTCGATCGATTAGAGTGGAAGAGGTCGAGGTTTCTCTGGAACGAACGCGAAAATTCCATACGGTTCAAATGGACGCACGTAAATCAATTGCCGGTGTATCGTTTGCTCGCGAACCTTTAAGCCGGCCAGAGCCGCGGACCACCCTGTTCTCTACGAATCGCGACGGCGTGGTCCCGGCTTCTATAAATAAGGATTTAGCTAGAATTCTCCGTTTCCATACGGTTTCACGTGTACAGGGCCAATTAGGGGAGCGCCGGTAGGGAAATACGAGCTTATTACAGGGACACCATCGATCAATCTCTATCGAACGATCGTTTTTACCAAGGGATGCGAGCGTCGGGGTTAATCCATGCACGCGGTTTTTCTGTACGGACGAGGGCACTCAACGATGGCGGGGTATTATTAGTGTGCGCCCTTCTTTCGTTCATTCCTGTTTCTTTCTTCTTCGTTTTTTTTTTTTTTTTTTTTATTATCTCGGTGTTACTTTAACGAGGAGATTTAATCGTTCGAAAATTGATATTCGTAATATCACGAGGCTGGATGGTATATATTCGGAAATAATAAGCACGGATTAACGCGTGCACGTTCGATCGACCGTGGAAACGAAGCGGGGAACGATGCCGGCGGAGCGCAATTTCAATTTCAGAAAGTTGATTTATTTCCATTTTCGCTCCCCAGTCTGATCGTCTTCCAGACACCATCGGAATACTCGCCTTCAGTCTCCGCCTATCTCTCCCCTTCTCGCCCCTGTCTGTCTCGGTGGCATCGCATTTTCCGGCGACACTCGCCGGTCGTCCCCCCTCGGAAACCTTTAATCGTTCTTTCTTGTACCCGCGAAAATTTATGCCTCGATGGAAACGCCGAGCGTATTGCCCGCTCTTAAATTGGAAATTATCGACGGGGAAGCACGCGTCGAACGTATCATTCGAGACGTTGTTTAACATGTTGTTGAACATTCGCGTGATCATTAAATCGAAGCACGCGATAGGCATTCCCCCGAATGAAAGGAAACGTCTATTTAACGCCTTTATATATTTTCCTTGTAAAATAAAAAAAAAGCATTCGAAATACACATAAATGCATCGTTGGTGTCTCGAAAGCTACAGCATCCCCTTAATCGGGAAGTGTCAGGTGGCGAAATTTTATCACGTCGCCGGGAACGAGACAATCGATTCGAATCGCGAGAGATAATGCCGAATTTTGGGGGGGGGGTGGAAAACCGAGAGGGGAAACGAGGAAAACGCTTTGACCCGGCTGCCACGACAATATGGCGAGAAACGAAGAGGGCGGAGGAGGCTTTTCCACTTTCCCAAGATTCTTATCGTCGTGCCCGGTCGTCGCGGCGCGAAACCTATCGTGGGGGCCTTTAATCGAGCTTAAAACGGGCCGCATAAAACGCAAGCGGTCTGAGCGGTTCCACGCGCGTTTAACGCGGCGGATTGAAATATTACGATTGTGCAGGTATCGCCCCGCGAGAAGAGGCGCGCAGAGAATGAGTGTGGGGGGAACGGAAAAGGGAGATAGCCACGGACGCTGGCCAGTCGTATTTCACGCTTTATACGCTTTGTACTTTCTTGAAATATTTATCCCCGTGCTAAAGTACCGCGCTCGAGGGCCAGTGTAATGCACTGTGACCGATGCAACAACGCGCATGCCCCGCGTTGAACGTTGAAATTTTATTACACCTCCGGACGACGTTTTCAGAGTCATCGAGAGTCACTTCCTATCCGCGAGTTCGTTCGTTCCTTCTTTTCTTTTTTGCGGAAAACTCAAGTTCCACGAGGCCCGTGCGCAGGAAGCTAAATCGCGCGATAATCCATGAATATACGAGCGGTGCGGTGTAACATGGTCGACCGCGAAGTCGAACGCGAACCGTTTACGATCGTATTCATCATGCGCTATTATTGGTCGGTAGCGAGAAAATCGTCGAACGGGGCACGCTGCACTTAACGTTTTCGAACGATCGTTCCCTGTGTCGGTGTAAGTATGCAAATGCTCGATAAGACAGAGGCGCTACTCGTATCGGGCCCGCGAGGTTCAGCAGTTGCGTCATCGGTTCACGTTGAGAATCTTGGCGAATTAATGCCGGCCGTTCGAACGGCCGGCATTGAGAGGCATGGCCGGTTAATGGGCCCATCGTCGAGATCTAATTGCTCGGATAAAGGCTATCTTAGCGCAGGCCGTGCCGAGATATCGGGCATAGAATCGACACACGGTATATAACCGATGCACGTGAAATTGAAACGTTCCGCCCGGATGCTGACTGTGGAGATCGAACGTGCACGTTCCGTATTAGATCGGGGAGGTTTCTACTTTGAATAGAAACGTGGAAAGTAATGGCCGCGTCCAGTTGAGTACATCGATCGGTAACTACGAATTTCAAGGATTTCGTCGATTAACGATCGGGGAGGCAAATTAGACGCTTCACTTTTGTTGTACAATTGTACGAGCGGTTTCTACATTCACGGCGTCAATAATTTATTGCTGCTTATTAACACAATTTCTCTGTCGTTCCACCTTCTTGAAATTCATCGTTTTCTTTCGTATAATCTGTTATTCGAGGCAGATATTTCTTCGCCGTTGAATTGGACGTTTCGTTTCCGCGTTTCCCGTGAAGAAAACGGGAGAAAACAGTTGACGAATGGGACGCCAGACGCGGGCAATGCGTATTTCGCAACGAATAGACAAGATTGCGCACAGTTTTCGTCACACCCGGCGTCGTTTGCGTAAATCTGAAACGACGACGGAAATAAAAGTCGAACGACGTCTCTTTCGCGCGAAACGCGGCGTGGCCCGGCGTTTTATCTCTAGAACGCGAAACTAATCGCGCCGTCTTCTCGCGAGGACGGTTACGGGTCGAAGACGGAAACAACAATCGGCCGCGGACTGGTTCCGAGCGGCTGGTTGAATATGCCTGTTAATTAAAAACTTATTTCAGAGAGGCAGGCATAGGGTGAAAGGCGTGGCGAAACGCCGGACGAATGAAGAGGTAGACGTTCTACGGTTGATTTTCCCGCGGCGCCCGGGCTAATTTAATTCGGGACGAAATTAGATTCGGTAATACACTTTTAAACCCCGTCTCCCGCGTCTACTTTGGAAATTTACGGGACTCCGAGCGATCCACGGAGTCTTTTATTTTACCTACCGCCTTTTAGACATCGAAATTGCCGAGATACAACGGCGAATGCGGGACTCTATTTCGCGCGGCAACCGCGCAACCCTTTCGCACGGCAGCGAAGCGTCTCGATATCTGTTTACGAGTCCCTTTAAACGTTGTAATGGGCAAAGTACAGCGGGGAATTCGAGATTTCATTTCGCCTGGAGGCAACGTAACTCGTCGACGAACTGTTCGAACGTCGATACACTTCCATTTTATTTTGCACCCCTTTATTCAACACGTTTCGCGCGCGCCTCGTATCGCTCGCAATCGAGAATTCGCGGGGATAGCGTGGGGGACGGTTGATAGAAGCGGGTGCGAAGGGTGGCGCACAGTAGGTGGAAGAGAAATGCAGATTGAAAATCTGCGGCCGCCATCCCCAGGGGGGTGCATCGGCAAGAAAATTGGGGTTGCCCGAGAATAATACCAGCCGCGGTAGAGAAAGGGGGATGCTGTCTCACCACCACCACGGTGGAATTATTTTTTCACCCCGCACCGCCGAAGTACGTTGATTACATTTCGCTTGCGCTCACGCGCGCGCGCGCCTGCAGCGACTCCGTTTCGGATCTTGTGCACGCGCGTGCAACATTATTGCGCCGACAGGTCACGAGATAACCGTGCAAACGCGGTTCGCGCACTCGAGCGGCGCGTGCATAAGCTTCGTCGTCGACCGGTGATTATCACGTTTTTAAATTTCGCCGCTCGCCGCCGGACGAGTTTGTCAGAGTTTATTAAGGTCACGCGTTTCAGTCGAGCGAAACGACTTCGGATTTTCTTCGGAGTTTCGCCGAGCAATTATGGTCAAAACTTATGGTCGAACCTCGGCTGGACGAAGTGTTAACTCTGTACACGCGCGGGATGTCTCGGAGAAACGTGTGATGCAAGTTCGAGAGGAAACAGCGATGATTCCGTTCGGAGCAGTGCTCCACGCTTCTGCTATTATGTGATAAATAGACGATAACGAACGATACAAATTGCACGGTGCATGCTGTAGTGAACATAGTTCTCAGTTTCAATTTCATCTGTACTCGTCCCAAACGATCATCGACGTATTCTACGTTGACGTAATACCCACGGATCACGTAGGCTGTACGCGGCATCCGTCGGATCTGCTTGCACAATTGCAGCGCAAGTGGGTAACGATGCAGAAACCGTTGGGATTATTAACGTAAGGCCGGGCCTCGAATCCGTGCGCGTTAGACGGCCAACGGTACGCTCCGACGAGTCGGACACTCTCCGTTCCCCGACTTTAAATTCGCCCCAATTATTGCACCGTCGAGTTTCCGAGCGTGTCCGTGTTTCGCTTCCTCCGCGGACGGTAAATTAATCGATCGACTTCGTCAGGTTCGGCGTTGCACGAAACGAAGTTTCTACCGGCGAGGCGCAATCGATGCCCCGACCGAATTCACTTCCATTCGTCGTAGTTTTTCATCGGCCACTCCGTTCCGAGGGCAAGGTGACGCAAATGTTTAACTTACTTCCGAGGACGATCGCGGGATCAATCGCAACGTTCACGATTATTCCCGGGTCTGTTTAAGGCGGCGGTCGGCGTCGAGCTTCGATTCGCGATTAATCTGTCGAGGGCTCGACGAAGGGCGGCATTCCGACGAATCGCGAATTAGCGAAGAATCCGATTCAGCGCCGAGGGATTGAGGTCTGGGCACGGGACCCGTTCCGTGTCTTAAGCCGATTCTCATTAAAATGAAAGAGCCGACGGATCTAGCCGTCTCTCGCCCTTACAGCGGGGCAGCTGTTCCACGTGCTGTCAGTGTCGGTCGGTTTGCTCGTTCCTCGAGGAGAAACGCAGCCTTTAGCCTCGAGATAGACGGAGGAACGGTGAGCCAGCGATTTAGTACGCGGAGAAGGAAAAGGTCGGCCGGGATGGACGGGCAGAGAGGCAGGGACAATGTTTCGCGGTGGAAAGAGACACGGCCGGGTAATTAATTAGCGCGAGGTTAATGACTCGCTCGGGACGCGTAGGTGGTGGATTGTAGAGCGGGCAAAAATTGTCGTGCATTAACCCATTTGCTCACCGCGGCTACCACGGAACACGCGTAACGCGGCGACGTTGGCGCTCGATGGACGACGTAGAGCGAAGAAACACGACGACGGGGGTGGACGCGAAAGACGTTGACGAATGGGACGGTTGTCGAGTAAATTTCATACACCTGGTGGTCGTTGCGGGGATCATGAGCCGTCGATTCGTGGCGACCTCGAATTGGGAGCTACTTTTCGTTATTGGCGAAAGCTGAAATCGTTGTTTCCCTTTCACCTTTCTTCAACGAGTTATCGCGAGGTCCGTTTGTTAGGGAGAAGCTCGTTGTCGCGGTCGACGTAACTTTATCCGTGTTGTCGGAGGCAGGATGCAATAGAACAAGATGTTTTCATTCTATCGGAATGTTGTTTTCAATGAAAGCTTGTAAAAACTAGGAACAACGAAACGGATCGACAGCCTGTTAACACGTATGCTACAGCGACGTGAAAAATTCGACACGGCTTCGATCGGTTACTACTCCCCTCGACAGCCTATTGCCCGCTCTAACTGTTGCTAGAGGGATACGCAAATATTTTCACGGTGTTGGGCGAGGGAACGTCGCTGACAGAGAACCGCGCCGAAATTCCACATTTCTGATGCCGCCGTCTATTCATCGGCCGACTAGTTAGCGTAGATGCGCGAGGAACGCGTACTTCGCGAAACCTGCGAACCTGTTTCGCTCGGGGTTGAGCAATCAACACGCTCCAGTAGCGTAGTTCGCAGAAAAACATTGATCTCGCGAAGTCGCTGCGAAATCTCCGTCTGTTTAGCGCGGATACGCGAGATACGCGAAGTTCGCGGGGGATACGGGGAAATCGATCCCCGTGACGAGGTTAAGTAGCCAACTCGATACGGCTGCGCGTAGCACGAAGGAAATACATTGTCCGTGGACATCTCGTTGAAACTCGCCTCCTTCTTACGCTTATCTGCGCGCCGGCATCTACTCAACATAGATATGCGAGGAGCGCAAACTTCGTAACAGTCCGCGGATTCTTTCCAGCGGACTTAAGTAACTTCGCCGCGGATGCCGGTGTAACGCTCGGTATGTTCGTAAAACGTTTGTGCCACATACTCCGGGGAAATAGCATTCATTAACGAGGGCGAGATATTTAATAAGCATGAAGCTCTGTCATCTGACAGGGCAAACATCTCAAGTATCGGTCGTTAATTTTAATGCAATTCATTATTCGTTCATTGAAATCCCGCTGGCCCTTCGGCAAGCGGCTTCTTTTCCATTTCCTTGTTCTTCGTGGAATCTCCCACGGCGGACTATACGATTTGTATACCTTATGCTGACTTTTCTGTGCACGCCTACAGTTCGTCCAGAGCTAAATCAAAAAAGTGGAGTGAGAGCCACCGATCGGCAGGGCCGTAGCACCTTGCCGATGTTGCGTTCTGAGCAATAAGATGCGAAGCTTATGAATTAATTTTTAATTATACTAATAGTTCAGTTACTACTAGTATAGCTATACATTTTATTCAATATTTTAACTATTTGATAGAATTTTAAACCTTCGCGCAGTATTATTCTTGGTTTGTAGTATAGGAATCACTTTCGAAATATAACGCTCATAGAGCTCATGTTTTAACAAACTCTAATGCTCCAACAAGCCAGTTTAAAACAAACTACAATTTTATTTCCGTTACTATTGTTCTATTTAGACTGACGTTTTGTACTTCATGGCAAGTAAGGATGCTTGTCACCTAGCACACTATTTAATTAATAAAAAAAAGAAAACAGACATCTGTATTTGTATTGTAACATCAGTACTTTTTTAAAATTAGAGATATCTATTTTGTAGGTGATCATGTGGAAATTTATTTGAATATCTGACGATTAAAACAAAAATACTTAATTATAAAGTATATCGGTCTCCCCGATATAATTATATCTTGCTAATTTATATATATTTTGTACATATTTGTACAGATATATGTATTATTCCGAAATATTTATTAATGGTTTTGAAACATAATAAACTTTGTATTTTAATTATATGTCATAAATGCCTTACTATAAAAATAAAGATACAATGTGGTCTGATATATATCATGTTTGGTCTCATTTTAATCGTAAGAATTTCAACAATATGTTAGAAATAATATACTTATTTCTATAAGATTGTCAGGTTTACTAAAAGTATGCTTATTCGTTGGAGGTTCTGGGGTAAGTGCCATGGGGTTCATCACAGTCCTCTTACCAAAAGGCATTGCCTTCCCCACTCCGTGGCCAGATCTTCCAGAAACAGATTCCCTATTCTTTAGCAATGTGACGTCAGGTCACTTGCCATACTCAAAGTCTCTATCTCTTGTATATAATAAACCATCCCTCGGCACTCGATAGCTAGAAGGCCCAAGGTGGTCGCCAGCCATCGCCTGCCGACAGGATGTTTGTTTCCATTCATTCACTTCCAATACGTGCAAGGACCACTTTTTTCATTTAGCTCTGGACGAACTGTACATATCTCCGTCGAAGTTTTCATTTCAGTACGAACATCGTTTCTCCTACCCACGATTTCCTTTCTTTCTTTTTCCACCGACAACTACTTAGCGTCGATAATGCATACATCCTTTTCAATAAACTCGAGTAGCAGTGGCACGCGGAAGCATACGGGGGTCTGTCGAAGATTCGAGTGACGAAAAGGGGTAGCGAATGTTCTGGCACGACTGTTGGCAGGACCGCGATCGAGGGCGGGTGGCAGTGGGTGAAACGAGCAGTGGATGCGAGGATAAGGGGTTGCGGGGAGGGGAAAAATGTCTCGGGTAGAATCGGAAAAACGCAACAGGGCGGAAGTACGTCGAACAGATAGCATTGTGCTATGGTGGAGTGGAGACCTCCCTTTGTTGGGGTACCATTCCCTTGTTTGGTGGGGTGGTGGCTCCTCGTACATTCCTCGGCAAAAGTATCGGTGTACAGTTTAGTGCGTGCCTTTGTGTCGTCATGTTTTCCCCTCTGGTGCCCCGTTTGTAATAGAATCGGCCATAGATGAACCGGCCACCGTCACCGCCGATCAACTCGCATGGGACCGCGTTTGTTATATTTTACACGATCGACTTGCAAGGAACGAAATTATGTATTACAGTTTCTAGGATCGCGAGCGATCGTGGGCCAATATCGACGTCACGTGCCACGAGCCAGAGCTAAAGATTCACTTCCGCTCGAACCTCGGTAAACAAGAATCCGTCTGCCTCGTTCTCGTTGCACGGCGGGGTATAATGCTGCGCTCGAACAAAGAACGGGCGCAGCAGATATTTCATGTGGCGCCAAGGGTGAGCCATCACGCAGCTTGTTTCGTGCTATTTAATTACAAATCACAGCGTTCGAACAATGCGTTGCGCAAACCGCGACTCCAACGCAATATCTGATTAGCGATATTGAATCGGACGAACGTTCGTTCCGATCGAAAGGTGGATTTATTACTCGGGGCGGTGGGGTCGCACGCGTGTCCCGCGGAACCTCGGCTCAGCGATAAATCGTAATCGAACGCGTCGCACAATTCCCCGTAATCGTTGTCCATACGATTTTCTTCCATCGTCCGCCCCGTGCCGTCACGATTGTCTTTCGATATTGCCACGACATTCTCACAGGTCGCCGTCAAATTGTTACGTCGAACGTCGGTTTCACTTTTGCCGCGGAGAGTACAGACCCGTGCATACCGCCCACGCATTATCGCACGTACGAATGCACACGGGTGCAGCGGTGTGCGGTGGTGTGCCTGCGTGCGCGCGTACGTAGCTGGTTGCAGATGCAGCGGGATGACACACACGTGACTGAACGAGGATTTTCCCCGTCCCTGCGTGGTGGATTCTCGGTTCTCGCTCGAGAGATCGCATAGATGCACGTGCTGCCTCAGCTACACGCGTGTTCCCCGCGTCTCTTGTACAGAGATAGATTGATAGATAGTTTAATGCACCCTGGGAATCCGGTCCCCCCCTCTACAAGATCAACTGCGCCGGCATGTAGCAGTGGTAGCTCCCGGACGAGAATGCAGCAATGAGTGTACATGGCGAGGAGATATCGTCGCTTAGATAACGTTGCTGAAAGATAACAGCATAATTGAAAGTGAGACGTCCGAGGGATGGTGCGCGGTCGTTTACTTCATTGACGTTTCTGGATTTGCGTGGCACTTGGATGATAATGAGGCACGGAAGAGGGTTTGATTAATCGTTGATTATTAGATGCCCGTCCCGGCGAGATCTGTTAATTGAGTGCTCGGAAACGATAGATAGGCGGAGCCGGTGGATCGAGAATGTTTGGAAACGGCGAATCGACAAGGGTTCGGAGGTGAACGAGAGGAGCTTGATTACAATTTTATGATTTTCGTGATACACGCATTAGATAATTCTCGGCAATTTATTTTTCCTCGAACTGCGAATTCTTAGAAAGCAACGGAGAAATACACGGTACGAACAGAAATTGCTGTATGCGCCCGACATATGATCAATTTTATGAGACAATCAGTGGCAAGTGCCGCCAATGAAATTGGACAATCGTTGACTTCATCGAGCATACATTCGAAGTGAAATCAAGGTACGATATGCTTTGAAGTTAGATCACAATATAGATGCAAATTCCATTCGATATTTATGAATTATTTCATGTTCATATTCGCATAACCACGAAAGCGTAAGCGTTCGATTATATTGAACGTTCCTCCACATCGCAGCGTGCACCGTCTAAAAGGGATTATAGACGACGACGTGAAACGAGTTGCCAGACATTGTTTCCATAATTTATTCTTCTGGCGATCGACACTAATAGCAGTCAGTAGCTGGTATTAATGGCCGCGACGATTAGATAACGCGGCCCCAGATAGCGATGCATTCGAACGTAAGATGACAGAAACATGGCCGTCCCGCGGAGAAAGTGTGTATAATTATTAGGTTCGTTAGTACCGCTCGGTCGTTTTCCGTACTTCACGATCCGCTGGCTACGTACTGCCGTAACGTCGTTGTTATATTTCCTAATCACTGTTGGGAGTCCAGCCTTATTAGCTTTTCCGCGGCCGATCGGTATCACCGGGAATCGTCAGTCCCGCGTCGTTTAGTTCAATTTAATACCATTCCGCGGATCAACGACGTTCGCCGTTCCCTTATTTCACCCCTTATCTTTTGTTCCGCGTTATACCGCCGTTCGTTTCGTTTTATTCACGATCGCAAGCGAGACGCGGTGTTCCTCGCGGGCCAGCCACCCGGTAGCCCCGGATTCCAGAAAACTGGCTGCCCGACGCGAAGAATTACGCCGGCGAGGATAACGGCGTCCGAAAGATAACGTCCGCGTCGAAAATAGGACAGCAGAACGGCGACGTAACGAGAAAGTGTAGCGGGCAATTATCGTGGCCGTTCGCGATCCAGAAACGTCGGCTTCCTCGACGGTGGCTGCGGGACGTATCTGTTCAACGATCGACCTTTCGAAAGCACGAACGAGAGGAACGCGAAATTCTGCGACACGTGCACGATTCTGTGCGTACGCGGTGGATTTAGACGTTTGCTCAGCGGTCACTCGACGTACATATCCCGTTTAGCCGCGGCTGGGCTTGGTGAACACGTGCCGATCGTAGCGCGGGACAAGCAAGCGCTAAAATGGTCGTCGTTGGATTAAAAAGGTGTGCAGGGGGGCGTGATACTCGGATCGATGTGAACAACGATTTCACGACACGATAAGACGGGAAACAAAAACGTAAAACTCGACGCGAAAGTTCTCGCGAACAATCATGAACCCCGGCGGTTCAACGATCACGTCGCCGCGCCCGAAATCCGAAACTTTATCCCGCCGCGGCGAACCTTCGAGAAAGGTGCAGATCGCGGAAAGGGGTGGTCGGAGGAGAAAAAAAAGAGGAATAGAGAGAGTGAGAGAGGGAGAGAGAGACGTACACGGGCACGCGCAGCTGAAAGGCGTTAACCGTCCAACGGAAGGTCGGCGTGGCAGGGTACGGAGACCAGCGCAGAATATCGACGGAAGACCTCAGAGCAGAGAGGTGTTTCTCCTCGAAACGAGACGTAATAACGATCCCTTGCCACACCGTGGTCCTTCCTACACCGCTTCCTCGAGTATACGCGGATAGTCTCGAGACATTGGCTCGGTCGTGCAATAACCGACACTCCTATGGGGCAATGTGCGTTCACGACGGAGACAGGCAGGCAGGCACCCCGGAACACGGTTATTGTGGCCGAGATTTACGATAGCGCGGGGATAAAGTGGTAGGTATCCGTTGGGAAATGACGCGAATTCGCGACACAGGGTAAATAGGGGTTAAAGAATCTTTTCTCGGGGGGGGGGGGGGAGAAGAGGTACGGTTGGATTGAGATTCGTTGTTCATGGGATCATCCCCGCCTCCCCCCTTTGGATCAAGCTGGACGATAATCTCCGGGTATGCCGGTGCATACCTCACCTCTTGCCATTGGTTTTCGATTATCCAGCTTTCGCCGTGGGAACCCGAGATACATACGTTCAAGACGAGCCTGTGTACGCCATTGGATATTCGTGTCTGTTTCGACCCACGGACGATGGCTTCAAGCTCGTAAATTTATCGGTTATATTGCAATTTTATTCTCGTCCCCCTCTGTGGTTCGCGGGAGAGTCACTGCAGCTGGGCTAGGTAGTTGAAAAGCTTCTGTTTCGACTTTTCGGTGTCACGCTCCTTGCGGGGCAAGGCGATTGAAGGTACTGCGGGAATTGTATATGGACGTGGCTGTAATTGGCCGGACTTCTTAATTATGGGTATAGACTGACGAACAGATAGCATTAAACTGTGTCGAGCATTCTTTCATTTATGCTCGCTAAATTTCGCACGAAGGTAGGGCAAGTAATTAAATTCAGTTTGCTAGAAAGTAATATAACAGCTCCTCGCAGTGTTACGTTTATGTCAGTTACGCTTTAATCGGGTACGCTACGTTTCTTGCACGTCAATCTCTAAAACACGTTCGTCCGTTTCGTAAATAACAAGTGGCAAGCGGCGAACCGGACAACAATCACCCAGTAATCGCGGCACGCTCTTCAGGAGCGCGCACGTCCATAAGAAGGCGTCGCGAGAGGATCCTCGTGCGTTCTATGCCACCGTGTCGAATAATCTTGATGCGTGCCTCGATTCTGGTTGCGTTCGAAACGCGATCGGAACAAAAGGTGGCGGAACGCTGGAACGATCTTTCGTTTAATGGTCGGGATGTCTAATCGTCGAACCCGTCGAAAGAGACAAAGGGTCGCTTTTGCCGTGCGCAGCGTCAAATTATATTTTCGAGAAAGGGCGGCATCGATCGGTCACACGGCCGGCCGTATCTTTCATTGTCATCGGGCACGCCGGGGGCAGAGGGGGCGAACGGGGTCGGTGAATTCGAAGTTATCAGGGGATGCATTTATCAGTGTACCAGCTAGGAGGTGTAATTGTTTGGCCGGCTGAGTGTCATTCCGATAGTGAACGGTCAACGAAGTTCGTGATTGCAATGCCGTCCTGCCTCTCTGCAGATCGAAGGGAAGATTAATGCGCTTTATTGTCGGCGTGCAAATGCGAGCGCGGACAAAAGGGACGATGAGCAAAGCAAATTGGGATGTATTGAATTACTCGGTTCCTTATCATACGGCTGAATTCGCGCGAGTCTTTCGGCGTGCCGGTGCACGGTGCGTCTTCAATTTACACAGCAATGACCAATTGAGAAAAATTATAAACGGGATTTAAATGACAATGCCGCGACTGGTCACCGTTGTCCACCGCGATCGACCTATTGTACAATTAGGGGCGAGCCTCGAGGGTGGCGGCGCGGCGAGTTTTGCGGTGGGCGAATTTAAGGTACGCGATTTCGAGTGGCTATTCTTTTAGAAATGAACTCGGCGCGGATAAAAGTAATTGATACGAACGATACAAAACGTACTTACACCGTGGGTATCGTCGTTCGTATTTTTTCGACATTGCAGCGCCAAACGGCGGAGAGAACGGGTAGCGCGCGCGGAGTAAGTTGACGCTTTTTTGAGTCGGTTGGCCGAGGTTAATCAATCGAGCGGTAAACCCAAAACAATTGCATCTCGTAAGTAGTATATCCTGCCGGCACGGCAAGCCAGGCAATCCACCAGAAATTATCCCCCGTTTCCGGTGGCAACTGCTTTGGAATAATACCAGCTGCGCTCGACGACCGAACGATCGTTAATTAAATTCCTGGAAATGGTTATTTCGTCGTCGACTAAATAATATTCGTCGGCAAAGGTGGGCGAATTATATATATTTCGACGCGGCGAAACGACGCGATGAAAAGCGCCCGCGTTGACAAAATGCATTCCTTTCGAAGCAAACTTCTAATCTATTCTATATCATTTTAATTATCCTTTTTTTTTTGTTGTTTTTAATTTTCAACGTTCGCTCGCGCGTCTGCTGTATTTCGCGTCGCGATAAAATCGTTGTTTATATGTTTCATCGAATCCAGAAGGTCGGTACGGCCGAAAACGAAGCGCAGATAGGATTGACGATGCATGGAAATTAAATAAAAACTGACTCCCATAGGGGATGACGCAGCTTTTGGTGTTCTGTCCGTGGGACGAGGTAATGCAATAGAAATTATTCCTCGTTTCCAGTCACAGTCGAGCGGAGGAACACGCGACGCGCTCGATAAACGAATGGCATTACGTTCTCGCTGTTTCATCGTGCTTGTCAAGTTTTGCGACTGTATTAGCCGCGATGCGCTCGAATGAACGCTTCATGCACTACAAATCCCCCTTGTACAAGCTGTTTCAGAAACGGAGTTTTAAGCGAACTACTGGACACGTCATTTATTATTCTCCTGGTCGACTTCGTTTATTCAAGATCTTGGTGCTTAATCGTGCACTCGCAAGATGCTTCTCTTACGTACAATGTATTGTAGTCAATTGATCTAGAGTGCAATAGTAATTTTTTTTTATTTCCGTTAATATTTCACCATCTTTCTGCATCTTTGTTAATGCTTTCGAAACGAGAATTTGTGAGAATACAGCGGACACTTTTGCGGCGCGCGAAAGATACATTGTTATACATAAGAAGGAAAACTCGCGACTTTTGTTTTTATTTTGACACAGCCTGTACTTGGAATCCGTCGGATATCGCTGTCGTTTCGTTCGAGAAGACACACTCCGTCGATAACATTTTCCATCGACAGCTCGCGGTAATGTCCGACAAATCGATATTCGGTGCGGCTCCAGGTTTGGCTCGAGGGCACGACGAGCCGGCAAGCAGCTGCCACGAGGGGCTGCGTATCGTGGTCAGGGTGAAAAGGGGACGATGTATCGTTGCGTAGGGTACGGTTCCGCCCTGCGTGTGTTTTCGACGTCATTGTCTCGGAAACGGCGAACTGGATTAAATTCGATTTCCCTCTATCCGATAGAAACACCGGCGACCAGCCTTTTTTCGGCGTTACTGTGCATGCCTATAATCGATAGACCCGATCCGACTCGTACAATCGAAAGACGAATTTTTCGCCTTTTTTTCTCTCGCGAGAACAGCCGGTTATCGGATTATCGAGCTCCTCCGTCGGGCACTTTATCCGTTCTCGATATTTTTCTCATTTCGATCGAGCAACGAGCGTGGATTAACGACATATCGCCCGGCCAACGGGGAGAGTGCACGCGAGAAGAGGCGAAGCGTTTTAAGCACCCTCCTACGCGTATCGGGGAACATAGGTACGGTTTCGACAAGCCTATACACCTGGCGTCTGTGCTTCGCGGTCGTAACGAAAGCACCACTTTCAGGCTGCACTTTCGATCCGTTATTTATGGTTTATCCGGCCACCTCGGCTAGTCGAGCTGGTTTCCCGAAGCGTGTATCTGGTTTTTCAGCGGGCGGCCGTCTATCGCACGGTTTGCAGGATAATTACAGAGTGGTCTCTTCTTGTTAACGAGAATGTGGGAAAAAGTATCGTTGCCGGGTCGACGATATTTATCTTTTCAAATATGCACACGCTTGTTGCCGAACAAATGTTTCTTCGTCGTGGTCGAACACGTTTAATATTCGAGTTTGCTTATCGTTTAGTTATTGCTTGCGTCTGTTGCAGCTGGCGTCGCTACATTTGTACGCAAATAGGCGAAGATTGAATACAGCAGACCAGGGGTGTGTGAATCGCGTGCGAATATATTATGCTGTTACATGGGAACGTACAAATGAAACGAATATTTTTCTACCATTCGCGAATTACTTCTCGGACGCCGAGTCTCATCTCTGTATCCATCCTGTAAAGTGCACCGACTGACCGTCTGTACCTACATTAACTCGTCCCGGTCCGCGTAAACCGATGTAAGTGGCCATTGTTCTGATGGTGATTCATATTTCAGTGTTTTCAAGAACTCGCCTCGTTTTAGCGGCGGTCGTTTCTCTTCATTTCGCCGGAATTCGTGCCACCGCGGTCCTCCGTCGTTCCTTCCTTATTAAGAAACTGAGGCGACGCTCGGCCAAGCTTCACGCCTTTACGTTTTCCAATTTTCTCCGTTTATATGAGAGGAAGAGGGATTCTCGTATCGTTCGGCCGCTAAATTTCTAGGACGATCATCCCTTCGATGGTGGCAATTTGTTGTGTCTGATCGCAAAGTCTTGCGGTTAAACAGCAACCACGGCTTGCGAATATCAGCTTGATTCAACCTCGCGTGCCGAGGTTCTGAAAGACTGTTAGGTCTAGTAATCGCATCGTGCAACGAATGTCGACGCGAAAGATTGTCGCGACCAATCGCCACGAAATTCCCGTCGTTACTGATGTCGCGCGGCCTTTTTTCCCTGGATTTTATCTCGAACGTTCATTAAATTCGCGTTAAACGCCAGAATTTACAAGTTCGAAGTCGCATTATCGCGGTTCGAAGAACGCGCCACGATCAACTGCGTTTACCGATTTGGTAATCGGCGCACGGCGAATCGTATATTAATACTGATTTAACAGAACCATTAATCGGCACAACGTTAAATAAATTTCTTTGAACGCACAAAGCTAATATTTCGTAATATTTCCGTTGAATCATATTTTCCAATTGCCGCGGGTATAATCGATGCACTCCGAAGACACGAAATAAATAAAATGTTCGGTCGAGTATTAAGCAACGCATTTCATTAAACTAAAAGTGTACCATTTCCACTAATTAAACCATTTAATTTTCCCGAGTACATACTGCAATACGGTCGATATCATTTTAACGTTCCATTAATCTAATTTGATAAGTGATAATTAATATTTGTTATCAAGTCGGTCATGACACCACAATTATAATACAGCGTGCTAAACGTTCAACGATTTTTTTTACCAAAAAACCAATTCGCTCTGACGGCCGAGCTTTCATTTCATTCGATCCGATGCGAAATTAATACCAGCTCTTCCGTGCGCCCGCGGACCGGATGATATTTCGACAGGTAGCGTTTTCAAGTCGACCGGTCTCAGGTGGCAACATCGCCCCCGTCGTCGGAGATTTATCGAGCTTATGTTAACGAGTTGGACGTGCTGGCGCGAGACACGGCGTTGATCTCGAGAGGCAAGGATCCTCCTTCGGAATAGGCGAACGCTTTTTGCGAGAGGATTTTTGGAATGCCGCTTCTTTGTCGGGCACTCATGAATTTCTAATCCTCGGACGCGTTCCTCTTTTCACGCGAGGCCAGTAAAGGGCTTTGTCAGCCCCCGCTGGCTGTCTCCTCGGTGTTGCTTTTTAGGCGGCGCTCAACTCCCGTTGAATCGGGAATTTTCAAACGGTAATTGCATATTTAAGGGGACGGATAAATATTTTCGCGGACGAGACTGCTTGAATTTCCACCAGTTCTTGCGAACGGAGGAATGCTGGACCCGCGTCGGGATGTACGTATCGACTTTTTTACCCCGCGCCTGCCCTTCGGTTGATATATTTCAGGTTACGTGAATAATTAAGAGCAACAGCAGAATTGTGTTACAGCGGCGAATTTCGACAAGGTGAAATATTATTGCGCAACGCGTCTATTCTTAAAGTATTACAGTTCCGAGGGAAATTGTGACAAACGAGTGATCCCTCTATTCATCCTCCCGATACCGCCTTTGTATTTGGGAGGGGGGGGGGACTATTCGTCAATGAGATATGTCACTGAAAAGGATAACGGATATTCTATGCGGGATATTAATAATATTCGCAACGGCCCAACTTCGTTCAATCCGCAAGGTTCCTGGAAATGTATAATATGTTACATTCGGCGGTGACTGAACGCAACACGTCCGGCAATTACTGGCACCACTCCGTTCTCGATTAGACTCTAATGTTGGTAATAACAGTTGGCGAATAATATTTTAATCGCAGCTCCCCTGTACAAGGAACGCTGCGTTTCGCGCACGTGTTCGCTACCTGGCAACTGCAAAGCGGATTAATATTTCGCTCTGCTCGTCGTCGTATGCGTTAATCGTCGATGTGCGCGGGTCTAATGAGCGTTTCGAGGTATCTCGTTAGCGAAACTCGCGAGCTTTGCAGGCCGAAAAAATCGCGGGTGCAATTTTTTCTTTTGCCAAAAGCCCCGTCCCCATTTCGCTCGTACGAATTTCTAATATTTTGCTTTTCGCGCAAGGCGGTCGTGTTCAAAGGTTTCCAACGCTAACGACAAGTGAAGCGTTGCAATCGGTTGCACATCGAGATGATCGAAGATCGTTCGTTGGAAACTGTGTGCGTATTTCTATTACATTTTTGCCGGGCAGGTACATAAGAACAGTTTGCTTAAAGAATCAGGATGCTCGGTATCAGTTTGAAATCGACTATCGTCGTGGTTGGCCATTGTCACGGTGGGCATTTATTATAGAAGTCGTAAGGCAAAGGGTTGGAAACACGGCCTCCGCGAACTCGACTGTGAACATTGTTACCTTTCGATGTCTGGATATTTTCGCAATACCCTCGTTCTCCGTTCATTACACACCGAGCAGAAGCGATCGTGGATCGAATTTCTCGCCTTGCACCGTGAAAAGCTGACGTTTAGTGACACGCCTACGGTACGCAGATATGGAAAGCAGCCGAGCACACAGCGCAAAAGTCCGATAGCGTGCGGGGAAAGAAAAGAAATCCACTCCCTGTAGAGAGCAGCCTGCGTCATGGACCAGTTTTATTCATTTTTTAGTCTACGAGCCTCTATCTGCCTCTTGCTCGCGCGGGCTGCCCGAAGTTCGCCAGAATGCAAATGCAAGACTCCTGCTATCGTGTTTCACGTATGCCACGGTACAAGAACTTCCAGGGGGATTCGAATTAAAATTTTCATATCTTCCTTCGGGACATCTGCGAGATCCGCCCTGCTCCGTTTCGAGGGGGATCACTTTGGGCGTTCGTCGGAGAAACGGGGAATTCACTAGCCGCGGAACTTCCACGAAGACATTTCACGCTGTGCCCGTGAAACAGTGGGTACGGGAAAGAAGCGTTCAATTTATTATCAATTCGTTCCAAAAGAGAAGCTGTATCAAATCTGAACTAACCAAAAATCAATTGCGATTTTATAGCGAACGGAATTTGAATGTTATGCTAAATGTTCGCTCCGCATCGAAAATCGAACCGCGCCCTCGAATCGTTGCAAATCTTCCCCGTGCCCGTCACTCCTCTCGCGATACTTTAAAGATCGACCAGGCCGAGGAGAAACAGGTGACAGAAAAGAAAGGAAAGCTATTGGCCTCTCTGCGCTCCTACGCGGAAGGCGTCCACACGGCTCAACGTTGGAATCGGTCTTCTGTGCCTTCGAAACCAGTCGCGATTCTCTCGCAACTCGTCGCGTGCTCTCTTTAAGGCGACGTCCAGCTCGGAGGCGTTGGAGGCTGGCCAGCGAGCGACCGTCGCGACGCGTCGCCGCCGTAGGGAGAAAAAGGGTCGAACGAACCACGACCGACGATATACGTTCGCTGGCTTTCGAACTCGTCAAGAAACCCAAACGAGAGGAGCGGGGACGAACGACGGCGAGGGACGCACCGTCGACGGAGGGGGATGGAAGAGGAAAGTCGAGAATCGAGGCCGGAGGAAATCGCCGGTGGACCAGTTTTTCCCCGATGCCTCGATATCGCGAGCAATTTGTTACACGGATAGCGGCGACTTCGTTCCTACAGTCCGTTCGTGTAACGCCGTGTGTTTCGCACGCGTTCTCGATCGACGATCTTTCGCACGATCGAGTGGGACGCGTTTTCGGTAGGGTAATGCGTTTGGAAACGCGTGACGTGTCATTCGTGCGTCGATCGACGGAAGGCGAGCTTCCAGGTGTCGAGTAATTGACTTCGCTATCGGTGAGCGCAATTTAACGCGCCGCTGAAGACACAGATAGGAGACAGAGGGATTCGTAAGACGGGCTGGGTACAACTTCGAGTGGGAAATTGCGACGCTAGACGAACCGCGAGCCGCTTGGAAATTCGAGAGACAGCGGGTGTCACTTCGAGCTCGATGTCGTGTTTTCGTTCCGGTGTACGTCGCGAGCAGAGATTCGAATGCCGAGAGTTGCTTGTTATTTTTCTATTGCTTACCTGTGCCTTTCGAACGGGTCCTTGAGGCAACTCTTTTTCATTTGGAAGATGGAACTTTACGACCTAGGTGTGTCTACGTAATTCGAAAGGGAGCAGGGTGGATTCAAATGAAATTACTATATAAATTGTATTTCTGTGCAGTGGAATACCGTATTTACTGCCGCGCCTTTCATTTGCACCCTAAACGAACGTGGAAGGAATCGAAATTTTCGCGTTGAGAGGCAAAAATTGTTTTCCGTTGAAGTGCAGAAGCTGATAAATTTTTATACACGTCTTCGCGAATATTTCAATTATTTCGATCCTCCTTCGCCGTCGCGGTGATGTATATTTTCGAACAATAACGTCAGCCAGATAGCAATAACGAGAGCCGGATGACAATAACGCGGGGATAATTCCCGAATTTAGATGGGCCATTGACAAGGATTTAGTCCTGGCCAGGCGTTATTGTCCGGGCGATCCTGCGTTCCTTCTATCACGCACGTGAATACACGGGGCGGAAACTAAGACGGTTAATCAAACGATAAGCACGTCTGGAACTGATCCAAGCGACATTCCAAGCTGTAACATCGCTGCACACATTATTCGAGACAAACAGGGATTCCATACGTTTCGGTTTTCAACGACTTCGCCACGGAAACGGGCATTATTATGGCCTGCCCCCCCCCCCCGATATTTTCATCGATACTTTATTGGAACGCGGATCTATGCACATATAGTTCCATCGGAGAGATCAGATTGATTCGAAGCAACGAAGTTCTGGCCGCGAATTTAATCATGAATCTCACATTGGCCAAACTCTATTTTCGGCGGGGCTGTTATTTTAGACCGCTCGTGCGACTTCTTCTTGTTTCACGGGTAGGGACGTGCTTGACGCGGAATCCTGTCTCCGACGGACAAATTCGGGGAAATGAATTTTGTCACGCCACGTTTTATTTTCGAACGCGAGAAACGGTACGAAGGCGATGGATATCCAGACGCGATATTTTCCCAGAGATTTCCCCGCCCGTCGAATAAAATATACCCTCGAACCGAAGTAATTTCTCGCGCTCCAATTTTCTTCTGTTGGCCGTTCGGGATCACTTGTGGCAACATAATCGTTAAGCGGGACCGGTTCCTCGGGGGGTATTTATTTCTTCCATCGGAATGCGATAACCGACGTAATTTCTTACGAAGATCTTATTCGAATTTCCTTCGAAGTGTGCACTGCCAGGACCGCTGCCTCGCCGGGGCGACGAGGCAACCCTGCCGATAGCAATAATAATGGACGCAATAATATGGATAATACTGGTGGTAATTACTGTAATAATAGGGGATAACTATAATTACGCGAGAACGCGAGATAAGCGGCAATGTGAGAAACGTTTATTTCTTTTCGTGATAAGGGGAGAGGAAACCAATTAACTATATCGGGGAGGGGGGGGGGAGAACAATGAATGAAGGGAAAAGGGAAGTTGATGGCGAATCGTTTTCGTAAGAGGATCTTCGCTAAATAGGCGATAATGGGAATGCATATCCTTGTTGCGATGCAAATTGGACGCGCGAGGCCGCGAGAGCCTCGACGCCACGAAAATTAGCGCACTCCGTCGCCGGAGCGTACGTTCAGCTCTTTTGAATGTTGCGGCAGGGCAGAATAGCTTTTCTCGGAAAGGTCGTTTTGACTCAGCATCGCGGCGGAAGTTGAAATGGACACGTGGACAAAAATAAGTCCGATGTGTAACGTCGAGTGATAATTTCGCTCGAGTAGTGTTATCGCAGAGACGTTTCTGATTAAGAAATCAAGTGGCGCAATCGTAATTATTATTACATATATTAGTGCGTAAACTAAAATATAATACGCACCAGTTCCATTAATTACCAACAGTGGAACACATTTCCAAATCACAGCAGAATTTCCATTTTCCCTCGCCGACATAATTACTAAAAAAAAGAAACCTGGAAGCCAGCGGGCTCACTTCCCGCGGGACAAGTTCCCCCCGTTAACCGAACCTCGTGCAATCCGCGAAAGTCTCTTCAAAACATCTCCGGTGGCGAGAAGAAAAATGACGTTGAACCGCGCCGCGCCTCTGAATGCAAGGGGACGAACGGACGTGTATCGCCCAATCAGAACGAACGAAACGAATGAACAAAATCCGAGACAATAAACCGCGGCGCGCACTCCAACTAAATTAAAACCCCTAACGAGCTCCCGCCAAAAGCGGCCATCAACAAAATTCAAATCATCCCCGCGGCGGCTCTCTCGCGCGCTCCTCTAATTAAAGAACTTTACGACGGGCGTATCGGTGACGGCCGCGAGTGCTCGCGGCGCTAACGAAGATATCGCGGGCCGGATCGCGCGTCCAGAAATACGAGGCTCGAGGATGAAAGCGCGCGACCGCTTGTAACGTTGCCCGCGAGAGAAGAAAGAAGAGAGGGACCGGTGCGGCGACGCGACGCGACGCCCGCCAGAACGCGGAGATTCCCCGATGCTTCGAGGAAGCTTGGACGAGGACGATTTCTGTCGATGCAGTTAGCGCCGGTTAGCGGAGCTCTTCGCCTAGCGCTTCCACCGCGCTAACGAGCGCCGCGGAGGAGCAACGGCGGCGGCCGCACGACGCGATGCAAAGAATCGCGGGAGGGAAAGGGCAATGCCGGAGAGCAGAGGGCAGCCGTGTTACGAGGAGAAAAAGAGCGGCGGAACAGGCGAGTGGCAAAGAAAGAGAAGGAGCTGCAAAAGTGTATGTATGGAGAGAGGCAAGAAGCGGAGGGACTGGCTCAGAAGCGAGCGAACGTCGGCAAGATAGGAGGCGGCAGCCAGCAATTACTAGCTGGAATGTCTGGGAACGCGTGGGACTCGATCCTAAAGGCCCGACCACGACAAAGTCCCGTGATGCCACTCCGCGGGCCCCTCTTCAGCATCCGTGAGGCCCCGACTCAGGCCAAGGCTCTACCGGGTGACCACAGGGAGAAGCAACGAGATCGTTATCGCTCGGCTGATCGTTGTTCGAAAATTTGTTCGGTCGATGGGTGGGTTCGGCTTGGGAGAGTTTCCTTGGTTGCTCGAAGGTGGGGCTGGGAATGACGCTTCGTCGGGAGGAACGGAGCGGCATTGCTCGATGATTTAATGCCAACGGGGTCGATTTTGTCCCGCGGTATTCAGCGTCGATTTTTCGATTGATACATATAATAAGCGGACGAGATTCATTTCCGTCGGGGCTCACTTTTCTTTGCGTTAATCGTTGCGCTTTTCTTTTATTATCGCGTTACGTGCTATTGGCGACTCGGAAGATATTATCAAACAACCATCCATCCTCTATAATGATATCGATCACTCGACTCTCCTTTAACGCACAAAACAACCCCCCAAAAAGTTCTAGCGTAGAAAGTCAAGGAACCAGGAGGCAACCAATTGTAATTGGGTGTCGCAAATTCCACCCCGTTCCAATGCACGATCCCGCAACAATTCGACCCCTAACGCACCAATCGGCCGACCAATCAAATTTTCATCGCGCTCATTCGGAACTCGATTTCCCCGATACGCTATCGCGGTTAATACGTCGCCAGGTAAACAGAATTCTGCGCGTCGACGTCCTATCCGGTCCGATCGCCGAGTCGTTCCGTCGAGTTGTAATCGGCTCGAGAGACGCCGGGGCGCGTGAATTATTTGCCGCGCGAACACCGGTCCTTCTGGCTGGAACGCCGATTGCGTGGAAAGTACGCTTCCCGTCGGTGGCTCGATAGACCGCGCGGTCGCGAGCTCGTTATATAATTCGAAGGCCTGCCCGTCGGCTGTAGGGTCGCCGGTATGCCTACGCAATCGACGGTAACGCGAGCGATGTTTTATGCCGATCGTTCAACATTATCGCACCGAAGTGCGCGCTCGCGGCTCCTCTCGAGCGTTCGTTTCGTTCCGCGTACGCGCGAAATACCTTGGCCGACGCGATCCGCATTTTTACGAAGGTGATCGACACGGGTAAGGCACGTGTGTGTCGTCCGGGCACGGCGCGCTCGTTTAGCGCCACCGGTTTTCCAGTCGCTGGACGCGATCTCGCTTCGCGCGAATCGACGTCGTTCGCGTGCAAACCAATCGAACCGGCCGACGGAGATATACGCGTACATTGTATAATATGCAAGGCGCCGCGCCGGCCTGTCGTCGGCGAACGATTTAATTTTCTCGTTCAATTATGTTGGAAAAGGTTGGCGATTGCGATCGCGCGAGAAAAAGCTACCCGTCCGGGCTCTTTCCCTCCGCTCTCGCCTTCCGTGTTCGGCGGCTTATCAACGGCGCCGGGTGAGATCGGCGGTGCAATTTCTCGCGAGATCGAATTTCGTTGTTCGTCAATGTCGTGGCCCCACGGATAGCCGAGATTCAGCCCCATCTCAAGATGAGAAATTTGGGGAATCCCTTTGTCGCGGTGCCGTACGTTACCATAGAGTGGGTCGAGATTACCTAGCGGCTCTCGAGTGACCATGAGAAATTGCTTGCTCGGGATGTCGGATAATCACGAACACCCTGTACGTGAACCGGCAGGATTATGCGACGTTGTGCATATAGATACTGTAAACTCTCTTCTCCCCCCCCCCGACTTCATCCCTCCCCCCCCTCTCTCTCTCTCTCTCTTTCTGTCGGTTCTATCCGGTTGTCCTCGAGTCTGCTTCTATGCGTGTCTCCCTTCGGCTCTCTGTCTCTCTGTGCATCACGTCGACCGCCTCCCTCGCGTATCGTCGTCTCACAAATCTTCTCTTGTCTCATCTGTTACACCCTGAAATACTGGGACGTAATCAATGAGGGGAAGAGAGAGGTCTGGGCTCGTGTCTCACCTGGCAGCGCGTATTTGTGTAGGAAGCCTGGGAGGTCTTGAACTGGAACGTGCGCGGTCGCGTCGCTCGTCGTCCGAGGGGTAAAGCGAACGCCGGATATTAGGTGTACGAGAGTCTGAAGGGTACTCGGTGACGTCGTTTCTTTTTCGTCCGAGTCCGCCCAAGACGGGGTCCCGGATCGTTTCGCGATCGTATATCCTTCGCCGTTCCTTGGAGTATCTTGTGATAGATCATCTGGCGAGTCGTGGAATACTGTTCCGCAGATTGCTCGGGGAACACTCCGGCTATCGTGAAATGTTTAGCGTCGCGACAAATTATTGACGAGGCATTATGTGTTACTTATAGTTTCCGCGCTGCCCTTTGCAAATCTCTCAACGTACATTATAATAGTATTATTGTCGTGATCAACGATTTGCCTCAGGTGAATCATATTCCAACAATTAAGCCTGCAATTAACCCGGGATACATGCACGAACTTTTCATTGCGCCGTAAAAGAGGAGCCCAATCACTCCAGCCGTCTAAATCCAATCAACCCGAAACCGGCGTTGCAGTGCTCGAAAATGCCGTTCCCCGTGCGATTCCTCTTTTTCACCTGTACCGGCCAATCAGCTTTGCATCTGCCTATTCGGGGCCACCCCGTTCGTGTCTTACCGAGAAGCTAACAATCGCGAGGGGCGGATAAAACGGGGGTAGAAAAAAACAAAAAAGAGGAAAAACTCGGGAAATCGATCGTTCCAACGAGGCGGTGTTTTTCGTTCCGGACCGGATATGACCAGTGGCGAGCAGCGATACGGCGGTGAAATAAAAAATAGAACGAAATAAAGACATAGCTGGACAATTGCACGGCACGGCACAGCGGGGGCCGTAACTTTGACCAGTTTCTATCGCGGATCGCGCCGCTTGATAGATGGCCTCGTAAACGGCGTCGAAGTTGCGCTTCAATTTCACGCGGACCGCGTGGAAATCGCCGCACATCCGCGGAACGGATTCGACGCATCCACCGGGGAATTTATCTTCGCGCCGCACGCTTCGTCGAAACAAACAACGCTTAGGCGGTCGCCGAAAAGTCGATGGCCCACTTTATACAGGAGGAAAGAAGCGCGGGGCTCGCGGAAAATCGCGGGCTTTATTTCGGGGGCGCGCCACTTAATCGTGTCAACGAGACTGTGTTTTCTCGCGGTTTTTCTTCTCGTCTGGGAAAGGTCGGCGTCTTTTGTGGGAACGTTAAGAGCTGGCCAACGAGCACTCCGGCTGATGCACACTTTGTGCGCTCCTTCGGCGCTCTTCAACTATTTCCTCGCTGGTCTGCGGGTGTACTAATACAATAGCACTGATAGAAATATCATGTGAAACGATTTGCATTATCGGTTTCGATTCGCGATGCGATCGAAGAGCCTCGAATTCATCGTACAAGACGAGACGCTGTACGGTGGACAATTAGGTATCGAGCAATTAACGCGACCCTAGGAGGCTCCCACGTAAAAATTGCGGCCGCTTACCGGAAAGAATTAAGGAGCGCTTAAAGAGGTAGCCGCGGCGAGGGTAACGAGTTCTGGGTGGGGATGTGTAAGCGGCTTCGAGGGACGAAACAGCTCGTGGAAGACTGCGAATCGTTCCGTAAGTGCATCACGGAGCGGGATAAAGTTTAATCTTTCGCGACGCAACCGATCGGGGCGCAACTTTTCCCCCGTCTGGAAAGGAATCGCGGGGACGGCGGGATTGGCCGAGAACGCGTGGAGTTCGGCCTGCATGAATTATTCAGAGCAGCCGGCGAGAGGAATGAAACCGATTCTCGCGTTAAACGTTCGATGACGATACTTGATCCGCCGGCGTTATACGCGCCCGTCGCTTGTTAACTTCGTTATTTTATTCGCGTCCTCGCGCGATTAGTGTGGGGCCGAAGGAATAAAGCAGCGTCGTCCGTATTTCGTATGGCCGTTAGTCTTTTATGCTCTTGGATTATTCGGAGAATGTGTTGGAAGAACGCTTTTCCGCAGATTGAACTCAATATATTGCGATTAGCTTCGTTGAGTAGATTTAACCCGTTCCGTGCCAGACCGATTTTCTTTGACTTAAACTGTGCAGCTGTTACGTCGTGTTAGAACAAAAATGTGTACCCCTTCTGTACTGCATGATAAACGTTATACCCTTTTCTTGATAATAATGATTATTGCGATCTGATGAATAAACAAAAAAGTTGGTCTTGACAGCGTGCTACGCATACGACCCGCTTATTTAATTTTTGCAAGGTTTGTTCTTGTAATGTTATTTGCGCTTCACGATTGTAATGCCAGTTTTCTGTTCGTGATTTAATAGAACCCTGCGATTATTTGTTAATGTTTGAAATACTCATACATCTTATCGGATAATCTGATAGAATATAGAATTCGTTTATCTTTATAGCTTATGCTATAGCTTATGCTATCCACATGACGTGTCAATAGCCCGACAAACTTTTGCTAAATATCATTATCGAAACTACTCGAGTTTCCTGCAAATTCAGATCCTATCGCGGCTGCATTAAGCGGAGTTGTTCACTGGGGGAACTGGAAGGGAACATGTGTTTCTATTTAATGAATTTTTTTAGTATCACCCTGTTGCTGTACGGTGAATAAGAATTAATGAGTCACTGTTTGACTCGACATATTGCAGACGAAACTCGAAATATACTTTGTTCCTAGCGCATGTAAAAAAGAACACGATTCTTTATTCAGCAACCCTTTACTGCATAAAGACAGAAGTACGTTTCAGCGGAAACATTCCTAGCAAAAAAAAAAAAAAAATGCAGTCGTGCAGAAATTGACATGGAAAAAACAAATGCAAAAAATTCAAGCATAAAAATAAAAATGCAACACACGCGCAGCGCTCGCAGATGAATGTCATTATCTCGTGGAAGTCGGCGCAGATTGTTCCCATGATCGCACGCCTGATCCATGAATCTTCCTACGCGAACTCGCTGAAATTTCCTTGACACGCATCGGCATATTATATTCGCGCACTCCGTCGTTGCATGCATAAATGCAACGGGCGTAAACAGTAACAAGGGCCCCTCGCGATATTCTCTCCCGTCTACTTATTCCTCGTCTATTTCCCTCCCGTCTCTTTATTCTTTCGCGTGGATGAGCGTTGCGTGCACGGCGAGATTAAGCGATGATTTAATTTCTTTATTCGCTCGCCGCGTCGCTTCCCACCTCCGCCCGCGTTTTCATAAGACGGTAAATATATTGTTCGCCGCCTCTGATGCGCATACCTGACTTCGGCCTATAGAGCAGACGAATTGTAAAGAAACATTCTTCGTTGCAGATTGCTTTCTACTTAAATCTCGAGCCTCCAGAATTTAATTCCCACCAGCGCCCGAGGATTACCGAAACGGCAACATGATGCGAATTGTGAAATAGCTTTCGCTGCGACAGTGAATGGAAAATTAATTATCATTTTTCAGTCCCGAGGAAGCGAAACGTCGCATCGCGTTTTATAGGATGATTTAAATTAATGAGTATAGATTGAAAATTTCCCTCTCGCGTTCAAATCGTCTTGAATAATATCAAGTCGAATGTTCGTATCTGACCAGATGGCCATCCGATTTCCTCGCGGTGTACAGGTGGCGAGGATGATCCTGTTGATGCGCGCAACGCGTCTTGCGCAATTTTTCCGCCGAATCGCCGATCAGCGTACTCGAGCGGAAGTCATAAATCGACAAGTGCCAGGGTCGTTTGTAAAACCAAGTGTGAAAAGTTAACTCGATCGCAGCCACACCATCTATGTACATTATCGCCGATCGATTATCGCGCGCATCAACCCGATTCGAGGCGCATCGTCTCGACATCTAAACCCGTCTGTACGCTTCCTCTTTGTTAATAAAGGAAGTTACCAGGCGAAACAGCCTCAACCGTGACCATCCGTGCAGCCTATCCGTATTTCAAATCGGCTGACAATCGTCCATTGATTAATCAGCGATTTCTTCGTCGTGTAAGAAGTAATTACACTCGCGTGCAGATCAAGGAGAGGCGGTCTTTTTTTTTGTTTTTTTTTAGCGACGCACCGAGCCATCGGTTTCGCCTGTCCGTTTGTTTTTGTTCGTCGACCGGCTTTCGAATTGAATTACACGGATCGATCGATCCGATCGGCTGGATCTGGCGTGTTCGAGGGCGCGTTCGAATTTCCGCTTGGAATACACGCGTACGTGCAACAGTCGTTGAATTTTTCAAGAGGCAACCGTGTGTCGGGGTGCAAGCAACGATCGGAACCGCGGGTGAATCGAACGTGCCCGGCTAGAATCGATTCGATTTTATGGTGGATAATCGGCGATGAGCAGGGGAGGGGGTCGTAGCTCGCGGGTGAAAACGATCGTTTGATTTATTATCGTTCGTTACGTTTCAACGTTCCCGTTTGTTATCTTTATCGTTGCTTCGAAGGCGCAAGAGAGTCGTCGGGGAAACGATTTGGCTGAGTCGTGCCGTCGAATCGGGAAACGAGTGTGCAAGTGCGGAAGTTTCTTCGATAACGATCTGCGCCTCTTACGAGGTTACAGGATATTTCGTCCCTCGCCCCCTGCAGCTTCCGTTCGATGATCTGTACGATTTGGAAAGTCGTACTCGAAGAAGTTCGAACGCGTTCGAGAATTGTTTCGTGCTTGTTAAACCAATTCCTCCTCGAATTGGCACACCTCAGATAGACACAAAATAGTCATAACAATGCTGTCAAAAATTCAACTGATATAACAGAGACGCTCTAGTCCCGACTATCCTCGTTTTTAACCCCCAAGAATTTCAATATTTCACTTGCCCGTACTCTTTTGTGACGACGAACTCGCTCCTCCCTTTGGCTCCCGTCCTATTTAAAATTCTCCCCGACAACAGAGTCATTTTTCCCGGGCCTCTGATCAATCGACCGTTAGGAATTGTCCTCCAATTCCACTCTGTCTGTTTTCCGCAAGCAGACACCGGGCAAAGTAGAATTTCCCTTCCGCGAGCTTTAATTTCGTCGCCGGCGAATCGACGAACGGTTGAAAGGCACGGGTTAAGGGGCGGTGTCGGAGGAAGCGGGGTCTCGCTCGCTCTACAGGGAATATCACGACGGGGCTGGTAGCTAATTAGCATTTTCCAATTAAGGCGACGAAGGTGGTAGAATGCCAGGCAGCGTTCCTCCAGGAGACAGAGAATCATTCCATGCGAATTATCCTGCGCGTCGACATCGAGAAATCGTGTTACGTCCGTAATTCTCGACTTTCGCGACTACCCCTACGACTTGCCCGATCTCGCCCCGTAGATTTCAAGGGAAACGTGATACACGTTCACGCGCGTGTCTCAGCCACGATCCACGTTTCCGCCGCGCAACCCTGTATCCAAGGGAACCCGGCGTACATACGAAATATATCCTACCCGAGCCGGTGAATCCTTGGCGCTATTACCGTCGTTGTGTAATTTTTATCGTATACAGACATTGTGTTAGGAGTATATAACATATCTCTTCATCCATTTAGCTCGTTATCGATAATATTCTTGCCGCGATGCGAAAAAGCAATTGGTCCGAATTGCTGGTAACTTTAACGCAACTAAATCCACGACGGACAATATGCGCAGGTATCCGTATATTTCTTGCACTCATCTATAAGTCTCCCGATAACTCTGTGCTATAATAGCCGAATAATATTTACAACTGTGAAAATATTGATACATCTTTCCTATTGGTCTATAATTTCGCGAATGTAGCGCTTCCCGCGTTCGAAGTGGAATTGTGACAAAGGCAACAGCACAACACTTTAACCTCGATTATTCACGGGCTAACCGAACCTCTTCACGATCCACGCAAATTAGCCCCTATCGACGGCATTTATTTGCTCCCACGAAATCTGTGACCGTTCCCGGATCACCGCGTGTCCAATTACTGTTTGCCAATTAAAAGTTCGAGCGGTGTATCGGACGGACCCCTCGAGGAGACCTGCGCCCCGCGCTGAACGGAGCTCGATTATAGGAGAAGCGTGCTTTAGACCGTTTAGAGAGACCTCGGGAGAAAAGAGAGGGGAAGCAAATAGATAGACAGAGGGAGGCCGTCGAGTACGAAGAAGGGAAATGCGAAAGCACCGACGGGCCTAAGGAAGCAGGATGTCGCGGGGAATATCTTTGCAGGAGCATTCTCTGACGAGCAGCTGGGGCCAATTACGTTCGTCCGATTGAAAGGCCCATCGAATCGTTGAACGAGATGCGTTAGACGGGTGGAATGTATATTTCGAATGATTTACCTAATTCGTCGACGACTTCAGTGGTCGGTATAAGACGCGAGACAGAAAGGGTTGAAACGGTATCTTGAACAGTTTCTTTTTGCGAACGTTGAACGACGGAATAAATACGTCTGCCGTCGTTTCGATTTGATTTCGTTTGGTTCATTATTCGAAACAGAGATGCCGAATGACGGTTAAGGTAACTGTGAATGTTGGAAAACGGAAAGAATGTCCAATAGTTCGGACATTCAAGCGGAGTTCTAAAAGACGGGGCGCGCGAAACCTCCGCGTGCGTCCGTGATAAATAAATTGGAACGATCGATCGGTTTGTCGAGACGCGACGAGGATTCCGCTCCATTTCACTGGCGATCACTGGGTGTCGATAAATTTCCCCCTCGAATATTTCCTCCGTGCTTCGCGTTCAAATCGATTGATCCTGGTGGACGGCGCGCGGGCTTCTTCGCGAGCTAGTTAGACGAAAGAAAGGTATCGTTGAATTACTCGTTGGGAAGACAGGTTATTAATTTTCGATCGTTTATACTGGCCGCTTCAGGAGTATACACACTATTTGCGATGTCCTCTGGTATTCGTGGGAAGGTATAAAAAAAGGTCCTAGAAAACAGATATTCAGAGATATTATATTGGAAAGAATTGGAGTAGTTTGTGACGATACCTTCACCTTTATTGGTCGACCGTTATCGTAAGTGTTATCTGATGTAAAGCCATTCACATTTTGACAGGCGCTATCAAGTATTAATCTACGCAGAACTCGTTGAAGAAACGGACAGGAAATGATACACCCAAATGAATAATCGTTATTGCGCGACTTATTCGTGACCAGTCTGGTTTTCTCTTATTTCGTAAAATTCACTTACAATTAAATAAACGAAATTAAAATCCGGCACTATTTTTGGAACGTTTATTTCTCAACAGTCTTCTTCTCGTTTCAACGAATAAATTTTACGATTACATATCGTTCGCAACCTGCATTGACAACACAGCCTATAGGCGTATACGCGAGAACAAGACATACGAATCAACGACAAAATTGCTGAGTCGGAAGGGGAGCAAAAATAGGTGTCGAAAGGAATTGCTCGAGCGTCGGCCAAGTTCCCTGCGTCACTTGTACGTCCACGGGTGGACGATAATACAGGCGGGCCGGTTAATTGCAATTTCCCAATTAAAATGCCAAACAGTCCCATAACGCGTCGCAAATGGACGGCTTCAATCGGATTTCCATTATCGTCCCAGGGCCGCGATAATTTGCGGCTAAACTCGCGTCTCGTTCCGACCGACCACCGCGCCAGCGTCCGTGTTGCTTCTCTTTGATTATTGTTGCTGCCGTTGCTTGTTGCTGGAACCCCGAAAGGCTCGCGCGGATCCCCTCTGTCCTCCATTTCCCTCCGTGTGCCTACGTACCCGTGTTGCTGCCCCGCGACACGGCGATCCGCCCTTTGTCTCTCCCTGCCGGGGGGTAAGCGTCACAGGGTCGTTAAGTTTAACGTCAGCGGCGATTAGTTAACACGCCCGTGACCAGTCGACAGCCTATGCTCGGGTCAAGCGTGTAATTTTGCACGCGACGCGCCTGGCGGTACGATTTTCCCGCGTTTTACGCCGCGCCGAACCGCGGCGCCCCGGAAGCCACGGAATTGTTCGTTTGCCACGAATTTACGAAAATACCATTTCCTCCCGCGTTTGCAGTTTTTTTATCTTTATACGCTCTGTGTCGCAAATGTGATTGTCCTGGAGCGCGATTCGCGGGCGGCAACTACACGGCAACGATTGCGGTTCGTTCTGACACTTAGAATCGTTCCGAGCGAGTTTGATATCGGCACCGAGCTGTCGCAACTGATTCCGATCGGATGTTGCAATTAGCACTGCTCGCCCTGACGCGCGATTTCTCCTACGATACTCGCGGCGGCTTCGTCCCAACGCGTCGATGCTCGCGAGTTTTCGAATCGCGTCGCCCGCGAAATTCAGGAACATTCATCGAATATCAGGGACGCAAGAAACCCATCGAGCATTTAACCCGTACCGCGGCGCTTCGACTAAATAACTAGCGTGCGATTAACCGCGGTCATTAACAGCAATTTCGATAGCGAATAATTCGATCAGAGAGGAAACTCGCGATTGTTGGCACACCCTGTAATTACCGATCGTATGTAACACGCAATTACAGTTGGCGTTGATTAATCGAAATCGAATTCGCGGGACGTGCCGACCACGGGGAGGAAAGGGGGGCGATGCCTAAAAAAGTGTTTGTTTCGAATCTTCAAGGGCTGAACGGAGAGGTCGGTGACAGGGTCTCGCCCCCCCCCCCCCCCCGTGAAACAATCGAGGGGAAGAATAAATCTCGAAACGGCGTTTCTTTAAGCGAGATGCTCATCCGCCCGGAAAGCGTTCCTGGTAAAACAGCCGCTAACTTGATTATACCGGGGCTATGCTTCGACGCGATTCAAAAGCTCCCGCCCCGAGACTCCGGATTTTTTAAATTATTATACATACTCCTGTTCCGCGAAAGTCGGCAGTTCTCCCGTCGCTGGCGCGTTTGTTGGTCCGGGTCGGCTTGCTGGAACTGTTAAACAATTCAACCTTCGTCGGTGCGACGTAATAATACAACGCCTTCCACCAGAGTCTTACGGCTTGGTCGGCACTTCAGGCTCCCTTGCCTTCACTGTCCTCGACTCTCATCGATAGTGCAGACCGATGGACCAAATAGCCGCGCTTGAACTTCCCGAGTGTATCACGGAAACGCATAAGAAAGAATGGAGTACTTGTTTTCATATTTAATCACGATCGCGCGAAGAACGATCGATGTTCCAACTACAGAAACGAAACTTTCGCAAAGCAACTACCAAATCCGAAGTTAATTCCCTTGTATATCACAGAACGATAATTACACCCGTTACTGTTTCACTCCTGCTTTATTTCGCTGCACGAGAATTCCGGCTGCTCACTGGGTGCGCCGCTTACCAACGAATTCTCCAGAAATTGTGCGGAAGTTTCTTAATTAAATGAAGGAACCTGCCTTCGCGAGGAGCGACACGGTCGCGCCGGAGAAGAACCGTATCGGGTGGCGGAATCTCGTGGATCGAAGGCGGGCACCGGGTTTCCTTGCGTTTCCAGCAGGTAGAAAGGAACTCGTGGCTCAGAAGGCGTGACCCGAGGTGCAGGCTGAGAGATCAAGCCGTAAACGTGTAGCCGCACGGCGATTAACGCGCTAAATGGATCGCCAGTGATCCAGGGGCGCCCGCACCCTGGCCTCGGGGCACTTTTCCATGGTACAAAAGGGAAATCGCGGCGGACAGGCTGGCCGAAGCTGCAATTATGCTGCCCCCTCGGCGGTGGCCTATCACGAAAGATGATCCTGCTGCTTAGGCGGCTGGATAGCAATCGCGACGTAACGGAAACGTCCAGTTGCGATGGGCTCTCTCACGATTCTTTCCCCCGTTTCGGTAAAGCGGCACGTAATCGTCGATACATCATCCGATGGAGGAAAGTTGCGACTGTAATCGTGTGGAATGATCCAGCGAATTCGTGTCGTCCATTGCAAAAATTGCTGGGCTCATCCAAGCTTGACATTATCGGGGATTATTATTTTCGAAGTAACGCGAGTTCATCGTAATTGTTCATTGTAATGGATTAATTATATGTAGATGTATGATGTGGTTATTTAGTCAGGGGACGAATTAATGCAGTAATCTAATTCGCGTTTCCTTTCTTATTTCTGTTACAGGTACGTAGACTGGGCTTGTTTAATCGTTAAAACGTGTGACGCATGGTCGACGCAACGAGGTAATGTGTAACGTTCTCTTCCGGTAGACAATGCAATCGTGTTATACACGGTGTATATATATACACTGCCCGAAACTTCCATAAAGCCACTGTGTTTTTCGCTGAAATCTTATGATATGTCTGTAATAATGATTATTTCGATTATTTATATTGTAATAATGAAAACATATTCGTTAACTGCAACAATAGAAACAATATTTATTTGACGAAAATGTGAAAAAACATAATATAACACAAAATGAAATGCGAAATTTCTATAATGCCACTTCTTTTTTATGTAAATAAACTCTAAATTAACAATAGCTTCTTCCTTATTTCTAAATTAGTAGTCAGTACAAGTACCATTTCTCTGAATCACTTGAAAAATTCGATTCGGCAGTGACAAAATTAAAGTTTGAAGCCTTTCTTCATCGATGGACGCCCACGCTTCACAAACTGCCTTTGACAAGTCGTCGATTGTATTGTATTGTTTACAATTGCCATAAACTTTCCTCGCGACTATTCCCCACAGATTTTTGATAGGGTTGAGGTCCGGGGAACAGGCTGGCCATTTCAAAACTTGGATATCCTTTTGATTAAACCATTGCTTGGTATGGTGTGATGTGTGGACTGCAGCATTATCATGTTGAAAAATGAGGTAGGTTGTCATTGTCAATTTCTTCGGTAAATGGTACCAAAATTATTTCCAACAATTCCGTGTATTGTTCGGAGTTCATTTTAGTAGAAATACGACAAATGGGTGTTTTTTTATTGAATGTAAATGCAGCCCACACCATTAACGTGCCACCACCAAAATTACGACTCATTGCAATATTTTTTTCTTTCGATAAATCATGCCAATAGTATTTGAAACCATCCGGTCCATCTAAATTAAATTTCTTTTCATCGGAAAATATAACATTTTGCCATTCAGTATTCCATGACATGTGTACTCTTGCAAACTCAAGACGAGCCTCTTTGTGGTGTGGTTTTAGACTTGGTTTCCGCAGCATTTTCGACCATCGAAACCGCTTAGAACTTTTTAATACTTGTTGGACTCGTCTCGTGGATACTGGCAACTCAAGATCATTTCGAAGTTGTGATGCACTTTTCATTTCCTTGGCTGCACATCTCATAAGTAGCGTACGTTGCCTCCTCGTCAGCTTCTGATTTCCACCTTTAGGATGGTTTTTACCATAATTTTCACCTAGATCTACGTAATTATTTATGAGAGTTCGTGAACGATTAAGTTTGTTCGCTATTGCACGATTGGAACAACCCATTTCCTTGTAAGCATCAATCGATGCCTTCTCTTCACTAGACAATAATTTTCCTCGCGGCATTCTGATAAAAATGTACTTAAATATAATAAATATACTATTTCTGTAAAACAAGATTTTAATTTGAACCCTAATACTTACATTTGAATTGATTGGGTTACCATATGTAGTAGCTATCCTTACGGAATTAGTATACAGACTAAGTGGCTTTATAGAAACTTCGCACTTAAATACTGCTTTATGTCGGAAAAGTTCAAAGCGGACGCAAAATGTAAACGTAGCGGTGCAACAAAGTATTCCATGTAGACTTAATAGCAAAAAAACATGAACAGGGACGAGAAAAAGTAACAAATTTGGTAATATTGTTACAATATAAGCGAACATGAAGGTGGCTTTATGGAAATTTCGGGCAGTGTATATTTTTTATAAGCATCTATGAATATCAAAAGAAGTTGAAAAGAAGAATTGCCGGGCAATGAATATACAGTATTATTCAAGGGACATTTGAATGTCGATGAAGATCACTTCAGGGCCATTCGAAGGTCCTCTAAATGGCAGTGAAGATCGCGTTAAGGGCACGTAAAGACCGCGTCCGCCATCACTCAATCCATCGGAGTGCCTCATTTATAAAATCAGTCAAATCCCTACCGTTTTCCGCACAGAAGTACACTTACAATTAGATACGCGCGACGTACAGCAATTTTCCTTTATCACCAATTTCTCTTCCTGAGCAGCATGTAACCGCGAATCTGTTAGCCTCGAAATGAGCCCGCCCTTGCCGTTCCAATCGCTCGTCTCCGCGACCTAAAATTAAATGCAAAACCGTCCATTCGCCACGTCGACTCGCCGAGGCATCGGTCTATCAATTCGTAACGACTCGCGAGAGAAAGATCGAGCGAAACGCGGAAAACAAAGGGCACGGTTCAGGATCGGTCGCAATCTTCGTCGGTGCACGTTGATCGTGGTTAGCCTATCACGAGCCGGCCTCTCCCGTAGGAGGGAAGATCGGAATTGCCAAGGTAGCAATGAAAATATTGCGCAAACGATATCACGCTGGCTGGACGTGTACCGTGATTACCGTCGACCCTTCCACTATTCCTTTCCCGGCGGTGCAGGATAGTGTAGGAAACGCGAGAAAAGCCAACGAAGGTTCCCGACACTCCGCCGTGAATTGCGCAACAACGACGACGGAATGGAATAACTGTTTCGTCGGGGCGTGCTTGGTTACACGCTGCAGCTCAATGTCTTCCGGTCGTCGATTAACGCGGTGCAGTCGCAAGCTGTTGCTCGCCAGAAGTGTGGCGCGAGTTGCTCGGCGCGAAAGAAGCGACTGCGCGTAGTTTACGTGGAGATCGTTGCGTCCGGGTCGTGCACTCTTCGCGGGGGTGACCGGGGCGATTGAAATTCCCGGCTGGATGAGGCGTCGTTTGTTCGAAATTCGCGGAAAATTAATGAATATTTGAAGGCGGTTTTTTTTTTTTAGTAGAATGTAGAGTCGATTCATCGAGCCGCTATGTTGAGGAAATAATTTAGCAACATAAGGGGGCGTTTGTATTGATCGTGTTTAATAATAGAATCTCTCTTGCGACGCTGCGTTGCTGCATTTCTGCAATACATTTTCACTGCACCGAAGGAATTAGAAACGCTTGTAAATCAATGCGGATGCAGACAGAGTTATCATCCACGCGACTCAACGACCCGTTATTTACTATCGCTGCGACAATACCTTGCCTTTTCACGTGCTCAATGGAAACAACCCCTTGGAGTCGCGGAACGAACAGTTTTTCATTCCAAGAGCCACGCCGTTATCGCGACGGGGTATCGCGTAAATGCAGGCATTTAAATGAACATTCGTTTAGACGGGCCGGAAGCGTAAGAAGTTCAACATCCAGGAGGTCGCCTCGATTAAATCTGTCGTCGTGCAGTCGGCGAGGAAAAAAAAAATGGTATCCCCGCGTTCGTGGAAAGGGAGAATGGGCATTAATGCACACGCGAGCCATTACAATCTTGCAAGGCGTAATTGTGGTACGCGTAATTTCGTGGAGCATTTACGAGACCCTGGGTCACGAGAGCCCCAAAGGGCTCGTCGTTCTTCGCTGTTCCGTTCACCTGGGGATACCTTTCGGGGTGGGCGTTTCCACCCCTATAACCAATGGCCCTTGTACCGGCGGACGTTTACGACCGCGAATAGACGATGGTCAATGTAAACTAACAAGGGGAGGACCCGCGGTGTCCCTCTGCAATTTTCATCTTACCCGGGTGGGGAGGCGCAAGTACGAGGATAACGACTTTAGAAATATGGGGGACGCGAAAAAGAAAAGTATTCGGGGAAGTTAATGAGCCCTCTTATCGGCTCGCTTGGTTATTCGCTGTTCCGTTGCCCCAATGTGAATTGCACGGATACATTGCGGCCAATGAGAGCACGCTGCGCACATTATTCTACGACCGATACGTCACGTCGCGATCACCTTCGGACACTTCCGATGCTCGACCCGTGTTCCGTCCACTTGAGCGCGAATTCCCGACGATCCAGTGCATCCAAAATTCTACACCCCCATCCGAAAGCAACGAACCCGCGTTACAAAACTTCGTTAGCTCGGTTGCGTTCGAAGGGTCCCTTGTCTCGCGGCTCAGGTCGTAGTTCAGGAGCTCGTCGCAATATTTCCAGGCGCGATTTTCCCCCGACTAATGCGCGCTTTATACAAGACGTGACTTTCGAAGGAGGCCCCGGAGTTATTTCCCTCGGTGGACCGGGCCGAGCAGAGAGGCTGGCGAGGGAAATAAACAGCGGCGTGGCGCGCTCCGCCGCCACCGCTGCCACCGCCACCACCGCCGAGAGATTTATCGTCAATTTCGTGGCATTCTCTCGTTCCACGGGTTTTATGGCCCCGCCACGTGGTCGTGGAAGGTCGTTCGCATTACTTAATCGAACGGACACGCACATAACGTGCACCCCTGGCCGACTAAACGGAACTCTCGTTCCTGTTGTTCGCCCGTCCATTGTTCCGGCGTGTTTTGCTCGATCGTGCGAGACCCACGGACAACCCAGCTCATCGCGGCTCGCATCATTCGCGCGATCGATCCGCGTCAACGACGACACGCGTGTCCACGCTTATTTCTCGTGGCCGCTATTGGATCAATCGATGGCGCAGGTCGCGTCTTGTAATCGGGTTCGATATCGGATGCTTATTGGATAAGGGGCTCGCCAATTGCGGTGGCAATCGGGTGACCGGTTAAGTGGACATCGTTGAACAAATTCCGGCCGGCGCAGATTTTAAGGCGCACGGTGAATCGTTCGCGAAACTTGTCCGGTCCCTCGCGTGGGGGGTAAACTTCTTGTTACATTCGATTTAACGAGGGGCAATACCGTGCCCGATCTAAGGCACGGTCGGAGTGTCGTATAATACCGTAACACAGAAATTCTATTACACGACACATTGTGGGTACGAACTTCGAACTAGTAATGCTACGATTCAGCCTGTCCTACACAGCGATGCTGTCTCGCTCGCACGGTTTTCACACCGTGGACGCGTAATCCCAATCTAAGTAGCGCCATCTCGCACGAGGCGCGCAGGGGAATACACGTGCACATAATCGAACGCAGATATATAGAAAATTTCGGTAATTCGGCCATGCAAAAATCCGTCTCGATTTTTATTAAAGACAATCGTCCGTCTCGTTAGGGGACGAGCGCGCATACGTCGCTTCGCCTGACCCACGACCCACCTTCTCTCCGCCCCGTCCCTTCAACTTCCGAAAGCGTTCGCTCGCGTGATAGCTGCGTTTATCGGTCGGTTCGAGGTTATTTCCATTTTCCCAATGCGGCTGATCCGTAATCCCGCGGAACGAGTTCGTCCAGTTCGCGTTCCTACGCCACCTTCAGCCTGTTCCCCTTCTGCCCTCCGCTCCGGGATCCCCCTCCAGCCACCGGCTAATCCTCGGATTAACGCGCGACGCTATAGGAATTTATAGCGCGGAAAGACGGCGAAGATGGTAATCGCGCGCACTGAAACGCGAATTTCACGCCGGACAGCGGACGCCCGCGAACCTCGCGTATATCTCCAATACCCCTTTCGCTTCTCTGGCGTGTCTGACACCGCCTGGCTAACGTTACTTATCGCCGGCGCGGCACCAACTCCTCGAGACGTTCAGCGACACCGCCGCGGCAGTTCGCTTTGGGTGTAACTTCGCTTGCTGCGAGACGGTTCCCGTGCGCTTCGTAACGCCCCGAACGGAAACGATTATCGCGGGAAACACCGTACAAAAACTATTGTTGCGTTTGTTGCGTTTGTTGCGTTATTCTTATGGGCATTAATCCGGATCGTTCCAACGCCCAAGGAGGTGCTGCACGAATTCTGGAAAGCGGCATGTTCGAACGATTAAGCGTGGAAGGCTTCGCGCGAGAATTTCACCCGCGTTGAGAACGCGAGCGGCTGAGGCGGGCGCCGAGCAGAATTTCGGGCAAACGTTGGGACGAACGACGAGCACCGATTTTTAGCCGAGCGACCGGGAGAAGAGGCGCCGGGGTCGATGTCCTGGAATATTCGAAAGCGGCGCCGAGGCTGGGGAGGGCAGCCTCGTTAATCCTTCGAGACGAGGAGCTAAGTCGTCGCGCGTTCGCAACTTTTCTAGCGCGCGGCGAAACGGAAAAGAGGAGGCGAAGGCAGGCGATAAAAAAAGAGGAGCGCGAGGGCAACCGACGGGGTCAGGTTCTCGGAAGCTCTGGCAAACGACATCCGACGCAATTAGCGCCTCGCGATCGGCAAACGAGTGGAGACCCATCCGCGTTCTCGTCGGATTATCTCGCCGCGATACGGTCCATCGAATATAAATGAAGCGCGAGTCCGCTTGTTCTCCCGTGGGAAAGCTTTTGCCCGCCTGCACGCGTTCGCCTAAGAAACGACGTGCACGGGAATTCGTGGCAATTCGCTGGTCGACGTGCTTCGCTGTCTTTTCTTGCCCGATGATACGCGGGATACGGTTTCGTTAAGGCACGTTATTCCGTTTTTAAATCGCCCGTTTTGCCCGCAATATCTTCCGGTTCTGTTTTACGTTGGCCGATTGTTGAACGTCGAGCGTGCGCGAACCGCCTGAGGATAATTATGGCAATAATGCGTGCCATTTACTTGCGCGCAATTGTGTCTCGATGAATTAATTGTACGACGTAATTGAATATTTCTTAATCGGTCTCGTTGTATATATCGTTAACGTAGGTGCGAACGATCCGCTGGCAATGAACGCCGACGATTGCCCCACCTCGCGTTTATATTAATTTTCATTGAAAGAAATTCGACAAACATTTGTACGAATTTAAAAAGTAAGCAGAATTTCATAGCCCGAAATGTTGCGAAAAACGACATGGTATTTTTCCATATTCCCTACGAATGATAAGGCAGAAATGTTTACTCGTCTAGCCAGCAACGTCTCAATATTCGGACAATATTTTATCCAAGAATTCGCGAGTTATTTGGAAAATCATGCTCAGCCACGCGACGGATTATTTGCCCCCGGGTTCTCACTTTCGTTGCCGGGGTTGGATCAATCGGAAGCCTGGGCGTTCCATATTGAAATCCATAGTTCATGAATTTTTATTCCCACCGTTCCCCTACAGACACTGGCGGGCTTCATCGCGTTCTCATTTCGCCCCCCTTCTGGCCGAAGTTTCGCGCCGGACCGGATCTAACTTTTTCAAACATCATTTGCCTTTGTAAAGCCGTCGGGCGTGTTCGTTGGTCGAAAATTGCTTTCGTTGAGTGTATCAACCTCGCGGGAACGTATGACACGCGTCCGCTACACGAGCCCGGACGTACATATATATATTTTTGAAGATTTTCCGCCTTCTTTCACGGAGTATGCATTGCCCGGCTATTGCATTGTAATCCTTTAGACTTTAGACTGAAACAGCGAATTTGCGAGTCCAATAAAATTCCTGCGCCGGTGAGAAATCCATTTGTTCGCTTCCCTGGTCGAAAATCAAACGGTATTTTCGATAGTTGCACCGTTGCTTATTATTGTACGTCGTTTCTACAAATTGACATAATGTCGTCATTAACAGAGGGAAGCTGGTTCGTTTCGCTTCGAACGAATCGGGCAGAGTGCGCGTAATGAATGGCAATCTGTTTGAAATAATCGGACGGTCGGGGGCTTGATTGGAAAATTATGAATGCCGCGGATGCAATTGTGCAATTGTCGGTAGTGACTTTTCTCCAAGTGAGAGCATGATCGATCTACTTGCAAGGCAATTGAGTGTTCCTGCGATTGCCCTCAAGCCCCATGAATGCAACCCTCCGCTTTCGTCCGGAATCGAACGCAACGCGATCGCACGCCGTGCTTCTGAGCAACAAAGGATCGCGCGTACACGCGGCCAACCGAACGCGGAAGATTAGCGGTTCGCTTTGGGAAAAATACGAAACGATTAGTGCCGCTCAACCCCTTCGCAGAATGGAACGAGTTGTGACCTCGCTTTCGCAACCCCCGTAACGAAACGATTCGTCGGTGATATTCGGATGTTGCTTGTAATTGCTGTCGTTCGTGACCGGCCTCGATGTATCCCCCTTTATCATCATAAATTTTGTTCCACGGATCAATTGATTTTGCGAGTAATTACATTCCCAGGAACTATAAATACTCTAGCCCCGTAGTTGCTCGAATAATTTAATTTTCATGGAACAACCGTATCTATTGGACGTCTGCACTATTTTAGGATTAATGCACGGTTAATTATTTTTTACTCTGGTCAGTTCGGATATTCATTGTTCCACGAATTTTTCCCCTGTCTCATTCCTACTTTATTATTGAGAAAAATAATTCCAGTCGTTTAACCATTGCCTGTAAATGATTTGTATCCTTCGTAAATAATTCGGTTTATAAATAAAAGATGTTGAGCGACGAAGCAACTTTGCCAATTGCATAAATATAGTTTTTGTACGGTGTTTCTTGATCATTGATCTGTTGCTTATCGCAGTTCGTTCGCCAATGAAACGAGACACGTGGACGGATCGTTAATGATCAGCCTGCGACGAGGCGAAGGAAATTTTGCGTACAGCCTGGTGCACTCGATGGTGGAAATAAATATTCGCGTCAAAACGCTCGATAATCTGTTAATCATGGATGCGCATAATTGCGCGCAACGGTATACATTGGCCCGGGATTCTGTAATTAAATTCGACGATCGCGTACGAGACGGTCGATGAATGTTTCCTGGTTAAGTTAACGAGATAGGATAGAAACGTTGCACGCGTACGTCGATCGTTACACTTGCGCCCCTCAGATTTAATTGATTTAATTAATTATTCTTGTGGCTGTTTCGCCTCGCGAGAGGAATATGTATCCGATGCTACATTTAATCTCGTGTTTGAACACTTTTATCCCCGGCGAAACCAGATCGAGAGATCATTATGGTTTATTATCGAGCGGTGTGTAGGAGATGCTTCTCGCGCTGGAGAAGGGACCGGAGTGGGTACGTAACATCGACGAAAGCAATCATTATTATTCTGTGACAGATATCAAGAAATTAATGAATATTTGAAAATTTACTTTAATAAATAGTAAATAAAATTTACTAAATAACTCCCTTCTGGAGTTATTTATATTAGAGCATTTCTGCGTTTACGAAATTTACGCCATCGCCAGATTTTAGAGGCAACGTTATTGGTTTATGCATTGCAGTGCATAATATATTTTTGTACTGTCGATGGTTAAAAATCGTACGTATCACGCTGCGCATCTGTCGAATCTTGTTTGCTTTCAGAAGGAGGAAAACGCTGCCAGCATGGCACGTTGCTCTGTATAAGAGCGCGCTGTCAGAATAATAAATAAACGTCGAACGACACGAAACGTAAAAGTTAAAAAAAAAAACAAAACACCCTGCCACTCACTGTTAGTTGTTACATATAGAAAATGTGTTCCATACAATTTAATTCTTCGCATTTATTACTTTTTATATAATCTGAGTTTTAGCGCGGTGCGCATCGTTTTCCCTCGAGTCCCGTAAATCAACGCGAAATGTTTGTCACCGGGCATTCAGCGTACCGTGAGCTATCAAAAAAAAAAAAAAAAAATAATTAGAACTTTTCCTATTTACCCGTGTATATTGGAACAATATTGGCCGCATCGGAAAATCAATTCTTCTGCGATGATCAATAGTACAACACTACTCTCGATCGCGTTTGCACACTTCGGGCGAAGTAACGGCTCTGTTGTGATGGAAATCGTGGCTCTGTTTAGTGCGCGGTGCAATATTAACGTGAATTTTTCGTGGATGCATAACCAAACACTTTTTACTGCACTCGTTTGCATTAATTTCACATTTTCGTTGGTATCTGAGCGGGCATTCCATTTGCATGCTAAAGCGACTCGAACAGGCAACGAAAGTATCATGATTCTACGGTAATTGTCACGCGGCTGATTTTTCTTTCACCGAATTTCGTTACAAAACAAAAGCCATTGATATAACGCGTACACATTTGCACATTATCAACTGCCCCAAAAAGCCGATTCCCTACTAAATGTTATCCGACGAAAATGTTAATAACGATATGAAACAGCTATAATACGCGTCCACTTGAAATTCATCCGGCACCCGCAAAATTCCACGAGAACCCTGATCTCCGTATCTCGTTTATCACCTTTCATCGGACGCCCGTCCGCTTCCTACGACGAGCTCCACAAAAAAAAGAAAAAAAAAGAGAAAAAGAGAAGAGCTGATTTTTCATTTCACCTGTCAGAGGGCCACGTAGCCAAGACCAGTTCCAAGCGACAACGGCCAAAGCGTGACCGTCCATCCCTTAGCTTCGCAACGTAGACGTATCTGCTGTCGTCCTCGAGGCAAGACATTGTCCTCTAATTCCTCGTATCGTCAGGAAGAGAAGGTTGGAAGGCGCGAGGTGCAGTTTCGCCCCGCCCGACTTCTCACCATCACGCGATGGGGCTGCGTCACATCTACAACTGCAACGGGGCTCGGTTGCCTGTGTTTCGTGTGCTGTCGCCTTAAGTCAGAGGATCCCCGGATTGTCGGTGGACTCACGCACCTCCGTCCGCTTTTGTCTAGCCGAGTGGCCTCGATTTTTCCGGCTTACACGATGGCGCGGCGCATCGTGGCAAGGCTCGAGGATCTTGGACGTCGCGCCGATCCACTTTTGGTACCCGATACTCGTGATACGCGGCGCGCTTCGAATTTCAATTAAACAAGGCTTTCCTCGCGGATGGTTTCCCGTCGCGACACCTGTCCGCTCAAATGAGGCGCACTTCACAGGAACGAGGGACTTCTGCGTGATTTTACTCTGGCGAGCGGGGAATCTTTTTTTTTCACGAACTTTCGTTCACGACGATTCTGTCGGAGATCATTAGTTTCGCGTAGGACTTCGGCGAACGTTCGAACGAGCAATCGAACACTTGTTACGCGAAGCACAATTTGATTTTCATCATCTTCGGAGAAGGTGAACAGTACACCCCTTTGGTGTTCCTGCGTCTGTACTGTTGCTCGCGATTACAGCTACGATAACTCAGAGTCTATCGCGAGCTCCAGCCTCTTCCTGTAAAACGGGTACGAAAGAAGAGTAGGGTAGGGCCCCTTCACTGAAAACCGTACGATTAATCTCCAAACGCAAATTATTCTCCGGCCGACCGAACTCCCCGTATAGCGATCCCTTTCGTCGTTGCTTCGTTAATCGCAAGTTTTGCATTTCCGCTTATCGAAACGATCGACCAGGCGCCTCGCGTACCAAGTCGAAAACGGAAAACGCACGAGGCGCGGTGGCAGCGATTTTCGCCGGACAAAGGAAGCGAAAAACCAGGAACAAATAACCCCCGTTCCCACGACTTATTTTCAATAATTGAAAACCTCCCTTTGTCCCCTCTCTGTGCTTACACGTGTCCTCGATTCGAAAACATTTCCGCGCTTCACCCTTGCACCGTTCCCGGTATCCCGATCTACCGTTCGCACGCGAACCCGTTTAAACAACGGGCCGCGCGAAATTAAAGGAAGTTCCGCCGATTCGAATCGCCTCTATCCAAAACTAGTCAACCGTATTTCCTTTTAACCAACCCACAAAGCTCGCTCAGCTCGCGCGCGCGCGCGCTGGAGCTTTTCTCGCGCTTTTCACCACCGGGGCTCGAATATTGTGCGACCGGTTGGCCATTGACGGGCCAACCGCGAGACCAGCGAAACATTATCCCCCCGCGATCCATAAGCGGCAATGCGGTTTCCCGTTTATTTTGTTTTTTCTCTCCTTCGCAAATTGAAACTAATTGAACGGTGTCGCGCGCAGAGGCGGCGATAGGATCGAATCGATTGCTCTAGTCGTCAGGTAAAGTGTACCTGCATCCAAAGTAACCGGGACGATTTTCGTCGAAAGAAAAACGAAAGGCCGGTAGTGCGATCGGGGTTAGTTTGTCATCCTGGTAATTAGCGTTGTCGAAGTTGTCGAAGGTGCTCGAAGCTAACGGCCAGGCCCCGGAAACACCCGGCGGTATCGCTCGTGGAATCGATATCTCGATTCCCTGGTCTCGCTCTCTCTCTCTCTCTCTCTCTCCCTCTCCCTCTCTCTCTCTCCCTCTCTCTCTCTCCCCCTGTCTCTCCCTGTCTCTCTTTCCCGCTTTCGCCTGGCCGTGCGGTTCTCTCGTTCCGACCATCGACCCACCCCCTTACTCCGCAGGCTAGAATCCAACCACCGCCAACCCCCTGTTTCGTCGTCAGGTGTGCGCGTACAAAGGGGTGCGTACGGTGGCGCGCGCGCGCGCGTGCACATCCCTTTCACACTTCTTCATCTGCCCATCCCGCCCCTCGTTGCCCGTTAGCGAATGCACAACAGACAGATGTAGGCTGATTAGAAGCTCGCGGAGGCGGCCAGAGGCTGCCGGTGCCGCTTTTCAGTCGTCTATACCTGCATACATACAGACACGACGAGCAAACGAACTCTCGTGCCGAAGTATCGACTTTTGCCGGCGAGAGTCGCTCGAGTCGCGGCCATATTTCCCCTCGAAAATGGGCCAACCCTCTCCGCCCTCGACAATTATACAAGCGTCAGGTACCCGTAAAACGCGCAATAAAGCCGCGATAGCATCCGCTTCTCTCGCCTCTTTCGTCTTGCTTCTTGTTTTTCGACTGAACCCTGCGCCCCCTCCCCCTATATCTCTTGCACCCTCGATTCGACCCGACCCGACACGACCCGATCCGACCCGTCCCGACTCGACTCCGCTCACTGCCAACAACGTTGCTTTCCGTATCGGCCGTCTCTTGCGCCCTGGATTATCGTGCTTCATCGCAGCTTTTTGCCCGGGTTACAAGCAAGCTTCCGCCGGCCACGCTATCGATCGACGCGTCGCCGTTTCAGAAGTTAATGAAACTTGAAGAATATACCGGCCCGTGACTGTCGTTGGTTTCGAGGCGAGGTTTCTCGCGATTCTCGCGTCTCGTTCTGCCTTTCTCGCCCTTCTTCCCATTTTTCTTGCTCTCGTTTCTCGGTTCGCGACGTTTCTCGCGTTCCGGGCCTCGGCGGAATTGGACGATTCGAACGGGGCCAACGATTTCGAGTAATTGCGCGACGAAACTGCGGAAAACTGGAGAACGGATCGCGTCCCGGTTCGACTTTCGAGCCGTATTGATCGGCGGGGGATTAGGGTTATCGGGGACGGCGGTGAAATCGACGAGCGATTTCGCGGCAGGCGGGGAGCGGGTTCCTCGATTAGAAGAAAGTTCGTACGGTTCGGGCAATCTCGAAGGAAGGGCAGCACGAAAGGAAGACGGCGAAATTGGCTGGATATTTTTGGAATATTTCCCTCGTCGCGGCGGGCAAACTTTCGCCGCCCCATTCTAATATTCCGCACGAATTTCAGATATGATTTACTGCGATACGGAAGCTCTCTCCGTATTGATCTCTCCTCTCGCGTTTCCATTATTCCAGCGACGGTTACCGCTATAGCCGGCTGGTTGCACAAACGTTCGTACACTTGAACCCGTACGGCATGGCGTGTCTGTTGCGACGGAACAACTCTTTCTTTCGATAATCGATCGCACGCCTCTCGACGGTGCACCGTGTTTAGCCGGTATAGCCTGGCTGGTAATTCAAACTCCTTCCACGGCGAATTCGAGGACAATCGATGCGGCGGTACTCGATGTTCACGGCGTCCTTAACAGCTTCTGTTAACTACTGCTGGTTTGCGAGTTGGACACTTGGAAGCCGCAGACCGGGGCGTTCTCGACGCTGTTGGAAATTTCGCGGGGACGTAATAATAATGTTACCAATCGAGATTCTATCTTGCCGGGATTTCTATTAGCGTCTCTATCGGGACGCCGAAATCTCCGCAACTGTACCCCTGCTTTGTTGTCCCGTACTCGAAATCGGATAATTTATTGCTTCAGGACTTGCTACCCGTGAACCCCGCATCTCAGGAGGGCTATTCACGAAGTCCGCTAGCTCCGCATAAACAATTCAAATTTAATAGTGCCGTATTTATAATACGCGTACGGGGATGTAATAAAATTCTGTCATATTTAATCACAGCTGAATGATTGTTTATTTGCGCACGGTATATTACAATGTATCGTGTATTCTTTTTTGTAAATTCTTACGTATGTGTACGTAGAATGTGATGTTACACTATTCGTACCACTATCTCCTCTATTCTGCTGCATATACAGTGTATTCTTTCGTAATAAAGTTAATATGCCTGGGGTGCTTTCTTATTATACGAATTTTATACTTATATAGAACGACACGAGAAGATTAATTCATTTATACGACACCGTTTCCAATGTTCCTTTTCAGTAAAAACAAAGATATTCAATTGTTTCGTTACATTTAATACACGCATCCACAAAATTCAAGGATCGTTAAATTCGCACCGAAAAGATTCAGCTACAATGCATTAGCAGGTATTAACAAACGCTTTACCCCGGAACAGAAGCAATTCCTCCTCTATAACAAATTTCTAATTCAAATTGTACCGTAAACCCTCTCGTAAACGATTCCCCTCTCATCGAAACTAGTTGATTTCAACCGCGAAATTCTCAAGCCTCAACATGGTGCAGGAAGTTTGAATTGAGAGCGATCGGAAAGTTTCAACCCCCCGTCATCGATAATCCGTACCTTCATCTACCGTAAACTAACGTGTTCACGTGGCGGTGTCCAGGCTGCCCGGCTACGAGGTGGACCTTTAAAACTACTTTAGCACGGCAACGTAACCTCGTAAAGCTACCGCACGCTCGAGTTACGTCTGGTCCAGGAACTATCGCGCACGAGCTTGCGACCGGATAAATGAAAATTGACTTTGCCCGTCAACGTCTCCCGCCAAAAATTACGTCTGCCACGGCGACGAAAACGTTGCACGCGTACCTGAGCGAACGATGGGGACGTGCACGTCGGAGCATAGACGAGACCAAACAGGGGATGCTCAGAGGAGGTTGCACAGGGTGACGCGGTTGGGTACGAAAACGTTTGCGTGGAAACTATAAAATCAGGCGAACGTCAAACGGGTCTACAAGGCCGTGTCGTTTATGTACGTGTACACGTCGTAAATATGAAGGGAACGGTTTCGAAAATTATTAGTTGGGAAACGGTGAATGGACCGTTTAGCATTCCCCCCTTTGGAAATTCCACTTTACAGCGGCGGTCGTATGACGAACACGCTCTACAGCAGCTTCGTTCGTGTCGACTTCGACCCGGACAGATCTACGAATCGTTCTCGTTAAGCGTTCAGCAAGATTACAGGGATAATATTCTCTCGGAAGATTATATTCATTCTCTTGTTGTGCCCGTGTCAATTATCATGGGTGTTCCAAGTTCGATCGCGGTACGGTGTAAGTAAGAGAAAAATTGGAGTAACATAAAGCTCGCGAAGGCGGGTTAATTAATTCCCCGAGCAATGTAGAGGGTTGTTAATGGTGTTTCCCTTTGACAAACGCGACCGTCTCGCTTGTATTCTAATGGACAGGGGACGTTAACCCTCACCTTGACCATCTCCGCCATTCGCGGTACGAATGGTAGAAAGAATGGCGATTAATGGCTTCTTTTAACGTCCAACGCAATGCGATTTTATGTCCCTGTTACGAGTTCATTTAACTATACATCTACGAGATAAACAGCACGACATTCCAAATACGTACACGTGGCATTTACTTTAGTACCCTGTCTACAAGATTGGAAATTAACTTTTTATCGTAGCCCAGAGTTAATGCTTGTAATACGTTCATACACCATCACCCTGTTTTCTGCGGCATTCTTTCATGTTTCACAAAGATATTTTCTATGAAAAAGCAATAGAAGTATATGCAACGTTTAAAAGTTTCTCGTATCGAGCTCGAATAAAAAAAGACAAAACTTGCATTCAATGATTATCAATTGATGATGTGCATTACATATTTGTACTCGCAAGTATTACGATAATCCGATGATTTCGTAAAAGATTGAGGATTTTCATAACTGTCTAAGCCTCTTACGCGTTCCTCTATAATTTGAAGACAAATCCTTTAATCCTATTCCGCCGCGTTTGGACTTGAGCGGATGTTTCTATCAAAAATACAGACGCGTGTGCGGTCTATCATTCGACGAGCGGGTTTCCGCGTACCTATGCGGCAACTTCCATACGTGTAGCACCATAATTTACAGACCCCCACACCAGGCGACCCTATCATCAGGCAGCTCGTTGCATTTCGAGCCGAAGACCTTCCTCCCTTTCAGCTTGAGACAATAATAAGTATCCCTGTGACATTCTCTAGTACCGTGCGCGCTTTGTAGATTTATAGTGACTGAATAGTGGTGTGCTCCCCCTTCTCGGCTGGCGCATTTTTGTTTCGAGTGTCAAGCTTTTTCGTTGCGTCGGTCGAAGGAAAATATTTGATAATATATTGGACAATATTTGAAGAGGATTGTGACGAATATTGCAAAGAACGTTGGCTGATTACAATGAAAAGACCTTGTCTTTCCTTGCGACGGAAATAAGGAAATATATTTTTACAGTTTAAGCAAAACACGCCAGACTTAATACTTATCGACATACTAAATATATTCTCCGTAGGAAACACGCCAAGGATCGTTCTCGCGTCCCTAAATCGTCGGCCCCCTCCGCATAAAGTTAACAATCGACACGGTCGAAAACTTTTTAACCCACCTCACAATCCATCTTCCAACAACTTTCCACGCTTCGACACCTTACCCTTAACGCCCGGCCGAACAGCCGAACCCAAGATTCGCGTGGAGTAAAGCTAGCCCCGTATCAACAAGTTCGCGCGATAGACAGGTCTCTTTCGTTTCTTCCCACTACCGGCGCGAGATATCCCGCGTTCCCTACGATTCGCCGCCAAGTGTAATCCCCGGGGACCCACGAGGTCGATATCGTTTCCTCCACGGATCCATACCATCCTCCGTTGGAAACAATTCGTTGTCCACTGTAGCATCCGCGCAGGCTCGCGCAATGCGCCGCGCGTTACGCCGCCGACGAAATTGCACGGCTGCCGAAAGTATCGCGGCTGTTCGACGAAAATCGAGACGTGACCCCGTGACACGGTACGAGGGCGCAGTCGTCCCGACAGCGGATGATAAGGTTCGCGTGGGCCCGGGCGAGCGCGCGAGTTGCACGCCGACGAGCCGCTACAAAGGAGGTCCTCCCCACACCCCGAAGCGTGAAGCACGTCAGGCCGGTTGAGCTTGATACGCGAACACGATCCAAGAGAGCGAAACGCTGCGAGGAGGACCGCACGCACGTGTGTGCATCAGGGAGCGGAGCGGGGTGGCTGCAACGCAAGCCAGAGAGGGCGATCTCGTCAGAGGTGGCAGGGTTGGCAGTGCAGCCGCGAAGCAGATTTATTGGATCCGGGAGGGGCTTGCAAATCCGCCTGGATCAGCGTAACCAAAGGCCTGGGTCGTTCGGGGGGGTGGGCACAGCGCGAAAGAAAGTCGCGATGGGGTTGCAGAGCGGACGAGCGGAGGGACGGAACGCGTCTGCTCGGGATTAGACGAGCACCGGGGATCGTCAGGAATGGGTGGGTGAATTTTTCGGGGGGTGGTGCGATTGGCTCCGGCTGGAACAAACGTTCCTGCTCGCGATTACACGTTGGACGTCTAATACGTTGGCGTCGGAGGGTGAGGGTTTAGAATGTGATTTATCGGCCCCGTGTTATTGGTGTTCGTGTCTCGGCTCGAGTGTTCAATGTTCCGTGCAGAGTTCTCGTTCTTCGATATTGGACGTTTTTATTTTGCACCCTTCGAACGGGGGGGATCCGACTCGCGGGGACGCAACGTCTGGCGGGCGGAATTAATCGTCGCGCGATTATGCCGCGTTCTATTATTGTCCGATCGATTTCTTTTTGTACGCAATTTTCGGTGTTCGCGGGGACGAAAAGTTCTTGTGCGGCTGAGTATAACGAGCGCCGCAATGTTGCACGATCTTGAACTCACCCCTGCGTCTTCTAGACCTTCGAACGCAGCCGCGAGGAAGCTCCATTCGCTTCGTTCTGCCGGTTAAGCTGTAAAAAGTGTAGTCGTCGCGAACAATATCTCCCGTTACCTTTATTTCAGTTCCCCCGTGCGTTATCTCGCTAAATATTATAGCTCGCAATGTTTCCCCCGTTTGCCTAGTATCGTCCGGTCGAATGGCCCGGGGGTTGGCCGCGTTAGGGCGTCCCGGAATAGCTGGAACGAGCAGTACACTCTTGAGGAACAAGGGACGTTTTTCGTTCTCGAAGGAATTATAGCGTACAATGGCCACCCTATCTGGCCAGTGAATGGTCGAATGATGCTCGTCCAGTCTGCAGACGCCGCAGCGTTCAAGGGACGCGGCAGAGACACCGGGCAGGGTTGCGAGCATCCGGATATCCTGTTATCTGAATATCCGAGCGTCCTGTCGTGCTTGTCCGTTGCTCGTTCATTCGAGCATCGACAAATGAATATCCGTTGGCGTCTATCGAATAACACGGGACGTCCACCGTTATCCGTCTCACCCAGAAACGCGTTCACCGATATTCCTGATACCAGCTAGAAGTTCGTTCATCGATCGTACGGCTATCTTCATCTCCCGGCGGCCATTACACCGCCTACACGTTACTTTCTAATCTAATCGAATAGAATCGGGACAATTGCCGCGAAGCTGTGGGCGAATTTCTTGATTTTTCTCGCCGGCTTCGCGCATTTTTCTATTTCGAGAAGCATAATGGCATTTTTGTTCTTAACGAGGTGCACGTTATAATTATAATCTTTCATCCCTTTTGCAACGGTTGGTAGTGTTTCGAATGTACGGCTATGCAGTCTCGTAAGTAGTCGAGCATCAATTTTGAATGCAAAGAAGGTAGGTGCTTTTTAATCGTAGTTTGCCAGTTTTGCATAGAACGTTAAAACGTCGAAATATATTTCCACAAAGAGGAAAGTGCTGGTTCATAATTCAATCCTCAAATAATCAAGGTGCCCGCACCGCGTCTACCGCGCAACGCTTCCGCTTTATCTATTTTTCAAGCTCCTAAAGCAACTCTCCCAATTACGTAACAACCATTCCAAGCACACGAGAGCCAAGTTATTACAAGATACTAACACAACTCCCTAAACGTGTCCACGTTTACCTCCAAACTTTACTCCGGATAAGCCACATCTTCAACATTCAGCCCGCATCGCGAATCAGCCTCGACCAAACGCGTTTCGTGACACGGTTATACCAGAGAGCAAGGGAAAAGGGAATGGAAAAATGGAGGAAACGGGACTTTTGGTTTTTCGCGCAAATCCCTCGGCATCCGAATTACACCCTTTAATACCACGTCACACTGCGTTACATTTTTCTTATCATTTTTCTTCACAATTATTTTCAATCCGCGCGCACTTATCCTTTTCATAATCAAACGTTTCTTCGCACGAAAATCGCAACCATTCCCAAAAATTGCTCGCGCGTTCTGCCTTCGCTAGCGCGCGGCCGCATCATCGTCCACGAAAATAATTTCCCTCGACAGTGCCAGAAATGGAACCAACAGCTCGCAACATTTCCCAACGTATCGCGAGGGCAATTTTAAAGAATGCGTCTTCGAGAAAATATTCGTTTTCGCGCGTCTAATGTCCCGCTGGGGCAAACTTTCCGTGCATCCGGAACGACAGCCGATATCTTACAGCCCGGCGAGGTTCGCAAATTTCGTATGTCAAACCTCCCTTGACTGGGACTGGACTACGTGCGTTCCGCAGTTTCGAAAAACGCGGAGCGAAAGAAACCCTTTACCTATCGACTTTTCCCCGCACCGTGCACCGACCTTCGACCCAATTCCCAGCCACGCGAGCGGGACGTCCCTCCCCGCTGTTCTCTATGGATTAGTCGGCCGGCAAAAGTCCCGGAATTCGTCCGTAGCGGTCGATCGGTGCCGAGAATGCCTTGTCGCGAAATCTCGGCCTGCCGATCGTGCGCGGCATTATTTTGGCGGTCGCGGCCCGGTCCGACGGGAATTCCTCGTCGTCGATGATCTTGAATGACGATCCGGTTATTTCGGCCGTTCGCCAGGGAATTTGACACGGATTCCAAGAATCCATGCCTTCCCTCCATTGACGGCCGTGATCGTGAATGAACGGGGCGGTTCAAGTCTGGCCGCGTGGAATTCGATTACGTGCCGATCGATCCTTATTGGCGACACGCTGACCGTGCATCTAGATCGGTCGATCGCGAGACCGGGGGCGATCTTCGTGCTTGCGTCGAGAGCACGGAAGAGGTTTCTGTATCGGGGAAAACATTAGGTACAGAGCGGGGTGTTTCCGCGGGGTTGAATGGGGGCTCGGAATGGAATCGAATGACGTTTCATCTCTCGGTCCTTTGGGAGACGTTTGGCTTTATTCGTGCTGGCCTCGCTATTTTCGGATCGGGGGTCCCTTAATAAATAATTAATCGGCGTTACGCTGATTGCAGCTTTATGGTATCTGCAGTCGTCGCGGAACACTCGTTACACTCGTTACAATTCTGTCGTGTAGCGTTGCCTCGCACCTATCAATTTGAACGCAGCACGATGTTCCGCTATGCTCTCCGTATTTTCTTCCCTGCGGCGACAGTGCGATCATCGTCATTGTCAATTGGTATCGCCGAATCGGAAGCGTCATCGCGGTCGTCCGGTTACAGGAAAATTCAGCTCGAAACAACCCCGCTATCCGTCGACCCGACAAGGTGGCTCGTAGAGACCCCGGATTTACTCGAAGGCTAACTAAATAAAGTGAGGACGCTGTGCAGCGGAGAACGAACGGTTCACTTACGTCAAATATTCCGCAAAGTTGGCGACGCTACGATAGTCGCATACTTAGAGAAGTTAAATACAAGTTTTCGATGGGGGCGCGCGTATGTGTGCACGCACGGCGGATTCATGGCGTCCGCCCGATGATAAAGGGGGTCGGTCCGTCCTTTAATATTCCCCTGCGCTGTCTCCCTTCGTGCAGCTCGATAAACGCGCATCTCCATAAAAATAGGAAAGAATACGGCTGATGTATGCCATATTATTCGCATATATCAAGATAAACGCTTCCTCCCCTCTTCGGAGAGTATCTTACCGGCTGGATGCAGTTCTCCGGACTAACGGGAAATACTCGCCGTATTCGGAATGAGATTTATATTGCCACCGGTGTGCTCTAACGAGCCCGTTCGGTCTCGCAAAAATACCGATAAACGAATGGATGTTTAATTGTTTCCGTTAAATTATCCGCGACTTGGACGAATCGATTGTTCGAACCGCAACATGTCCAGTAACACCTTAGCCCTCGCACGACCGTCGCTTCTAATCGTTTTCATTGCGCGACTGATACTGGCGAGGTGATAGCGAAATACGCGAGTACCGGACGTTACGAATCGATTAATGCTTCATCGGAAACGCGTCTCTGAATATTTATTGCACGCGCCATAATTTGATAAAACATGCTGGGCGAAACTGTCGAGCAGTTGCTTAGTTGTCGTAACGGCCCCCGCGATTCATTGAATTGCAGAAATCGTGAAAACAGGGAGGGGAAACGATGCGGGGCCAGATCGTCGTTCATCGACTGAAATTTTTCTCCGCTTAAAAGCGGCCGGTCGTGGAAACGCGAACGCGCGTTCCACGTTCGTAATTTATTGTACACTTATCTCGATTTGCACCTCGCACGCTGTCCACCGTAAATATTACGATTGACCGGCTACCGCCGAGGAATAATTGAAACGTGGCAGATAGAGCGACGTGGAATACGGAAATGAGCGTGCCGCGAAGCTCCTCGCCTTTATTTCTCTAGCGTTCGCTCCGGTCGCAGATAACTTCCGTTTCTGGGAACAATTTGCAACGTAATCGGCGTGACTTGTTTGCGTTTCGACCTAATTAGATCTTGCCGCGAGATCTGTGTACCGACACTTCGGCGACGTATCAACAAACGTCCTTCAAATGAGTTCTTCCTCGTCGTTAATGATACGCACGCTGGGCGCCAACGTAATCGCCGTCACCAACGAAATTCGTCCCGAATTCACCGAGAGGCTCGAACGCGAGTTCAAAGTGACTTAGGCCCCTCGAATCGCCGTCACTCACCCCATCCGAGTATCCGTCCGAGCACGGAATCCCAATCGTCAGCTACGCACGTATTCGCGGTCACGTGAACGCGCAATAATCCCACCGAAATTGTCCCCGCACCCTCGTAAAGTCCGCCGGAAACGGCCGGACATACCGTCGCCGCTAAAATATCGATTAACAAGGCCGCGGGCATTATTAATTTTTTTTTCCACCCCCCCCCCCCAGCTATTCGTGCGCATACGCACATCGATGTATTGTAACGGTATTAATGGCTTCCGGTATTAATTAACCGGGAACACAGGCAGTCTGTATCGGTGCGCGGCTCGGGCGAAAGAGTAATTTCGCGGCCGTTTAATTTCGCAAATTTATTTTCGTATCTGTAATTAATTTAATCGAGCCGCTTCAAGTAATGCCTGCCCCCTGGGCCCCCGTCCGCCGTCGTCTGTTGTCCCGTGACCGCTGGAAATTGATAAATTCAGAGCTTCGTTTGCGAGATAAATGGCCGCTGGGTAGCAATTAGTTCTATTAATCGGCCAGCCTTCGTCGGGCATAGAGAGATAGAGAGAGGGACACAGACAGCGAGAGACAGAGAGACGGGGAGAGAGAATATATCCAGTCGAGGTGTTATAAGGTCGCGGAGAAGCGAGCGAACGTCTCTCGTGGGCGTTAGTTAGCAAGATTCGCGCATTTTGCGCCAGCTATCTATCACGTCCCACGTGAAATGGTTCATCCGTGCATCTAGCACGCGCTGGTTCCGTTGCTTTTTTTTTCTTCTCTATAAATACGTTCGCGCGTAATTACCGCGCGCCTAGCCGTATCAAAGGTTAATGCGCGCGATTGCGAGAAAAGCCTGTTGATGATGGCGGAGGTGCAGCCGATGGCAGACGCGAGGCCGCGGTGAAAATTATTCAGGGAAATCGTTACGCGTGTCTTGCACATCTCGGGTCTCTGATACGTCTTTTAACCGGCCGTGCAGGTCGGTTGGTCTCACCTGTGAGATTCGACGTTTCAGCGCGTGTAGAACTTTCGACTCGCTCGGGGGGGCGGGGTGAGAAAAAAATTTACCGAGGTCGGCCGGATTATCCACGGGCGTTTGCACTTCGAATATTCCGCGGCATCGGATGCCGAATAGAGTTCTCCCGCGGATAAGGGGTCGCGCGAGACCGGCTGGAAAAGTTGGTTTCGACGACAGGCTAATTAATCCGTTGAACATCGTCGAAATTTTTCACTCTACGTTCTGTTTGTGTATCGCAAAATTGGTGGTCTTGTTGGCACGGTAAATGTACCGCCTTGAGGGCGAACTGATTCATTGTTTAACAAGCGAATGGATTGTGTCGAAACGTTCTACAATGGCTCGTTAAAATTTCAGGTCGAGCCGGTAGAAGTTAATAGACGGCGGCGCTTTCGGAGCGAAAGGCGAACTAATTGAATTCGCCGCGCTGCCGTTAGATACAACGCGCCGCTGAAAAGATGTCCTGAGCGTAGTGAAACGACTTCGCGGTTGCGACAGTAGCTGGAAAACGATCGTGAATGGAATGCTCGCCGATTATTGTAACGCAAGTGGGGGCTGGTAATACCGGCGTGGTTGAGGGCTATTTAGAAGAAGGGCTTCCGTGCATCATTCGATAGTATCGCAATGGAATTTGTGCAAACAAGATACGAGGCTGGGGAAATTAATCATTTTGTTATAAATCGATGAACTGCTGTTCATTATATTCATCAATTATATGCAAAAGAAATATTTATTTCGATTTTTACGTAGCATTGAATAATAGAATTGAAACTTAAGTTAATACTACTCTAGTTGCATCTAGATATCGTTATTAGTGTTACCTTATATTCCGTTTAAGCATATAACGGGTTTTAGAAAATAGTAAAATAAAATGAAGCTCGCACGAGTGCTGCTGCTTCAATCAAATTTCAATACCTGGTATTGTACATTTTTCCACGCAATTTTCTAGCCAACTGTATATATTGTTTCCTAGATTTTTACCACTTTTCACAGGCTCTCCCATCTGTGCTATTATTCGAATAATCAACGCCAGCTACTTTAGAAAACCCCACTCCTTTTTATAGCTTTCAACCAACTTGCGTATTGATATTCTACAACATTTGCACGCACCTCTTTCACTAGCGTTACTTTCGACGCCTACCGGGCCTGCGAATCGCCGGTTTACGCAGATCTGAAATATTAGATGCGGCTGCGATTTAACGAGACAACGAGCGTAACAGTAGCCCCACTGAATACTCGGCCATGCTGTGGCCAGAAGCGTAACAACTTATTCGCTGCGTGTACTCGAAACGGTGCTTCCGTCCTGAAGGCATAAGCCACTCGTTAATTCAACGCCGTCAGCGTTTCACATTATTTGTTACGTTGGCATTATTTTCGGCCGGTTCCGGTCTTTATTATTCCTCACTTTCCCGTACGGATAGTTTGACGAAACCCCTCTCCGTTCGCCAAAACTTGATACGAAGAAAATTCTGTAGAACGAGGAAGGCATTGTGGTTCGTAGCTCCTTTTATAACTGTCCCTCATTTGTATTCATAAACGTTCATTTTTCGTTCGCCTGAAAAGTTTTCGAATACGCTTTCGAATACGCTGGAGGAATATCAACTTTGTTCCGAAAATTTTCTCCCGGCTTCCCATATTCGGAATTTCCCAAATGCTCCCGGCTCAACGAAGTCACGGTTTATCTAAGCATCCGGGTCAAACATTCTATGCAGTCTTATGAATCTCCAACGAACCCTGTTAAGCCACAATTTTCTTGCCCCTATTCTTCAACGGGCCCCCACTGGGTAAAGAACTTAGGAACGTCAGGCGGCCACAAAAGTGCGACAAAATCATTTTCCGGAAGGGAACACGGGCAGCCAGTTCGTCCACAGAGAACCGTTTACATAATAAACTCGTGGATTTCATTCAAAGGAGCGCGTTTTGCATTTTTAACAACCCGCTCGGTAGGAAAACCGCAAGTTTACGAGCTTGCACGGATCAGTGTATCCTGTATCGAGCTTCCAACGCGGGCGGAAGTCGACCAATCGAGCTAGAATAATAACGAACAGCAACAAAATTCACTGTACAAGACGCGTTCCTGTCGTCGTCGTGTTCGTCGTAGCTCACGTTACTTTGGGCTCGCTGCTCGTGAATCAGAGGTGAGAAGACAGTGTGCACAATAGTTTTTGTGCAGGTTAGACCCTTCCATAGCAGCCCCGATTGATTCCTCGTCCGAGTGATATTTTGTTGGAGAGTATTCAGGCCTCGTAACACAGGGAGGATAAAGGACGTGGAAAACGAAGACGCTGCATCGTCATCTCGACGTCTAGACAGCAGATTCGAAAGGCCAACAAGTGGACGGAACAAGTGTCTCGTTTTCTAACTTTCGAATTTGCATTTCTTTCCATCGAAGGAAGCACGGCTACAGCGCTGTTCGTACAGCAATTTTTCTGTCTGGGCACGGTGTTTAGTTATATAGGGCGTCTTCGAAATTACAGTACCAGTATTGTACCAGGAATCGTCTTTATGTCAGCTGTTTGGAGACACTCCGTTTTATTGTACTTCACGTTGCGGACTACAGATACTGGAAATAAAACGCGGATCAAAAGCGTTTACAGTGGTTATGGCGAACATTGTAAAGAGTCACGGTGAGTGTACGCGCTGCAATGAGCCCCGGTAATTGTGAAATTTTTGGCGTACTCAACTTCCCGTTGCAATGCGACACAATCCGCCTTATCTTTTATGGAGCCACCGTCGAGGAAGATTATAACGAGCGGTATCGTATCGGCAAACGTGAAAACGAAACTGTAACGCGGCATAGCCTTGCAAATCGCGCTGGAAATATACCGCCGCGCGAAGCTAATTTTAAAACGCTAATACATCAATCTTGCGAACCACCTTTCAACGGGAAATTAATCAATCGAATTACCGCGCTGTCGCTGATACGCGAAATAATTTTCTTCGAATAACGGGGAACGATTCGGCGTCGGAACGGAATCGAACGAAACAGCTACCACGTCCGACGATTCCCCGAAATCGATCAATCGCTAATCGAACGCGTTCCGCGAACGTTCGAAACGCCTCCGACAAATATCGTCGCTGTCCGACCAAAAAATTCTTCCGCCACCCTCGCGGGTCATCCTTGAAAAACATATCCGCATTAATCACCAAAATAACACGAGCCGTCCCCGGGCCGAGTAACACGTCGAACAAAGCAAACCCCCCCATGGACAACGCGATTTTGATTAATCCTGAGTGTCCGGGCAGCGCTGTATATGGGTTGAGGGCGAGTTGATCAGGGCCGTTCCATGTTGTTTTTTCACCCCCCCTCCCCCGTGCCCTTTCCGGGTGACCCGACCCTAAGCGCCGTCCCTGGACCAGCCAACAACTCGCCTGCCACCCTTCACGAGACTCACCTCTTCCACCCCTCGACTCGACTCGGCTCCTTGGTTCGTTCCCATGCGAATCAATAGTGCGTAGTCGCGGCTCGGCGCCGTGGCTCGGTTTAGTGGGTGGTCGGCCCTTTCGCGCGCGCGACGTTAGCTCGGGGGTGCAGCCGAGGGTGGAAAAGCCTGGGTAAGGGGGACAGAAGGCGGGGGACGGACTGGGCCACCAGCCGAGAACGACCGATCCACGCCGGAGCCCGCCGATCTGGGAACGACGACGACGACGACGCGGGTATTCGACGATCGACGGACCTCCAAGAAGGGTGCACGCCTTCGCCTCCTTTTTCACCCTCGATTCTTTCGGTCCCCGGTTTCTGGTTGCCGTTTCGAACGGCTCGCGCGGCCAGGCCTCGAGGAAATCTTGATATTTGGAGGTCGCTCGTCTGTCCGCGGAAAGAGATTCATGGTAATTTCGAGGGAGAGGGTGAAACTGTCGGATTTCGTTGTTGACGAATCATTGTTTGGTGAACGGGTAGTCCGGGGCAGCGGTGGAATTTTATAATGGGCGCGAATAGGTAACGCGCTGCGTATATATTTTCCAATTTACCGAAATCAGCCGTCGCGATGCGCATGTGGCGTTTTAATCGAGATCGATCATTTGTCGAAAGAGCTGTACCACTAATTATTAATTCGCACAGTTTACAGCTTCGAATTTATTGAATTCGACGAATCTATAAATATCCGGCTTCGCTAAAGTTTCTCAAGAATTCAATGGAACAGAAGCATCGATCAATTCTCATTGCCTTTCTGAACGGACTAATGTATCCTGCACACTTTTTTTGTCGAAGCGTCGTGCGTTTTATACCCCTGTTCTAACAGGCCACCGTCGCGTCGCGTCGCGTCGTTTTCTTCCCCCTTTACCGTCGTTTTTCACCGATCGGCCGCCTGTGTTCTCCCTTCCCTTTAATTTATCGCCTGCAAGCGACTGGCCGTGCCTTTTTGCACAGTTGGACCGGGTTAGGTCACCGGATCGTGGGTTAAGAGGTCCCCCCCCCGGGTTACGGGCCGACAGTTTTCCCAATACCTAAGTATCTATCAAGGGGTCGCGAAAGTGCATTGTCGGGCGCGTCAAGAGCGTCGTCTTACAACGTCCTGGATGAATGGCCGGGGTAATGAACTCCCTGAACGTTGTATTCCGATGATATTCGGTTACCTGTCCCTCGGCGAGGGCGAATTAATCCTATCCGCTTTAGAATGTTACGACGTTTCATACGTTCGGTCATTAAATTTGTCACGTTATATTTCTATCATATCTCGCCGCGTGAATTCTACAAATTCGATGCTCACCCGTAGAAAACGTTGATGTTACCTAATGAATCTTGCCGCACACCGGTATGCCATATCATAATCGTACGAGGCCAGTGAATTCCGGTGTATTAATTACATCATTGCAGCCAATTAATCCCTCGAGTTAGTCCCTGTCTATGTCGCCTACGTTCACGCGAACGCCGCACCAGTAACTCGCGATAACGTCATACGGTAACGAAATTATGAACAGTTAAGTACCGATCCTTGTAGCTGGCTCGTTGGTCCGATTTCACCGTCTCCAACAAATTAGACGCGGTAATGTAAAATTAGCGGCAGTTAGGTTCGATCGCGAATTAATATCTAACAGTTGGAAACTTTGCCGGGGCAATACGGAATCAGAATTCTGCCCGGACAAACTCGATAAATTGCCAGTACTTGCGTCTCGAGTGCCGAGCCACTTGTCGCGGAAAGATATTGAAATTTTCAGTTTCCCGTAACGCCGTGCACCCGTTTCTTCATAAATGCGCAAATTGTTTGTAGCAATCAAGGATTCAAATGTCTGAGCTCGCCTTTAAAATCATGACTGTCGCCGTCATCGCACGTTTCGAAGTTGTGCTCGCCGTCACGGGACAGTATCCGTCTAATCGATCCTAGAAGTGGAATACGCGGTTCGAGACACGTCGCGCAGCGTGGCGGAATAAGGAACAGATTCGTCATATCCTCGAGGAGTGCATTACACCCGGGGTGGAGCTCGCTCGACTGTTCTCCTCGGCAACGTCAGGTTGGATCCGGTGCATTTTCCGCGCGTTGAGCGTGTGCGTTGCAAACTTTCTCTCTTCGGAGTGTCTGCCTCTCGGGGGAGATGTCGCCGTTGCCGGCGAGTATAAATATACTCCTTGGACGCCTTGAAAAATATAAAATACAACGCGTGCGTAGTCGTATATAGCCCCCTTAATGTCGCAAGTCGGCCCTTCTGGCAATTTAATAGCATCATCGGTGTTCGTAACCATTCCGAGGCTGTCTGGGCGTAGAGGGAAATCCATTTCACTTGATGCACAGAAATCTACGATAATTCTGTTCTGAAAATAAAGTTAATTATTTATAGAACTGCAGCACCGTCAAAGATCCTGCGATCTCCTAAAGCGTATAAAAAACGATTCTTCGTCAATTCTTTTACCATACGATTTTTATAAGCTTGCGAAAAACAAAATTCTCTCTCCGGGACACTCGTTTAATCTCGACACTTCCTTAATACGGAAGACATTGTAACATTCGATACCGGCGTCCAGCAAAACAATTTCCCCCGGCGCAATTCTGTCCAGACATCAACCGTTCGATAAAACCCTGTTTACCCCAGAGAATCACTATCGTCGACGGCCAAAAACGAGCCACCCTCGTACACCACTCTGAATTCTGTCCTCCCGTTGGAGCGCATAGGTTGCTCCTCGAATTTCCCTGGTAATCCCCCCGAAATAAGGAAAGATCCATGTTAAACCCGGCCTCGAACATTGCGAGAGCACGAGGAGACGCGGTTACCCCGTGGCTCTGGTCGTTAAAGACGCGCGTGCCAAGATACGAGGGCCGTTCCGACCCGAAAAGGGAACAGGTGAGCAGTAAAACTTGGCAACAGGGGCAGCCGGGTCCAGCGGAGCGGGAATAAACGGGAACCGAGAGGAAAAAGAGGAGGCGAAAGGGAATAGCGAGAAAGGTCGACCAATCCCCAATGCGGCAGCCAACCCCTGGGCTAAGCTTGGCGAGAATTCGTTTGGTCTGTGCAGGGGTGACTGCATCTACTGAAACATCGTGGTTCGCCGGGCAGCGATGGTCGCGATATTTCTCAATTAGTATCGATACGAAATGGCGGTATCGTCGAACCAGAACAGAAGCAAATAAATATACAAAAATATCCGTTGACATCGTGGTTTTTACAGTTCCGTGTACCAACCGCGACAAACTTATGAAATTCTCTGCGGTTGTCCGAATTGAATAAACAGCGCACCGTCTTCGTGAAATAATTGTTCAAATAACTTCCTTAGTTTCGTTGTTCGGACGACATTGATACCTCTGGCTGCTACATTTTATACAAATACTAATAATAGATATGCAAACGGAGTGTACTTCATTTTTCAAACACCATTCGTATCGTTCGAAGAAACGTCTCGCTCTCCAGTTACTCGAAACTCGCGGCAAAGTACCGGATCGCATCCATTACTAGCACGGGGGTGGCCTGTGCTAAGAAGGTCGAGAAGGGAAACGAAGGAAGGGCGAGAACCCTTCAGGCGTCAGCCCATTAATAGCCCGACCTCTTCTCGTTCGCTGTCCTTCGTCGTCGTCGGTGCTATTTCATGCGCCCTTCGAACACCCTTTCTCTTTCGTTTCGTCTTCGGGACAGTGGCTGCTCTATTTTAATAAAACCGTTGGCACACTGCCCCCGTTGAACGTGCCTGGGCCCTATCACCCTCGGAGCCTTCGTCGGAGAGGGGGGTGGCTGCTTTTGTTTCGTTTTCGACCGGCCTGCTTCCGCCTCCCTCTGTCGCCCCTGTGAATGGGGACACGCGGTCGAGTGTTATCGTGAATGAAGAATGACTGTGTTTTATGGGATGTTCGAGGAACGATAGCGCCGTCACTTCGGGGTTCGGATAAAGGTGGTGTCAGGGGGATGCCGGTGAAGGAGATACGGTGTTTCGTTCGACACCGTAAGATATTGGTCGTGTTTGTTGGACGAGGCGATTGACCAGGACAACGATTGATACATTTTTGGACAAAAATTACCCCGTTGGAAATATTTTCTGTGTCGTTTGAATATTTAACGGGAACACCACTTTTACAGTTTTATCGATTTTGTAATATTCTCAGGGCAGACAGCTGTACAAACAGAAGTATCTTCTTTTCATTATCTTCAGCAACGGTATAGCTATATTTTAGAAAACAAAACAATTCTTGCCCCCCCCTCGTTAATTAAATTTCGATTAAACGACGTCGTCCCAGATGACACCTGTATGCACTTCACTTTCCCATTGTGTTTCGCATGATCTTTAATTGTAGATACTCGGAGACATCGCGTCAACAGCATTCTAACCAGACAAAAATTGTAAAATACGAATTCTCAAACGGAACTGCGCGCAATTCTTGCCTACCTCTCGTACACTATCTTAAACCGATTTACGAGCACATCACTTTCCACGTCCGCTCTAGACTCACCCCTATAAGCGTCCGGGAATCGATCGAGCCCCAAGTCGGCGGAGTAACGCTCGCTTTTCGACCGCGTTCGTTCGCCTCTAAACTCGAAAGGCCGCCTACCGCATTCGTTCCCGATTTATGATCGCCGTTTCTTTTTCGTACACGGGCGTCGGTTTTACGAGGCCGACTTAATCATGAATCGCGATCATTCCGTTTATATCCGCGTAAAATTTCCTATTACGCCGGCGGTATATCAGCTTAATTCGATGTTACATACTAAACGCGTTCGCCGTCTGGCGCGTCCTTACCTACGTAGACGGATCGTTGCAGGTACACGCCGGATCCGTGGAATATTCTCCTTGATACGTGTAGAGCTTGATCGACGAGAACGTATTTGTATCTGAGATGCGCTAGTTGGCTGCACCGTGACGCGAGAATTTCGATTGCGCCACGGATCGAGATCGATATTCGCCTGCTCATCGTGATCGATCAGCCCGGGACAACCATGCCCGTCGCTTAAGTAAAGGATCGGCGAGGGGTTATCAGTTTGGTACTTTTCTAGACGGTGTAGAAGTAGAATTGATTGGGTATTGAAAATGAAAGAAGCTATATTCTTCAGCGGAAATAATCTAAGCTGTTACGAGGAGAGAATTTGTCTGCCGGATAGAACTGTCGGGGAAACAGAATGTAATGCATAGCATGCTCGGGAAAAATGTGGTTGTACAAGGTACTTTGTTTCTTCGAGTACACTTTGCTCGATGCAACTCTCCATTGTTTGCAGAGAGGACTCCGCGCTGTGTAGATGTGTGCGAGCGCTCGTGTACCCGTGGACGTCATTTATCTTTCTAGTCGATGGGTCAGAATTTCTAGCGGGCGCGGCCATATTGTTGTTGTAGCGCAGACGTGATTAGAATTAAACGGCTCGCATAAATGTAAATGAATCGCGGTTGACGATTATTATGTTTGAACCAATGCGACGGTGGAAAAACTTAGCTGCTGAAAATAGAGAGAGGGGCGAATAAATAGCTGAGCGCAAGAATTCTTTCCAGCCATACGTTCCTGTCGTAATTGTACAAGATTTCACTTTCCCTTCCTGCTGTTCAATTGTTCCTGTGATCTCATTGGTCGATGAATTATGAATGAGGATATTACGATTACCCAGATTAAATCTCGTTACTTCACGAACATGCACGATTAATAACTAAATAAACGTGTAATTACGTTTCCCCTCCAATCGCGATCTACTAATTATTCCGGAGATCATTTAAATTAACCATTAACAAATTCTATATCAATGTAAATCATATGAAGCATTACGATGGCCGAAAATTATTACAAGTTGAGCGGAAATTGCGAACCACGAATAATTAAAATCCCCAAATTTATCATTGTATTCTCAAATTTTCCAGCAATTAACAAATTATTCTCAAAGTGTCGTTCACGTCGATCTTACAAATCATTTCAATCATTCTAAACCCTCCAGATTATTTTCGATGCCGCGAAAATTTCCATCCTATAAAAATAATAAAGAAATATGATCTCAGCTTCGTTTTATCAGCGCACCAATGCAAATCTCGTTGAGAAATTTGCCACGCTTGTGATTCCGTGGGTCGAGCGTCCCGACGTGGGCGTCGCGACGCGACGTGCCGCGGATGTGGAAGGGCCCGCGTGTTCCAGGAACGAGAAAAAGTTTAAAGGAATCATCGGAAGCCCGGGCTATGCGGGACTCCATCCGGCTAAGGATTTCTCTGTCTCCCGAGATCCTCTTCCCCGGCAAAGTTCGCAGTCTTTGCCTCGCGAAATTACCGCCAGTTCCCCTGTAACCGTACCCTTCTTTGAGCCCGGGTCTGCTGGTTTAAGGGTTTGTTTAAGGATGTTTTTCGGTATAGTCGACCGGGGAATTGAAATCCGTGCGCTCGATCGCTCGAAGTTTCGGAAAGTTTAGCTCGCGAACACTGAAAGGGTATGAATATCCATGTCTTGTTTTACATTTTCTCCTTTCGGTCGGCAAAGTGGAGACGAAAATTGTCGTTTCTATACGGCGGAGGAGTTGTTCAAGACTTAGAAAAGGGGTTAAATCGCGGGCGATGGACGTTAGACAATGGAATTGGTCACGACGATGAAATTCTTTAATGACGTTAAAACGGCGAAGGTTTATGCTTTCGACGAATTTATATTGGCGATGCTGTTAATTAAGCCGTGGGGCAAATATTGCCGCGAGCGAAGTTATTTTGAGAAAATGTCAATTAATAAATTACGGGGGTAATAGGGCGAAAGAACCCTCACCAGGCGAGCCGTAAATTTCAGGACAACATCGGCTTACTATGAAGTCACCGGCTAGTGGAGAGGGTCGTCTTCGGTTAATAAAAGCTGCCTACAAAATTTAAAAAGATGAAGTTCCTTATTACTGCTAGGGAAAGTGTTTCATTTTAAAGCAGTGACAGAACCTTCCTTTGCAATATAGCGGTCGCGGTATTTACATAAAATGAAGGAATTCACAAAGCAACTTCCCCGAGATATCGTACTACGTAAGTGTTTAAAGTAGTGGGAAATATCTACATTTTTTATTCATTATGTACCCATATATTTTAGTACACCGTTCAAATGCACATTTATTAATGTCTGTCCGCCCAATTCCACGATTCGCATTATTTTGTTAATCGCCAATCCTCGCCGGTCGAGTATTTTTAATTCAAGACTCATCGGCTCGCTGGCTCCGAGTGTATCCCTTTTCCGGTACGGTTTATACCTCTCTCAGCCTCATCAGCAACCCTTTCCCTAATGAAGCATAAATTTCAGGTTAACGTTCACGGCTATCTCGTCTCTTTATCGGATTAATTATTTTTACACTCCACCCATCTTTAATACGTCCATCTTTAATACGTACCGCCGCAGCAATCAACTTTCCGCCCCCGTTTCCTTATTGCCACGATAAATTTCCTTGTATTACCAAATTACTTTATCCAAAGTAATACCATTGTCTCCGTCCGAGTATTACACCAGTGCCACGCATTCTACCGATACCGCTCGAAAATCCTAAAACAACATTCTTCTGAAATACCAAACACAGGACGAAGAAATCCCTGACCTAGATGAACCGCATTCACTCAGCGTGCTTCCTACCAGGAACAGCGTTCCAGTCCCAATTCAGTGGTCCCTTCTAAGATGAAATTTATCAATTTGAACGTTCCTTCAGCTACACCGGCGTACGGAACAATGGCCCGGGTCCACGGCAGCGGAATTGAAGGGAGAAGACGACGTAACAGAATTAACATAGTCGATTCAAGGAGTGCTCACCAAGAATGTCCCACTTTCATTATCCACGATCCACGATGGCCCCGAGCTATATCTTGGAAGCTGCGCAGGATATCATATTCATACGGGGGCGAACGGAATTGGTATCACGGAGCGATCCTCGTTTCCGTTCGAGACGAACGCTTTCATCCCTGCGACTCCTCCGCCCCTGTTGCTTTAATACTTTTATTATTTCAGTAACCAATTTGGCAAAATGCCTTTACTCATCTGCCTCCTCCCCATTTTTCTCTTCAACGTTTCGCTGAAATTCGCTCGACGAACTTCGGTTGAGAAGAAACGTACGACAAGTGTCGTTTCACCTGCTTCGTTGGCCCCCGTTCGTCTTTTCTTTATGCCTGGTATTCGAGCGATTCCGAGGAAACTCGACGATCATCGTTTCCTTTTAATGGACTTTGGCAAGCTGCCTCGCAGTTGCATCGCGTACAATCAAACCCCGCATGAATTTAATTTGGAAACGTTCAAGTGCCACTGCCACCGGTTGCGGCGTTCTGCATCCTGCACGGCAATTAGTTGGTTTTATGATCAACTTCGTTCGAATCGTCGATTGGAGAGAATGGTGGGGCGATTAACTTGGTGAACGGCAATTGAATTCTTATTGTTCCCGTGTTTCGAACGGGACAACGGAACAAATAGAAGGATAAAATAACAGATACACAGCGTGTCCCTCGGGATTACATTCCTTCGTTTCAATCGTCCCCTACAGTAGATACGGAACCGCCGCATTTTTTCCTTCCACATTCTAGAAAAAAGATATTCACCAAGAAACCATACATGAAAACCTACTTGCACTTCAATTCATAAATTCATTTTTCTAACGTTTATCATTGCTCGTCTGAGTAACAAGAAATTTCTCGCCGGCGCCAGCGAATCGATTAAAATGACATTACCTATCAAACGTTTCGAACTCCCCGAAGAATATTCCATCTCCGACACGCCGGGCAAGACGCGTACCAATTACGAGTCAACCCGGAACAGACACTCTTCGTTTCCAACGAGCGAGCAAAAGCGATCCATTATAAAACGCCGTTCGAGCTTTTGTTTCCACGTTCACGGGACGGTTTAATTGGTACGCCCAGCGATCCCGTCCCGGCCTGTTTAACGGCGGGGCCATCGGCAGACGGAGCTCCCGTCCCGCGACACGCTTTTTCTTGGCCGGTGCCCTCTTGTTCGCCGTGCCAATTATCGACCTATACCACTCGGTGCGGCGATCGTTTTGCCCCTTTTTTACTTTCGCCCCTGCCGCCCCGATGCGAGCCTCGCCGTGCAGTACGCCGGTTTTTGCCGGGGGCCAACGTTTCCGTGGAACATCGCCGTTACACCGGTAATTAAATGATTATGGCCGGATAAATTCCGACGGAGCTCGCGGTTCCCTTGGCCCTTCCGGGATGCACGATTTAGACGCGCTTCCGCGTGGATTGGTTCGGCAGGGGGTTCGGTTACGGATTTTAATCGTTTCTGAACGATCGCGGATGACATTCACGACGGGCGTCTCGCTGAATTTATTTATGCGCGGACCGGTTGACAAGTTCCGTGCGATTGTGGAATAGTTATGGTACTATGTACTTGGTTCCGGTGTCTTTTAAACGCAAGAAGAGCGTTGGATTTGCTCGCACAAACGTTCAACGCTGTTGAACGATAGGAACGATTGCATAGAAATATAGCTTGAATAGTACACTACTTGCCCGTAGGGAAATGTTTAATGATATAGAACGGATGACCCGACGACGATCCAATTTCGGTGTTAAGGCGACCGGATTTTCGTATCCTCCGGGCTTTTCAATTTTTATCGACCGGCTGCAATTCCGCGGGGATTCGAATTACACGACAGCCGCCGCGTAATCGGCGCGGCCTATCACGATGAAATTTAATTTGCGGCAATTCACCAGAGATCCTCTGATCCTCTGATCAAACAGTCGCATGGAATATTGCGAATTTCGAGCAATGATTAAAAACGAGAGAGTGACGGAAAGAGGGGGGGAGAGAGAGACGGGGGGGGGGGTAGTGGACGAAGAAAAAAATCGCTTTACTGAAGCCAAACAAACTGGATCGACGGGAAATAGAGGAATTTTTAGCAAATTGGTGCATACCGACAGCCATTATAACTCCACGAATTCCACGGATATTTTCAATATCCTCCAACCTATATTCCAGTCAAAAAAGTCCACACTAAACTCTTCCATTAGGGGCAGATAAAATACTCGCCGGAAAAGCTTCGGCAATTTCCATGGTTCATCAAATACATAGATTCATCGTACGTTGCTAAGCTAACCAATAAACCGAATATAAAGCAATAAAATTTGGGGCCGCGGGGGGTGGAAACAAATTCAGACACGTGTCGTTACATTGCTTGTCGATATAATGCAACGAATCTTTGCCCCGTTCTCTCGCTTGTTTTCAACTCTTTTTTGTTGTTGTTGACAGGAGATTTTTGTTCCTTCCATCTTGTTTTCGTCAACCACCTCTGTGCTCCGCGGGCCCCCCCCCCAGGTCGACCAGGTTATGTGCACCCACGCGCACCTGTACCCGGAGAAATCAATAACCGCGAAAATTTCCATCGTTCCGGGCCATTTGAGCTGTAGATTGTGCGAGTCCACGGGATTCCGGTTCGATTTTCCGCATGGTTGTGTTTACGGCGAAATTTTTGATCGGGATCAGTTCCGGCGCAAAGATGTCGCGGACGGAACCCTGGAAAAGTGGTGCACAGTTTGATAACGAATTCTGGGGGGGGGGGGGGTTTGCTCCAAAAGCGGAGAGTCAGGTCGTCGCTCTTCAAAACGCGAAGGGGCGTTCTCGAATTAAAAAGTCTAACAATAATTTCAATGCTCCGCACCATTGTCGCCGGTCGTGTACAAGACAGTCTGAAAGATTCTTCAATTATCGAGTCTATTGGAATTAGGGGAAAGGCCGTCGTTCAGATTGGCACAATGGAACGATGAGCTTAAGAAATCGGTTTGAAAGAGTAGGACTGAGTTCAATGGATGTACATAGTTTAATTCACGTTGTCGCTGTATAATGGACACTGGCACAGTTGCATAAGTGGTCTCACTCGTGCAACCCTTACCGCGATATCATTGCAAATTCCGAAATGCTTTTATCTTCTAATTATTCTCCGCCAACAAACACAGTTTTACCCGGGCGATGTTCTTCGGTGCCAATTAACGTTCGCCAGGATCATAAAATGCGGATCCCGAACAGAAGTGGAATCGGGGGCGAAAATTGCGGCGTATTCGGGTGTGTACCGGTTTCATTTGCCCGTTGCTACGACTTTCTTGCGTGCGCGTTTTTCACTCGACGCTGGTTACTCGCGATTTCCACGGTCGGACGGGCATGTGGGCGGATTTCTTGCGGGAAATGCAGATGGACGTTTAGTTTCCTCGTCGTCGAATCGGTGAAACGGTAATTGGGGCCAGCGGGAGAACAAACGGGGAGCCCGAGAGGGACGAATATGTTTAACGAAACTTTTCGTCGATTAACCTGGAATCCACTGGAGGCTGGGGAAGCTTTTTCGTGTGCATTTCGGAACGTCTGATGCATGGCTTGTTGATTCTGCGAACGATTCGAGAAATTCGGGAACCGTTCTACACTCGTCCACGAATGCCTTCGATGGCATTAGTGTGCGATAAGTTTGCGATCTGCGGATTCACTCGAATTTTGAATTAGGATCAATGTTATGTGGTAGTCCGTCATTCGCTAATAAAGCTATTAATGAATTGCTCGATAGGAACGTTGTATAGTATTATGTTCTAAGATACATACGAAGAGAGGTACCTGAAATAAATCCTCGCCTTCGTGTTTCTATGATATCTGTCCAGTTGATTAATGTTCCAATCGAATTTCGATAGATCCTTTCGAAGTAACATTACAATACCAGTGTGCCCCGATTTACCGAAGCAGCACTAATAATCGATACACCGCGGTAACTTTTAATCTAATTTTTCGAGATGGAAGCAACCGCCACCGCGTCAAGCAATGAAGATCAACGAGCACCAATCCGCAGGGAAAACATTTTTCGCGGCGCTATCGGCTTTTCCAAGCGGATTGTTCAAACATGGCGGCCCGTGTTACACAGTCCCGAGCCAAACGCGTTCCGCTCCGATTCAGTGGTATTTCCCAGGAAAAAACGAAAACTCAAGGATCAATGCTAACACGGCGGTACAATGGGGAAAAAATAACAGCTCGAAAGACGATCGATCTTCCGCTGCGTGTCGAGGATTACGAGAAAAAAAAAATCTCTGTCCGGCAAGCAAAATTGGCGAGAAACGCCAGGTAGAACAAGCGCGTCTACACGAAATCTCTGTAAATCTATGTCGCACCTGCGTTGACCCCTTTCGTTGCCAAGTCGTAAATTATTATAATTAAGATTCTAGCAGTGGAATGCGCCGACGTCTTAATTATTGTCTTTCTTCTCTATATCTTCGTTTTCATTTCCCCGTTATTTCCCCCCTGTCTTTCGCGGGGCGGACACGATTGTTAAAGTCCCTTTTTGTTCCTCGGTTTTTCCATCGGGCCAAGTACTTGCACATCCTGGTATCGGCTGCTCGTCGGATAAGCGCGTAGCGGCGCGTGCTCGCTTCGTTTTCCAGCGGCGGGCACGCATAAACCAGCGGCGGCAATTCCCCCCCCCCCCCCCCCCCCGGTTGGCCCTCTCCACTCTCGTTTTCTCGGTGTTCTGCTGCTGAATGAACGGCGGCCAGAGATGCGAGCAAAGAGGAGAGGAGGGAAGGCGCGTACAGAAAGAAACAGTAGAAAAGGACAAAGTCGCCGGATAATAGTCACGTTGCGGTTAATTTCGAGCCACGTTTTTCCCTCCCCTTCTCCTGTCCCCCTTTTTCCGCCTCTTCGTCGCTTCTTCTCCCGTTTTGCGCCAGAGTGTTCGCCTCCTCTTTGTCCCCCCTCACCCTCCCTTCGATCCTCTTGCTCGCGTTGCAACAGCTTCTCTATTTCTTTCAACTTCAGCCGCAGCCGTCAGCGATGCTCCTCTCATTCTCTGTCCCTCGTTTTTCTTCCTTCCCTTTCAACCCACGCCAAAACTGTTCCTCTCGTTCGTTCGTTCGTTCGTTCGTTCGTTCGTTCGTTTTCATTTTCGTATCTGCGCGCGCCGCGTCTGTCTCCTCTCGGTGATTTAATGGCCGGAAGCGTAATTACTTATGCCGTCGTGCGGTAGATAGGAGAAACCACGAGCCTCGGTTCTGCGGCGAGAGAAACAGAGTCGAGAGGAGTGTAGAATGTGTACGTACAACGCGATCGTTTGTCTACGCGTTTGCACGCCTGAGAAGGTAGGCGTGCTATCGATACGCGAGTTGAGACCATTGTCAATTCACGGGGCCGTCCGTGGTCGATCGATTATCGCTGGAGCCGAGTCCCGGCCAACGCGCACAGAGATCGAGCCGATGGATTATCGCCGCGACGACGACCAACGTCGATCTGCCTTTCTCGACGTTTCGACGAGTTTCATTAATAAGGGGCGCAACCCTCGATGAAACTGTCGCCATAGTGTACCTGCGATTGTATCGCGCGGAAATTCCATCTGGGTATGGTCGCGCAAATGATTTGCACGGGACGACGGCGATGGATTAGAATTGTTTGAATATACGCTGCTTTTAATTCAATTCCATAAGCAATCATCTCCACTCATTGTTGGGTTAATTTATACCCGATTGTATTGACGCGAGTTTCCTCGCGAGCACAGCTTCCCCGTCCGAAGCCTGAGTCTCTGTTTTCAAATTATCGTGCCTCACGTGAAAGCTTTCGAATTAAGAATTACGACCGTCTACGTTGCAATTAAACGATAGCCAATTAACATTTCAATGAAAGCTTCGGGCTAACTTTTAAATAGATATAACGAGGACGTAGGGAGGTGCGACGCGAGTACAGATTAATGACACGGTCAGGCTGTTGCTATTTTCGAGGAATATTTACAACGCTTGAACCATCTGGCTTCCAGCCCTCGGATGTCACCGGATTACAATAAACGAACACTTGCTTAGCAAGCACCGCAATTATGGTCGCGACGCATCGCCTTCGCGTTTTTATCTTAACAGCAGCGAGCCTGTCATAAATCTCGAGAAATTCATCGAGATCGAGAATCTCGAGAATTTTTATTGCTTCTTCACTGAAGGAATTTTTTGTTCCATTTCTTTTTTTTTTCCATTACCCTGCCAGCTGTAGAATATTCTCAGTTATTTCGCGATTACTATAAACTTCTAATTACCGTGGGGAACTTGTTGTTCCATACGTTTTTTCACCAGCTGCACACAATGGTCAGACAAAATCGATAAACCATCATTGAACGTCGTTCCACCGGCATCCTATTATTATACTTTCCCAGCGAATCGTGTTCGATTAAAAAAAAGAAAGGGGAAGCCAGTCGAACGTGGAAATTCAGATCAAAGCATTAGCGGGATGAAAATATCGACGCGTGCACGGTTACTCGGTGATTTCTCGATAACTTCGCTGGACCGATTAATTATCGTTCGATTCATACGGGATCTTTGCCGCATATAACGTGTATCCGATTTCCTGACTTTCCTCCACTTCCCACCCCCGACCCCGAAACATTTTCCTCGCGGCGAACTTGTCGATATTGTCGCCTATTCCACATGCATTTTTACGTATCGGTGGCCACCGTCGGGCGGTGTAATTTGCCCGGCAGGCACGAAGAACGATATTCGTTTTACAGTTGCATGAGGCGGCGAACGAAAGTTGGTCGGAAATGTTTTCGCCGCACTGCAACCCCATTGACTGACGAATAATTCGTGATGAACGTTGGTACTGAGCATTGTGACAACGAAAACAGCCGTCTCGTGTCTTCTCGGCGTTCCCGTTTAATATTTAACGTTTCGTTCGCAATGCATCGTACGAAATACCGTGACAAAAAAATATGCGTGAATGGAAAACGGCAACGTTTATATCTATAGGTATGTGCTGCTCGATATTGTGTCTCCGTAAATATTCAGCAAACGGAACGGAATATGTTGTGTAATGACAGGTGTTGAGCAGGTTGTTTATTTACGATCACGAACCGTAATGCGATAAATCTAACGTGAGTCCTATCGCTGACTCGTACTACTTGAAGCTGTACTACAGTATGGTTGGCAATATCGCCGACTTATACTACTTAAAATAATATATCCAATGATATGCCTGACGCGTGCTACTTAAATCACACTGGCACCACGCTCAATTTCGATACGTTTATACCCCATCTCCCACGGTGATTGAGAAGCCTCTGATGTCGACGGAAATCTACGTATTTAATTTTGCGGATTCAGTATTATTTGAGCGTCCCATTGTTCTACAAGGTTCACGGCGTGCAAGACAGGCAAGGATAAACAATCCCAAAGGAAAATATATTTATCCCTCGACGCGACTAAACGCTGCACACAGTGTGTTCCTCCTCGTCGTTGAAATCGACAACCGTATTAAAATGGCCCGCTATAAACGATACGTCCGGCAGTGGCTGCGCGAAACAATTACACCCTCGTCCCGCACGCGACAGATGCATCATCCGCCGGACAAGATACAGCCCGAAACAACTCTATGGCCGCGGCGAAGTTGGATCCCCCCGTTGATTAATCATGTTAGCCGCGGAAGCGGAAACGGCACGGTGCCGCGCCCGCTGTCGAATTTGCGGCGTCAAGCTCCGTCTTTATTACGATTTTACCAGGTGCTCACGGGTGTCCGCGGCGAGTTTTGTAATTCCACGTCCGGCTATATTTACCCTCGCGTCGATAACGCGGCTGTAGTAATGGAGGCAGCCGTGGATCGTGATGGAAGCGGGGAGGCCCCGAGGTGGGGGATGAAATTGCTGGTGGAACGAATTTATTCGACAAATTGATGGAACCGAACTGACGATTATTCCAACGTCCAATTCGCTATTAGCCTTCGGTTGCTGGCGTGTAGCTCCGCGTCTGACAAACGCCAACTCGCTGCTTGTAATCCCCCCCCCCCGAAAGCGGAGACCTTCTGATGCGCGTACCTGGCCTCCGATATGAACAGCGTGCACATCGTTTCGCAATCGACGGATCCGTGCGCGCCCGACCCCTCCTGGGGGATAAACCATCGATTGGACGAAAAAAATTCTTCGTCCGACAGAAGGTAGACATAATATTTGGACTGGGCGAGCTTCAAGCTGGTACTTGCGAGGCGGCGTGCACTTGTTCCCTGTACTATGGCTCGCGGTGTTCAAGTTCGTTCGCACGGTCGTCGCATCGGGGGTTGGGTTTCTTTAAATTTCCACGACGCAGGCGTTGGACCCTCCTCGCTCCCGTACCCTCGCTCAAGGGTCTCTCGAATGTTTCTGTCGGGTGTTCGGCTGGATTAACAACACTCTGCGTCTATGCAGCATCACGGATGCATTCGCGGCAAGGAAGGACGGAGTTTCGGAACTGCGATTCGTCACTGCAAAGTTCGCTAAGCTTGAGATTCAGCGCAACTTCCCGACGCAACGACGAGCTCCCTCGAACGGTAAATTTCTTGCGCCGCTGTTCGTTCCGTTTCGCGTTTAATAATTCCTACGGTTCGCGGCGATAGTTCCGAACGAAATACGTATCGAACTTCAACGTCCAGGAGAAAAGGAAGTACTTTTTAGATCGATTCTGTAACGTCAAAAGCGTGGATGCCAGCCCTCGAATAGCGTACGTTATTATACGCGCGCGTAGTCCGTCTCCGTCTCCGATCAGGCCGCAGGAAAAATTTTCGATCAGCCACCTGGGCAACGTTGATTCGGGCCAATGCCCGCGATGGGGGCGACGTCGAGGAAAAGACGAGGGGACGAAGCTGGAGGGTTGGTTAAGCCGGGTTTACAAGCCACGGGTGGCTCGTCGGTAGGCCGCCTTTACGTTCCGCGTCCCTTTATCCCGAACAATGGCACGGGGGATGAGGGGGAGTCTTTTCCTCCGCGGAGGCCGCGCCGAATCGCGGTTCAGCAACGATGATAACGATATCAATTACGCGGGCCCGTATGGACGACGCGTTCGTTCCGCGGAATGATATTTTTCTCGCGAGCGGAGAACAACACGGCGTTGGAAGAAGGTGGACGAATCGCGTCGTTGGTTCGCTGCACAGCATAATCTCGTCGCTCTATCCTTTTTTTCTCCCTTCGTCCCTTTTCCTTCATTCGTCGCCGTGTTATTTCTCCGGCCGGATCGTTCTCCCCCTTTAAAATATTTTGTTCCCCCGACCGTTCGCTACGGCGCACGTCCGCGTGAAAAATCGCGGCTGCGGAGATGATAGACCGGGTCGCGCTTTGACCGCCCGTTTCATTATTTTAACGAGAACGAAATATCCCGTGACGACGCGGCTGCTATAATCTTCGCCGCGCGATGACTCCGTTTAAATATTCTCGCCTCGCTCCTCCGGTGATATCCAGATTTTTCTGCCTCCCCGTGTCTCGTCCTTTTCATCGCGTGTACGCGCGGTGAAAGCGTGCACGAGACGCTGCATACGGCAGAGCGATATCGGTAGATATTTAGACGCGGCGAAGAAACGCGTGTTCACGAGCAAGTGAGCGGCAAGGGTGGCTGAGAGTCTCGAATTTCATTTATTATTGCTTGTTAAACGTTCGGCGGTCGAGATGGTTCATTCTTAGCCTTCTGTTTCCTGATCCCTGCGGATTGTTGAGGGAATAAATCGTAGAGTTCAATAGAGATTAATTGCGCCAGCGAAACGACCAAGTGGAACGACCTTTTTTTTCAAAGCGAGACACAATGGTGGAGTAGAATTTCCACGCACGTAGAAGTAGATTTGCCTCTGTGCCTCCGCCGTATCGTCGGGGGTTCGGCCGACGGAACGCAGGTATAACCGGGGTTTAAACAGCGAACGATCGTTCGGCGACCCAGTTTCCTCGGCGTCGTTAAATTTATCAGCCCGGCGAAATGAGAATTGAAAGGCGGAAGTAATCAGGAGGGCTCGCCAATATTCAAAGATCCGTTATCAGTATAATGAAATTATTTCGCCGGCGTTTCTATCAGACTTAACTTTTTGCCGGATGAAAGACACGTCCGAACAATCTCGGGAAGCTTTATCGATTATTCCCCGCCGCGGCGGAAGTTCCGCGGGGTATTAAGAAAGGAGGAACTAAAAAGTCCGTCGGCGACTCTGAAATCTTCGTCCAATCTTCGTAAACGTCGTTCGTTCGACTAACCCCTTCCATAGTTGCCCATAGCGGTGTGTTACATCAGGCTGAGTGATAAGTTCGTTCACCCGGCCGTTGCTTCGAAGTGTTATCGGAGTGTCGTTAATAACAGATTGAACCGCGCGACCATATTAAACTATTCGTGGCACTACAATTTCGTTGCAATGTAAATGGAATTCAGCGTGATGCATGACAGAACGTCGGATATTTTCGGTTTCTCGTTCGTTCGTGGAATAATCCAAGAGTTGCTACATGCACGAATAGAAAACGCAACAATTGAACGATCGACGATCTTCACGACCGCCCGTAGATTTTCATTCGCAAATCCTCGGGCTCGCAACTTGCAATGATCAAACACTGAACAATGGCGCCCCCCCCCTCAACCCCCCAACCCCCCGGCAGCTATCAATATTTCACCGTTCGTTTCGGCAGAAGAACCACGCGTTACCGCACGGTGCCCGATGAAAGATTCACAAGGGTTGTTACGCGTTTCCACGTGTAAAGACGTTACGCCACTGCACCCCGGTGGCCGTTTCTCGTTTCGACCTTATCGCCGCCCGGCATCTTACTCCCCAAACGCACGGACCTAATATGTATTTTTAATCAGTCCTGGAATCGCGTTCTCCGCCTGGCCATCCCCCTGAAACCCGCTCCCAACCCCTCCGCCCGCCGTTGCCTTTCCCGTCTTTCCGTTCGACTCGCCCGGCATCCTATTCCCCCGGGAAGAATTCGCAGCGCGGGGACTTCCGAGCGAAATTCGATATTCGCAATTTCGTCCGACTGTCACCAGAATCGAGAGGGAAAGGCTCCTCGTTTGTTTTCCTCCGACTCTTCGCCGCCTCTCCGCCCCATCCGACTCTCTCTCTCTCTCTCTCTCTCTCTCTCTCTCTCTCTCTCTCTCTCTCTCTCTCTCTCGTTTCTTCTCGCCGTTCCCGGTGCTCTTTTCCCTCGTCGGCGACGACCGACTCGATTGAAAGAAACCCGCTATCGCCAACTTTTCAATTTTTTTCTTCTTTCTTCTTCTTTTTTCTTCTTTTTTGCTTTGCTCACCGTCGCGAGAATCGAAGTTCTCGCGAAGCAGATAGGTGGTTTGTTCCCGTGAATAAAATGGATCGATTAACGCCGCTCAATTTTTGACGGGTCCGCTCCGCGGAACTTTCTTAAGTCAACTTGTTCGTCGACGTCGCATCGGCCAGATGCTTCGTTCGTTCAGTCTTAAACCGGCGCGTTCCGCGGCAACGAAACGATACGCGTCATTCAATTATTGCCCCATCAGACGGACAGCGGCGGCGTCGACGCAAATTTTGACCGATCGTTCGTAAGCCGTGGAGAAAAACAGTGGACGCAGACGGTCGAAGCGGCGAACAGTATCGGACGTTCCGAGCGGGAGCTTTAATTGAAGTTCCTTTAAAGGGACGCGAATTAATTCAAACGGGAAATTGAATCGAATCGACGAATTAAATAAATCGCAGTGCACGCCGGAGTAATCTCCCTCGTTAATTACAGTACCGTTTCGCCGAGTTTTTAAGGCGTTTCCCTCTGTTCCCGTCCTTCTGCTGCCCCCCCCCTCCATCCCCGCCTTGTCTAGCTACCGCTTCTTATTCCGTCGTCCTCCCCCATGGTTCGCTTCACGCGAACGGCGCACCCACACCCACGGCGTACTGTTATTTGGCGGATGGAAACGATGCATTGTGACATCTTGTCACGCCGCTTCAAGGCTTTTCTCCCCCGTGTCGCAGAGTTGAGGGATATGTGTGCCGTCTCGTCCAAGAACAAAGAACGGTTCCACGGTCAAGGCCGCCCCGGCACGACATCAGGTGGAGGATACTTTATTCGTTCAACGAGTACGCGGGGGCAGATACGTCGGTGGCCCCTGTCGCGGGCGGATACCTTTCTTTAAATTGATAGCAATTCGCGTAAATTGTTCGCCGGTTCGCTCGGGTGGAACGTTGACTTTCGGCCGATCGCACTGCGGGGAAAGTAATATTTAGAAAATTACGTCAATGAAGGGGAAGAATTGTATTAATTAGTGTGAAGAATTCCTGAGGGACAAAATCGGACAGTGTTGTCGCGATCAAGTGCCCTGCTCGAAAGCATTCGACATCATGAGAGTAGAATTATTAATAAAAGGGAATCGTACGCTTTGGGACACGTCGATTAAGTAATCGAATTTATCATGCATGACAATTATGGTACACTTGTGCCGATCGATATTATAAAAGCGTGACGCCAGCATGAATTTGATACATCGCGTGACATCAACAATCGAAGTGAGGTACCAAGATTTAAGGTAGAATGTACATCGCGATGGTCAACGCGTCCTCCCGACTCGCATTTTCTTTTTCCCCCCTTCCGTGTTCGTTTCACGCGTTGAAAAAGTCAACCGGGCCTCCTTGATAATTTAATAGGGCCCCGACCAATGGGCAAAACTGTCCGTTGCATTTATAAAAATCCTTAAACGCGCCCCGATAGCGGTTTGCCAATTACGTATCGAGAACTGGATGCGCCGTTAATGAGGTATTATTTTCCTTCGCGGCGGACGGGATTTTAGCCGGAACGAGCTTATGGGTAATCGATGGGAGTATTGTTAGCCGGCGACAGACGAGGAGACGAGAGGCGGATGTGGATAAATGGCAAAAAGTCGGAATTTCTTCGTTGCTCCTGCTGTCTCAGCGGCGGCATCGATTGATAAGTCTGAAATGACGGCGAGACACGAGAAAAAATTACTGCCCCGAAAAACTGTCGTAAACTGTCGTAAACTGTTGAGTCGTCGATGAAAAAGCTCGGCGGCTTAAACGGGGACCGCGTCAGTTTGATTCATTTGAAAGTTTAATGGTGAAACGTTCGAACGGACTCAATTGTCACGTCAATTAAGTAGCTCGCTCGATTGTCTGGGTTTGGGATGCGAAAGATTGAACTTGGGGACGATGGGGTTGCATGTAATATTCATCATTTCTAACGGTAAATATGAGTTACTTGTTATTAGCATGTCGTTCCTTGAAATAATTGCAAGTTTCATACAAGAAAGACGGGGCGATTAATATTCTGCGCAAGCTCGTTACAAAATCGTGTTAAATCGTTGTACAAATTATGCGCTGAACTTTGAGAGTAATATCTTCGAAATGTCTGCGCAATATCTAACACTGTAGATACCGTATTTATGCCGGATATCCGAACTACCTCCAGAACTTTTCTTCGACGTCAACGATAAGAGAAATCGCTTGTTCTTTTCCTGCCGATTTTCACGCTATCCTACGGATGTGCATAATTAGTCATCTTGCGTACGATACGACCATAGAAACTGCCGCGCGCAAATCGAAACAAATATTCTTCTACCATATTAAATTTGAATCGCTAATATTTCACGCAACCGTTGCCCCTTCGACGTCCACATTTCCCCCAGAAAATCGAACGATTATTAAACCTCCGTACCCAGCCCCGACTTTGCACACCTCGCGTTTGCAACTCGTACTCTTCATCCACGTATCAACCATTCGCATCGTACGTAAATTTTTTATCCTACTTCGTTTTTTGATCAAGATTCTTTCCTTGCGCCTCGATTCCAATCTCCGGCTATCTGCTCGAATCGACAACGAGTTCGCTCGATACGTTCGACGTTTAACCACGAACTTCATTCTCAACAATTTCTCTTTCACCGTGCTTCCATCTACCTACCTCCGTCGTACTCGATCTCGATCGATCGAACGATCGATCCTTTAAATATTTTCCTCGGGGGCAATATTGCCGTGTTCGTACGAGCTTTTTCCCCACCGCATTTGAACACCTTGTAAACGAGAGTCGATGGAATCGCATGCACCCCATCGGCCACGAGTTTTCCGCGACTTTATCGGTTCGCGTCTACCAACTTCTCGACTATCTTCGTTCACAATTAGGAGCCCGACCAGGTTCGAGGCGCTACATGTATTTAAATCGATCCGACACCGATATCAACCTGCTTTTCGTGGGAGCTGCAGCCTCTGGAGAGACTCTGCCGAACGGATATTGGGGTCGACGAAAATCTACGCGGAATACCTCGCGGCTCTCGCCCTTCTATCCTGCGACGTTTCTCTTTCGCCCTTTTCTACTTACATTTTATTCTCGCGATCAGTCTCATTTCTCCTTCCATTCTGCCTTTCTGTCTGCTCCTATTTTTTCGGCGAAGGTTTTCTGTTTTTCCCGCCTCGACGGAATTTTGCGTTCTCCATATTTATAATCCGGATTCCTCGCGTTGTGCTACTGTTCTTTTTTTAATATCACCATAGTGATATTAAGAACCTGTCCAACAGTAAAACGAAAGTATATAAAGATTCTAAATTGCCCAATCATCCCCCGTAAACATTTCGTACGCAAACAATCTGCATAAAATCGCCGCGCTCACGTCCGTATAGTAATTCTAATTCCTACTACGAAATCGCACCGGCGGCATCCAACATTCACCAACGATCTTTAATGACCGCAGCTTTTTGCCTTCGCCGATTATACGTATAGCACTTAATCTTCCGCGGGAACATCCTGGACCCCTTGTACGCTCGCAAGGAAAGCAAGAAAACGTTCGTTGCCACGCTAAGAATCCCGCGTCCGCTTTATCTCCCTATCAAACTCGAAAACCCGTCGCACACCGCAGAATACTTGTTAATCCCTCGGCCGTCTGGGATCACGCGTCCTTGGCAATTCCTTTAGGAATGCTGAACACTCGCCTACGCTCCAACAAAGTGACATCCGCCCCGCGAGCAACGCGGTACAAGTGTTCGTTTGCACGTGTACAGGCACGAAAGTAACTAAGCAACGTTGTTGCACGTTTCGAGTCAGCTTGGCCGCGTCACATTTTAGCTGTCCGCGAGACGTCAGCCATTTTGGGCTTGTCAGGTATCTCGCAGACAGACGTTTAATCCTGTTTTATGATCATGCGTCCGTGGCTAATGACGAGCCCTTGGACTTCTGACGGATGGGTCCGTTGAACCCACGAGTCAGCGATTTCTTAAAACCACATCTGTTTGCCTCGAGTAAATGAACATTCGAGAAAAAATTGTCCCTAGCTGTGCACATTTCGAGGTCCGATATTCTAATAGAATATTTAATATCACCGTTGTTTTATCTCTGTCTGGTTGACACGGTCGTCGTGCACCAACGTTTATGAAGCCGCGAAAATTTATCGTAAATTCTGCAAGATGGTTATCCATTTAATTATCCGCGAATCTACGGGGCCCGTAGTGAACGTGTTCCCACGTACTTCAACCCCGGCAACCGTGGCACGTCGACGAGACGAAATAAGAAATTTCGAATTATCTCACGAGCCTCGAATTGAATCCACCTATTCGCCGGGTAGCTATTCGGGAAGTCGCTCCCCCCCGATCGCGACGACAGAAGAATCGTTCCTGGCCACTTCAGCGGGACCACCTCGCCCCCTCGCCTCAACAATTTCCGTCGTCCCGATGCTCGAATTCCGTGCACAGAAGAGACTCAGAAGAACAGTGCAGGAGCCGGCGGAAGTGGCGTGTGCACGCACGGAATTCGTCGTTCGCCGATGTCGGCCGTGAAAAGTCGTCGACAGAGAAACAGCGAGCGCTCTCCACCCTGGAATGGATTCGAAAACGCGAATTCGCTTCAGCCAAGTTTCCGTCCCTTTGTGCGTGCAAGAGAAATAGATGGCTGGCGGGAGGGAGGCGAGATGGTAGAAGGGTGGTCGACAGAAAGTTTCCGATGAATCGGCACACGGTATTGTCCCAGATACAGAGAAAGAAGCCGGTGGGACGAACGAAACGGAGGCACACGGAGGGCAGAATAGAGAACAGAGAGAACGATAGAGGAACGGGACAATGAGGCGGTGCTTTATTATGTTCCGGGAGTCCTAGAGAGACGATCCTCCCTCTGTACCACCCTTCCTCTGTCTGTCTTCCTCCCCATCTATTGCTGTCACTGGTGCTGCTGTTGCTGCTGCTGCTGCTGCTGCTGCTGCTGCTGCTGCTGCTGCTGCTGCTGTTCGTCGCTCCTCTATCTGCTGGCATTTGCTTTCGACTAATTAAATCGCGTGTATAGTCTGTTGTACGAGGATCGATCGAATCTCTCCCCCTCTCGAGGACGAAATGAGCTCTCGCGCTGCAGCGCTGTTCATTAATTCCTTCCTAAACGCCCGGGTGTAACCTGTACCGAACTTCACTTTGTACACTTTTCTTTTGTTCCGCCCGTGCACTGATATCCATCCAACTATCTACATACGCGCGTGCCTCCGATTAAATGTGTGGAGCAAGATGCGCGAAGGGGTCGCACGATTTCGCAATTCCATACGACTGGTTTCATTGTACTGATTAATAAATGGAGCTCAATTTCGTTTTCGTGGGCCATCAAGCGTGATCCATTTAACGTGAACATTGCGATCGTTACTATTGCGCGAGCGGCGCATCTTCAGATCGCCTTTGGTAATACTTGTTTCAGGGAACTGGGCCGCACGATTTCGTTACCGACACTGCCGTTTCTCGTTACTTTACCCCTTGTTAGCCACCCTGCCTCCGGTACTTCTCCCTCGTCGTCGAATAAATCGAAATAAACGGTGCTCGTGTACAGCGCCGTTTCATCTGTCGCGCCTTGCCGCCCTCAACGGTTCTTTGAACGTTCGAGAGATTTCGAGGGAAATGTCGGAAAATGGAAGTCCGCCGATGTTTGCGCGCGGCGCAGGGGCCTGTCGGCCGGCTCGGAAAAGTTTGCTGCCGTTGAAAATCTTGAAACGAGAGCGCACTTCGGCCAACTGCCGTTTGTACACACGCTCGCGAAGAAGCACGCCTCTTTGTGAACTCCCGTCGCCGGTTTTCAGACGATATTTTCCAACGTTTCGTTGCTCAGAGACATCATTACGGGCCACCAAACGATTATCGTCCCGTATAGGAGCGACCCTTTCCGACGACGGGAATGCTAGTGACTCGGAAAACTCTCCGCCACGTGGAGCAACACATTATTCTACTCGAAAATTATGATCGAGTCCGCTGTCGTGAAATTACGAGAAACGCGCGTATTACAGCCTTTCCGTCGAATAGTTGCATGCTCTCGATTAATATGAAACCATCGAAGACATGGCTGGTATTAGAAATGGCGCGCAGGACTGATGGGACCGATGCACTGGAATTCGATGAATTTCACGCGACATTTAAATTGCACATAAATGTTGACTTTCTAAAATCCTTCGCACGTAACGCGAACAGATACATTCGAAGAGATTGTCTAGAAACTCTTAAGAGATACAAACGAGGATATTCCAATATTTCCGTATCCGAACTTAATGGACGCCGTTTGCGTTCCCGGCATTCCCACTGTCCAACCCCGCAAATGGAAAGGCGCATAATGCGAAAAATAGTGGAAGTGGCGGGCAAAAGTGGAAGTCCTGCGTGGAGTGATATTAATGCGAAGAAACGATCTCTCTTTATGCTCAGAGACGGATCTCCGTCTCTCTCTCCTGACTCCATTAAAAGCGATTTCTTTCTCGACGACCCGGGGCTGCGGATGGAAAAAGTGCGGAAAAAGGGAGACGAGGAAAATACCAGTGCAAACGCCCGCCCAGGGACATTCAGCCGTTGAAAATCTCGACGCGGAAGAATCTAGACCTCGTAATTGATGGACTAAATATTAACATTTCATCGTTTGCGGATGGATGAAGGTTGAACGTCGAACGTCGAACGTCGAACGTCGAACGTCTCCGTTTCCCCCATGCGTCCTTCGTTCCCTCGGTTTTATACGATTATTTGTCCCTGGAAGATCCTACGGCCTTCCTGTGCCCGAGTAGACCATGAAATGGGGGTGGGGGCGAGAGAAATTAAATAGGGGTGAAAGCGTTATTCATATATATATATTATATATACTTTTCCACGTTTCTGCCTCTATTTCGTCGGTCTTGTTTTTGCTCCATATTTGCCTTTAATTCGCTTCGTACTCATTTCAATCGTGCATCTACGTTCACCTGTTTGGACGCTTGAAACTTGCACAGCTAGCTTCACCTTTACCACGTTACTTCGATGTTTGAAGGAAAGGAGGACTCTTAAAATCTAAAAGAATCGAATGCACAGGAGAACCAACTGATATTGTAGGATTATTTTTCAGGGGAAATTGTGACTGCCTTTACTTTCTCGTAAAATTACTTTATTATTCAATAACTCTTAATTACTCTCTCTCATAACACAAGATATCTCTTCTCAACAATGCTCTCGCTACAATTCTCGCTCGACTCCGCTTCAACTCTGTCTCAACTCCACCTCAGCTCTAACCCTTGCTAGCATCATCCACTGCATATATTCTTTCACGGATTTTCCCTCTCATTCTATTCCTCATTCGTTCTCGCTCATTGAGACCCACACCGACAAACACACTCTTACCACGTGTCACAGTTCGACCACGGGTCACCATGCATCCTAGACTCCACGTGCATTCCCCGAAACCATCCACTCTATCCTCGAGATAAACATTCGCTCGGCCCGCATTCGACGTTTCGACTAACACTCTTCATTCACACTTCGCGCAACACTCGATACTTCCTTCACACGATTCATACAAAGCCCTCTCATACCATTTCTACGAATTCTTGCATCCCACAATATGTATTGATCTATTACAATTTCCCAATCTCATTTCTAAATTCATCGACAGAGTGTCGACATATTTGCCTAATCCTAGAAATACCTCGTCCACGCGACACGCCGCGACACGCCGCGACACGCCGCGACACGCCGCGTCACATTTTTCCCCACAGTAAATACACGCTTATTGCGGCCCGGACGACGCAGCAGAAATCGTCCCCGGCGAATCGAGTGCCACCGATCATTCCCGTTCGTCACGAGACAGGGCAATCGTACACCTAAGCGGCCGCTGAAATATCGCTCCTCGAGGCCTTGCGTTCGAGTTATTCCCTCGTTATTACAGCGGTCGACATCGGTTAATCGGCCGTTGCCGATGCCATCGGGCTCGTCCAGGGCGCCGTACGATCGCCGGCCGGTTCCCGTCGCGGCGATACTCGCGGTGAAATTCGTTACGGCTTAACTCGGCGATCGGCATCCAAACCGAGCGAATAGGTGGCTCTACCCAGCTGTAATAATGGGCGCAAGGCCACGGCCGAGAGAGTTGCTAGAACGATAAATATATCTTCTGAATCGCGTTCGGTTTAACTCGCCGCGAGCAACGCCGCTTGACAGATGGTCAGAGGTCGGCCGTAATTTATGTTACGAATTTGTCGCTCAAACGAGTCGAATGACTTATAAGTTAGTTAGCGGAGTTTATACAGACGACAGGGTTATTAATACGACGCGAGCCGCGGAGGCGATGAATTATGGAGGGCCCCGCTCTCGACGTATTATGATCGGCAATTTAGTTTGTCTCGTGACCCCGGACGAGCGATAAATTCGCCCAGTCGACCCCGCTCGATTCGCCTGGCATGTTCGATAGACGCTCCGCGGTTGAGATTTCGTTCGGCGGACGGACGCCGGTTTGGTCGGAGAAGCATCGAACGGAGAATCGTTCTTATCGGGACGTCAATAACGCGCGGCAAGTGTCCCTTAAAAACGCGACAAGTCCTGTGCATTGAATCGAAGCCGCGCGACGGCACATCCCGGCCGTTTAACTGCACCCTCGATGCACCCTTGGCCGCGTGTCGATTTCAATTATTCGTTACGATTATTAATTGTTGCCGGGACGCGTCGTAATTGGCGGAGTCGATGTCCTTATTATCGTGGGATCGTATTCTCCCGCGATCCTTGCCGCGGCGGAACTCGTCTCGCTCATTAAAATCGCTCGATACGAATATTCGAAGGGGCTGCGGAGAACGGAGACAGTCGCGGCAGGGCGAAAAGGGGGGACGGATTGTACGGGGAACGCAGGGGAACGCGGCGGCGAGGGCTGAATGGAGGCAACATCATCGAGGGCACTGGAGTCTGCGAAACTTTGCGGAACTCTACTCGTTACAGGCGAACGAAACGAGAGCTTACGCGAACGAATCATTACGCTAATTAATTACTTCGCCGGCGCAGCTCGAAAAGAGACACCGCTTATGCGTCCTTCTCTTTTCTCCCCCGGACTACGGCCTGTACTCGTTTACCCCGTGCCTCTCTGCCCGACGAATTTTCCCCGTCTTCCATCGATTTCCTCCGCGCCCCTCCCGATCGATCGTCGCACGCGAAACGTCGATATCTCGGGGGCGAACGAGCACGCGAGATCTCGCGTCGGATTCGCGTCGGAATCGCGTCAAACGGCTTCAATCTTTCCTTCCTTTAGTGTCGCGATATAATGGCCACTTGCTGCTGTCATTTTTTCTTGTCTTTTTTTCACGGAATGCTGCTGGCGAATGGCGTCCGTGATTGTAACGTGACTACTACGGAAGTGATATCTTCGTTGAATGTAACCGTATATGTCTGTCTACTTTGACGTTCGCGTGGGATTTTTGTTCGCGAGCGAAACGTATTAATATACCGACAACTGACGATCACCGTCCTCTGGTTAGAAATTTCGGATACGCGACGACAGCAGTTTCTTTTTATCGGTTACTGCAGTGATCAGTGGTCTCGGACAATTCGTTTACAAACTCTGGCTGAATAGAAATAATTATTGCTGACGAAGAAACGAAAGGCAGGGCCGTGTCAATTTATAATACAGAAGGTGTATCCAATTATTTCTGAAGCCTCGCAGAATTATATTGCGCTGGATTTCGATTCCGCGACGCGGCACGGTGTTGCGAAAAATAATACGATGAACGTATACTCGCTTCAATCTGCGATCATGAATGTGCAGAGATCGGTTGGTTAATTCGTAGCTAAATTGCGTGGAAATCTGCGAGGAAATGGATTTTATCGTCCCGCTTCGTGCCAACAAGACACCTCGGAAGAGTGTGCACGCGATTCCGACGTTTTCGTAACACTTTTAACACGTAACTAGTCATCGAGGTAATTGGTGAACAAAGTGTGAAGCATATTTCATGCAATATTACTGGTGGCCGGGAGATTTAGATGGAAACCGTGTGTCGGGGGTAATCGACTTTGAGAGTTCAAATTTTCTTCATTCTCTTTCACCCTTTTACGAGCATTGCCTTTCGTGTTGAAACTTTTGATAAAAGCTCTCTCTCGCTCTCTCCCTCCCTCCCTCTCTCTCGATATCGTTTTACTTTAAAACATATACCGCGCTGCATTACCGTCACGTTCCTCCTGTAGTTTCAATTACGTTAATTAACTGGACACAATAAATAGCGAAAACAACGGAGGCGCAAATATTTTTGCAGTTGCCCTTTTACGCAATTACGTTTAATTAAACACAAACAGCGATAAGTAAACAGGAAACGTGTTTATCAAACGTATACACGCGAAGCTTCTCGCGATACGTTACACGTTACACCCACGCTAGGTAAAATTTTATTCGCCCCCCTCGGGACTTGCAGAAGAAAAAAAAAAGAGAAACCCACCGAAATCGAATGCATCAACCCTTCTATACATCGAATCGCGCAGCGGCCAGAATGATACGGCATGCATCACGCCTACCGAATAAAAAAACCCTCAAATGCTCGTACACGTTCTCGTAGGTGGAAGGTCGGATTTACTGCAATCCCTCCGCGCACCCCGATATTTCTCCACGGGGGCAATATCTCTCCCGGTCCAGTCGTTCGTTTTCTCCAGTCATCTTTTACGCCGAAGAAAAGAGCAGCCCGTAAAGTGATGCACGCATTCACGTCCTCCGCCCCGGTACACACCATGAAAACGTTGGCGCAAGGCTCACGTAGAAAATGGCGACTCCTATGGATTTTTGTGCCCGTCCACGTCGTACTTCCACCCCCATTCCCGCCAACCCTCCCTCCCTCTCAATCCCACTTGAGTCCCAGGTAGCAATAGCGGTAGGAAACGTTTCTGTGGACAGCTGCCATCCTTCGTTCGCACGAATCTCGATGGTAAGTTAGCGGAGTAGAAGGTAAACTCGGCGATGGCTCGCAAGTGGACGCGCTGTTCCATCGTCACGATTCGGCTCACGGCCGTGCCATTTGTCTGAAATCGCATAACGCTTACACAGACACCGGTGCGCCCGGCTACCGCCTCCGTGGGGTCTCGCTTTTCCACTCTGTTTGCCTCCCCGACCTCCTTTCTTATTGTTCCTCCCGGAGGTACCCCGCCCCTTATGTCCGCCAAGGCAGGTTGGTTGCTCGTTTTTTCTCTTTCTTTTTGTTTTTGCATCTTCTGGAGGGACTCGATCGTAAATCGACAATCCGGACTAGAGGAGTCTGGGATTCTTCTTACATTTTTTTGGGTGTAATTGTTCTTGTCTTCCTTTTTTCTTGCCAGTTTCCTCAGAGATTTTGGAACGAGAGGCATCGTCGATTGCTGGAGAACCTTGGAACGGCGTTGGCGAGAGACTACTCGCGGGGCACAGTCACCTTTACGATTCACGGTTAACGGAATTTCATTTACCGGCCGGTAAAAAGTTCATTATGTTTCTCGCGGGGGTATCGCGATCTTTATGGCGCAGAGTGAAATTGACCTTCGGCAGACTGTTCGATTGTTCCGAGCGGGGAAACCTTCGAACCTTCCCACTTCGAGATCTCGAAATCGTAGAAATTTTTTCGCCCGAACGGATGCGGAGGAATGAAATCCGCGATGCATGAGACCATTCGAGAACACGATTTCGCTCCGAGGCGAATTCGAAATCGGGATACCGTGCATTCTGTCGTTGAAATAGGAAGTGAACAGGCTTATTCAAAAACGAAGCACGGGCAACGTTTATTCAGCTATTTGGAACGGGATCGTTTCGGACGGAGCGCTACCAAGACTTTGTCAGGCGAGCTATCGTTCTCACTTTGCGCCTAATATTTCGCCCATCGAGCGGAGCACGCGTCAAATACCCCAACGGTTTCGTCGTTTCCAATCCTATCAAAATTCACCCCGCACACAAATTCCTCCCCGTTTTCGGTTTACACGCCTGCGACCCCTTTAAGCAGCTGACCAATCGGCCATCGGCCGTTCGGGGATCCACGCGAACGGACCATCAGCGGCACGCTTTTGTCGAGGGCCGGAGGGAACGGGGCTAAAATTTAATTGCAGCCCCGAGCAAAAGCTGGCAGGTATCAGAATTTAGTCGGATAGATCGTTCCTCGTTATTGCAACGAGAGACACCGACTGCGCGGCGTCGTTTGTAATTACTCCATCACGGTAATTAAATTGCAGACACCGGCTACGAAACAGTTTCTGCATTACGCCGCGGCCTGTCCCATTCACGGGGGCGTATCTAGGGGGTTAGTCGGGGGGGGGGGGGCGCTGGAAGCATTTTACACGCATCGACGATGCCGCTAACGAATTCAGATACTGTCAAGCAGTGTCGAACCCTTTGCTTCCCGTCTCCTTTGTGCCCTCTTTCTCCGCTGTACGCGAACCGTTTGCTCGGCATTTCCATTCGCATGATGGCCCCCCGTTCCATTCGGGAACAATTATGCCCAGTTAATCGACTGAATGTTGCCGCGTTATCGATTTATCGAGTGGAACGGTCTTCCGAAGTCTATCATAGATTTCGCAAATTAATTGGCCCTGCCCCTTGACAGCAGTGATGCGCCGCGAATCTTCGATGCAACATTCATCAGAAGTGTATGTCGCAGGCTCCTCAAGAACGGCGGTCGAGGTTGCGTTTACATTTGTCAATCGTAATTTGAAGAAGGGAAAACCGGGAGAATTCGAAGGCTCTTCTCCCGCGTACCACAGCGGCCACTCGACGAGTAAAGAAAGGGCGAATAGCGCCAAAAAGAAGGCACGCGACGAGCGGGAAACGAGCGCACAGTGGCCAGCGCACAGGCTCGAATGAACGAGAAAAAGGGTCAGGAGGTGGAGGGGAAACGAGCGGGCACAGACTCGCTTAAGGATCCCCGAGCGTACGAGGAACACGTCCGACGAAAGGGTTGAACGGATTCACGTGCGCGTGTAACCGTGCGCCCGTGGTTGAAAAAGGTGTGCACAGAGGAACGCGTGGAAGGTGCATCGGCCACAGAGCTCCCGGTGCTCCGACGACATTTCCTTTTTTTTCTCTCGTTTCGCCCTCATTATCGACGCCGCTTTGAGGAGCACGACCGCCGTTTCGCGTGCAACCCGTGCGAGACGGACGCGGGCACAACCGAGAAACGAAGGAAAAAGGAACGACGATTGAACTGAGAGGGAATGGTGCTTTAATCGTTAACGTCAATGCGCGGCTAAAAAGCTTCGAAATGAGTGGACCATCGGTGTCAGTGTTCAACGACGTCAGTGGCGAACGCGAAAGGGTACGTAATTCTGTACCGCGGGGCAAATATTCACCCTACCCCCTCCTCCTCCCCCCGTTGATTGTTCCCGTGTAATTCACCTGCCCGTCCAGCCGGCGTCGCTTTTCCCGAGAAATTGCCGACCGTTTTTTCTCCTTTCGATCGGCTGCGTAACGCGGAATTTCATCTTCCCTCCGCGCCGCTGCGCTAAAAATCTATTTCGCCGGTAGAATCTCGCCCGTTCATCCCCGTATCGTCCCCGGGAACGATAATATTTTTCGCGGATACCATTACTAACGCTATCGCGTTCTTTCCGCGAATCTCATGTATTCAAAAGGGTCGCGCATTCTTCCGCCGTGCTTTCTCCCTTTTGCCGGGACCATCGGCAAACGTTGGGGAATCGGGTTCCCGCATAATTCAACGACAGTCGGCCTTCGTCTTGGTTACGCGAACCAACCGCTGGAGAATTTCATCCTCGAAGGCGCTGTCGCCGCTTTTATTAGCCGAGCAAGTGGACGCCGTTGTCATAGCGACTTTCGTAAGATTTAATCCCGTGTCGAATGTACCCGACAACGACGAAGACCGTTTTCTCGTATCGATGGATTATAAATCAAATATCGATCGCGGTAAGAAATTTCCCATTAATCTGCGGCCTCTGAAATTAACTAATGGCGCGGCGAAAGAGTAGGAAGACACTAACCGTAAATTGCATTTGTAAATTGTCGTTAATTATACCGTGTACAAATTCCACCCGGGTTAACACTGCAAAACATCCGCAGTACTCGTGCGAATACCTTTTCGATAATTAAATGTAATCCCTGCTAATCTGTTGAACAAGAACACTCGCAGTTTTAAGCCCGTCAGAGGGAAAGGAGAGAAGCGCAGGAGTACACGAGGTGCCAAGAATACGATATTACAGTTAATTAATTATGAACCCCTCCTTCGCAATTCCCTTTCCTCTCATCTTCTTTGCGCGAACCGTCGCGTAACAGCGATCCGGGTACGCTAACCCGACCGGGGACCAATGCTCCATCGATTTCTTTCCGTTTCCTTCATATTTCGGTAAACATCGGCCGCGAGATATTTCCACGACAATACCGCGTATCGGCGGCCTATCGATTCGAGCTACTCCGCGCATGTCGCGGCTGCTGGAAGCCGCGGAATTGCAGCTTCTTATCGTAAATAACGGTATAATCCTCGGGCGCCTCGGTGTTCGATTAAAATCCGGCCACTGCAACAACAAGAATTTTCTTCCGGAATTATTGTTATCGTCGCGTATATATCCCGGCGTTAGAGTCCCAGGTTAAATATCCGCCGGGGTTCACCGTGGCCAGTGCTGCCTCTGTGCCCCGCCGGTGTCCGTGTATAAATTGAAAATTCTCTGGTGTATTTCGAGGTAATCTACGGGGTAAATTCTCCTGGGGCCAATAAAAATGAATCGGTCCGGGGAAGGGAACGCGAAACATTTTTCTTCCTCTTTCCGTTCTTCGTTTCCCTTTAATCTTTGCTTCGGTCGAGCTTCATCCAGTTCTCGCCATTATTATAATTTAATCAGACCCGTGTCGCGTTGACCGGTTTCATCGGAGATCGATTGGAGTTCCGAATCAGATCGAAGGGGGGTGGTTTTGAAAATTCGACGCGAACCCCCGTGATACGATTTTAAATTCGATGCGCGATTACTACGGAAGTTATTCTTCCAGCGGTACGGCATTATTTGTTACTGCTTGCAACTGTAAATTAACTCTTGGTTGGGCGCAACGGAGAGTGTCATTTACGAACGGAACGACAAATATGAAAAGTCTACGGTTTTTAAGGTTTCTATGTAATAAAGTAATCTCGCAATTCCTTTGCAACGTCCTAGCTGTTCCCTCCACGTGAACATTTCGTAACCGTAAGAACCCTGTTCAACACGATTCTTCAAAACACTGCTTGCCCAAAATATTACACTCGGTAGCCGTACACTGTTCTGCGCAAGGCTGCGATAAATTAAAAATTCCGCATCTCCGGTGAGTCGGAAGTAAAATTAAAAGCAGCACCGCCGCCTCCAGGAAGATTGAAATGCACCCCATTCGCATCGCTGGCATTAAAGCCACCCCTGCGAAATGATGTTCTTTTATCAAATCGCTGGAAGCAGGGGTCACCGCTGGTCACGTGGGCCACAATGGCGCACGTTTCAAGCCTCGTTTCGACATTACGCGTGAAACGGACTATGAAATTGTGTCCGTCGAATTCAAAGGATTCCCTAATCACCAGCCGGTGGTGCTCGAGGAGCAGCGACTTTAATTAGGAAATTCGCGTGGCAAATGTTCCACAGAATAGAGAGGGGGTTGGGCGGTAGGGGTGTGTGGGGGTCGCGAAATTAACGTTGTCGTTGAAAAACTCTCGAGCCCCACCAGACGGGGTTGTCGTATCGACGAATAACGCGTGCTGGTTACGAGCACGGCGATTCGCGAGCACTCGTCGAACAGCCAACGAACGCGACCCTCCGTTGTCGAACGAGATTTCGAAATTGTTCCCTCTGGTTTTTTTTATTATTCCGATTCGAGTAATCGGCGATGAGCTCCCCGCGCTAGGAGAGCAAGGAAATTGAATGCAAGCAACGCGAGTAGTCGCCGATCGTTTAATTGTTTCGTTCTTTTCATCTTCTTCTACTACTCGTTTGTTGCTTTCTCCCCTCTTTTTAATACTCGCCGTCGTACAGACGGTACAGATTGGAGTGGCTTCGAACGGCGCAGGAGCACATGGTTACACGTTTCGCGACCAAACCTCGTGACCGGGCTACGTGGCTTCCGGATTCTTTACGCCGCTCCGTATCGGCAATTCTCTACAAAGTTAACCCCGCCCTGCATTCCCGGCTCCTGCTTCCTCCTCTTGTCCTTGCCGTTGGTGCGCAGGTGTATCGAATCGGACGAAGCTGTCAGGGAAATTGAGGATACGGTGGATTTTAATCATTTGACGATTTCAATAATTCTTCGAACGAGGCACGGTCCGCAAATGGCCCGCGGCCGTTTGTCGCGATCGAGGACAGAAGGAACCGTGCGATCGACGTCGCGCCGCTCGCATCGAGGAATGTTCGACGCCCCGAGCGAACCGTCGCGACGACGGGAACGCAAATGTATCGGCGCGGGCACAGTTCGTAATGACAGTCGCGTTATTGCGACACGAGATCACGCGATACCGCGTTACAGAGAATGTTATGGTAATTTGGCACCCAGTTGCCGGGGCACTCCCTCGGATTATCGCCGTTTCATTGTCCCGTGCACAACGTTCCGGTTCACTTTTGGTACGCCACTTATTGCGATCTTGGTCGCGAGCGTCCGGCGCAATTTGTTATTGGAAACAGTTCCCCCCAATTCCTCCCCGCGGTTCATCGTCCATTAATATTTAACAAGCTCGAATCGCCGGCGCTCCGACGATCGAAGTACGTACATATATACGTTTTACTGTGCGCCGTTCCGTTCGTTGTCGTTCGAACGGAAACGACAGGGACTTGGAAAGGAATCGCCCGGTAGCCGGGGAAGCAATTCGGAAACGACGGGAGTAAGTTGTCCGCGTTGATAAGCTTGGAAAATGGGGACTGTTATGGAAACACGCCTTTCGTGACGATACTCGATTGTCCGTTTCGTCCGTGTTCTCCTTCATATTGCTGTCTGGTATTGTTTCGATGATACGGGGATAAGAAAAGAAAACTGCCATTACTATTTTTATAACGGCGGGAATAGGACGAACGGGAGGGTGGACAGTGTTTCGTTCGATACAGGTGGCTGTGAGGTGTATTGATTAATTGACCTCGTAAAAGATAATGCGACCTGGAAATTACATACCTCTGTACGTCCATATATATTTCAGAAACGTTGTCCGATTTGTTATCAGAGTGATGTATTGCGTTCTGACGCCGTTGCACTGTCTGCAAACAGTATTATTATTATTATTATTATTATTATTATTATCGTTGGTATTATTGTACAGTACTTCTGGCATTAAAGTGAACGACAGTGTGTATCGTTTATTCCTACTGCTCTGAATATCATTATTAAGATATTCGACTTATATTATTCTTCGCGAAACAAAAAAATGGATTCGGTGATGATACAGAGGTGATCGTCTTATAAATTCGTATTCCATTTTTTAGTAGATTCTGAACCGGAGGTACTGAATACAGACTCCAGAATTCGGGCGAAATTCTTCTCCCGATTCCGCAGACCGATCCTTTTTATCCAGCCGGGCATCCCTTTGAGTGAACAATTTTCTGCCCTTCGCCGTTGCTGTTCTTTGCCGTGAACAGTATGCGAAACTATGGCAACTTCGGCCAAGGTAGTGCCCGCGGTTAAAGTTTTATGCAAGCATTCACCGGACTAACCGCGAGCCATTCGGTATTCACGATGCTCATAGTTTGGCCAAACTCTGTCACTCGATCGAGAAGCACGTTAATAACTAGCCGCCCGTGTTCTCTCGGCGAAATTGCTGTTGCTGTCTCGAACAACCGAACCGTCGTCTCGTCGCGTTAATTTCATCCGATTTCTCGCGTGTCGAACGATTGTACCATACTTGTACCATTCGAGTTGTTCGCCCTGGACGAATAATGGAACGATAACCCTTTGCAGAGATGCAGAGCGTGTATGTAAAAAAAGTACTCGTGCACAAAGTTTCGAGCTTCTGAAAGTTTTCAACATTTATTCGTTTGTCGCGTGGATTTTCGTGCAATTCCCTCGAATTCGCTCGATTTCTCTTTCGGAGTAATCGATATTGCGGTCGAGCACAATGCCGTTCGGAGATCCTGGTAAGCAAGAGGATCGCGCGGATGTACGGAGAGCGAAGGCAATATTTCTTTCGTCGGCGCACGAAATTGGAATCCTCGACTTCGCAACAGACACCGGCCAGAGGGTTGGTAAATATGGTTTACGAGCGTGTGCCCACTATTCCCTATTAACGCTTTCAAGACTGAATTATGAAACATGCGTAAAGTACAGCCGGTAATTGGAAATATATTACGGTAAACGTTAGCGAGGGCTGTGCAAAAGCGACCCGACGAAATTATTTATCGCGTGTACCATTTTCGCGCTCGCGACGCGCTTTTCGACGTCGCGATTTTTCTGCCCCGTCGCCGACGACGATTTTCTTTACGGTGTCTCTCTCTGTCCGTATAGGGCCTCATTTAAAATTCATTTAAAATTTAAAATCCCTTCCGTATTAATTTTGTTGCTCAAAAGATCGACGAAATCTAAAGGCTGCGCATGACAAGCCGAACAATAATCATAGAAAACGTAACTATGCTATCTTTAATAGCTTAATTGTACTTTCGTAACCAATGTGTGCCTAGCCAAGCGAAAAGGATATTTTCACCCGCAAGCTTACGATTCGAAATACTCGACGTCGAAAGTCCTCTTATTTCTGTCCTCGCTCCGAGGAAAATGCGAAAGCTTTCTACCGGTTCGACAGGCTAAGACACGGATATCGTTCGTTCTCAAAGCAGTAACCGAGAGAAAATAGAAATTCTTGCGAGTACGACTCTTTTGTTTGTCGTTCGCTTCGAGGCTGTACGAGTTCCGCGAATATGCGACTGATGGTTCGATCAATGCTGGAAAATGAGACGTCCGACCGACATGCAAACGTTGCCTGCACTTTATTTAAAAATTCAGCTCGCACGAACGGGCACAGATTACGTAATCTTTGGAATGCACGGGTCAGGAGGGTGAAATATGAAAAATGGGATACGTTGCGCTTACAGTTTCACGATTCCCCATCGATTCAATAAATAATACCGATAAAACGGCCGTTCTTTTATAATAAAAACATACACGCATGTGTACCTTCGTAATCTGTGCGCAATAAATTGATGAACAATAATCAAATATTTATTAGGAGCGAAATATCTGTGAAACATTCCATCGCTATCTTTGTAGACTCGTAAATTCTCTCACGTCTGGGTTCTATGTTTTAATACAATTTTCTTCTCGCCGAATGTTGGCGTCAGTTTGAAACGAACGCCGATTGGGAAATAAACTGACGTTGGGAAAGAATTGTTCTCGCCGTGTGCGTATAACCGTTTTCGAATTCATTATTGTTTAATGCGATCGCGCCGCGCGATTCCCCGCAAAAATGTTCGACTTCTCTGCGCTCGTTTAATCCTCGAGAGGGGCTCGATTTTGAAACAACGATCAACATTTTATTCATCTGGCGTTGCGTTTCATTTTACACGTATTCATCTATTCAGAATGCGTACACATATTTAGTATATCCAATGCGCATAAATATATATATACGTACAGGTTTCTTCCCTTCTCTTTTATTTGCTCTCGCACAAAAATGTTCGCCGGTGAATAATATTTTTCGATAGATAACCAATGCGCGGCAAATTTCCCGGTTCGAACCATTTATTCGTTGCCGAACAAACAGGGAATAGTAAATCATCTTTTTAAGGGACCGCGTGTCGACCTCGTTTCAGTTTTCAGTTGACAGATACGTCGGGCAAATACTTCGAAAATATTCATCCACACCCGCGCGTTTCTGACATTTCTTTATTTTCCATTTTCTACCCCCTGTTTCTACCCCCTCTCACTCGCCCTCGCGAATCCTTCGAACGTCCCCGTTTCACCGCCAAATCGAAGAGCTGTTAACTGGAACCCGATGAAGAAGAAAAACGAAACTGAAAGAAATATTGCGAGCCGTTCCAGTCTTCGTGGTGAAAAACCTTTCGTTACATACGAAGTTTAATATTTCGATATTGGAGTATTTAGTCAGACCGAATTGAATTTCGATATTAGTATTTCTCACGTTCGGTTATTACTAACAGCGTTTATTCCGTTCGTAACATATTTAGATGAAATCTTACAAGCCGTCTTGATCCATATGCATGCCACGATTAATAAAGTGAATTAATCGTTATAGAAAATATCCTCTTGTCGCAACCACTGAATACCCCATTTTCGTTCGCGACGTGCGCGACATTGAAACAAATTCGACAAAAACTTATCGTGATAGCCGATAGGGTAAAAATGTCGGACAAGCAAAAGATACACCGTCAATAAACCAATCGCAGATAGAAAACACGTCAGTGACATAAAATACGAATCACGATTTCACTCATAATTTTCCTTCTGTCGCAAGTTGCGCGTGTTTCAACCAGATAGAAACCCTTTCGCTTGTTCCCCGGGACTCTCTTGTACCGTTGTCATTGAATTCACCGGATATCTGTGTTGATAAAATTTGTCCGCGTGCCGGATATCCGGCTGGAAATATCGACGTGCCGCGTATATGACAGGAACAACCGGCGAGTGGGAGGGGGAGAGCCGGGGAGACAGGCTGCGGTGGAAAAAGCTGGGGATTCGAGGAACTCGCGGGAAGATAGAACGAGCGTGAAAACCGAGAAGAAAATTGCAGGAAAAGCGTATCGATCGGTGCGCCTGACAGCCGCTTTTCTCGAAACCACATCCTCGATTACAAACCCCGAGACCATGGAAACAAATCTGAAGCGCTTTTCGACGGGCAGAAATTCTACGTAGAGTTGTACGGGGCGGGATGGGGGGGGGGGTGAGATAAAAGAGGAAAAGACAGTCTCGGGTAAAATGAAGAGAAAAATGCTGCGATAAATTCGCTAGAATTTTCAACGCTTTTATTATATTATGCTTCCTGCTACATGTCGGTATCAATTTTTCTTCTCTTTCCTTCTATACCCCCCCCCCCCTTTCCCCCGTTTACTTTTTTCCCCGTTCGTTTTCCTTTTTTTGCGACTCGCACGTTTCTCGGTTTACGATATCGCGAGCATTCAATTAACGCAATTGTGGCGAATTAAAAGGTGGAATCTGTTTTGGATTTTCGCTCGTGTCACCCCCCCCCCCGGCTCCCAGGCCCCCTCCCCTATTCGCTTGATTACGATTCGCAGAGTTTCGTAACGAGTTTCGCCCACCGTGCTCTTCCTCCTGTTTTTTTTTTTCTCCCACCCCTCGTTTTTGTCGTCGATTTTGCAGAATTTGCTCTTGAACGTGCTTTTGACGTGAACGAAATAACGACAGCTCGGGGCTGTGCCGCACGCCGGAATTAGTAAAAGAGAAACTCGTTGCCGCGGCTGTTTCGCGCCGGAAATGAAGGGAAAATTAATGAACCGTCTCTTTCGATTGTTTGCCTGCGAATTTTATGGGGATATTTCGCGCTGTTTCCAACGGCCACTTTCCTCGTCGCCCATTCGAACTTTTATGGCTACGCGCAAGATACGTTTTGGGGGCGTCTACGAGAGCTTCGAAGTCGCGGAACTATTATATTTTCGGACAATTGAAACGATCGAAGCATGTGCTGCGTTCTCGATGCGGCAATAACGTACGTGTTCCTCGTCAGAACTTTAACAAAACGCAACAGCACCGATTTGACTTACGTAGTTACGTGAATTCTCCATCGAGGTACGCGAAAACCCCCTTCGTGCAATATTTTCGTACGTTCGAAACAAGCGCTTGTTTCGCCGATCTCCAATGTTCGTCCGCAAATTCTGCCCCGTTTCGAATTTACCGCGACAACTCGAATACGAAGGCAAACATAACTAACTTCTGATTGACGAACACGTGGGAAAGTTGTCCGTATATTGACGCGGCGTATCGGATGCCGGCTGGTTTACGTTCGATAATTAGCCGTGTTGACATTGGCCGTCAACATTTTGTACCTATAGACGACGGGGGTAAACTGTCACAAGGTGGTCATCGAGCCGTCGTACCTTCGATGCCGGTATTAATTGCGCAGCCTCTGGTCCGATGCCCCTTTGACGCCGACGTACCCTTTCCGCCGTGCTGCTGATTATTTCTATTTTTCTACCTGCTTTTCGGCGACTGCTGACGGAGTACACGGTGCGTTAGTTGTGACGCGACGGTGGTTGGACGGTAAATGGGTTGACGAGGTGGCGCACGCTCGATTCATTCGGCGCCTCCCCTTTTATTTCGACACAGTTTCGCGCGGCTCGCGTTCGTTAAATTTTAATGAAGTCCCTGTACAGCGAGGCTGAATTGTTCGCCGGTTACAGGTGAATCGGATCTCGTTGAAGTTCGGCGGCAAAGTAGTATGCCGCTGGTTATAATTAAACAATCTACCGCGGGTCTGTCGTTCGCGTCTTCTTTTTCATTTTAGTTTGCTGTAAAACGGGGAACGCGCTTCGGGGATAACAGAAAGTTCTGTATTGATTCGTCGATGCTGAATCGTTCGAGACGATACAGCCAAGGTATCGTAAGCTTGGCTTGTTAAACGTTACTCGAAAATGCGAACGCGAATTTGTATTACCTTTCCCGATAGCTTCAAATAGGAGCTAACTGCATTGTTTCGTATTAATTGCAAGTTAAGCGGAGGATGCGCGGTTGCGTGATATATTATACCAGCTGCCATAAATAATTTACGCCTCGCTTACCTTCAGCGCGTCCCAGACACCAAATATTCATATCCAACGTTTCGCCATTAACATTTAATATCGCGCGTGCAACATTTACGCTCGCCGAGAATAATTCGCCTCGCTCCGAAGCATCCTATCAACTCGCGTTCGTATCCCAACGAACGTCCAACGACGAGGTAGCTTAATAAGATCTCTACCGGCCACGGTGAACTATTTCCGAAGAATCCCTTCGCACTCCGCGACATGTTTCTCCCGGCCTAATTGCAATCTCGTAAACTCCGACTTTTACCATCCACTCGGGTCATTAACGAACCGCGCGGACGGTTCACGAACGGTAGTCAAAGCGGTTCGCGTAACGCCGGGCATCCTAACATCGATCTCCAGTAACCAACGTGAATTCTCCTCTGGCCTACCGGGATTACCGTGTTTAATGAAAAGCCGCGGACAAACGCGCGGTCGAGTGCTCGTAATCAAACGATTCCCATTGAAACGGGAAACGCGTAAATTAATCACCCGACACGCGAGCGGCGCGGCGCGGCGCTTACGCGTTTCCTACCTTTCATTCCCGTAAAAAAGGATTACTGCCAACGGTTTCACGGCGCGACGTTTTTCCAGCGGTGCGCGCAAGAACCATCAGTCATCGTGTTTCGCTAACACGTCGTTACTCTGATATTCCAGACCGGGACCTGAAGCGGGAAAACGGACGCGCAAAGACAAAGCAGAAAGAAAAGAAACGAAACCCGTGGTAACGAGCCACCGTTTCGTCTTGTTGGCCGCATTAGGTGGTTTTTGTTGTTGTTGTTGTTGTTGTAATGGAACTACAGAGCCACGAGTCATGCGTTTTATCATAATCATTGTTTCTACGACTGTGTCCGTGTTAGACGTCGGAGAGAGGAGGACAGGGGCGAGGTGCTGCGTGGCGAATGTGTGCTGCAACGCCACTTCCGTTATGTCGAAGGCGTATTAGCACCAGGAATGCAAATAATTGTACGGTGCAGTGTACGCAGGGTGGCGAAAGGAATCCTGAAATGTAAATAGAGTCGACTTGCGAGTGTCCCGAGCAGGGACAGGAGGCTCTATGCTTCTGCTTGTCGATGCATTGGCCGCTCTTGGAAGTGAGTACATACACGTGGTCGGCAGCTCCTGCGTTCCGTCATAGAGCGAGTCGCATGCAACCGAGTACGGGAAACGTTTGCTTGGCATTTGTAGAATGATCTGCACCGAGTTGCCCTGAGTCGTGCGAGTCCTGGTCAGACAGTTTGGTTTTCATTAGGCCAGCTAATTTGCTTTGCGACAGGACAGCCGGCGGAAGGGTTAGGCGGATGAGTTTGGCCCGATGGAAGACTACAACGCTAGGGGTGGCTTTCTTTTCTTTGGTGGATGAACGAACAAATTGTGTCCCTTCCGTGCTGTTCTTAAGTGCAGCATCGTTTTTAATATTCGTTCAAGCTCCCTGTCGAAAGATCGATCGCTCCAGAAACAGCAACGCGAAACGCAGAAACAATTTACCGTCCTGCACGAAGGCCCAACGAATGTTCCACGCAACACGGCTTGCGTTAACGCCACCTTCGTTTCTCCAAACTGCGAAGAATATGTAACAGGAACGCACCCCCGCGTCCGAATTCCATTCCTCGGCCCTCGCGAAATGAATAGTGTGCAACTTCAGCGCGACTAAATCAACGTCCCACGACCACCGTCCCGGCAAGAAATCGAAACTTTTCGCTGCGCAAAAAGTCCCGAGACATACCGCCACGATGTCACCCGGTGTGCCTCCGCGAAATTGGAGAGACTGTTACGCGAGGTGAACGGAAGAACGTAGGAACCGGAAGTGCTGGTGGCTCGCGCCACGTCCGAATCGCTACCGACGAAGCCAGGAACGTTCGGCACGAGTGCAATAAAGTGCCATCGCATCTGGCTGCGCTGGACGCGATTAATCGTTGCACCGCCCGCAAGAATTAATCGCCGACGCGGCGATAATTTATCGCGGCTCGGCTCGCGGTGATATTTTAACGCGGCGCGGTTCTCTTCGCGGTTCCGCTCGCGCGATAACCTACGACCCGCTTTTCCCGCAACGAAAGCCACGCGGCGGAAGTCACGACGAATTCCGCGGCCTTCCCGCTTCGACGATTCTTCGTTCGCCGTGGGATTCGCGCGGCAGTGACCTTATCACTTCGCGGTTCAACCTCGCCCAGGCAAGGTCTTCCCGATGGGAGATAAGAGGTCGCGAGGTATGACGGGAAAGAGGTTGCGCATGTGTTTGCGCGTGCGATGTCTTCATGTCCGCGGCACGTCGGGCCGTTTGTATGGTTTGATTTGCGGAAGTTTGAACGACGTGGGAGGACTGGTCACGTATGCGGTTCGGGGAAAGGGTTGCGCGATCGAGTTTAGAGACGTTGGGATTCTTAAGGGACTGGAGTTACGGTGTTTGAATGAATTGGATCTTTTTTGTAGAGAGAATTCTTGTGTCGTACATTCGCGTCGAATACTTGAATGATTTCGATAAGAAACGTTAGATGTTTGTATTTGGAAATTCGTGATGGACGTTTCGAGTGGGGTGTTTTATGCAAGCATGAATTTTTCGTTAGCTTTGCCAATTTAGATTTATGTATTCGTCTGAGCTCGATACTTTCTAATTTGATTATTAATCAGTAAGAAAACTTGGGATGCTAATTAAGGCTTGGTAAACTTGAAGTTTCTCCTCGGTTCTTAATAACAGTTGACATATCTGAAACTCCGGAGAGTGGCAATATTCAAGCGGAAGTTTCTGAATCGATAATCGATGCCACTGGAAGTTTATTTTACGTCTTGTTACCGAACGCTTTTTAATATACTAGACGAGACGTTATGTTTAATAACTGTATGAAGCAATTAACCCCGGTAAACCAGTATGTCAGTTCAAAAATTTGTCTGCCTTCCATCTAAGGAAAAACCAATTAATGAACATTTTTCATTCCGATTACAGAAATTGCAAACCATCGGCGAGGATTTCTGCGGTCTGGACGTGAACACACCTTTGGGAGGCGAGGATCCAATGGAAGGGACCCCTGTGCTCACTTTTAATACACATCTGACTGCGGTGGCTGCTACCTCGACCGGCGACTACACGGTCGTCTTCGTGGGCACGAACAAAGGTCACCTGAAGAAGGTCAGTGCACGATACTCTTTATCTCGTCGATCGAAGAAGAGCAAGGGGCGCTCGAACGGTACCGGCTGTTTCATTAGGCCAGCCTTGTACGTTCGTTATCTGCTTGCTGCATATTTTCCGCAATCTAATTCTCCCATAATGACCCTCGACCAGCTTCGCATTTCTAACGCCCCCTGACCTTTCACCCGAGACAATACGACGATTCTTCACCCCGCGGCGACGTACTCGAACGGTCGTGTGCTACTTTCTTTTTGTCAGGCTTGAAATTCCTGGCGCCAGCCGCTGGTTTTGCAATCGCTTGTAAATCTGACGAGACACTGCAACGAAATGACAAAATCTCGTCGGATGTGTAGAGATGCAGAAACAACGGGGTGACGTAAATTCTTTTGTCATCGATTCAACTCGACTCAAATTATCCATTATTCGAAAAATATTCCAAAATTATCCTGAGCACTCAACATTGTCAGCCCCTCGAATATGAAAAAAAATGTCTAACGTTGCATTCGCTTCTCTTTCACGCCAACGTACAGCACCGTTCGAACAATCGCCCCAAAAGGATCACGTCACAAAAGCGTATTAATTAAACAATTGATACCACCCGAACACAAAGTCCAGAAACCCTATCAATTTCCCGATCGCCGTCCGCAGAAGCACCTCGCAAACCCCACGCCGATGATCCATACCTATCGCGTCAATCCCCTCTCTCCCTTACCAAAACCCTCGGTACATTTTTCCCATTAACACATCCCCCCTCCCCCCTGACCGAAACTTTCCCGGTAACTCAATCTACCTCCCCCGGAACAAAACGAACCGGCCGAGGTCGAAATGGTAGCGACGGAACAATAAAAGCAGCGCCGTCGCTGGTCGTGCTACCCAATGGTTCGAAGCCATTACACTTCCAGCCTCCCGGTCCCTTGCTCTCTTTCGGTGCCATAATTAATCCCGAATCAGCCGCGCGGCAGCGGCGGGCGCCGGCGAAAGTAATCACAATAGATATTAATGCGAGCGACAGAATCGGGGCTACAGTGAAATCCGCTTTCTACCCGCGTTCCATTAGCCTCGGCTCCAGGTAGCCATTACTGAATATCGTTGCTCGCGAAGCGTTAACGCTTAACGAGGCTAATGGAGTCCCGCGGACCGTCTCGCAAACTTCGACAGCCGGAATTCGACGGTTTCGAACAGCTGGAGGAATCGCCGTCCGTCGCGCTTGCGCTGACCTTCGCGATCGTCGCGATCGGCGCGATCGTCCCGATCGTTATTATAATTTAAGCGTGTGCCCGTATTAACAGCGATTATTCGTACGTGGAGTACCAGGTGAATCAAACGTGTAACGCGAGCTGCGTAATTGGCCCCGCGATACGATAGGGGCGGGGGCCGGGGGCAGTAGACGAGGCGCACCGCGTTGGAAATAGACAGAAAATTATGCGAATGGTCTCTACGCGATCGTTGGAAAAATGATTGCACTCGGTGGTGGATCGTTATCCGGCCGGACGGCGGTTCCAGGAACGCGATATCTCGCGTTGGCCCCCTCGAATCTGTCGCGATTAATCACGATTATCCTGGCTAAATCCTCTCCGATTTCTGCCGGCCAGTCGGTGGATTCTTGGCTCCGCGCTTTATTTTCGGAATTGCGTTACACGATATCGCCGGGGAACGTCGGCCGGCGATGCAAATGCGAAATAATCCAACGGGCGGGGGATTTCGTTTCTTTTCTTCAGTTTGGTTTTTCTCGCGTTGGTTTCGCTGCGCGGCCGCTGCAATTAAGTAATTCGTGGGACGCTGCGAAGGTTTCTGCAATCGACCGTTACCATGATAATGTAGTGTAAGGTGCGCCATAGTACGTATGTGGCATCCAACGAGGCACCTTTAGGTAAAGATGATACCGGTTACAAACTATTCTTTAGTTGCACAGAGTTTTGCGCGCTAGTAGTACTGCATGGGATATAATGGTCACAATTTTAACCAGCTAATTATTGATCAAACGTTTTCAAATATGAAATACATTGTTACTTCCAAGAGACTGAAATTCTCTATCAAATTGGGCTAGTAATGCCGCATTACTACACTGTTAATCGAATTGATGACAAAATATCTGCGTACCTAGATTTACGTAAAAATTGCAAAGCATCCATTTTCTAAAAACAAACAATACAGCCTATTGTATTTCTGCAACCAATTTGTAACACCGCAACACGCTTTACCAGCAGGATCAATTAGTATTGTACGATACATTGGGTTCTATACAATGTTTCCGTTTCGTTCTCGCAAACGCTTGATTGTTAAAAATTTAATTGCACCATTGCAATCGCAACGTGCGACTGTGGCGGGCCCCTTAATGACGAGCAACTGTAGTCGCTCTTAAGTAGGGTATAGGTTAATCACAATCGTCGAGGCTAAATTCGTGCCGATTTGTTCCGCAACCTCGGGTCAGAACGTACCTGTCCCGGCGTCAGATGATTCGTAACAGGAACGAAGAGGAACGCTTGGCAATGATCGCAAGATTATGGATCTACCTGGTTGGCGTACACCTCTCCGTATCGTTCCGCCGTGCTGAATTTCTAGGAGAATCACCCCGCGGATTTCTTCCAATTAATCACAATTACCAGCCGGAGCCTCCTTCAATTTGTTCTGCAATCCCCCCCCCCCGGGATCTGTACACTTGATCGAGCTCTCCTAACTACCCCCGTGAAAATCTGACGATAACCACGGTTAATTATACATGCATTTGTGTGTTTGTTCGTTAGTTGCATAGGGCAGTTGCTTTTCAATGGCGATAGAGATTTTCGAAGACTCGGAATAATGAAACAATAATTGAATTGGGATTACGCCCATCGAAGTTCGATAATTGGAATGAAAGTTTAGAATCTACACATTGCATATCATTTAATTCCTATAAATAAATAAGCTTTCCTAGGAAAATCTTCGAACGAACAATAAAAAAGAAATTACCATCGGGTAAAGAAATTGCCAGGAACTCCAGGTGCCGGTAGACCGTTGGTAACAACCGACGAGCAACGCCTGTCATTGCAGCGAATTAGCCTCGTCATTTGTCCCGTTCATTAAATCAATCATAAACGTCGCCGCGCTAGGCCGAGGATTTTTCGCCGAGTGTTCATTAGCCAGCGCGACAGGGGCAGAGAAAATGCAAAATCGCGAGTGGAAAATCAAAGGTTCGAGAAACGTTGGAGGAGGCCGTAGGGGTAGGGGAATTTATCCTCTAGGAGCACAGGTTCCGATGAAAATTTGCAAGTTAACGAAGTTTCACGTGGCCCCGTCGTTATTCATCGTGATTAATTAAAGCTGCCTCTGGATGGCGGCCGCGGATCGTCGGGCTTCGATTATAATTATCTGTGTGCAAACGCGAAAGTCAAATAGCTCCACGAATGAGGGCAAATACGCCGTGCAAATTCGTTGAAAGGAACACCCGCGTCCCGTTGAAAATGTACCACGGGGGTTGGCGAGGGGTGAAACGACAAGCCACGTCGCCCCGGCGCGATTATACGTCTCTCTTGGACAACGTTGCCGGCGATTCGACCTGTTCAGAAGTTGATCGACAGCCGCGGGAGGTATCCCATGCAGAAGTCAAGTGACGTCTGCGGCGGGGGTATTGAATTTCGGGAGGGCAGCCAGGTGAGAAAGGTGAACGATTATCGGGATGGAAACGCTTTTTCGCTGGAGCAATCTTTTGTCGATCCGTCCCGTGTGATTAAGTGTTCAAACGATGCGCCTTGTTTTCTGACAAGAGGCATATTCTGGGATTATGCCTGCTTCTGTTGCAATAAAGTTGTACATTACATGCATATCGTCTTCTACGGCTCGAGCTGATTTAATTAATATAAAGAACGATGAACCGCGGCGATATTATGCTTTACATTGTAGGAATATTTGGGTCGTTAAATGGTGAATGTTAGAAATCGTACCACAATCGTATATGTCAGCAGTTTTTATTTTAGAAAATGGCGCTTTAGATAGGATTGCGGTGAAAGGATTGCTTATGTTAATGCACCACTTTGCATTTAACCGTAATTTCATATTCCCATGCTGTATTACTATCGAGTAAGCGTTTAGACATATCTAATGAGAATCGCGGACAGGCTTTTAAATGCGTAGCACAAGTCGGCGGGAAATGATTTTCATATCATTTAAGCGAGCAATTATGTCGCAATTCGTTCGTCGGAGCGTAAAGGCTAGTCCTCCTTTGCGAATAAGTAAAATTGCGGTAAATATGCTAATTAGAGCGCCTTTACGTGTATCCAGCGCGCCGTTATAGTGCTATTAAAGAAGGAAATAGATGTGGCCCAATTACAACTAATTCCACATTATCCAAGGAAATAATCATTTTTAAGATGATGCGATTATTTTTCCTGCCTCCCGTTTCTCTCCCTTTGAATGACAATAGTTCGTGCTTCTTAATATAAATTCCACGGGGACCGGGGCGAACTTTTTTAATTAGATTTTCATTCCCCGCGGAAACTTTTCTACTTATTACTTTGCTACTCTCTCGCGGAACGAGAGTATTTTGTCCAGTCGTTTCGCTGTCCTTAATATAAATAATATCCACGGTAACTTTGTAATTGATAAAACCGTTCGAACAAGAGGCCTCCTAATTAATTCGGACATGGACGCCAAGAAAATGAAATATGCCGTGAGGGGGGACAGCGAAGGACTTGGAAAAGAAAAACCCGGAAGAACGTGGAATGCTTTTGTGAAGCACGAGTCACTGTGAAATATCGAAAATAAAAAAGGGTCGGAGGAGTAAAGGAGCGAGAAAAAGAATGAGCAGAAACGTGAAACAAAATGAGAAGCGAGCGTCGAATAAATAATAACGGGCGATAGATAATTCGATGTAAATGAAAGGATATACTGGGAGAAGAATCTCATTGTGAACTTGGAGTTCCAGAGACCGGCGAAATGAATTTGCAACAATCGAAAAGAATTTTCGAACGAGCTTTCTCGTTTCTCTCTCTACTCTAAAGTGACACCAGTAGTCGTGCTTTTTATTGCGATTTAACTGTGAATCGCGCCGATAGAGGTTAACAAAACAATCGGAAACGCGATTCTCCCGCTCGTTACGACGAGTTTTGAAAATCAACGAAAGCGGGGAGAACGATCAGAGTCAACGCCTGGACGACGAAACGAAGATAAAATTGAGAGAGCGAGCAATAACGCACACCGCGACGCACATTTACGTCTTAACTTCCAACCGACGTTCATACATTTCCCTATTTTATTCAATTTCCAATCTTACTCGCGTGAAAGTTGCACTCCTCCGTCGTCTATGGACTTCCATGGATTTATCGATCTCGTAAACGACCATACGTGATACTGCTTTGGATATTTAATGCTCGGGACATCGGGCCATTCTGCGATATTCCGCGCGGGGCAATCACGTTTTCACGGCGAACACCTTTCGTTTTGTTCGCCGATTTCATTCCCTCCCATCGCACCTATATCTGTATCTAACTGCGATTAACCTCCCGGTAACAGACGAGGAGGTTCAATCGTGCAGATCGCAGGGGGCGAAAGGTGTGGGACGGTTTGAAGTTTCGCTGAAACGTCCATCACTCGTGTACAATGCTCCGAAATGTGTTAGGAAAATAGGTAAAACTACGTAAGTGCTCCGACCTCTCCGATTTGGATGATTTTTGAATATGTTGTAGAACTGAGTATCCGGAACAACTTTTTCCTATGCATATAACCGCCGCTCGGCCTTAGTTTTCGAGATATTTGCCAACAAATATAGCTACTACTACATTAAATTTTGTATATACGTGCACGGTCGTGGCAACGCGTCAGGCTGCCGCTTTTCCGGCGGCCGGCGAAGAATCTGTATACCGGGTGACCTCATACAAATTGTACCTCTAGAACTAGATATATCATATCAGATTTGGTATTGCACACCTTCCCCACAAAATCAAACCCAAACCTAACCCGAATCCAATTTTTATTTAATCAAATATGATTTTGAGTTCGATTGTTCTGCTCAGAGGGTGTTAAATAATAAAAAGTATACAGTTTCTCATCGGAAATGAAAATTCTAACCCAAATTCATATTTGATTAAATAAAAATTAGCAGCCTGACACGTTGCCACGAGCGTGCACGTATATACAATATTCAATGTAGTAGTAGCTATATTTGTTGGCAAATATCTCGAAAACTAAGTCCGAGCGGCGGTTATATGTATAGGAAAAAGTTGTTCCGGATACTCAGTTCTACAACAGATTCATAAATCATCGAAATCGGAGAGGTCGGAGCACTTTCGTAGTTTTACCGGAAAATGGGATACATAGTCACGTTAATTCGATGGAACTATTTTTATCGTATTATGAAATTCTCCCTGTCATCACCGACGTTAAGGTATTGAGGTGTTACAGAAGTGTTACAGTGTTGGCTCGGGAAATATTTCGAATTACCTTCGAAACACTTTTGGAATTTGAAATTAGGAATAACAGCAATTGATAACTTGCTTCGCGAACTCCTATAGCGCTAATCGCAAATTCAATTTAATTTGTTTTTGCGGAAACAGATAAATCTAAAACCGAATACGTTTCTTTATAATTTATGAATTGTCGAATTCTCATTTCTACACAGTCAAAGTGAAGCGTAGAACGATTCATTTAAATGCCACCCTCCAATATATTTACCATCTATCGGCAGCCTAATCCTCGGTCAAGTACCAACATTGCCACCTATTGCGATTATTAATATCGTCTTGATTAATCCGTGCACCGTTACCAATTTCTCTGTTTCGTCCGGATTACGCGCGCCGTTTTTAATCGATTCCCTTCGACGCGCGAGACTCGTACTTCGCACAGCAGCAATTCTGTCGCGTGGGTGTGTCAAGTTTATCGCGGCGAGTTTACGAGCTCGATTTTTAAGTGATCTTCGAGAGGCTGGTCGTGACCTCCCCCCAATGGAATCCCGGGGGATGCAGTTTCGCTCGATTCCCGTTGATTCCGTGAGAGCACGCTTCGAGATAGCGGTCGTTTAAAACGGATGTTTATTGTAATCGATGGCCGTTAGTTTTACGGCACAGCTGGCGCTGCTTATCGGCGGCAACGGTAGCGGAAAACTGCTCCTCGATGAATATTTCAACGATATTTACGGCATAAACGACGGGGCGTAATTCGGCTCCCGGCCGAGTTTCAATTACCCGTAGATCGTGACGGTGCTCCTGACGGCCGTGCCCCGTTTCCTTACATGGGAACCCACGGATAAGAACGAGGTTTGACTTACGCGTTCCGCGTTTGAACAAGGGCTTGGGGCAGATTTTGAGAAGAGTAGCTTCCAGCGAATTCTCTCCGGGCCGAAGTTTGGAGGGTTCGTGTGTTTCACGGTAAGTCGTGTATCAAGAACCACCCCCTTCGTTCGGATGGCAGGGTAATTGGAACTAATTTTGTTTCGGTTCCTGATTGCTTTCGAGTAGACGCAAGAGTTTTGTTCGTTGAAATTTTTTTTAGACGTGTTCTAATTAATTGGGATATGAAAATGGATAGCGAAAGAATTTTAGGAGCAGAGTCACAGGGGTCTTCGTTGATCGCGACGAGATTTTTGAAGGTTCAACGTTGATGTTTTGGAACACTTGACGTTGCATTGAAACATTTATTTATTCCTTTATTGGCGGACTACCCGAACGAGATATTCTTGTTCGGCTTCATCGAGTTACGGAACAAACACGAGACGAAGTTACATTATCTCTCCGTACTTCGTCGACTATCTCGTTATAGTTTCCTAACCCGTCGAAGCCTCGCCGTGAACCGGCACATCGATATCGTAACCTACATCGATATTCCTCTTCCTGATTGCATTGGCGCCCCTAGTGTAAACCAGTCGATCGGCATGGACACCTCGTCCTGTATAGATCTCCCGGCCATTTTCACCCGATTTCCATAACAAACACGCTGCATAACGTTGCCGACATTTATCCAACTAAAGTAAACGATGTCTACGTGAAACAGATAAGAGGATATTTCAATCTTGTTGGATACCGCTCTACGAGAGCAAATATTTTTAACTGCAATAGTACAAGATAATTACGATGAGCAATAGCAAACCGTCCTACCTCCTATTTTCCATCTGCCTACACTTTGGCACACGGCGACCCTTGACCAGGTATAGTCATAAACACCAAGTCATACGCCAAAGCCCAAACTTTCCTACCGAAGCCCTTTCCATTTCCATTACCTCGCACCCCCATTCCCAAAACTCCTTAAAAAGGACATGCGAAGGTTTGAAGGAGGCTTTTTGATTTCCAACGTCTTCGGAAGAGTCACGATATAGTAGAATTTCGAACTAACACTAAGAACTATCATCGTCCAAGTCTTTTAAAGTAAATTGTAAGATTTCGTTAATTAAAGTTTAGTTTTAAACTTAGTAAGTAAACTAAACTAGAAAAGTAAGAAACAGTTATTTTCTTAAAACACTAAACACCGGAATCCAACAATCTTCTCCGTCAAACACATTTCACCGTCTTTCAACCCTTTCCACCTATGTGCTAGGCTGTCGTGAAATTTCGTCTCCGCAATTACATACACGAATCGTATACTCCCGCGAGTAGCTTGACGCGCAGAGTATCACCCGTAAGTTACACGCGGATGAATAACCCCGCGATGATTCTCGATTCGAGAATACAAAATCGAACACCGGCGACAATCGCTCATTCGCTTGCGAACCGCAATTAACGATTGAGTTGTAACGATTCGACATGCCCATCGACGAACCCGAATCCCGGCATAGCCGATTCTTTCGGGCCGGCCGTCGCCGTTAATTGCCCGAGGACGGGGGCCCCCAGGATGATTGATAAATGTCCCGCGACGAATTATTTATCATTGGCGATCTTGGTTCGGGCGAGGAGGCGAGGCACGGTCGTGGAAGGGAAGCGCCGCGGTTTGCCGCGCCGCGTCTCAACACCGGTGATTCATGGCTCGCCCCGTCCCGGAAGGTATTAATTAATGATCGGCCCGTTGTACGCGTACACGGTCGATGCGAGCCCCCGAGGTCCCGGTGAAAGGTTATCCCGGAGGTATTTAAACGTCCGCGGGCAACGCTCGCCCGCGAAGCCCCTTCCGTTTATTTCTTTGATTGTCGTGCGATCGGGCCGCGAGAACCGGTCGGCGCCGTTTTGGTTCGCGGCCCCGCGAGTGGACGCGAGTAAATCAACCGGTAGTTAGAGCCTGCTGAAAGGTAGCTGGGAAATATTGGATTAATGTTCCTCTTAGCGCAACTCCAGGCGGACCGAACTGTCGTTCGACGGGGGATCCTTTATTCGGATTTTCTTCGAAACCAAGGGACGCGGGATAGAGAATAATTTGATTTTCTGGAAGACGAGTCATACTTGTTACCGTATCGAAATTTCTAATTGGCATGACGAGATATTGACCCGAGGGGGAAATATTATAATATCGTCACACCAGTGGCACCGACTCTCGTTTACCCTTAAAACAATTACCTGCTTTTATTACGACACTGGCGCTGTGAGTCGAAGGTGTGCCTTTATTTGCGGCAAGTGGACGGCACATTTCTTCATAATGACGGGATCGGAAAATATGGAAATTTAGTATCGTTCGTTCAGCTGCGAAGAAATGAAATAAAACAACAATCTCATGATAAGCGATGCAGTAACTCGTAGGTGTAAAAATTTCATCCACCCTGGCCACCCTTGTGCCTAACTATTTCCAAGGCGCAACTACTATAATCGCTAAATACCATCGGCCAACGAATTCGAATGCGATATGCCGGATTCTCTACCACACCGTCCCGCGTACTAACTATTCCAATAACTATCGCCACTCCGGCCGGGCCCGACCGGAGTAAACGGGACGACGATCGAGACTGGACAGAGAGGGCAACAAGGAAGTGATAGCCAGAGTACAGAGGGTCAGGGTTTACTTACTCGTTATAACCCTATTCAATTAAGAATCCACGAGGCAGTTTTCGTCGTGGATCTATCGCGATCGCCTAATTGCCGGCGCGTCTTCCGTCGATCTCTTAATTAATGCGCGTCTTGCAGCTATCCCGGAGCGGTCTGCGGCGTTCAACAAAGAGTAAATCGGCCGGTTCGATCTATCGATCCGAGCCGCGAGCGTCGAACCGCGGTCCTTCGTTAACGGGGATAATTAAGCGGCACAGCCGTGTGTACGCACGTGCGTTTCGATATCGAACAATGCGAGATCCCGCGACCGAATTGAACGATAGCTCCAGACGAGATCGGCGGGAGAAAGGGTACAGAGATAGAGAGATAGAGAGATAGAGAGATAGAGAGATAGAGAGATAGAGAGATAGAGAGAGAGAGAGAGAGAGAGAGAGAGAGAGAGAGAGAGAGAGATTCGCCGAACCGTGGTTGATACGGAGCACAAAGGCACCGGGGGATGGGCTCCGTGTTTCCGGAAATGGAAACAGGGGGTAGGCCCGCAACATTCGCCCCCCTGCCTACCTGTTCGCGATAGGTCTGATAAATTTGTACGAAAAAGAGATGGAAAGCCGGTGAACACGACGGTTCGCGGTGTCTTAGAACGCGTGTACTGTGTTTGAAAGTTTGCGGAATTATTTGGCGAAGAGCCGGGTGTCGCAAACGGAGGATTCTGCAGGGATCTTTGAACTGCTGTAACTTCGCGAAAAAATTTGTTACCATGGATTACCTACGTTTATTTTGAAGGGTCATGTATGTCCTTTCGCAGCCGTGAATCTAAGTTTTCGAAAATATTTTTGTACCCGAAAACGGAGTGCGGAAAGCTGGAGATACTTTTCTGCTCCGAAAATTAGTCCGATTCAAACGGTTCTGGTGGGTTTGAAAAATTTTTGCGGCGGCTCGAGTTACGACATATTTAAAGACTGAAGTCTGCGCGTTACAACGAGCGCTTAAAAAGTGATGCACGGTTTTTTGTTTGCAATGTAACGCATTTTGAACGAAAAGTGTGCCGGTGTCAAAATAATAATGAGGTTGCATAGGCGAACCTGTATCTCGCGTGCAGACGTTTTGTGTGTATTTAATACATGTTTAGTGTCTTTGACATGTGTTTAACGTACGTATATGTTAGCAACAGCGTATTTTTTTAAAGAATGGAATGGAGTCGGGTGGCGAAGTGCTATGCCCCCTGTGGATCATTAGGGATGGGGACGCAGTCTTACGCGTGGTCGAAGAGTGTTTTAGGAATGTCCGAGGATTGACATTGTCGTTGCACGTATTGGAAGTGAATGAATGGAACCAAACATCCTGTCGGCAGGCGACGGTTGGCGACCACCTTGGGTCTTCTAGCTATCGAGTGCCGAGGGATGGTTTATTATATACAAGAGATAGAGCCTTTGAGTATGGCAAGTGACCTGACGTCACATTGCTAAAGAATACGGATTTTGTTTCTGGAGGATCTGGCCACGGAGTGGGGAAGGCAATGCCTTTTGGTAAGAGGACTGTGATGAACCCCATGGCACTTACCCCAGAACCTCCAACGAATAAGCATACTTTTAGTAAACCCGACAATCTTATAGAAATAATTATATTATTTCTAACATATAGTATGTTTCTAGTGCGTGTTTAGAATCGAGTGCGGACGGCACGGTTTCCAGTTAACGAGAAACAAAGTGACGACAAAAATCGTGCATCAATTTTCAGGTAGTCTTTATAAAAGGGGCGACTTAAATCTTAAGATCCGCGGTGATTTGAGCCGCGAACAAAATTCGGCAAGTTCTGTACAGACGTTTGACGATGACCAATTTTCGAAGGAGAGAAACACTTAAAAATTTCCCGGCCATTTTCTAATATAACAAGCTCTTCGAATAAATTCAATGCAGCGATACAGAAGTAGAGACATAAGCCCAGATAGACTATTGTGCAAGTGGTTTACACGAACCTACGGCAGCTCGAAAATTCGAAATTTTTCCGTCAAAATTTAACGGCCCGTCGAATTTCTGCGAATGAGTGCACATACCTTGAGAGATAGGGAATTATTCGGGGGGCATATCTCTTTTCTTCCCTCCGATTACCATAGACTTATATAGAATAAAAGCTGGAGCTTGCATCAAAATTTCGCCGAGTCTCGACCGCCGACGCGACGGCGAAGGGGTGTTTGTTTTCGTGGCCGAGGCAGTTCTGGAACTTTTTCCACGGTGAGGCGAATACGGCGTTGGCCGCGAAGTTGAACGTCGACCCTTATGAATTTTATGGAAATAAAGATTCTATTCTTAACGAGGTCCGCTGAAAGTCGAGCGCGCGCGACTGAATATTTCATCGTCCCGCGTAACTATAGAAAAGTTCCGCGGGAACGATGGAATGCCGCGAACAAGATTGAAGGGAACAGCATAAACGAAACGTCCCAAGTTTTTCTGCGCGTCGACGCGCGCTTGGAACAGCCGCGCACGTTTGAAGTTAATTCTCGTTGTGGAACGACGCGCAAATCAAATAGACGGTGATCGAACGGTGATATCGCGTGTCGCGATATCGACGAGCACAAACGAGGGCCACCGAAATTTCGTGCCGCAAAGAGTCCCGGCGAGGCGAAAATCGGACGCGACGATAACGACGGATTAATCCGCAGACATTGAGCCGGGAACGTACCGGACACACGCGTGCGCGTGCATCGTAGATATTAATTCACGTGTCCGTCAAACTTTTGACGAGGCGCTGGATTACGATTAATAATCCACGACGGTGCGTGCCGCGATTAACGATGGGGGCCGTGGTCGAACCGCGGTAAAGAAGGGACAGGGGTCGAGGCAACGGGCCGATCAATCCTATTGCTCTTCAATTAGAACGATCCGTCGAAAACTGATAAGCGTCTCGTACACGATACATCATGCAACGCGTACGATAATAACAAGCCGTTGTGTAATGGACGTCGTATTATCGGCCGGTGGAAGAAAAAAAAAAGAAAAAACGAGGGAAGATCACGTGGCGCTATTAGCGACGCATCGATGGCGGTAGTAATTCCAATGGTAACAGTAATAATCCGATGAAATTGATTATCGAATGCCGATGCTCGCTCGGTGAACTCGCGTGCACGTGTCTGCGAGGGGGTGTTACTATTAAATGCTGGTCTCTCGCGGAAATAGGCAACAGGCATTAGCGCCGGGCGCATTATAGTTTCGTCGGTTAAAATGATTATAGAAAATTGACGATTGATTTGCGGCTGACGGTGCTTTCGTTTGGTTATTAGGATTCCCCGGGATGTCGGTTCGGACGAATCAATCGATTCCCCGGGAATGAAACGTTTTTGGTTTCGGTTTATGCTAGAACAAACCGAGCGCAACGTTTTTTGCTTCTTTTTTGTTTTATTTTTTTTTATTCGTGTTTATTCCCTCCGCGAAAAATCCGACGATTTATCCTTTGTGGCTCGAGCTCCATTCGGGATTCCATTGTAGCCGGGCTTTGTTATGTGAAGCCGTTTTTTCCCCTTTTTTTAATAGTAACGTGGTTTTTCCTGGAGATTTAACTGCGTGACATTTATCGGACGGATAGATTTCAGCGCGTCCTACATACAGGGTTTCAATTTTTCGCGAGAACAATTGCCGCCGATTAGGATAATGGTTGTTGGGAAATAATGCGTTACGGTGTCTAGGAAACAATCCGAGGGAGACGTAGGTACGATTCGATACGTCTAGTCATCGATTCGGTTACCCCGATGGCTGGGCCCAGGGGTAGGATTGAGGAAGATTACGCGACGAGGTTTTATATTAAAACGTAGGTAGTACGACGATGGATTGAAGAATGGAATAAAGGATCGAATGCAACGTCGTTGTACAATCCACGGATTTCGATACCCCACAATGTCCTCTTTGCTTCCGATCACGCATCGATTTTCTTCGCCTCCCTCTTGTCCGGGGTTTCTGGGTCTTCGCCGTTTCCTTTTCAGCTGGAAGCCTCATTGTTCCTTGGGGTAACCACCTTCGTTCATTTTTGCCCGCAGGCCATCGCCTCGGTCGATTGCAATTCCATCAGCGTCGCGCAATCGAACGATAAGGAACCCTTTAATACCCGTTAATTGATTTCGAACGTATTTGGTGTACTTTGCACGCGGAATCGCGGGGTCCCATAGGAACGGAGATTATATAAATTTCGTCTAATTGAATACCTTGCTTTCTGCGCAAATTGCACGACAGCCGATTGCTGGCCGATCCTCGCGAAATTATCGGACGCTTCGAACGCAAACATTTGACAACGTTAATTCTTATATTTCTTTCCCATCTACATGCTCCACATCCAGCAAAACAATGAGAACGAACAGACGACACGCGAACGCGAGCGTGGAATAATTCAGAATGCATTTAAATCAATTACAAATCGCCACTCACACGTACGTACCGGTCGTGGGTTGGTTCCGCGTCCGCATAGTTGAATACGTATATTTGTTCCTGTCGCGCATCGCAAACAAGTGCACAACCGGAATCTGCGGTGATCGGGACGAGACATCGGGCAAGAAATCCTGCGCTTTCGCCGACGATTCGTAAAAACAACAACAAAATAACCGACAAAAACACTCGAATAGTATTTCTGGGCATACGAGAGCCGGCCGGTGAAAATGCCAGCGCTAGAATTGCGCTTGTCGCCGCAGCCGAGGTATTCGATTAATTTCATTAGAGCGAAATACCATCGTTGGCGGGGCAACAGTTAGACCGTCGACACGGTATCATCACTGTCAATGCGGAACCGCTGAATAGTAAGCGAGCATACTCTCTAAAGGCCGGGGCTACGTGCCGTGGGAAAGTCCACGGAGGCCCGACATACTATACGCCTTCAGAAGTAGCGTGCGCTGCGAGCACCAGGATGCTGCGGGTGGAAAAACGGTATCAATGCGCGCCGGAGACTAGGACGGGATCCTAGATTGAACTTTGCGGAATTGGAAATTGTCTCGTCTAACAGTTCCCAGGAATCTTTTCGGGGCTATTGTACGCAAGCGTTGAGAGCGTTTCGTCTATGGAAATCCGCGTCGGGCAATGCACCTTTAATAGCTTCGATGGAAATCGATACGGTAAAAGGGCGAAGGGACAGGTGGGACGTTGTGAATGACGCACTCGATGATTAGTAAAATAATATTTCATTTAAATGGCCGACAAGTCGGGTAGAGCTTGGGAGCCGTCTCGTCGCACATCTTATTGCATAATAGTGGAAAGTTGATATATTGTAAGAAATTGAACCGGCGCAGAAATGATTACAATGTACGAAAGGAATCCGGCGTGTCGTAGTAATGATTAGCATTTGAACGGAGATCGACAATGACCGATGAAACTCCATCGACATTTGATACGCAACAACAAAATTAAATTTCAAACACGTAATAATGTGGCAGGCAGACAATTTGACTGATTTCAAGTCGTACAATAATTATTACTCGCGTACTCGATATAAATACACTGTACGTTCCTGCCGCTTGCGGGGCCATTGTAATCAAGAACGGTTCGAGAATCTTCTCCGATTATAACCCACCGTGAAACCCACCCCTATCGCGAAACTGTACACTTCACAACTATGACTGCCTGCCGTCTCGAACCTCCGGCAGCCTTCGAATCATCGACTAATCACGAATCTTCCCAGGAAACTCTCTGCTCGTCACATCCTGCACGTTAATCGGCTCGCAGGAGGAGAGTTTCAATTTCCCCGGTGTCCCGGTGAGAGAAACGACCCTTTAAGAGGGATCAGCGTACGTTGAAGGGCTGATTATTGCGCGTTCCTAGGACACGCGCGCAAGGACATAGTGTAGAGTAATGTGTGGGTGTGTGTGTGTGTGTTGTATGCGCGCATCAGAGGGAGAGAGAGCGAGAGAGATAGAACACGCACACCGGTTGCCCTCTAATGGCTTAAGCTACCGAGATTCCCAGTTAATTAATTGGTATTAACGTGGCGACACGCAGTGTAGTGGACGGAAGGGGTTGAAGCTCGATGGCCAGTTTATCCCGAAATTCGGAGTAAGCTCGAACGGTCGCGTGGAGGAAAAAAAAAGAAGAGAAGAACCGACAGGAATTTGCATGTTAACGCGGCGCGGCGGGCGGGTTGGGACGGGGTTAAAAAGGGGGAGGGTTGGATGGAGTCGCGATCGAATCGTCGCGTATAATCATCCCCCGGAGGAGAGAGGACGCAGCCAAGCAGGTTAAATATGAAATTATGGATACAGCGGCGGTAGCGAGCCACCGTTGCCGGATCGGATTAATTGAATCGGCGATTTTGGAATTCATGAAAGAACAGGAAATCAATTTATTCGGCCGGTTGCGCGGCGACCAGCTCGTACACGTTGCTAATCGGTGTGCCGAAAGCGGCAAGCGCGACCCCTCCCTCTAACCCCAACCGCGCGCGAAAATGAGCTCCTTTCCGTTTTGGGGTGCAATTTTTCACGCGGTCCGTGCTGAGTCGTCGATAGAGATAGCGGATAAGTTGTCCGCTGCGCGATCCAGCGCCAATTTCCCGTCGTTCGCTTCGCGGCGGATTACCTGGTGGAGTGTTTCCTTTTAATTATCCGAAGCTGACCGGCAACGGGATGGTAATTCTTAAACAAGTGGCCGACCCATAAGTTGTCGCTTAAAAGGGCTGCTTGATAATTGTTTAAATAATGTTATCATTGTCGCTGCTTTCAGCTATAAAGGAACAGTTCCATTAAAGCACCCACCGGTAAAGCGATTCTTTTAATTCGGCACGATTCGTGGTTCCTACGGTGTTCCGTTTGATGCATTACGGTGGAATGGCGGATAGTAATTTCCACCCAGAAGCGAGGCGAGACGCGCGTTTACAAGGAGCGACCGTTCCCACCGATATCGCTCGGACATATTTCCCGGCCAGAATAAAAATGCGCACGAAATATCGTTCGGGCCTGAACGCGATCGAGTTCGCGAACGGTTTCCGCAGAAACCGCTGCCCCGACCAAGCTGTTCGCCTCACCCCTTCATCGACCCGGTGAACGTGTAATGCTTATTCGGTTTCGTCGGCTAGATCCTCTTTCGATTGCCCCGACCTATAATCTGTGATCCGGTGGGCGTCAGAAATTTCTTCTTTGTTCCCTCGAAGCGAGTCTCTATCGCGCTGCATCTACCTACCGTGCTCACCTATCGTTCCATCTATCTATTTGTCTATTTATCTTTTCTCTGCCAGCTATTCCCGAACGCTATTGTTAGCTTCTTAACGTAACGAGCGTAATGCAACGTTTAGCGCTCACGGACATCCCCGGGGAACCAACTTAACCCCGGATAAATGAGTTTTACTTATCTACACCGGCGATTTGTTCGTACCTCTACTTAATTGTGTGTGTGTGTATGTAAGTTTTTTCAAAATATTTCCCTTGTTATCGTGACGCGTGTTGCAACAACCATTTACGCTTCGACGTACACGCCAGATCCGGAATCACGAAATGAAGCTCTTGGCAAGATTTATGCGGGTCTTTGTTTCTTGGGAAGACGTGTTCGCGTTTAACCTTTTAACCGGGGAAGTTGAGCCGGCTCGTTATTTATATTGCTCAGATTTCCCGTTTTATAATATATTTATTATACACCCACCGTTGTTTGTAGCATATCGTTGCATTTATATTAGAGATGTAATATTAAACATACACGTGGTTGACTTCGTTCATTTCTCATCCCGTTCTTTGCAGGCGATTCTTCCTGGAGAGCCGATCGAGTTAAAATGGTTGATACTTGTACGCATTTTGATAACGCGGAAAAATTACCAGACTACTGTCCGCAGCTAGTTCGTTCACTGCGCAAATTCGTAATGTTCAGCTCTCACGTTTCGCGTCGACGAATGCTGTTGTTTCACGGTACTGCCGGATGATACGATAAGCCGAGTGCATTCAAGTTTCCCGTTAAATGTCTTCCTAGGGGCGCATCGATTCAAGTACCGCCGTTAATAAAACGGAATCTCGAAAATTTCTGCCGCCCGCCGTTCCTCGATCAGCGAGGAACGAAATAAACCGGATAGAGGGTAAAGGGGAAAAGAAAGATCGGCAGGCACCGAAACAACCGCGCAGAACGGACGAAAAAGATTTCGGACAGAAAACCGGGAACCGCATTCCGCGCCGTAGGAGTTGGAATTCAAGCATCATAAACGAGATTCTACGTTGTTATATCGTTAATTGCGCAATAACGGAGCGCAATAATTCGGCTATGACGCTCGATACTCTCGTCCCTCCCCGGCGGGACAATTGGATTATCCTGTGTTTCGATTATCTGAAAATTCCAATTAACAGTAATGATCTTATCGTTTCGTGGCTCGCGACGATAGACGAACGATCCCCCTTTCTCCTCCCCTCCTACCAGATCTGCCTATTCCGCGCATTAAACGAAAGGTCGGGGCAACGCGATAATCCTTGAATCGCTGGCAACGCTATAACGCGGCCGAATTAATTAATCGACCTAGACCCGGGGAAAATGCCGCGGGTTATCTTGAATGGAATTCCAATGTACGTGCCCTTCTTTCCGCGGATCGAATTCTTCCGGCTAATTCTGCCCGATTTGCCGCTCATTAGTTCACCTGCTCGCAGGTTCGTTCGATCGACCGCGGTTTAATACACTTTTCGAGTTCCTTTTTTATTCTTGCCGGCCGCTTTCCGGCGTTGGTTTTCTTGCGACTATCGTCGCGCGTACCGCGGCACCGCGTGCAACGACGATTTTACACAGCCAACCGAAGAGTCGAGAACGACGAGGGTTTTCATCGTCGAATCGGGTTCAGCCACGGGGAATCTCGCGAACGACGCGCCGGCGAGGCTCGCAATTAGATGGAATCGAAAGCGGCCAGGCGAATCGGTTTGCCGCGGTTCGCCTCGGTTCGCGATGGTTCGCCTTGCGTCTCTGCGATGGAATTCGGCTTTTTATCATTGCCGCGATGCAGCGATTTCGCCCCCACCGTTAAACAGAACCGACGGGCAGAACAGAAATTATTGGATTTTAGAGACTCGAAGGCTCACCGCGGCTCGTGCAATTTTACCTTCGGGAACTCGGTTTAATCTGGACCCTTGCATTCGCTATCGCCGATCCGATTCATTGGCGAGGTAATCTCGTTAGCGGGAAGGTACGGCACCATTATACAATTAATCATCGCAACGTTACCGCACGCATTCCTCTCCTTTTTTTTCTGAGAGGATTAAGCTTTCGAACCTTTCTAATCTGAGTAACGTCGTGCTGATTGGATCGCTCCGCGTTCGACCCTGCTCCCCTTGACCTTACTGTTTTCGCTTCACTCGATACATCCCCCGACGAGCCGCAGAAAAGGATTAAAAGGAAGAAGGAGGTAGCAGATCTTGGACTCCCTTTTGGATCTCAAATTTTTCGGCCTATCGAGTTCCAGTGCAAGCACGGTAGCGACGAGGCTGAAGAAAAACGATCGACCGGCAACGGGGACCACCGTGGTCACCGAGATCTGGTAGATCGTGGCTCGTTTTCTATCGATCCTCTCTAGTGTCCCTCTTCACGGTGGTAGTCTCATCTCGGCGCAGCTCGATTCCTGGTACGTCTATTAACCAACTCTCTCTTTCTTTCCGCTCTGCCCCGTACGACGAAAGAGTATCGTGTCGTGGCTCGCTGTAAATCGGTGCATCGGTGTCGCGATCGTTATCGACGTCGCTTCCCCCGGATTCTATCATCGTTGATGCAACAGCGCAATTGTTACTCGGGGCACGTAGCAGATCCTCGCTGTACCTTCCGCGCCGAGTGTAGCTCGTTTCCTTTTTTTCTTCTTCTTCTACTTCGTCCGTTTGTGCTATTTTTCATTTTTTTCTCCCCGGCTCTCGCGACAGACTGCATTTATCGATGAACGATTTTTCTTGGAGCAGATGTCCGATATACGCGAAGCGAGGGGAAAGATTGCTGATTAAGGTGAACATTCTCCACGGAAAGTATCCTCGGCGGATATTTTCTACGTCGTTTATCCCGCCGTGAACCTGGAGATTTCTTTTATCCCCGACGTGATCTCGTTTCTGTGCTAAGTTCTCTGCTCTTTCTCGAACGATTCTCGTCGATTGCTCAGCGAGCGATATATTTGCGTTGTTTCAAGAAGGAATAGCTTTCCGATTCCGTAAAGAACACATTGCGCGCGTCTTGTTCGAACGTTTTTAATTGGTTGAAAATTGCACTGTATTTACGTTGCACGTTTTCTTTCGCAAAGACGAACCGCGTTTTGAATCGAACCGATCCTGAGACACGCGGCGTACAATTTAAATACCGTCGAGGGTAAGCCCTTTATTGCTCATTCGTGTGCGTAGTAAATTTCTGACGCCTTTATTTCACGCCACGATCATTATCCAACGAAGATTTCTCGCGAGCAATAATCGGGCCAATATTTCCTCAATCCGCAGAGATCGCTATCGTTGCCGAGTTACATTCTATTTGTTGCTGATGCAACGGTGCATTAGTTGGCTGCACCAAGGTATCCTGGTTCGCTATTTGCCTCACGACACGCGAATTTATCGACGAAGGGGGAACAGAAGTATTTTTCTTTCTTCCCGGTCAAGCAATAAATCCTTTTCGGAACCACAAACGAATGATCTTCTTCCTTATCGATGATCCACCTTGATCGATCTCCCGCTCCTCGAAATATCGCCGACCTCTTTGGGCCACGCCACACGTCGTTCCACAAACGTCCAAACGATTCTCCAATCGTCCCTCGCAAGCGCGACCTCCGCTTCCACCACTTCCGGTCGCTTGGTCCCGCGGAAGCTCCCCCCGTCCAGGTCTCCGCCCGATGTACCTGGATCACGTCTACGACCGATGAAATGGGCGACAAAGAACACGACGGAATGAACGGAGACCGGGCACAGCCGAGAACGGTGGAGACGGTTCTAGAGGAAGCTCAGAAAGCTCTTCTGGGGGACGCGAGATCGAAGGGTGGAGTCTGCCGGGCTCGAGGTGGAACGGAGGAAAGCCCGAGGATATCGGGTGGCCAGAATGCTCGGGGAATAACGAGAGATTGGGACGACGAGGAAATTTCATCGCTCGGTCGGTCGGTCGATGTTGTATAACTGAAGGGAGAGAGCGTTAGGGAGGAGAGAGGACGAGATTTATCGGATTTTCGAAATACCCGTGCACTCAGCGTGTCGAACCAGACGCCTCCGTTTCTCTCTCCTCCGGCCCCCATTCCTATCTCCTACTTATTTTCTTTCGCCCTCCCCCCCCCCTCTCTTATTTCGCTTTTCTCCGTTCGCTTTCTTATTTTCCGCCTTCCGTCTCTCTTTCCGGCTTCCGCCTGTCTGCCGCGGCGGACGTTTGTCGTCCCTTTGCATCGCACACCCCCTCCCTTATCCGCCCCCAGCCACGACAGGCCTCGACGCTTCAAAAACGGGGGATGCATCTGCGAATTTTTCGTCGATCGCGACAATGCAGCCGCGTGAATCTATTCGGTGGCTAAAACGATCCTGTCGAGGGGGGAATGAAAGGCGGGGCGGCACAGACCGGAGCGATCCTCGCGAGGGTTCGAGAGCCGCGGCCGGAAGAAGCGGGTATCTCGGCGGATGATTGAAAGTGTGCAAGACAGAGAAGCGGAATAGTTGGGCCCCCGTCCTCGTAGACAGTCGACGGACGAAGTTGTTTGCTCTCCGGGGAAAGCTCTCCACTCTGGGCTTTCTTCGAGCCGCGCCGCGGCGTATTGTCTTCTTTTCCGCCTTTTGTCGCGGCTCGCCCCGCGTCCCTTTCGATCCGTTTCGCCTCGTCCCCGCGACGCGAGCATTGTCTCGTCGTTGGACACCTTTGGGCGTAGATTCGACGTGATCGGAAACGCGACGATTGCCAACGTGACGCGGCGATCGAAGTTCGGCGTCACGATTTTCGCGGCCTCGTCGCGTTCTCCCGCGGATCCGTTGGATTTTACTTCGGGTCGGGACGAACGAGCGCTCTTCGACGGAAGCATTTGTCGGGCCCGACGCGCCGTTAACGTTCCGTCGTCCGACGATGCTTAAGAAGGTTTGATAGTCCGCGAATAAAGTACGAAAGACTTGCGATATCCGTCAGTCGTTTCGTACGGAAAGAAAATCATCTTCGATCCGGGCTGGAGGAACGCCCCACCCTTAGTAATTATCGCGAAGCAATAATAACGTCGAAGAAGATCATCGCGATAGAACGAGCCACGGAGCAGAGGATCCAGGATCGCCATCCGCGATATTTCGAAATAAATGCGGGAACGGAAGGCGAGACGAGGTGAACGCGAAAGAGGGAGGGACGCGTTCGCATCCGAGCTCCCGACGAACATTCTCGTCTCGTTCATAATTTCTACGGGATATCCTCTGGGACCCTGGCATGCAGGAATTCACGAGTCCAAGCAGGATTAACGGGAGCGGGCGAGGGCGGCGAAGAGAGAGAGAGAGAGGGGGGGGGAGAGAGAGAGAAACAGAATAGGCTGATATTGCTACTGGAATATTTGTTGAAGCTCTTACAACGCGAAGCACTTCGCCTCAAAAGCGAATAATGTAATTTGCGAGGAGCCCGTCCCTCTCGCCGGCAAATTTTCTGTCATCGCGCTGAATTTTCCGAGACGGGGTTTCCGCTGCAGGGGATACAAATCTACTCTCGTGGAAATAGTGTAAAAGGGAGGCTTCACTTTCTCTCGACGGTGTTGCGGGTCCGGGGGGGGGAGAAAAACAGGGAATGTGGAGAAACATTTTCCAGATCGTGCCGTTTCCCGTCTGATCACTGGTCCGCGAATTATCGTCCTATCGATTATTATATTTCTATTCTCCGGGCGATGTTGAAACGGCCCGAGTGGATATAAAATTTGAATAACGGCGAACAAATTGTTGGCTCGACGTTAATTGCCGTTGTAAAATCTGACCGTAATTGCCGGTCAGTCCGAACTGTTTGGGCGAGTTTGAAAAATGCCATCGAACGGCAGCTTTATGGTACAGTATGAATATGCGATTTATTTAACATGCGACCGGCTCGCCCGAAGGATTTCGCGGCAACAAGCATAGATCCGCGATAAGGGCAAGATTTATGCGCCACGTGGTACAGAGCGCTTTTTTTTCGCAGCCGAACCACCGCGGAAAGTTGAGAATTGAAGAACGCGACAGATGCGTCCAAGTACGACACTTTCGCGGATCGATTGGTCGATTCCGGAATTGTACGAAATCCGCGGGCAATTCTGCAAAAGAGGACGCGAAGATGCTGCAAGACGTTCGTCGCATAAAAGCGTTAGATCAAAGTTAATTCAGTTCTTGCAGGCAACGTTTTTATTTGCAGGAAAAACATCAATTACGCGAAGGATCAATTAACTCTGTCGCAAATTGATCATTCATTTTTCATTCTTCATTGTTTTATATCGATACGAAGTTCTTAAAAAAATCGGAATCAGGAAAAGTTGCTCACAAATCTCTAACAGAATTCATTATGCGTACAAAAATTAATAGCAGATTCTTAATCGTTTTTATTTCTCTTTGTGACGCACAATTCGCACCGTCTGCGAATCTGTTTCGTTCGAGTCGAACGGATCGATCGAACAAATGAAACGAAAGGTATTAAGAAGTATTTAGGTAATTACGAAATGTTCTACGCACACGCCGGAAATAAAATACAGATTAATTCCCCACGCGAATAATATCCCCACGGAGATAAACGCTAATAGTGTTCGCATTGTGTCCGTGTATTTGCACCGGAGCACGGTATCTTTCTCGTTGGGAAGTTTTCTTGTTGTCGGGTCATACTCGATGCGACAGTTCTACCAGGGGCAATATTCCGCGTGCAATTTCTGCGCCAGCTAAGCGCTCGTCACGAAACTTCTTGCTTTCGTTACCGCTGGCCATGGTAACCCGGTGACACCGGGGAAATTCTACTCCGTCGCGTCGGCGTGAATTCCTCGTGGAAGCATAAAACCTCCTCGACCCCTCGTCGTGCTTCTTGCGAGACCGAAAGTGTCGGCCAATCGGTTCCACAAATTTCTGGCTTCTGCACCCTCTCGCACTCGAAATTGAAATTTTCTGCTGCATCGATTTTTACCCCTCGCACGGTTTTCTTTAAACTATTATTAGCGGTACTGTGCACCGATGTTCGCCGTTAATTAATTAATGTTATCCGTGCGTCGCCTGCACTAAATACTCTACTGAAATGGTTCACTTATTTTTTCAACTATTACAGCATTGGTTTCTCGTTGCACATAAATTTGGCATCGAATCTCCGCACTAGAACGGCGGAGTGTAAATAATTACAAAATGATACTATCGTCGAATCGCAATACACGTCCAATTTCTGTTCCCGGCGGAACAATATTTGTAACCCGAAACGAGATTGTCCCCTCAAGAAAATAACCGCTCAGCGTCATCGATGTCCCGGAAAAATTGAATTTCATCGACGGCAGCTCGCGGTCCGTCGTTTTCGATCTATCGGGGACGCCGATGAAATTCGCCTTTGTCTGCGGTCGGAAAATTTCGCGATACCGCTCGACGGTGGCCCCGGTCGTCGTGTATTTTCCGCATTCCTTTTCCCACCCTCCGGTCGGCGACCCGCGGGGAAACGCAATTCCGGCAGTCCCTTAAAAATTCGAGAGCCATTCCCCCAGCCGACCCCCCGTAATGCGATACGGCCGCGATTGATTTTGGACAAGCGGATTTACATCGGAGCCAAATTTCGCTCGACGGAGCACTGGCCGCGACGCGTTTCGCCGAAGCGAACGGAGGACAGAGGAGAACCGGATAAAGAGCGATTGGGTGAAAACAGAAAGGCGGAGATAGCACGTGGAATGGTAACGTCGCCTCCTTGACGTGTCCCTTCGCCGTGCCCCACACCCCCCTCGCGAAATTCAATTTTACTTCTTGCTCGCATATCGCAGCCGGCCGCATTGCGGTTCGGTATTCGCGGAACGCGCCGGATGGAAACGCGCGGTTTTTCCGCATTCTCCTTCGATTTTATCGTGGCCACTACAATGCGCAATATTCATCCCCGTTGGCAGCGTAGGCCCGTCGCCGTTAAATAATACGACCGGTCTCTCGGTTGCGAAACGTGGGGGAGAAACCGCGCGACAAGAACCGCGCGTATTTTCAGGCGACACTTCCGAGGGACGACGCGACGGAAGTATCTTCCCCCCCATACGAATGGCACGGGGAGAAACTCGATGCGTTTCTGATAGGATCCGCCAGATACGTTGACGATGCAATGCTTCTTTTTGGATGCGCGGCGCGAATGGTTCAGAAAAATGGCCGAGACGCAGGGATTTCTGACGCGGAGTACAGAAACGGGTTTCGCCGCGGAGACTATGATAATTCCGTTGGCGAATTTGTCGTGGATAATTGGGGAAAAACGATGTCGCTTGATGGTCCGGTTATCGCTGGACACTTTGAATAAACAGTAGCAATTATTCTGCCATAATTGTCTACTATTATCGCACGTTTACGAGAGCTCGAATTAATGTCCTTCTTGTTACATATTGAATAACAGCGCGGATCGAACATTTCGCGAAAAGTCGAGGCGCCCGATGCTCGTTCCATCTCGAGGATTCCTTAACTCGCCGCGCAACGAATGACCGTCGTTCGACGAATTTCATGCAACCGAGCTACACGACTCTTCTGGATGAATTCGTACATCCGCGAGAATCTCTTGCCCGTTCGAACACCAGTAGATAAAGAATTCCGTGGACAGAGTGGAGTCCAAGGGGCAAACGAGCGACGGTCGTTCTCGCGTGCGCCCGATGCTTCGTGTCCGGCGTTTTGATTGACCCGGCGTAACCTCCGCGACGTGTATCCGCGTCGAATCCTCGCGAACCGGCCACGGGGAGGAGGTGGTTTATCGGCTGGAACGATTCTCAGGGCACTGGACTCTGTTGGCTAGCGAACGCCTCGGCCTGACCTGACTTAACCTCGGGCTCGTCGCCCGGAAACACCGTGAAAATCTCTCTCTCTCTCTTTCTCGCTCCTTCTTTCGCGTTTGTTCTCCCCTTTTTTATCCACCGGAGACCTACTTCCGATTTTACGAGTACCGCTAGACTGCTCCTTTCGTTTCGACCGGCCGTATTTACTGCTACCCCGAAAGCGAACGACGAAAGCGAGTAACAGGCGTGGGGATATAAATTGCTTAGGTGTTGCATCGAGGTTCCTTACGATGCTCGCCTCGGCTAGAGTGTGTGCGAATTGCGGTTTGATCGCCGCGAATGGGGAACTTGTCACGCCGCGAGGATTAATCTTCGTGCGGGGAGGTCGACGTGGACGAAAGATTATGTGCGAAATGGATTGAGGTGCGACGGGGGATTTGATAAAGGGTTGCGGAACTTAAGCAACCAGTTTGAAGCGCATCCGTGATTTTTCGGGAAAATTGCTGCGAATTATCGCCGCTCGCTAGAGAGACGGGAATAAGCCTTTCCGTTCGCGCGATCGGAGTCACCGAACAGTGGCACAAGATTAACGGTCGCGAGATGGAAAATGTGACAACAATATACGCCGGCAGCCGCGACAAAAATTAAATCTTCGCCCGAGAATTTCTCGCCGTCGGCGTCTATAGTCGTAAAAAAAAAAACCTCGCAAAAAAAAAAAGAAGATATTACGGTGTTCATAAAATCCACGTAAAATGGAATTTGTCTGCGACGCGGCAGAAAGAGAAAAAGGGAGGAAAATCAAACGGTGCAGGACGATTAACAATAACATCGTCGCCAGGCAAGAAACCGGGCGAGCAACGGAGAATTCTGAAATTCGCGTGGCTGGAATTCCATCGTCGCGAGCCCCCCTCGGCCGACGCGCTTCTTAATGGACCTCTTCGTCTCTCGTCTCCCCCCCCCCCCCCCGGAACGACACGACCCGGTGGCGAAAAGCTTGTCGCGGCGAAGCGAACGCGCGCGGAGGAACCGGGTCGACCGGTAAAAATAAGGAACGCAACTGGCTGACACCCGCCCGCGCGATTTTCCCCGAGAGAGATCGTCCGTCAACCTCTCGCTGTCCGTGAATACGCGAGCCGACTCCAATTTGCCGTCGCGCCGAATAACCCCGGCGGAAACGGAGAAACGGCCGCCGAACGTCCGGAGAAATACGACGGAGCTTGCAGGCGATCTCGCGTGGCCGGCAGATCTTCATCTTCGATCGATTTCCGTGGCGGTCTGTTCCTTCGCGAAGCGGCGTGATCGTATCCAACGCTGAATTACGATTAGGAATTATCGGATTCGCGCGGTTGATCTTTTGTTTGCCCGACGATTTACGGCGCTGTTCGTGGAATTTTAAGGGGCGGGTGGGGGGAATCGCGGATGGTGAATCGCCTATTTGCCGGATTTCACTCAATTCATCATTTTATTCTTTCGAAGGATTGCTTTATTAATCGTTAGTGTGGTTCGCTGAAAGTATGTGATTCGGCGTCGAACTTTCTCGTGCAAATTATAAATAGATATAATGAATGTAAATGACGTGTACTTTGCTCCGAAACCGCGGTCGTGTAAAAATTCCCCTACCAAAAAGAACCTCGCGGGACGCGTACGAGCAACGCCGATTCATCACTCAAGCCGTTCCCGTAGCTGCGCCCCCTTAAATGAAATTGTCTGGTCGCTTGCCAAATTACATGCAGCACCCCCCGTTCCTCGTCGCGCGATCGGTCACGATCTTCGCGTCGAATTCGTGGAGCCGGGCGATCCTTCAGGCCCGGCTCGTTTCTCTCCGAAACAATCGATTGCTTGGGGTAACGCGCGCGACCATTTCCCCGCGCATCAACTCCGTTCCGCGATCGTCGCGTGACCGTGGCGGGCAACGAGAGAGGAAAGAGGAAAAGAACGCGAGAGCCTCTTATTAGTCCGCGGCGCTTGGCGACGGAACGCGTTAAAACAAGTAGGCAATCGTGCGAGTCTCGGAAACCGAAGAAGGAACGCGGGTGACCGCGCGATAACCGCGACATCGCGTTGTCATTCGCTGCGAGGGAGCAGCGGAGGGGTCGGACGCGGCTGGAAGTTTAAATAATACGCGGCCGGCCTCGAGAAATGGTGCAGCGAGGAAAAATAAGGAAGCGTCGGTGGAAATAAAGAGATGGCGGCGCGCCGTTTCCCCAGGGATCGCTGGGCGCGGATGCAACGCCGGCAGACGGGGTTCAATTTGCTGTTCGCCGCGGTCGAATGGCAGAAAACCGTAGAAAAACCGGAGGAAAGGCGGACCCGACGTTAGACGCCGTTGCAAGGAGAAGGAGAGTAAAGGCCCGGAATAGTTTCCAGAGTCCGCGACGAAATCGGAACGACGATCACGCGATGAAACGTCGGCGGGGAAAGGATACCCGCGAACGTTGAAAGCAGTACAGATAATTGCGGATCGACGTATCCGTGCGATTGCACGCAGATCGCGTTCGAGCTCCTTGCGCGGCCATTTCACCGTTTTGTAAAACCCCGGGTTCCTCGTGCCCCCGTGGACGCGGACCGTCGCGGGAGGGCATAAAAATGCGTCCACGGTAAAAGAGACAGAGACGATAGTAAAGTTTTTTCCGATGCGTCGCATTCTTATCCGAAACCGCCGAGAAAATGAGCGTGCGGTTATTTTGCTGCTGCAGAAACGTGCAAAACGTGCGAAAAATGAACAGACCCGAGGCAATATCTTCGCGCGGCGTACTCGCGTATTTTAGAACGGGCAACTCTTCCGCGCGAGCGCAATAAACAAATCGCGAATTTTACCCCCGTTCCGCGTTTCGCAAATATCCCGGTTACCCGCTCGCGCGACAGACTCGCGTCTTCCTTCCCCGCGGTTCCCTTAATTCGTTCTTCTATTTTCCAACGTTTACCGCCCGTTTCGCCGCGATCTTCGAGCAACGGAGGCGAAGAAAAAGAGAAGCGACCGTTCCTGTTCGTCGTGTGTTCAGGTCGCGTGTAACTTCCGGCGTGTAACGGGGGCGGAAGTAATGGGCCTCCGGGCGCAGGGTCGCGCGATTCCTCCGGAGATCCCGCGTCACTCATACTGATCGTGAATAATGCATGAAGGAAAAACGGCCGCGGTTCCAGGCATTCCTTCCTCGCTGGATTATTTATACCGCGCCGCGGCGACGCACAGGTTTTACGCGTAACGCGCGATCGCTTCCCCGTCTCGGTTTCCCCTGCGCGAAGGTGAGCGCGCCGTAGCGTCTTCGTTTATCGAAGGCAGAAATCGTGGCTAGAGGGAATCCAACGGCCGTGGCCGCTCCGCCTTGTCCTTTTTCTGCAGTTCCCGAGCGGCTGGAACTTTTTAAACGGCCCGACGGTTCGCCCGCGGCCCGTAGAACGGTTATACCGCTTCTTCCTCCTCGCGCGAAACGCACGTGCTTGCGGTGGTTGGCGCGACACGGGGGTGGCAGAGATTGTCAGATGATCGCTGTCGAGGGTAAATTGCGTGTCACTTCTTGCGGCTCGCGTTCGTTTTGCCCGCCTTCTTGCCTACTCCTTTTTGTTTCGCGTTCGGCGGCAGCCCCGGTGAATCCGCGCCGATCCTGAGAAACTGGCGCTTTGATTTATCTCGCTTCTCCCGGGGAACGGGGTGTTCCTGATCGAACCGCGGACGTGACGCGTACGGAAAATAGAGCAAGAAGCGCCGAGAGACGCGGGAATAGGGAATGGTTTAGTTGGTGATTGATAGAAATACGATTATCTTTGATGCGTTCGACGGCGGAGCGTTCGAACGTCGGGACTGTATCGCGGGCTTACATTAGACACGAAATTCGTTTCGCCTTTGAACTCTCGTCGACCCGCAAAGCAATATCTCTGCATAAAAACGCGCGCCGCGACCAGGCTTCCACGAAGACGATTTTCCGGACTGATAAAAATGCAGAGGCCGAACCAAATGAAAATTAAAGAAAAAAAACAAAAAAAACAAAAAAAACACACGGACGACCACGGCGCCAAGAATATTGAGCAACCGGAGTTCCCTTTCCCCCGCGGTGTCGTTCTTTTACAACCCCAGGCGGTCTGTGAACTCTCCTTGAGACAGTTCCCGACCGATTTTCCGGCTCGGCGCCGACGATCGTTCGCGATCGTTCCCGTTCCCCGGCCAACTTTCATCCGCGAGCGATCGCCAAGGTCTCTAAACGCAGCCTTTTTTTCCACGTACCAGGATAAACGAACCACGCGCGGACCGTGTTCGCGTCTCGATATGATCGATCGTGATCGAGCACGGCCGATCGTGGCCGCCGGTGGCTCGTCCATCGTTCTGCCGCCGCGGTTCGATCGTTTTGATTAAAAGTGGCCGCGATACGGAACAGATTGGCGCATCCGATCGATCCACTCCCCATCGATTGATTGCGTTCCCAAAGATTTCACGGATCGCGCGTACCTTCGTTCTAACTTTTTCCGCTCGAATCGATTTACGGCGATTCGCGCGCCGGGCTGTCGCGTTCCTCGAATTCGTCCGCGTAGTCCGCGCGAGAACGCTGGATCGTTCTGCGGCTTTACGCGCTCGCCACAGTATTCGTGACCCTACCATGTAGCCGGAGGTGATGCAAGCCCCGCGAGTAGGGCAGGGGATCGAGTTATGTATTACTCTCATATTCATGCCGGATAAAGAGTTTGTTAGACTTCCACGTTGACGATTACGTGACCTGAACGGCCGGGGTAAAGTGCGGCACGAGGTTGAAACGTTCAACGATTGAATCACTTGATCCCCCACTTAACTACCACTTCGACCGTTCCATAGACTTTGCCTGTCTATATATAATATATTATATATATATATAATATATTATATAGTATATAATAACTGTTCGACGTATATTCTCCGTTATCGTGAAGTATCTTCGTTTCACAAGAAGCGTATAACTAACTTCGCGGGGGTTGCTCGATTTGATTGAAACAAGATCCAGTTACGAATCGATATAACCCGGACTCGACCGTTGTCCAACGCAGTCGAATCTCGCTTTATGCGCCCCACCCCTCCGGTATCCTGTTGTCTACTTCAACCGAATCAGTGTAAATAACGGACAAGTTTCCAAAGGGTTCCGGGGGCGTATTACCCGATGGCGAGGGGGGACGGGGATGAGAACAGAGTAGCGCAAGAACGACAGAAATTCCCGGTGAAACGTTCGCCGGCCTCCACTCGGTCGTGTGTCACGCGTTCATGGACATATAAGTACCGATCCGCGGTTGCGCCGAAAGCGCCCCGGCGACGAGGCACGGTGGAAAGGACGCGGGGCACGATCGCGCCGCATTTTGCTCATACTTGGCGAGGACGAACTTTCACGCGGCCAGAATTCTCCGCGTCGCGACAAACAATTACCGTCCGTTACGCCGCTGCCGTACAAATTGCCGTTTCAACGCCGCCCGGACAATGCGTTTCGTCGGCCGTCCTTTTTCTGCCGTCCGTCGCGGCGCGTTGAACGCCGGCCACGCGACACCTCGTCGCCGCGACGGACAGTTTATCGCCCGGTGAAAGTCACTCGAGGCTGCGGTAACGATCGGGAGATTGTCCGCCCGTTAGCGGGATTCGAGCTTCATTGGCGATGTTCGTTTAAGACGTTCGAGCGTGGCCCAGAGATCGCTCGATTTTCGCTGGTATCGAGAGGCGAATGTTTCGGACGATCCGGTAACGATTTCGAGGGGAAGCGTCCACGAAAGATTCGATTCGACAATTCGACGACGCACAAATGAATTCGCCATTCGAAACTCGTCCGGGCAATCGGCGAATCCGGAATCGGGTCATTTGCCGCTGAATCGTGAGCTTTTTATGAAAATTCCGCGGATCTGCGCGCCGAACGGCCGGTCGCGAATGCTTGAACCGACCGGCCACAAGTTGGCCGATGAATTGGAACGGTCGTGGGCATTGTTAGAAGTACAATAAAACACAGATAAAGTAAACGAAGCGTTTCAGCCTGTCGGGCACGAATATTGCACGGTAAACAATCGAGTAAGCGCGAGGTGCGCGCTATCCGCGCCCGCGGGACCGATTGTCAGAATTCACGAAAGATTGCAAAATCGGAGCGGTCCGTTTTCAAACTGTGCTTACGCGAGCTGTTCTTATTACGTTCTTGAATTCAGCCGCGAGCCATCTCGCGGTTACGCCGGATGATTTCGTTGACCGGACGAAATTACGTTTTAGAAATTACGTTTCTTTTCTTTCAGCAGCGTCCATTCCTATTCGTAATTACGGTTTCGTCGTTTCATGGCTGTTGCAGTTCTCTCGCGTTTGCTCTCGCGGCGTTAGCCTATTCTCGCGATCGTTCTTTCGCATTTATGATATATTATATAATACTTTATTACTCCGATTGCGAAATCCCGCGCGAAAACAGCGGAAACACGCGGAAACATGGAGGTCTGTTAAAAAATTTGGTTAAATATACAGTCCGGGTAATTCCTGTTCCGCGCAAGAAAGGGTATTTCGCAACGAGGCAAGACAACCGGGAACGCGAGGTGATTATGAATTATCATCCGAGACAGGCAAGTGTCGCAAGCGACGCGAGCGTGCGCATGCATCGACGCCTTAAGCTCGTCGCTTTAATTTATGCCGTTTCACACGTCGTTGCACAGCGACTCGAGTGCCCTGCCTCTCGTACAATTCCTGCCCGCGTGACAAACGTTTACCTGTCGCTCTTTTATGAAGCGTGGCGGGATTGTGAGCTCGCAACCCGCAGGATCACGCGTGCGAATCAATGGCATTCAACGAGACAATTTGCAAAGCGGCGTTACTTTGTCGTCGCAAAAATCTGACCTGCCCTGCCGGCGCTGTTTCGCAGTGCATGCACGTGTATACATGGATCTACGGTTCTGCGTGATTCGATGCAGATCGGTTCAACGGATGGACAGAAATACGAAAGGAAAGGACGGCGGTAAATAAAAAGAACGAAAAATAAGAACAATCGCACGATCCTCGATTCAGCCGCGAAACTCGACGTCCCGTGACAAATCTCGACGCTGACCAGCCCCGATAAGATCCGAGAAACTCCGCTCGCGATCGCGCCGCGTGTTACGCCACCGGCAACGAGCGCTCGCGCTCTTGTCAAAGCGTGACACGTGTCTCGACACGGGGCGCGCAGAAATGATTTTCCTACGTGGCCGCGTTGCATTAGAGAACGAAAGAAGGATATCTTGCCGTACCGGCTCGCACGGAAATCCGTCGGGCCGTCGAATCGATGCTCGATAGTGGCGGCGTGTTTCACGGGACAATGGGAAACCAAGGCGGAACGATTCGTTCGAACGGGCCCCCTCGATTCGCTAATCCGCGATGCTGGAATATTCGAAGCGGGTCGAGCGGGAGTCGAAGCGTTATGCAAACGCGGCCGCGGTCTTCGGTGCAGTTCCTCGCAACGGCCGTTTCCTTTGACTCGCGGGGCAATTTATAGTAAACGTATCGAGCGTTCACGTCGACGGAACCGAATCCGAACGTCGTCGTAGGCCGCAATTTTTCCACGGCGAGGCACGATTTGTTTCAGCCGCGAGATAATGCGCGCGCCCATTTGTCAGCGGCCACGACCTCGCGGGGGGTGTTTTATGGGATCGCGTTAACGTTGCTTGTCAGCGAGACTGTTACGTGTATTAAGAGGGAAATTAAGGGTGGATAATAAACTATTATACGAAGTCGAATGTAGATCTGCCACGTGTAGCGGAGAAGATCTATTTACTTTTGGTAGCCTCGGTTGATCGCCGTGGCGGCTCGAAAGCACTGCCGCGAAATATTAAAGACGAATTAATTAGGCCCCCGATTAAATCGTCCGAGGAGAACGCGATGAAATATGACGACGCAGAGACGCGATGTTCCATTAAAATAACGATGCCCGGCTGTACGCGCGTGTACGCGTAACGCGGATCGCGCGCTCTCGGCGCGTCCTCGTTGGTAATTGCGACTGCGCCCGTGCGAAAAATATCGCCGGCCGTTTGCGCGAGAAATTGCGACCCCGGCAGCGTGCGAGAGAGGGATAGAAAAGGCGCAAATTCCGTCCGCGCAAGAGGGTTTACATCAAAATAACACGGGAGGAGGGAAAGTGGAACATCCGAAACCATTTATCTTGCACCCGGCGACGCTTTATTCTTCGGCCGGCTGTTTTCATCGCGCGGCACTAAAGTCCTCGCTTTGCTCGACCGGCGGGAGGGTGTTACGAAACCGGCGAACGTAAAGCGAATTCGTTCGAACGAAACCGAAATCATTTCGCGCTGCCGTTTGCCCGCCCGGCCGGCCGCATGCGCTCGAAAGCGCAATCGTTATGTCCGTTTCGAGAAAGAGGAACGAGGGCCGCGGAGGAATCGGGCACGGTGACCGAGGGAAGGCCGTCGGCGACACACTTGGCCAGGTCATTGAATCTCTCGCGAACGAACGGGGGACACCGCGTGAAAAACACTTTGCGGCCGCAACGCAATTAAAACCGGGCCGTGTGTCACGCGGATATCGCGACCGGGAACGTGTACGGTATAACGAATTCCAGGGTGACGCGTGTTGTGTTTCGGTAATGGCGCGGCCGGCTTCGGCTCCGGCGTGGAAATCGTGTCAGCCGCGGCGCGGCCGGATAATTCGAAAAATCTGAATGAAATTTAATTAACCCCGGGATCCGTGGCGGCCTATTGATTCCCCCCGGTTGGTACGCTCCCGCGGGATTCGTTTCGTATGGGTCACTGGTTCCCGATTAAAATCATTTTCTTTCTTTTCCGTTCTCTTTTTTCGCCCCGGACCCGAATTACGAACGGGGACCGATCGAATTAAACGGGTCCGCGATTTCTCTGACAAATCTGCGCCGGGTCCCGTGGTGACGCGATTTTTCCGAGTGACGAAGAAGTGATCGATAGCGAGAAGGGAATGCAGATTGGGTGCGTTATTTGAGACGCGTGTAACTGATTCAATTATTATTATTATTATTATTCTTGTCTGCGTTAGCTGCATTCGTTTACACGAATGCCCCTCCTGAATTAGTAAAAATTGTGCCACTAAGAAGGGAACGAAAATACAAAATAACGTGCACATGTCATACACAGTAACCGATCTTCATTCAGCATTCAAACATATCCAGTATCGCGGAAAAAAGGAAAATCCGCAATCAAATGAATAAAAAAATCGTAAATGAACCGTCCAGAAAAACAAATCGCCCAATTTTTCACAAAACAAACTGTTCTCCGAGAACTCCGTGGCGCGAGTGGGGGTGATGCGCCGGGAACGATGGGCGAACGTGTCGAATCGAAAATGGGTCGGCGAGGACACACGAATTCCACGGGTGGTACTTGGCAAGGCCGCGATATAACGCGGTACGTAGGTTCGGAACGGTAGGAGGATTCGCTTCGGAAGGAAAGCCTGGAATTCCGCGCTGCTGGAACCGGTTTCTCGCGCTGCCAAGCCGGGTACGACCGAAATGAAAAAGGAAAGTCGACGGTGGCGGAGGTGGATCGGTGAGACCAGGCGGTCGGCCGTTTCTCCGGCGATCGGGATTCCACCGATAAATCTGCATCTCTCGCGGCAGAGCGTAATCGCGATCGCGCCGACGAAAGTACAAATCGCCACGATTAAAATCCCTCTTTCGCGTGTATCGCGTGCGCGCGCGCGCGCGTTCCACGTTGTCCGCGGCGACCTAACCCGGCTGACCGCGTTTCCCCGTTCTCGTCGACTATTCCGACGATCCACGTCGGCCGTTCTTCTTTCTCGCCGCGGGGTCTCCCGATTCTTCTTGTTGCCGTTTCGTTGCGTCTAGCCGGACGCGTGCTGGCGCGTTCGTTACTTTGCTGGCCGGTGAAACAGGTTCCCTTAATGGAACTTTGATTTACCGTGCATATTTTTTCCCCTCTAATTTCGACTCGTTCGCCGTTGCGAAAGGCGAGGACGGGTTAATTCGTTGTTTGAAAATCAATCTCTTTGGGCGAGTTGATTTTTTTTCTCTCCCGCCTTAGTTCCCCGGTGGAATCTTTCGTTTTAATCGAGCCTTTGATTTCATTATCGCACGCGTATCTTCCCGTCTGTTTATTCCATAATGTGCACCGGAGTAGCGTCCGCGGCTGGAAAAAAGGGTACACTAATTTGCGCAATCGGTACGATCGTTTCGCGACAAAAAAGAAATCTGCTCGCACTGAGCACCAGGGCCAAAAATAGAAGGCCGACGAGCGTCCCAACCGGCCGGCAGCAAGTTGAAATTAAATTCCCCAAACCTGCTGGCGCACAATTCACTCACCCCCGCGCCAAGCGAGAAGCAACACCGGCAAACGTGAAACTCAAGCCGCGGAAAGGCAGCCCGCAGTCGATGTACCGAGTTAACCACCCCCTCGACGCCGCGACAGCGATATAAATCGCCGAGCCGGTAGAAGCGGAGCATTTTTCCGAAGAATCGTGCAAGGTGCCTGCCGGCGAAGAGGAGTATAGGTCCCTAGGAGTAAACACGCCGGGGGCGTCGTTCACGGGATCGTTTCTCGTGCGAGCTGCGTCCGACCGATAAATCTGCCCCGCGTCTCTGTGCACGCGTAATCGCGCTCGTTTTGTACGTGCCGTGTAAGCGGCCGCTAGGAGGTACGACAAATCGACGGCCGACACGATTAACGAGTCGTATTACAGAGCCTCGAAAACCACTCTCGTCAGGCCGACTGTTTAGCTCGCGTCGACAACGCCGTACGAAAGGTAATCCCCGTGGCTCCTCGAGGTCTGCGCCTATGGCCGTGTATCCGGCACACTCGCCGATAGACGAATGGCGGCCAGAATGGACTCGCCTGCTGCGAACGATTGGGTGCAATTTTCGAAACCGCTTGGTAAATTGAATTTTTCTTCCCGTTCGTTCTTTCCTTCCTTTTGCGAGCTCTCGCGTTTCGTCTGTTATGCGCTTTCGATTAGACGATTAGGGTTTTCTGTTTCATCTGCCTCGGTGACCTACGAGGGACGGATGGATTTTGAACTGGGCGGTGGAATTTTAATTTCGGTCTTTTCGGACGCCGATTTTCCGGCGCGACGGGGTCGTCGACCCTCGGTCGCCGATCTATTTTCCCGGAATTTCGATAGAGAGGAGGGATAACGAGGTTCTTTTTCTCTTTTAGGTAAAGTTTTACTTCATTTTTATTTTAAACGTGTGACACGTAAAAATATATTTGCTCGTCTTGCACAACGAAGCGGGCTCACGAAATAGATATTCCCAGTCAATTTCTAACAAAATATTTGTCAGAAGTGTTTTACTATCCATTGACAGATATAACATTTCATCGGCAATGCGCCACACGGTGGCCAAGGACAGAGCGCGGTCTTGAAATATTTCATTGAGTCGTCGATTATGCCCGAGCCCCGCCGTTCGCAGAAAGGTTTGTTAAATTAAAGTGGCACGTTACGCGAGAAGTTTCACCTTCAATGAAAATCTCCTTGCGCCTACCCATCGTTATTGCGTCATTTCTTTCGAGATGCCACTCCGCACGCTGGGTTTCCGCTGCGGTTACGCTCGCCCCGTCGCAAAAGGAAGCCATCCTCGCGGACGGAACCTGTTACCATACCGAAAGAAGCGGTTTCACCATACGCAGAAAAACGAAACTTGCTTGCCGGGAAACGTTTTAACCGATGTTTACGCTAGAATCGTGGAACGAACAGTCGTCGAAGGGGGATGTGCAGTATGTTCAACGTTTGGCACGGCGTATCGTCTGAAATCGCCAACATTCCGGATGCGATTCCCGCAGAGGTCTATTGGATTGTCGCGCGTACATTTTACCCGGTGTCTCGGGTTTCGGTTCATCCAGTCGATTTTTCATCCGCCATTGCGGCTCCGCCGGGGATTCGCTCGAAGCGGCCGGACTTTCGTGTAAATAGCGAAGACGCGCAGAAATTATAGCACATATATTCTTCTGACGGGTAGAAAACGAATTTCGAGGTGGAACGTTTCCCCTTAAAACGAGCGCGGACGTTATACGGAGTGTATACAGGTTGCAATTAAACGCAACGTCGAAATTAATATCGTTCAAACACTTTACACGGCCGGCCAACGAAATAATCAAATATTGTGTGCGCTTTCAGCAACGAAATTGCCGTTTCAAGCATCGAGAATTACTTTACATTATTTGCGCGCTGATTTAATATCGCGACCGAGATTGAAAACACTGCCGTGGCTATTTTCATTCTGTGAAATATTGAAATGCGATACGAAATACATATATATATATACTCGGACTATTATCATCGGGTGAAGTGACTATTGGTTTCTCCCGATGGATCCATCGGCAGAAACCAATAGTCACTTCACCCGATGATAATAGTCCGAGTATCTTTTATTAAATTCTCCCCGCGACAGAAAGTCCAGGACGATCCCGGAATACCCAAAAGACCGTCTCCGCTCTTTTCATTTCGGATGTATCAGCCGAAGCCGCATTCTTCTATATTAAATGAAACTTCCAACGCGATTCATCGCTCGAAATAAACGATTCAATTAGCCTAGAACCGTGGGCAGCCGGTTTCAAGAGGCGCGCACCACGAATCTTGCTGGCGAAATGCACACAGGCGATACACACGGTCCCGCGATATTTCATAACATTGAAATTCGGAACGATTTTCGTCGTACCACTTTCATACCGCGCAATATGCACGCGTATCGCGCGAACGATAAAAAAGAAAAGCGGAAAGCAATCAGACATCAATACACAGGAACCGCGCCGCGCTACTCTCAAAGCGGGCCCGGCCGATTGGCGGGCGTTTTTAATCGTTGTTTACGGAGAAATCGAGCGACAGACAGGATTTTCGAGGGCCACTTCGAAAAGTCTGCCCTCGCCGCCGTCCATTACGTTAATTCGCGGCGGCCTCACTCCCCCCACCCCCGGAATCAATTCGATGGCCGACACACGCGTGAAACCATGGAAGCGTGTACGTGCACTGGTGCGTTCGTGTTCGAGGGAAAGAGAAAGAGAGAGGAGAGAGACAGGGGGCCCAGAGGGTGGTTCTAATTTATCAGCGCGTAGTTTATTTGCGTGCGAGTGCAGCGGCATCGAACTTGTTCAGGGAAAATGGGAAGAGCGACCGGGCGCGAAATTTGCACAGATAGATAAACAGATGAATATCGATATACGGGGCACGGCCGATTCATAATACGATACGTATGCGCGCCGGGGATGTTCGCGGTCCCGTTGCGAGCGAGTTTTGCATTTTAATTTCGTCCCGGTATTGAATCGAGAGCGAGGCCCGATTTCCGGTTGCATTGTGGCGCGAATCGGGGGCGGTTCTTTTCTCTTCCCGTTTTCCTCGCGTTTTTTCTGCAGGTGTTTGAGGTACGCGGGTGAATTCCGTGCGGTATGTACGCGGTAACGGCGCGGCGATTGTCCGGCGCGTACACCTGCGAATAAATTCGTCCCGCTGTTAAATATTATCGCTAGAATTCTATTATTCTGTTTCGCTCTGCAGCTTTTCGGCATTACTTGTGTACCACTTGGAGTGCACGCGGCAACGCGTTGTAACTGCATACAAATTCGGTACCAGTTACAAAATGAACACGGCTTTCGCGGACCCCGGGTCGGCTTATTCCCGTAGGAGGAGAATCCGTATTTATTCCGAAACAGTTCCCTGTCGTTCCGCGACAAAATAAGACTGCCAGCGGCCAGTTTTCTTTTGAAACGGTGGAGGGGAGGCGGGAGGATGGTTACTGGAATGCCTGAAACGTTGACGGCAGTTCGAAAGCTCGGGAAAAAGTCGTGTGCAATATTTCATAGGTATCTGTGATGTCGGTGGCCCGGGTCCAAAGCGCGTGTCTACTCGCGGGGCCACGGCTAAATAACAAAATCCCCTGTAAACTGTAGCATAGATCACTCGGTGGAAGGATGAACGGCCTGATAGAGGCGGAACGACGGACAAAGGGAGGAACTTGACAACGGTGGTGGAAACAAACGTGGCAAAAGAAAGAGGAAGTAGGCAGTAGTTGAAGGGCGAGAGGGAAATCTCTTTCATCTCCGGGTGTGCTGGCAGTCCTCGCGACTGAATACGAAAACGTCATTTAATTCGTCGTTCGACGATAGTCCTCTCCCTGCCCTCTGCCTCCTATCCCCCTCCACCGCCCACAATTTTCTCGTCTACCTCTCTCCCACGAATCGTTTCCTCCCTTACCTCGTTCACCGCCATGCTCAAAACCTACACTCGTCCTTTGTTCTTGTTTTTGCTTCTCTTTTTTCCTTTTCTTTTCTTTCTTTTCTCTTCTTTTTTTGCGTCCAATCACAGCATCAGACACTTCCACGAGATATCGATCATAGAGCACGGGAAGATCACTGTCGGGCCGGGCGGAACGAAAAAGAGGAAATTTCTTTTTTTTTCCCCCGATATTCCCTCTCTCGCGAGGCGAATTCGCTTCAATTAGAGCTCGCTCGATGAATGGTGCTTACAAAAGGGGGGGGGGGATTGGCAGACGGGGGTGAGTCGACGGATGAAGGAGAAAATGAGAAGAAAGGCAGGTTCCTCTTTTTGGAGCGATGGATGACCAGATTGGACGCATCGCGGGACAATACCGAAATTTCGGCGGCGTCGTGTGCCATTTCGTTCTCTTTTTTTTGTTTCTTTATATTTCTGGGCTCAACGCGAGGTTTCGTTTAATTCGCAAAGGGCGGCGGGACGAGGTTTAGATATGTCAAAAAGATATTGCATGTGTGGTATTTAAATTCGCAGTTGTTGTTTAATTAGTAATACTTCGTGAGCTCGCACGGATCTTCCGCTGTTCGCATTCAACATTTCAGCGTCAGATTGGAGGGACCAAATCGGTTAACCGAATCTTTCGCATTGTTTAAATTTTATCGTCGAATCGCTTGATTGACCGTCAACCTTTTATACTCAAAATAAATGTCCTGATTATTGTTTTCTGGAGTTGACCGACTTAGCGAATGAGCGGCTCATGTGTCACAGGGAATCTGAACGTTCAATATTTTCCACGTTTTCTGTTTCCACATGTCCTAGCAGAAACATGTCTTTCGACGTACGTATACACACGATCTGTCTGATGGCATCCTGTAACATGGCGAAGTTACATGTCCTGATTTCTCAGTTTCCTTGTGGATAGAGATCACCTTTGATTCGTTTGAATGCCCGTCCATTTCGTCTGTCATTTTAAAGCCATCTTGCAATTCGCGTTTCCCATTTTCGTTTTAGATAATTGACGTTGGAAGTCTTTTTTTAAAATAATGCCACGCTATCGGCGTATTGAAATGTACCAGTATTTCTGTATTTCTGAGATCTGAGATATTAGTGTTTTACAATGTTTCGATGGAAGAACTTTAAAACCCGGTTGGATTCTGCATATCAAAAGGAAGTGCTATCACTTTACTAGCCACGTGAACGTAAACTGACGTCTAGAATAATAGCTAACTGCTCAACGATTGCTATAGAAGAGAACATTTGCCACGTCCTCAATTGTAAAACACAGACGCTGCAGTTGTCGGCAAATACGCAAAATGATGGTGCATTATGTTAACCGGCGATTTAGGAACATTTGTCTGTGCGGTGTCTTTCCCCTACTGGTTGCAATCGTTCCTGGATCTGACGTTAAGCCATTGTCGACGAAAGCTAGAAAAATTCTCTCCTCCGCCATGGACGATCCCTTTTCCTTGGATCAATCTTCTTATTTATGTACCGCGTAAAATGTTAGAGTTGTACAAAATGTTATCCGCTGCACGAAATATTCTTGTCGAACGGCCCCTATGAATTCGTCAACACCGATCAAGCCCGGGCATCGGGCATCAAAGACTTCTTCCTCGGTCCCCCACGTGTAATCAAGCAGAAAAATAATCCGCACCGAAAAGCACGTCACCCGGAACATACCCGAGTAGCAATTACTGCGGCCAGCTCGGGAACCTCTTCGGGCGTTATAGTACTTTCAAGTAAAAAGCAAATCTCCGTGCGAGGCTGATCTCCGAAGGTAAACAGCGGACGAGTGGCCGCGCCGGCGCTCGAACGGGTTGAATATCCGAAACGCTCTGTTATAAAATCAAAACGTCTAGACTTCTTGAACGAAGGGAAGGGTCCCCGGGGGTAGCGTGTCATAATTCAGTAGTTCGCCTCTCGTGATACGCATGCAACAGACGCGGCGCGGTGGCTCTTACACCGTCCCCCTTGAACGGTCCTCGCCCAGCCACGTGGCGTGCACCCAATTTCTATGGGAACACGTTCGAAAGCCTTCCCCTTGTGCCCTTAAAACGCAGTCAAATTTCTTGCTCTTTTTCCATCGCCGCGGCTCCCGTTCCACCTTCCTATTTAATTCGACGGCGATCCCGTAACGTTCCGGGGCCGCGGGCAAGAGTGCCTGGACGAGATCTCCGTTTCGCGGGCGACGCCGCGGAGCAAGCAAGGAAATCGAGAGTACAAAGGCCGGCGCGATACAGCGGTCGCGCTACGAAGAAGCTTTTAAGTTAATCTGTGAGCGATTTGATGGGGTCCGGGGCGGGGGAGGAGGTATAAATCGCCGGACCGAAAGAGTGGTCCCGCCGATTGGAGTAAATAGGAAAATCGACCGACTTGGACGAGGTCGGTGCTTGCGAAAATTCTCCGCTCGGTGTCTGTTCCTGTAGATAAACTGTAACTCATTGCGACCAAAGCGAAGCAGGTCGGAGCGGGCGGGGATGCATGAATTGTTCCGAGTGTAATGGTACGACGTCGTCGTTCACGGTTGACGGTTTATTTGGAACGTATGTCAAATTTATTTCTGCTGCTGGCCGGAGCGACGATCGTCACGAGTTTAAAATTGCACTCGTGTATATCATTTAAGAGGTTGGTAATATCGGTAGGAGATTAAAGTATTTCTCTCGGCGTGTCTATTAGTAAATTTCATTTACGCGGCGTTCGCATAAATAATGCATTCGCCGCGTTATTTGGTTCAAGAAACTCTGATCAGAAAACAGTGTTCTCCGTGCGCAAAGAGGAGAGTATAGACTGGTTATATTTTTCCTATTATTCGGAGCGTTTTTGGTGCCAACGGATGTCCGATTCACTCGATCAATCTTAATTAGTTTACCTTTGAATGAGAATAACGTAATGCGCTCGAATATTCCGGGCATCCAATTTTATCCACCCTGAATAAACCATCCCCTGTTTCGCGTTTCCTCTTTCATCGCGAATCCTCGTGGATGTTACGTGGCGTTTTATAAATACAAAGTAGCATACGCGCAGTGGTGCAAGTGTGGATTTCGAACGACGTCGAATTACACGGAATACGAGATGAAAGTACCGGGATGTACGCGGCTCGTAAATAATTAACCAGCGCTGATGATCATCGATATTAATATTTTCAGCCCCGATTACGTTGACAAATTGGCCATCGTTTGGCACGTTCCATCATGAACTCGAATCTAATGAACGCGGAAAGCCATTCACCAGACCTGCGAATATATCATGCAACTACTCTGCAATAATTAATCAGGAAACGCTCTCTGAATAATTATTCCCGAAAACATATTCCGAAGGCAACGAATGATTCAACTTGTCGTAAAATCGAATTCGGCCCCAAAGTCGACAACAATTTTAAACTGAACGTTTGGCAAGTTTTTCATTTCGCGAAGGATTACAGCATTTCACGCTGCGAACAAGGAACAGGGGATCGATGAAGAAGTTTCCACCGCGTCGCTGGAAAACTCGACTGAAATTAGATTAGAAATTCTAGCGAAAGGTGTCCAGGTGAATCTTGTCGCGTCGTGTCTGCCCCTCAACGAGTATCACCGTGAGATATTGCAAGGTCCACGATGATTCTCTGTGCACGTGACGTGTGTTGCCAAGAACGAAGGGAACGAGTAGCCAAATAACAAAGAAGAACAATATAATCCAACGACCAACGGCGGAGGAAATAACGCCGAGTTTGTTAAAGAAATTACATCGCCACCTCGAAAAATACTTTCTCAGATTTTGAAAATTATTCCGATTATTATATCTCGTGCAACTGAATCGCGCGTACAATTACAAATTAAATAGTAATCACGCGGATGCGTCGTTATTGCGTTGCCGCGAGAAATCTCGTTAGGGTCGGCCGTAAACACAATGACAAATTAAATAGTGATTCTGCCGACGTGATCATTCCGTCAACGACGAGCACAATACTGGGGTTATTACTGCTGGAACGACAGCTCGTTCCTGGACGTCGGGAAACGGAGGGGAAAAAATGGCAACGCGATGATGATTTTGCGAATCGACTCGTCGATACGACGGTTCTCTTTTTGTTTAATATGCAGTGCGATCGATTCCCGGAAATAGGGTGCAAATAGAAAGAGGGTGTCCCCGAGCTGCTCTACGATTTTAATCCGATCGGTCGATGAATAACAATTGGTCCGGATCTTTGATTAAATAAGCAGAGCTCTGAGAAAAGTTCTTAATTGGCGTGCAATATCTATCTATTCGTCAGGTATTATCGTTCCTTCCGACGAGGGTGTTTCATTGAAATTTACCTTTCATCGTGGCCGAAAGCATCGAATCTATTCGCTTACCTAAAATTACGCGAATACAGGCACCAGCGCTTGGATTGAATTTAAAAACGGGTTTCTCGGAACAATACAGATAACCATTATTACAGAATTAACTTCGAATTTCCGCAGTGTTGTTCAACGTCCGCTAAACATTCCCGTGATCCGAATCGCTACGTCAAACGGCGATTCGTCGTTCACACGTATACAAATTGATGCTCCACAGAAGCCACGTATAATACTTCGCCCCAAACCTAACCGTCCCTTTATTGTATAATAATCTCAATTCTCGTCGAATTATTCAACGAAACGGAACCGATCTACAGCCGCCCAATATAGAAAAGATAACGGGTCCTTAAAATAACAATCTTAAAATGTACCACGTTGTATAGATATCGTCACAATGGCCCTCCCCGATATCTCACGAATGCCAACTGGATTCCAGTTGTCAAATGGGACAACGAATGGTTCGAGTCAAGAGTTTGACGCCAGTCGCTCAGTTAATTACGCAGCAGGTCGCTTTTGTATACTAATTACGACAGCGTTCACGGGGCCCAACGTCGGCTTGTCCCCCTCGAACGTCATTACGTGAGCGTCCAGAACCATCTTCGGGAGGGTTGGGGGAGAGGGCGGGGGACGCCATAGGATACATCCGTTAATTGCGTTAATGCCCGGGGATAGAAGGAGCTTTGTCGGGAGTGGGGGGGGGGGGGCGAACAATGCTGTGGAACAGCTCGAAGAAGTCCTCTCCCGCTTCCTTATCTCGGACGAATTTCTCACGGACACGTATTCAGAGAGGGTGCACGACGAAGAGTGTAGCTGGTGAAATCATCCTCTTGAACTCTCCAGGAGAGAGTTAGCTGTGGGTACGTCGTGACGAGAAATTGTCGGTTACGAGGGGATATCTGGAAAATACGATAATGCGGCCCGATTGATCGATATTTAAGCGGGACAGGTCGAGTATAAGTGCCGGGGGATTGTTAATCATTGGGTAACGTGATTCGCGGGGCCTTCGTGGGAATTTTGTTGAATTTTGTTCGCTTCCCGTTGGTGGGCTTCGTGCAACAGTTGCGGCGATTCGTTGTATTATCTCGTGTGCACAGTGTCGGATATTAAATTGGGGTGGGGGAAATGGAATCTTCGGATGCGTGGAACTTGCAGTGGAATAGGACCGCGTGCTCGTTTTACGGTAACCGTATTATTTCGGAACGAACTCTTGGGCCCGTGGTTTGTCACGGTTTTAAGCGTTTGTAGGGTGAAATTCTCGAAATAAGCGTCGTCTCGAACTTGGAATCGAGAAAATTATAATTCGACGAAACCCTAATAAAATATCTGCACGGCAACATTCTCGTCGATACTGATATTCTTCTGAATAGATATAAAATTAGAATACCCTCGAGCGTTCGAAATTACGAATTCTGGACACGCCCCTCGTCTATTCACGGATTACTGTTTGTTAGGCTCGAGTTGCTTTTGCCAGACTGAGAAATCGATCGCAATAAGGAAGAGTCTCGGTTGAAAATGGTCTTTCAGAGGAACACGCCAATGAAGGATCGTGGCGATGCTTCCGAACGACCGTTCGAAGAACAATGACGATACGTTCCACCGGATCGCGCTCATCGTCGAACATTCGTCATCGACTTCTTACAAGAAAACTGTGTCCCCTATTCTAGTTACATTCGCCGAAGTGTAAATCGTTTGCTTATCAAACGCAGCTTCTCAGTCTTCTCGGCGAAGCACAAGCGTAGCACAAGAATCCACGCGATTCATTAAGATAATTATAACTCGCGATCACAGATTTCACTCTTTCTATTATTCCAGACATTTACAAACTCGCGTCCAGTAAACGTATTTTCTCATTCCCTCGCGTTAACATTTTCTTTACCTCTTCCCTTCCCATGCTAATAATGAACCGATTCGCGCGCACAAGAATCCCCTTATCCTTTTTTCCAACCAACCGTTCCTCGTTTTCTCAACGCACCAGCGGGTGCATATCTCAGTTCGAAGCAAAAAGGGTCGACCGCAGTCGCCAATATCAGAGCGCCCCCCGGCGCATCGCCAAGCATCATTGTTCCCGCCGTTCCCACGTGGCCGCCCGAGCAACGAAAGTCGATCGACTCTGCGACCGCGGGATTCCCGGACGCGAGCAGAAGGGGACGACACCAGAATCTCCCATGATCATCTATCCGGAGCCTTGTTGTCATTTTCCGTCGTGGGGTTAAATCGTTACCGGACCCAACGATCCGTCGCGGAGGACTATTGCTGCCGCCTCGATCCTTCGATATTATTATTCGCTCGCCGGGACGCAGCTACCAAGGAGCGTTCGCGAAGCGGTGGTTCGATTAGGACGGGAATAGAAGATGTTTCGCGGTGAATTATCCGCGCTTCGCGTTATCGGAGCACGCCGATCGGCCGCGACGTTACGATCAGAAAGTGTGCGCGGCGCCGTTCGTTGCTGTGCTGGTCGTTTTTCCGGGAACCGGGTCGCGTTCCTCTCGACGGCGTTCCTACCTTTTTCCCAATCCTGTCCTTGTTTCCCGATCGTTCCCCCTCTATCCTTTTCGCCCGTTTTTTCGGCGGGCGACGAAGTCTTATGATCACGGAGCCCGCCTCGACGTGCCAGGAAACGAAATACCGTTGGAGCTACCTGTAATTTCTTTCGTACACGCTCCTCGGACTACGTGATCTTACGATCATGGGAAGACGGCAGAAGGAACGTGGAGATTCAACGGGTCTTGGACGAATTGTTTGGTGGGCGGGGTTGCGGCGAAGCGAAAATATCGGAGTGCGTGTGTGCCTGATTGTGGTTGATGATAGGTGTACTTGAAGCTTTATTGCTGTGAGATATTGAAACGTAGGCTCGTCGGTTGCGAGGTCGCCGTTACTGAATGACGTTATCGAATGAAGAATACACGAAGTGACACGTGGAATTGAATAGGAAAGTAGCATTTATTTGATTAGTAATATATTTTCGTTAAACCTATTAACTACTCAACCGTTCGTGATTATCTAGGAGGAAACGGCGAACAAACGAACAGTGGAACAAATTTTTGCGTCGAACGCAGGGGCAGATTTACAAAAAAAAACCGTGTCATTCGTCTAGGAGATGAGTTCTCTTTTTTTTTTTTTTTATCCGTTCGAATATCCCATTCGTAGTTGTAATAATTGTATTTCGAAGTTAATCAATGCACCCGTGGTTGCGACAGTGCAATTATTGTGCCCTTTATTTCTGACAATTATGAAAACGCGCGCTCGTCACGGTCGCCGCATTTTCGAAAAAACTCACGTAATTGCTGTCCGCGCCGGGGGCGCCGTAATTTCGGGGAATTTAAATTGACGCGCGCGAATTTTTCTTCCGCCGTCAAGCCGTTTTCTGGCATTATCATTAAATCCTTGCCCGACTTCCATTTCCACCGATCCGCGCCCTACCAAGAGGCAGTAAATTGCTTTTGAAAGGAGATGCTTAGTGTCGAGTGCATGAATCTTCCCTGATACTTTAACGAATCCTTTAACGCTCCAATTTGCCAACTTTGCGCAAACCAAGGCGAAATCGCGAAGCGCACAACGGTTTGAGCAAGCTGGCGGTGGGTCCACTTCAGTACCGCGAATAGAACGGCCATTAGAAAACAGCGAAACAAAACGAAGAAATTCCTTCCAATTTTTCGCAGACCAGTCGCACTTTCCTCTACCTGCCTCTACGATTACCGTTAACGCGTGAACGTGATTAACAATCGCTCGGCCCACGCCAACAGCAGCCCGAAACGTAAAACGACCGCGCGAATGGCACACGAGGCATCCGGGGCACGTCGTTCCGGGGCGTACAGGTGCGCGAATCGCGGAAGCTCCCCTAACGGCGACAACACCCGGAGCTATTGTGAATCACGCATCAGCAGAATCAGAAGAAACTTCTCCGGCTGCTGGCGTAGCGACGCGCGAAAAGCTTTCGCCCGTTAGGAAAACTCTTCGTTAAAGGGACGTCGACATCCGCCGCGGCCGAACCGGCGAAGGACAGCGTATTTTCGCCGCGACTTTTGTCGAGAGTTATTCGATAAGTGGCGGCGTTCCTCCAGACGTACCAACGAACGAAGTGAGATGAAGAGGCGGGTGGGTGGCGGTGCGCCGGTGTACCGCGCCCTTTTCGAGAGGCTAGAAAGCGAGGGATTTTTAATGTCTCGACGAGGCGAAGGGAAAGCCTGGCCGGATATATCTATATCGACTTCGGGGGTTGCTGAACGTGGCAGTGGTATGAGAGTGAGGCGGGGGTGTGGGTTGGGTGGATAGGGGTGGAAAGGATGTCGAGAAGGAGGGGGGCCAGGTCGAAGTAGACTCGGAAAAAAGGGGGGTATGGAGTGTACAAGTACGCCCCTTTGCGTCTGGTCTAGGGATAAAAAGCCAGGCCTGCCAAACTTTCCGGCACTCGAGAGCCAGGCAGCCCTGCGGGATCGTCGTCGACGACGTCGTCGTGGCTTGCTGCATTTACGCCGGAACCGTTTACCTCTTTGCTTTATGTTTCGCGCTGCCCCGAGGAATCCCCGCTGATCCATCGGGGACGGTACACACCGGCGTTGAATATTCCTCAGCTAATTTCTCGGTGAGATTGTGCCGCCCTTAAAAGGGGCGACGATTTTTAGACTCGAACGACGGAGGATCCGGGTCAGTCGTTTGGGCGAGGTTGAGATCGGTCGAATTCGAGAGGGCGTGGATGCGTTGGTTACGGTGCTCCGCTTTGGATTGGCAAGTTGAATGGAACGTTGCGAAGCCTTAAATTTGCCGGGACACCAGTGTTAGTTATCAGCCGTTTGTATATTGCATACGTTGGGTACGTCGGCTATTCTCGTTCGCGATCGAATATTATAACTGTGGCGTGACGAGGACCGTTCGATCGGCCATTCAATTTTCTTTACGGCCATTTCACGGGAACGGGAACAATCAGGTCGCGTTGATTGGATTGCTGTTAAAATTTCGCGATCCTCCGCGTTTCTGGGCGCGCTGGAACACGGCCGCCGGTCTCGAAGGAGGTCTACCAAGTTCATTTGCGATTCTTGCAGTTTTCTCGCGGGAACGCTCGACACGCGAGGCACTTAGTTATCGTTTGACACGCTTCCCAGAAAGCATAAAAAAACTGAAAGGGGAATCGATAATTCATTGGTTTTATTTTAAACAGCAGTTGGCTACATCTCGCGGCGACTTCCCACGACGAGATTTGAAATACAAAGACGGGCTGTACTGTATTTTCGCGGTCCCATGGTGAAAGCGGGTTTCCCCTTTGTTATTATTAAACAACATCTCAGTATTTGCCGTTTTAAAAACCGGTCAGCTTATTTTGCGTCGTGCTGGACGAAAAGTTAATTTCGCGGATGCAACGCTGATGGACAGTTTATACATACATATTTAAGGGCCGGCGAACCGGCGAATTATAATGGGAGCTCGCGTGAATAAAAGAACCATTTAAATTGCGAGGGGGGCTTGATTTATTAATGCGTTGTCGCTTCACGCTTTCGGAGCAACTGGATGTACAATAATTGTATTCTTTCGCGGGATTCGTTATTCAAAGTTATGCAGGATGTGGGCAAAGCGTTTCTGGAACACCGTGGTATTTATTTTCTGCAGAAAGCTATTTGGGGAACGGAAAGCACGATTCCCTTATTCAAGCACTCCGACGATTTAATTGTCCCCGTACGTTGTATATTGTGTGGAAACGAAGAATTATTATTAACGATGCGACGGTATTTCGATGTACATTAATATTTATAGTCGCAACGAATGCGCCATTGTGTTGCAGCTTTTATTTCGCTGTATCTTTAATACCCTACTACGGAGTTTCATATTTTTGTCAAGAAATCCCAAACTAATTTATATTGTTCAATTGTGCGATCACAGCAGACGATACAATTTGTAAGTCTTATATTTTATGCAGTGGAGAAGAATGAATTTCTGTTTCCTCGCATCCGTGCCTCTTCGTTGGATTCGTTTGGTGATATTTTAAATTGTCTCATTGAAAAGTTGTGACGGGTCGCATTGCCTTCACCTTTGCAATCGTCGGGGATAGTCATCGCTGATCGTCGTGTCGCCACGGGATGCAGCTTCATCTGACAAGGCTTTGATATTCACAGTGACATAAACACTTGGACCCTGTTAGCTGGAGGAATGAACGTCACGATAAGGCCATATAATTATCTTGAACGGCTTGAATCCGCTGTTCAATTCAAGCAATAAAAATATGCGACAATCAATTTCACGAACATCCTAACAATTATAATAATTACAAAGATCACTCGCTGCCTATGTCTTCCTTTGAAATAAAACCAAATTCCCCCTCCTCGACATCGAAAAAAGAAATCCTAGCTCTATTAACGTTTAATACGTGTGCACAGACGAATTCAATACAATCCGCATTCTCAACCTCTTACCCGCGAATATTCTCATTCGCATAGTCTCATTCAATACCCACGAATTGCCCACCTTGCCCACTGCGGCGTGTTCGCTATACCAAAAGCTCCCCTCCGCCCCGGTTAAAAATTTCTTTAACTTCGCTGTATCTCCGGCACAGAACTTCCCCCGATACAAAGGGTTAAGCGTTCTCGCGTACCGTCCCCGCAAGCACAACCATCCGAGACGACTTGCCTCCCTCGTCGGGTCGCGAGGAATTTCTAAAAAAAAAACGTCCAGGGACCGCGCGAGAAACGAAAAAGGAAAATCGCTAAATAATAGCCGCCCAGGCGGAGGGGCGGTGTAATTTATGGAGATCCGATAGAACAAGGGCGACGCTCGTTAAATAAATCACGGGAATCGATGCTCGTCGCCAACGGTTAAGCGACGGAGTCGCGCAGTCGCGTTTCACCGCTTCGTCCGGGCCGTCGCGCGATTTACGGGCTACATAATTATCACGCCGCTTCTTCGTGCAACAATCCCTCGCGGGGCGCAATGGTCGCGCGAAGCGTGCGTGAGGCACGCTTATAATCGTAAATCTTCCGGGGAGAAGGGAAGAATCGATGATCCCGTGCAAGCGTGCACAGGTAAAACGCTCCCGCCGTGGTTTTCCGCTTCCTCTGCGCCCCGCTCGCGGGTAAAGAGGCATCGATGGTGTACATCACAGTTTATATCTCAGACATTGTTGACCTCTCGACCCGTTTTCGCGGGGACTATATACCGTACAAATATTCAATGATTTCTGTTTTAACACCCTGTACATATATATATTTAGCCGATTTTCACTTTCACTATCAGCTCCTTGACCGCGTATAAGCGCGGTTACGCGTCGACGCTCGTGCGGAACACAAGCCTGACCTGGTGGAACACCAGGTGTTGGCGAGGTCCGCGATTCGTCGGTACTCTAATCGACTTGGAGAAACAATAGGGGAACTTGTACATTGTTGGGGAAAGGGTGTAAGCAACGTGCGTGTAGATACTAAATGGCCGCTTCGGAGGAATAAACGGGAATGATTAACACGTTTTGCGGTTACGCGGTTACGCGTATGATAGGCAGACTTCTGGTCGGGCGACGTGAGAAAGTAGCGCAACGATTTATCAGCGGGGGGAGAGAAACGTTCGATACCATTTTTATCGGTGCCCTCTCGAGTTCGATTGTATCTTGCAGGATAGAAATACGGTATGGAACGGCGAATAAACATGTTGAATAAAACATTGACGTACCACTGCGACCGCTTATGGTAATTGTTATCAACGCTATGGAGATATAGGAAGGACCCAGTCACCGTTCTATTAACTTGGCGAATATTTCGATAAACCTTTCGACCGCGCTATTGATGCTGCTAAGAAACACACTATGAGCTAACATTTATTTTATGCAATACGTTTTTTTCTCTTTTATTAACCTTCGTCTCAGAAAACGCAGCAAATAAATATCGAACACGGTTACATGATTTATTACGCGAAGCTTATCGTATGCACGAGGAAATACCGAATCCTTGAATCGTTGTCGACGTTAACCCCGCTGTCGAGAGGCTTCCACGATAACGCAATAACATTCGCCGTTCGAACCTTCTCGCTTAATGACAATCCACGCTAAAAAAGAAAGAAAAAAAAACAACAGCATTTGACACCTGTGAAAAGCGGCAGTGCTCCAGACACTCGTATCGCAAATTCACCGTTCGAAAAGAAAAAAAAAACATCGTGCTTACGTTCTCTATCCGGCACCGTACATACCGCGGCCCCGACTCTCGGCGCACAATGGGTACGACGCTTTAATGGAAGGGAAATCGCGGTCTGGATCGAGCAGGCGCAACGATTGTCCGTTTTCTTTCAGCCGTTCTGTCCGCGCGGCGCCGAATTAGACAGCAGGAAATGGACGCTGTGATTTACCATTGTCCGAGTCGATTAGCGATTATTCATTCCGCGCGAGGCGAAACGGAATCGGCGTCCATTCGTCGGTTCCCGCGGAATTGGCGTTTAATTACCGTTATCGCGTCAACGTGACGCATTATCCACTTGCTGTTCGGACGCGCTGAAAACGCTGACGGAGATTTTCCACCCGGTCGTCCGTTGCGACGACGCGGTTTCTTTGTGCCTGTCGCGCACCTCGGTACGTCTGAAGGGGTACGGAGAGCGAGCACACGCGAACCGGGAACCGATGAACAGCCAACGACTCCGACGGTTTCGTCGATACGTGGCCGAGGTCCGAAGGTGACGAGGCGCTCTGTTCGGGGCGGTGCGTTATTGTCGACCGTGCGCGGAATTAGAAGGGAATCGTTCGCGGGGGATGGCGCGGCATCGCGGCGCGAAGAAGCACAGACGACGCGTCGTTGACGTGGCGCTCGGTCTGCGCTTAGGCGGGGACGTATAAAAATTAGATGTATAAAAAATTACACAGCATAATCGGGGTGGAAAGACTTTCTTTTATTAGATTAAACATGTCTCGTTAACGCGGGAAGGCAACGGAAAGCAATTTAAAACCAGGTGGCACGATAATTTCGCGTGCTATAAGAATTTTAACGAAGAGGTAGAAAGAAAGAGAGAGGAAAGATGGAGAGAGAGAGAGAGAGAACGAGTGCAAGTAGAATTATTCAAGGCGAATAACAAGTAAAACGTTTTAAGGAAAATGTATAAAAACCCCATAGACACGTTCCGTCTTTTAAGCTCCACGTCGTCGGATGCATCTATTTCCATCTGTTCTGATTAAGAGGTCACGATTCGACCGTCCCCTGCGACACGTTCGTGCGAATATATAAAAACGTGATAAAAGGGAACGCTAGGTACCGTAAAATTATTTCGCAGCCTCGTAAACAATGCAGAGCGCGTCACCGGGCCATCAACGCGTTTCACCCTCCTTGTCTTGAGACGCTGGAACCCCGTGTAAACGTGGAAGGGTAAATGGGCAATAAGGGCGGGTGGGTGGTCGGAAAAGGGTGGAAAAAGTTGGCACCGGGGTATACGAGCGGCGCGGGCGAAAGAGCGGATGGCGCTGTGCTGCAGATTTCGGAATAAATCGCGAACGTTTTCGCGAGGAAATGGCCCGAAGGGTGAAGCCCGCCGAGTTTCTTGAAAAACGAGACAGACGATCGATGAAGTGTCGTGAACACAGCCAAGACCCCCGGACAATATGTCGATGCTTATCGCAAAGCGGTTAAAAAGCACAGGGGCGCGATATTGAACAACCGGCGATCAATCGGAATTTCGGTTCTTTGCTGAGACAAGGCGCGGTGCAAATCTACTTCGACCAAATTGGATTCGAATTGGTCCCTTAATTGTCCATCGTTTTTTCCGTGTGCGTATTTCACGTGAGCCGTTTACGAATTGACGATAATCGACGGTGCGATTAATTCGAAATTATCGAAGCAGCCGACGGGAAAAGTAAAATTTGCCGCGGCACGATTTATAGTCGAATCGATTTGATCAGATTGCGCGTTTGCGGCGCTTTCGAACGCTTTCGAATATTCACCGTGCGTTGCTTGCGCGACTCGGAAATGAAGGGGGTGTTGAATGTTGTGAAACAGATTGCGAATCCCTGAATCCCGTCGAAGGCGTCCCATCGTCGTCGCAGGCAGGTTCGTCCCCGACGTCACGTAAGCGCCAGTCGGCACTGTCATCGGGAACAAGGGGTTGATTTGAATATAAAAGGCCGCTGAAGGGCGATTAAACGGGGTGAAACAATGGCGGCCACCCGTTTACCCTCGCCTTTTTCCCGCTTCGAGAGGAAGCCAATCTCGAAGATCCCGACGTTTAATCCGGCATTGAACACGCGTGGACCGTGCCAACTGGCAAAAATCTGGTCGCGAATAATCTGCATATGCATGAATGGGCACCGTGACGATATCCGTGGAAGAAAGGGCAAAAATGAAAACGCTGCATCGAAAGGGGGGGGGGTGGGGTGTATGTGTGGGGGGAAGGGAGAAGAAATGAGAGAAACGGGGAGGAAAGGTAATATAAATAAAAGGTTAAGACGAGCGCAAGGAAAATGAGAAGAGGAGAAAATAACGGTAGAGAATTTTCTGCAGCGAACGAAGAACTCTTGGGCCAGTGCATCGTCCGGGCTTTCAATGAGAGAAGCGGCCGCAAGGATGGAGATAGATGCTGGATTGTAAAGAATGAGCCGAGCCGGCTATAAGAGAATAAGCTGGCTCGGTAACGAAAACGAACAGGACAGGAAAAATCGCGGTCCGAGATGATAACGATAAAAGAGAAGATAGGCAAAGGGAGAAATCTGAAAGGGAGCACAGAGACAGATGAGAATTAGTGTGTCGCTGCACGTAGCCCGAGTGGAGCTCTCCTTTCTCCTTTTTCTTTTTCTTTTTTCCCGTTTCGTTTTGGAAAGGTGGCATGGCGTGTGCAGGGCACCTGAAACAGGGGGGAGGATCGCAAAGAAGGAGGAAAATGGAAGAAAAGAAAGAAAAAAAAGAAGTAAGGAACCGTGGAGATAAGAAGTGGGAGCATGGGTAGTGGATTAGAGTAAGTAACGGGGAATAAAAAAGCGGCGTGCGTACTAGGCGTTTCGCTGGTTCTCCTCCAGCCAGCCCTTTGCAACGTAAAATTCTTTTTATGCGACGCGCGGTTTCTTTCCTTTTAATGCTGTTCAATTGTTAGCTTGATTTCACCTTTAAATTCGTTTACCCCGCGTCGCGATAAAGTATGCAACTTGCGATCTTAAATGAAATAATTTCTGCGTCCGATGAATCTCTTTTACTATCACTTTGTGTCCAAGTAAGGGTGGAACATTATCGCAATGATTAAAAATGAACTCGAGCGAAGGAAATGATATTATCCGAATTTAAATTGGAAGTGGAATAGGTCCGCGCGTGGCCAGACCCGCTTGATAATCGATATTGCTAAATCCTTACGATATTTATAAAATTCGACTGATATTTTCACTATGTATATTCGTCTGGGTCAATTAAACGTGCACTGTTTCTCGTGTTCGGAAAAAATCGAAAGAAATATCGAGGTCCCCAAGGGGCGAAAGCAAAAATGTCATTCCAAGCTTGAGACATTGTTTCTTCAGACAATACCAACCCGGCGTCTAATGAATTGAATTATTGGATATCCGGAATATAAATTAGGTTAGGCTATTACGTTGTTCGATAGGTAATTGCAGGCTTAATTCGCGCCACCCCGTGACCAGCGATATATTATACGGCGACGTTACATCAGAAATACGAGGCCGAGCGATATCTCTTCCCTTTCGGGGTTCGTTAAGTGTGCGATATCCCCTTGGTATCTCGCCGCGTCGCGTTTTTACCTCGAAATGAAAAATCTCCGTCAGCCCGAGATATCTTTAAAAATCGTCCCTTATAGGATGAAACTCTTAACGGAATTCTACGCAGAACACGGTAATTATTCTAATAAGTTCCCGTTTGAAAAGAATTTCATTCGGTCGAATTTATCCCGAGAGGCAACTTAAATGTTTCTTGTACTACGCTTCGTGCTTGGCACAGGGCAGCATTAAATTGTAATATCATAAGTAACTATAAACTCCGGCCGAGGCAAAGTTTAAAGAACTAAAGAACTTCATCGATTTTCGTAATAACCAGACGGAAAGTATTATTTCCAACGGGGCTCGAAACATCCGGGGAACATCGAGCGGGAGGCGCACGGTTGAATATCGTCGAGATCGGTGTGCTCGTCGGTCGTCGAGACAAGCTAACACGGCTGAAATACGGGAAAACTCGTCTCGGGAAAGTCGTTAACGAACCCCTCAACGAAACGTTATTGCGCCAGGATAACCGCAAACTTTCCTCCGGGCCGGTGTTTATTATAAACGACGAGTTAGCTCCTTCCACGGAAAGAGTTCGGGGAAAATCGTTCTCTTCCGAGAGTTTCTATCGAATTCGCGGCGATTCCGCCGCGGTTCGCGCGACAACGCGTTCACGTTGGCTTCTCCCGGAGCTATCGCAAGGTTTTCAGCGTGGAAAGAAATGGACGGAGGCGCGGGAAGCCCCGTGAGAAGGCGCGATTTTAGGGGAAAAATCCGATTAAACCGTTGCCCCTCGAGTTCGTTCTGCCGGTCGACCCCTTTCCTCGCGACCCCGTTGCCCTGGAACTTCTGACCGAACGGATTGATCCGCGTTGAAACATTTTGTCGGTTGCCCGGTGGATTCTGGATGACGGCGACGACAGTGTTAAAAATTCGTTTACTAAGGGAAGGGATTAATCGGATGAATAACGTATTCGTATTGACGTAGTTCCTGCGGTTTCTCAACGATTTTAAACATGAATACTTCAATATATATTTATTCGTCTATACACTAGACATCATTTCCGCTTATCAAAATCAATATTTCTCACTTAATCGTCGATACGATATCTTTTCATCGATGCGAAAAAGAAATTCGATTATAGAGGATTAACGAAAGGAACGGTCGACGATAGCTTCAACGCGACGTTAACACTAGAGTATCGGAGGTCCGTTGAGAATTTTTACATTTTCTTCTACATACCTGGTCCCGTTCGATTCAATCAGTGGAAGAAAGTTCTTGCCCCGCCACCTTTTTACAAATCGACGTAACGTTCAATTAGGCTCCACGATTTTTCCTTTCTTCGCGCGGTTTTTCTTTCACGACGGTGCTACAATGGCGATCCCATTCGACGGCAATTAATCACGATTGGACGGCCGCGATAAAAGAGAAACCCGGACAGGCGAGCGAACCGAGAACTTTTATTCGACGAAACCCAGTTGGGAATTCGCGTCTGTTATCCCGCTCGTGGCGAGGCCCTCGCGGAAACTACGCAAGAAAAGCAAGAGTATTATCGCGGCTTTCTCCCGCCCCCTCCCCACCGCGCGTCGTCGATAATGCCAAAGGAGTTCGATTTTTGAAAACTTCTCTGAGCCCAGAAAAGAACGAAGCCGCCTCTTCCTCTCCCGCAGAATGGAAAGATGAAAGATTTCCTAAAAGGATGTAGAAGCTCCCGAAGTTTCCTCGCAGCAATTTTTTATTACCGCCGCCCGGAGATGTCGGAGTAGTTTCCTTTGTCGAACGGGATTGCGTAAAATTTTCAGTCAAATAAAGTAAACGAAATGTTTGCCCGACGATTTCTTACCCCTTCGCGAACAATAGACGCGGAACTTGTCGAAGAAAACATCCATCTCTTGGGGGCGGGCAACGTTTCTTCAAGCTACTTAGCAATTTAGAAATATATATTATTATATTCTTAATAGTCTTATTTGAAACATCGAACTCCCCTTCTCCCTCTGAATTGAAAACTCTTGCGCGTAAAATATTTAGACAGTGGAAAAATTGTTTGTCGAAACGAAAAAATGAAATAATATACGAACCCCTCGATCTCGCCAAACGAACTCGCTGTTTCTCTCCAGAGTTGCCTCGTTCAACCGAGATCGTACGTTCATATCGTGTATTCGTCTCGCGTTTATTCGTATTTACGCTCTCGGGGTTAGCGAATTACTCGAATCGGAGATAAAATTCTCAGAGGATTCCGGGGGGACGTGTTAATACGCGAGAATGGTCGGCACGGGCATGACTTTTTCGGTTTTCCCCGCTTGCGCGTTTGGGGCGGAAAAATCACGATGGACGAGAATCCGGCGCGAACCGTGTCCGAGAATGCGTCTGAAAATTCCACCGGAATACCGGCGGGTCGTTCGAGGCTCGTGTAATGCACGCGCATACGTGTACGTACGCGGGTCGTTCCTATTCCCGGGTGTATCGTGTTTAGATAAAAAAAAGGAGAAGGGAAGAACGATCAGTTTCTCGTCGTTATGCCGTTTGTCCGTATCCGTTCGGATTAGCATCGCTTGTTACGCATGGAAATCGTGAAACGAGTTTGTTTGCGAAATATAAATGAAATAGCTGCCACGGCGGTCATTAGGGGGCTTGCGAATAGGAATAGATGAATTCCCCGTTTAACGAGTATCGGAGTATCGGCGGAACGGTTCGAAGGTTGAAAGTGTTCCGGGCAATTTCGCACTCGGCTTGGAATGGTTTAGGTGCATCGCGTTCGATTTTGTCATGAACCAACGATGACACCACCGGCAGAAAGACGGACAGAAATGTGCAACTGCGATCGCGTTTAGAATAAATGACGATTATCGAGTATGTTCTTGAAACGACGACCGCGGTATAACGAATCGGGGCTGACGTGTTTGGCGAATAAATTTTCGTACGTTTCGCGACATTATTAAATACGTTCTATCCGCACCTTCTAGGCGCATTTACTCCAATTAACATATCGTTTCGTGCCAAACGAGATGAGGCATAGAGAATTCGGGATAGAAAGTTCGGTATTTCCAATTAACGGGATGGAATAAAACGCGAATCAAAGGCTACTTTAATCACAGTCACCGAATTAATCCTTTCAAATTCACCATGCCTGCAGTGCCACGTTCAGCAGTTCGTAGTACGAACCTCACTTGATTGTAACTCCGTTACCGTGGCGTGTATCCAGCGCCGGTCAGTTTCTATCAATTATTCACGCAAACGTCGTATTTCGCCGCTCGCGTTTTTTTTCCGCCAGGAGGTAACTTTTTTTTCATGAAAATACACTCGATACCGCGAGCGAAGATTGAAGGGGGCGGCTGTTAATACTCCCGCGGAAATGCGGATTTAAAAATGCATACAGCCGCGGTGAAATGTTGAATTATGTACATTCGAAATTGACCGACTCGCGTCCTCGAGTTCCTCCATAGGTTTGCTCGCCTCCCGTTTGAAAAACAGTCGATGCTTGAATTATAGCGCGTAAATCGAGCTGACCGAGCAGAATCACCCAGCATCAATTCATTTCTATCGGATTCCTTCAATTTGCATGCTAATTGTATGGTCGACCGGCCCATACAAACATTTCTTTTTCGAGATGTACAGATATATCGTATGATTTTTTAATCAGAAAGGAAGAATGCGATGATTCAGGTATATCTTCCAAGCTTTATTCAATTGACTTGATAAGATTTTGTTTTTCGCATTAATTTTTGTTTTGACGCGAGTAAATTAATGTCCTGGACTTGTTGAGTTTTTTCCATTCTTTTATGAGAATTTTCATTCTTGCCTCGTTGGAGAAAATTAACATTTTGAAAATGAGTTGTGCAATCATTGAAGTTTCTGGCATGTCGGTATACTTCGATCCTTCTCGCCGCGAAACAAGGATGAACTAATTACCGGAACATCGAGCGTACAACGCACTTAAGCCGGATTTCGAGCAGCCATTAATACTCTGGAACCTGTGATCAGTTTAAGTTGCGTTCCTACCGGCGGAACATTTTGTTGCGAGATATATTAAATAGCGAATTATATTTGAGATCATTTATACATCGCAAAGAACAAGAACATATTCTAAATATTCGTGTAGAAAATAAGCCACCCTGTTTAGCCAATTATTATCCAGAGTGTTGATTTATGTAACACATTTTAATCCGTGTAGAAATTAAAAATTAACAATCTTGTTAAATATTTCCATGGACGTGATGAATTTTCAATAAATCATAAAATGTAAATGTTTCAACATCGTAGCAAAAACATTCACCAATGCCCGTAACAGAAAATGTCCCTAATCGACCGTACACTCTAAGCTCTAAACTCTAAACCGATCTCTTAACCGAACATCCGAAGCATCGACCCTTAGTCGAAAATATTCCCAGCATCCCCCGATTGTCCAATACCGTCCCATTAAATCATTAAAACTATCCCGACTTCGCTCGCGGTGCAGAAACACGCTCGAGGCATCGAAATCGATGCAGGAATGTCGTCGCTCGATTCGTTTTGTTCGCCGTTCGTCGTGCACCGATATCGCGGCGACGGCCACGCTTTCGCGCGTACCACGCGGTTGAAAACCCCGGCGAACAAAGAGCCGAGAACACGGAGGAAGTGGCAGTCGACGAGTAAAGGGAGAACAACGAAAGCCGAGTAATTAAGACGTCCACCAAGTTCTTGGTAGCTTTGTATCGAACACGTTATTAGTTTCTTTGTGTCTGGCGATCGGCGTCGGGGGGATCTCGCGAGAACAAAAAGACGGACGAGGCCTCCCTTTATTTCTCTTCTCGATTCCTTTTATTGTTCATACCCCACCTCCCCCCTCTCCATGCCTCTTTTTTTAACCTTCGGCCCCTGCCTCCTTTTATTGATTCCGCCGGGTTGTTCTTTGTAGTCGCGTGATTATTAAGTTGAGTTACGTACCACGGTTTTGCCCGCACGATAGGAGATTGCGCGCTATTTAATCGTGGCGCCCGGGCGTCGAAGGCTGGGCGAAAGAAGAAGAGGGAAGGGAAAAGGGACCCGACGGCCGTTTTAAAGGGACGAAAGAACGGGACGTGGTGGACCGGCGTACCAAACCGCAGGATAGATTGATAAATTTGCAATAAACCCTAGCCCAACCGGTCCACGGACGTTTCATTCGAACCGCCGTTCGTTCTTTCTCGTGTTTATCTTGCCGGCTATTGATTCGATTCCGATTGTTCCTTTGTAATCGAACGATCGCCGGTCTGATTCACGCGGTTCCTCGCCCTTAATTGCTGGACCTTGGACCGTATACGCTACCGACGGTCGATGGTTTCCGAACGGTCGACGAATGGAACGGACCGGTCGTCTGTATTGAGATTGGATTGTTCGGAAAGCGGGAGGGGAAGGGAGATCGAGATTATTAAATTGCTACTTATTTCTGTTCACTGCTTGTTCGGCGCTCGAAGAACTCGGCAACAGCAGTTGCCGGACAATGAGGCGGCGCGGCATCGAAATCTTCGTATATTCCCCGTGTCGAATTTTTTGCAGAAGATAATCGTTCGTTCGGACAAAAGGAAATAAATATTTATCGTGTAAACAGTACTTAAAACTGCCTTCTTTATCGCCTTGACGAATCGTCGGCAAGAACTTGAGCAGAAATTGCTCCTGAATATACGCGCAATCGTACGTTCATGCTAGTAAAAGGGGGAAATAAAAGTGGAAGCGTGTAAATCGTACGATAGAAATGCCTGAAGAAGTTAAATAATTTTATTATATACCGTTCGTTCCGTTGCCATTAGCCACGACTCCAAAACGATACAAAAAACCTTTCGAGGCGTCCTATGTTTTATTGTCGTTCGCAGAAACTTAGGGATATAATTAAAAGTTGGCGATCCAGAGGATACCGCAAACTCCCTGCCAGTGATAATTATATTCACTATAGATTTAAGAAGCAGCGGGATTAATCTTTCATTCTCATAGTAGTAACGTAACCGTAGGTGCGTCGAGTATACGAAGCTTTATCAACGCTTCACTCGCATATTTATTCTATTCCCATTGGTGGCTCTACGGTCGTGTTCGATGCTAGAACGAAGGAGAGAGAAAAGAGCCAGGTAGCAAACGGAGGCAACGAGCAGGAGTAATTAAAACGTCCGGTTGCTTTACGGTAATCTGATAATTAGAACGATTTTTGTTTGCGCGCGATGCTCGCTCACGCTTGAACAGTTCGTGAACATCGAAAACGCTCCGACGCTGATTATATTCTTACGTCTTCCTTGAACGTCCGCCTCCCGTTCTGACGTGGCTGTTAACCCGTTGACTTCTGGGACCGAGTGAACCATCCGCCGGCTGAACTTCCCGTCCATCTTCGCGAAGACTATGGTGTTTCAATTCAATCTTCCGTTCGTCGGCCTCGACGGCGCAATCTTTCTATGAACCGTGATGCACGAATGAAAAGAATGTATCGAATTTGCTTCGTAATAAATCGTGCCCCTTTATCCAGTCGACTCGTCGTAATTTAATTCGTCGCGTGGAAGCGGTGATGATAAATCTACTATCGGGTTGATGTCGCGACAATAAAAATATCGCGGTTGTGTAACGCCAGGGTGAAAAAAAAAATGATTATAAAAACGCAGGGCAGGCTTACGAAGGTCTCTATCCTCACTGTTGAAAGTATATTCAATTTTATTCCTATGCACGCCCTCCGGCAGAACAAAAACGTCGTCCGTCCTTTTCCACCCCGATCTCCGTGCACTTTCATCCAAAGCAGCCGACCTCGTTGTGGTGGTGCAGCTTGCACAGTGCACCGGAGAACCTTCCATCAATCCCTATTCCCACGAGCTCCCGTCCAAGTATCGATTCTCTTTCACGGATAAACAGATTTCAACCAGATTTCAAAGTCAACCAATTTCCCTCGAAGTAATCGCGCTAGATACACATTTCTCGTGGACGCAACAATGCACCGGCGACAGTTCCTTCGTCCGCGATATGTCATTTGTCTTGCGAGGATAACTGTGGACAGAGCTGTTGCGCGCCTCTGCTCCCGATACTATCCGAAGACCTTTCGGATAGTTAACAGCACGTTCGCCCATATTCAATTCATCTTCTCGCTGGTATTGGAAAAACGTTCTCCACGGAGGAATTAGCGTACCTTTCGCCAATATTATTATTATTGTTGCGTATTGATTAAAAATCACTGTCATTATTATTAAGCAATAATTATCGCATTCAAACCGGGCCACGCGGGTGGAAAGGAAACATGAACAAAATAATGGATAGAAAGCAGGGGACGCATGAATCAATTGTAATTAATGAAGTATAAACCGAGGCCGGCGTTTAATTATCGCGACGATAGAACAAGAACAGCACTGGGACAGCATGGGAATAGAAATGTAAGAAGGGAGAAATTCTCGTCCGGAAAACAGCGTGCACGCGCATCGGCCATCGTCGCATCCAAAGGGTGGTTCTCGACACCCGGATAAAAATCACGTGGCTCGCGTTTCTTTCTCTTTCCGTTTTGTCAGCGACCCGGGCGCGCAATTAACATCACCGGCAACAGGTACGGTAGCTCGATAATTATTGTTATTATTTCTGCACGCCAGTAAACGGAGAGGGAATGCAACATAGTCGGGCAGTGGCGGCCGATCCAGGCCGGGTTGATTCGTTCGTTCGTGGCAAAGGTCACGCGCCGGCCGTTCTCCAGGGACGAGGACTTCCTTCCACGAACACACGGAGTCCACTCTCCCCGCGTCTCCGCTCTTCCACCATCTAGCCATGCGGTCTTGAACTTTGTCTCCCCCTCTATCGTGCGGTTCATCGTGGCCGATGCATGTGTATCGTGCAATTAAACGGTTGGAAAATAAAGGGTTAAGGCTGGCCGTTAGGCTTCCATGCTCGCGGCGATAACCAGCCGCGCCTTCGTGGTATATATCGTGGGTGGGAAGAGACGTCGGGGACGATGATTGAAGGATATGAAACGTGTAATGCACTTGCCTGGTAGTTCGAGCCGGCGGATCGAAGATTACGCGAAAAACTCGGCGTTTTTTTCTTTTTTTTCATTTTTGTTTCCACACTGGTCGATGCTGCCCCTTTGTGGCTATTCTGGTGCTGCTGCGACGACCACCGGGTGGTCGACGTCACTCGTTAACCTTTTCGTACTAGATTTTTTGCCGCGTGACACCGGTGCCCGGGATTCGAGTGTTCTCGGTAGCTGGAAAGTGAATACATCGAGATTTTCCACGGTTCCCTGGGAGAAAGCGCGATGGAGGAAGGTGTTAGCGAGACGTCGAAAATTTCTTTGCTCGTCGCGGACTTTTTTTTTTCTTTTCTTTTTCACCGCAGATGATTTTACAGGGGAAAGGAAACGAATGTTGCACTGTATGGCGGTAATAATTTCAGAAAGGTGTCAGGGTTATTCTTGTGCCCTATTTAATATATTTAAATATCGATGCGCGATTAACTCTCTGCGGCGGCATAAACTTCGCGCCGCGTCGGACTTTTCAATGGGAAACTTGCGAGTTAAACTCGAGGCCGCAAAAGAGCAGAACGCTAAAACCGAGATTGCCGGACAAAGCCTCGACACGCGTTCCCAAAGGACGGCGATGCTGTATCCGTTAATTTCACCTTCCTGGTGAGCCCTTTTTACCTCCTTCGTTTTCAACGTTGCCGTGCAATGTGTCCCAGTATTTTATAACGCGATAAAAGACGAAAAAATAGAGCACCGGGGAAGGACGAGCCATAAAAAAGGTGCTTTGTGCAACGAAGGAGCGTAATATTTCTGTGGAAACGTTTACCAAACGTTGCACGCCCGACAACCTTATATTCGCAAACATCCTTCGTCTGGACCCAACTTTCTACGAAATAATGAAAAAAGGAAAGAACGCGAGGTGTGTACAGGATGTGTTAATTGTTAAGCGCGGTTGATAAATATCGTACAACTTTATCTCGATCGACCGCGCTTCCTGTGGTCGTGATTTCGCTGGAGCGTCGCTTTCGAACGACATTAGCCTAGACGGCGTTTAAAATAGAATAAAGCACGGACGGGAAGAATGAAGACAGAGGCCGCGAACAGAGAATCGAGCGGGAAGCGCACTTGACGGAGAAAGCGTGCAAAGCGTAAAGACTTAACGAGTGTGCGAGATAACACGCTCGTATTTCAGGCATCGCCGCGAAAGAGAAAGAACCGTGGGATGATCGCCAAAGAACGGCTATTTTCTAATGGGCGTGGAGACGAAAAAAAAAAAGAGGAGGCAACCGTGAGAGTGTGTTTCCTCGTCTACCCGTGGAGATTGTATAATCGAGTTACGTACAACGAGCGTAATCGACGATTTCCGTCGCGGTGCCGAAAGGCAACATCGGTCCAGTGCATTGCATTGCAATTCAAAGTATATTGAGTCGCAGACGAATCTTCGATTTCGAGACGTGTTCTTCGATTTGTAATACAACGGGAGATGCGACGAAGGAAGTCGGTACGATCGCGAAGCACCTTAATGGTCCGATAGCACGGAGCCTTTCCTTTCCTTTCTTTCCGCGACATTCTTTCGACGCAAGACTTCTCGAGACTGTGGTGCATTAATGCCTGTAGAACGTATTTAAAGCCGAGTTGGCCAGTTAACCGTCAACGGGCGATCACTGTTATTCGCTTCGAGCCTTCTCATTAGACAAGCAGGGGTAATTCTAGCAGGAAGACATTCCGTCATCGACGCGGCCGCATCAGCGGTAAGCGAAAGCTCATCGGCCGCGAGATTTAATTTGCGACCCTTTAACCACGGCGGTGAACAAGACTCGCCGCTCTCAGGCTCGCAAGGAAACGAACCCGCGCGAGTAAAAATAGTCCCCCGAGCGACGCGGTGCAGAACTCCATTATTGCAAATCTCAACTAACCGCCGCGCACGGGATTGATCGCTTTACGTTTCGACAAGAAACACCGAACACAAAGATTCCACCAGACGAAACGACGTAGGGACAGACCCGTCAAGGCGCAAGGGGGAAAAGCGAAACATCGATTCCGCCGCGCGTTAATTCGAAGCCCAGACGAAGTAAACTTTAATATTTCACTGCGCACGTTTCGTTAATAATGTCGGGGCAAATTCGATTCGCCCGCCGGGCCAATCCAAATTAAGCAGAAACGATGTTTCTCCAACATTTATCGCGGCCGGTCGGTCGCGTCGATTATTAAACAAGCCGAGTATCGATTCAACGCGTCAGCTGACACGGATTCGCGCCATACTGCCGGAAACTTGCAAGGTGAATTGCAAATTAGTGTTACAGAGTTTGCCGACCGGCGAGAAGAAACGAGATCCTTGACCTCGTCGATCGATTTTTCCGATCTTATTTCGATCCCCTCCTCGTCGCCGAACTGAAAACCAGTCGGGCGCGACTTTCGCGATCGCCCGCCGTACGTTCGCGCGTTCCACGGTTCGAAACGGAGAGCGCAAGGTCTCGAACCTTGCCCAGTTTCCGACCGTCGATCCCGAACGCAAGCGCCGTTACGCAATCGGGAACACGATTAATCACGGACGTATTACGCGTTTCTTTTACAGGTGGTGGTCGAGAGCTCGACCCTGGCCCTGGAGTACGGCGACCTGGAGATCGATCGAGGCTCCCCGGTGAACCCGGACCTGTTGTTCGACTCGCAGCTGATGCACCTCTACGTAATGACGAAGAAAACGGTGTCCAAGGTGAAAGTGCAGGAATGCTCGGTGTACAAGACCTGCCTGGATTGTCTGGGCGCCAAGGACCCATATTGCGGCTGGTGCTCGCTGGAAAACAAGTGCAACTTGCGCAGCGATTGCCAGGACGCAGCTAAGGATCCGCTCTACTGGATATCGTACAAGAGCGGCCGGTGCACAACTATCACGAGCATCACGCCGGATCAGCTGCAACGAACGACCGCCAGGACCTTGGAGCTGGTCATCGAAAATCTGCCGACGCTGTCCGGCCAATTTCTGTGCGCGTTCTCGACGGTGGACAAGACCCTGATCACGAACGCCTCGAGGAAATCGTTCGGGGTGAACTGCACCACGCCCAGGACGGATCTGTTGCCGTCTATACCGTCGGGACAGCATCATTTCACGGCGAAATTGTCGGTCAGGATGACGAATGGGCCCGACTTGGTGGACAGGAACTTCACGTTCTTCGATTGCAACACGTACAGCTCGTGCACGAAATGCGTGTCGTCGAGCTTCCCCTGCGACTGGTGCGTGGACGGGCACAGGTGCACGCACGACACGGCTGAGAACTGTCGGAACGATATATTGGTCACTGGAGTTAGCGTAAGTGCAGCTTCTCTTTAACGCCAGTTGTTGGTCGTCTCGAATTCGCTAGTACTCTTCGCGTGCAATCAAGTAATGAATGAATCGTTAAAATGACGTTCAATTATAAAATTCAATCAAAAAATTCAATCAAATAATTATTCCCCAGAGCGGTGCTATCGATTAGCTGCCATTGATAATGAGTTTCGTATCGTCGTCCTAATGCAACGCCACTTATCAATCTTCTACAATCGTGACAACAATAATAATAACAATAACACGGTCGTTTCACTTTCACAGAGAACGGGCCCAAGCTACAGAAGCGGCCCAGCGTTCTGTCCCACGCTGAACGCGACCGATACCCCGGAAATCCTAGTGTCTTCCGGTGTGAAGAAGGTGATACGAGTTAAAGTGCACATCATCGGAGTAAGTAACCCCGGCAACATCCATCTTTCTCCTATTGCGGAATCCCGCTAATGCCGTCACATTAATTCCCCGGACGTTCTCTCGTGTCGTTCGCGGCTATCCCGCGACACACGCACAGAGTGAAAGGGATGGAATCGTTGTGACGAGTCGGCGGGTCCCCGTCCAGGATGATTGACGCTAACCTATGCGAAACGTCTTTTCCAGCAATTCATCGTGCAGACCCGGTTCGTCTGTCAGTTCAACATAGAGGGTCGTGTGACGAGCGTGAACGCTCGCCTACTGGCCGACACGATTTACTGCGAGGAGACCGAGTTCTCCTACACGTCCCGGGCGCCGAACATCACCGTACCATTCGCCGTGATCTGGGGCGGCTCGAAACCGCTGGACAATCCGCAGAACATCCACCTGGTGATATACCGGTGCCGTGACATGGCCGACAATTGCGGAATGTGCCTGACCCTGGCGCCCAAGTACGAATGCGGCTGGTGCCAGAGCACGGACAGATGCGAGGTGAAGGATAACTGCGAGGGCGACATCGGCATGTGGCTGAACAGCACGCAGACCTGCCCGAACCCCGAGATACATTCGTTCGAGCCGGTCATGGGACCTTGGGAAGGTAACACGAACGTGACGATACGCGGCATCAACTTGGGCCAGACGTTCAAGGTAAGGGAGAATCGTCTCGAGTTGCGTTCGTTTCGTTTTAAGGAAGACTGACCGTTCCGCTGCGGCGACCGGTAATAATCTGTGCGCCGGTCGACGGGTCAATTTCATCCGGGGAAAATTGAGTCCCGTGTAATGGGCTCTTATTGGGATAGTCGATACGGGCTTCTGATTGATGTTGGTATTGCTTGATTAGTGGCGCGTTTAGCACCGTGAACCATGCGCAGATCTGTGGACGATGGAGTGAATGGTTTCCGGTAATCGTTATATTTTGCGCGAAGATGACTAGTTGAACGGGATACCAAGTCGAACAGTTCTGTGTCTCTCTTCGTTACCAATGCTTTCCCCGAAGATTCGCGGGGTCGAGTAACAAGCACAAATTTTACCCTAAATACCGAGTGTATAACGATTTATCTATTCCAGGACATCTACCGTGGCGTGATGGTCGGTGGCATGCGATGTCAGCCATACGAGGAGCTCTACATGCGTACGAAACAGATAGTCTGCCGTGTGGACGGTCCAGGAACAGTGGAGGGTAAACGCGGACCAGTGATCGTGAAGATCGAAGACTTCAGGGGCCAATCGGAGTACAACTTCGAGTTCGTCGATCCTCAGATCCTCACTATATCCCCGATGTACGGTCCCATGAGCGGCGGGACCACCGTGAGGATCACCGGCAAGTACATGAACGCTGGTAGCACCATAGAGGCGTTCATCGACGAGCTACCGTGCTCCATAATCAGCGCGGAAACGAACGAGGCCCTCTGTATGACCAGCGCGAGCAATCGGAAGAGGAACGGTTTAGTCAAGATGACGTTCGACGGTGCGTTTCGAATCTACGACGGTTACTTCGAATACGCGGACGATCCAACGATCGAGAGCGTAGAGAGCGGGGTTGCCGGGCAGATGAAGATACCGAAGGGCATACCGGCGGGTGGAATCAAAATTTCGGTAACAGGAAAGAACATCGGCTACATCCAGAGTCCTCAGATGTACGTCTACTACGACGAGAAGATGTTCGTGTCGCAGTGCGAGGTTCACAGCCACGAGAGTATGATCTGTAAATCGCCCAGCATCGAGGTTCCCGAGAACGTGCCGCTCGACGCCGAGAGGCCGTTGATGCTCGAGTACGGTTTCCGCATGGACAACGTAACCGGCGTGCAGAATTTATCGCAGCACGGGTTCAACCATTTCCTTCTCTATCCGAATCCTATCTACGAGGAATTCGACGAAGAGATCAAATACTACAAGAGCGACTACTTGACGATCAACGGCCAGCACCTCGACCGTGCTTGCCAGGAATCCGACGTGACCGTGCAGATAGGAAACGCGTTCTGTAACGTCACCTCTCTGTCCAGGCAACAGCTGACCTGCCGACCACCCCTAACGCAACCACCGGCCATAGATCTCGACGGTTTCCCCAACAAGCAGGAATTGCCCGAGGTGATTGTGATCGTTGGGGGCACGCTTCGTTATAATATAGGGAAATTAAGCTACGCGCTGCCAGCTGGCCTCAACGGGCCGCTATCCAAGCCGGCGCTGTTCGGCGTGATCGCCGCTATAGTGATCCTGGTGTTCGTGTTCATCGCCTTCCTTATCGCGTACAGACGCAAGTCCACGGAGAGCAACAGGGTGCTGAAGAACATGCAGGAGCAAATGGATATATTGGAACTACGCGTCGCGGCCGAGTGCAAGGAAGCTTTCGCCGAACTGCAAACTGAAATGACGGATCTCACCGGTGATTTGACCAGCGGCGGCATACCTTTCCTGGACTACCGTACCTACGCCATGATGATACTGTTCCCGAGCGATGATAACAGTCCAGTGCTGCAATGGGATCGGCCTGAATTGGCGAGAAAGGAGAAGGGGCTGCGCTTGTTTGGCCAGCTGATTATGAACAAAACGTTCCTGCTTCTGTTCGTGAGGACCCTCGAGAGTAATCGATACTTCTCGATGAGAGACAGGGTGAACGTGGCCAGTCTCATCATGGTAACGCTTCAAAGCAAAATGGAATACTGCACTGACATCCTGAAGACCCTACTTGCGGAATTGATTGAGAAGTGCACGGAGGGCAAGAGTCATCCGAAACTGTTCCTCAGACGGTAAGTTTGATATTTCTCTTCGAAGACCTTTCCGTGCAATGATTATTTTAGGATAGCACTCACGGCATGATGCTTCTGTTACAGAACGGAAAGTGTCGCTGAAAAGATGCTGTCAGCTTGGTTCACGTTCCTGCTGTACAAGTTCATGCGAGAATGTGCCGGCGAACCATTGTACGTGCTCTTCCGTGCAGTGAAGCAACAAGTAGATAAGGGCCCCGTCGATGCTATTACGTCCGAAGCTCGATATTCTTTGTCCGAGGAGAAATTGATCAGGCAATCCATTGACTTCAAACCAATGGTAAGAACGTGTATCCCGATATATTTTTAACGATATTCGTTTAACTAACGTTCGTAAACTCGTGACGAAAACGGACTCGACCAGTTCATTCTGTTAACAATTAGTTTTCGTTAGGAGCCGAGCTGAGCTCCCAGCGAAATTGACCACAATTTACCTCCTGTTTGCAACCACTCTTTTAATACGACAGTGTGAAATCTCTTTTTCAGACTGTCTACGTCTCGATATCGCAGCAAACGGTCTTCGTTGGCGGAATGGATCCGAACACAGAAAATGTTCCAGTCAAGGTACTCGACTGCGACACGATATCTCAAGTGAAAGAGAAAGCATTGGATACCATCTACAGAGCAACGCCTTACAGCCAAAGGCCTAGGAAAGATGATCTTGATCTTGGTAAGATTCAATAGAAAATACGTCAATCAGTTAATCGCAGTTATACAATACTTAACAACTGAACGTTTCGAACTAATATAGTAGTTAGTCGTTAATCCTTTACTTCACAAGACTGTCTTTTTTTCTTATCTATCCTCTTTTTTCACCATGACAAATCATATTTCCGATACCACAGAATGGCGAACCGGGGCATCCGGCAGACTCATCCTCTACGACGAGGACTCAACGACAAAAACCGAAGGCGAATGGAAGAAGCGGAACACGCTGAACCACTACAGGGTACCAGACGGAGCGTCGTTGAATTTAGTTTCCAAGCAGTCGTCGATCTACAACCTGTCGATCCTCTCAGAGAAGACTGACAAATCGCACAAATACGAGACCCTGAATCTTAGTAAATTCAGTTCGGCCAGCCCGCCCCTGTCCCGCGCCACGTCGCCATTGAATCAAAATCACGACGGCGGTCTGAAATGCTGGCACCTCGTCAAACATCATGACTCCGACGCAAGAAAGGAAGGGGACCGTGGAAACAAGATGGTGTCGGAGATCTATCTAACGAGGTTACTGGCCACGAAGGGAACCCTGCAGAAATTCGTCGACGATCTGTTCGAAACAATCTTCAGCACTGCCCATCGAGGATCGGCCCTCCCTCTCGCGATCAAATACATGTTCGACTTCATGGACGACCAAGCGTTGCAGCACGGCATATCTGATCCCGAAGTGGTTCACACATGGAAGAGCAACTCGCTTCCTCTCAGGTTTTGGGTGAACCTTATTAAGAATCCAAATTTCATCTTCGATATACACAAATCGAACATCGTGGACTCGTGCCTGTCCGTTGTCGCGCAAACGTTCATGGACAGCTGTTCCACTTCAGATCATAGATTAGGTAAAATATATTGAATACAAATATTTCGATGTTGAACATTCCCCGGGGAGGAGATTACTGAGTTTTGTCTACTTTGAATGTTTCAGGTAAGGACTCGCCGAGTTCCAAGCTACTTTACGCGAAGGACATTCCAGTGTACAAAGAATGGGTAGAACGTTATTACGCAGATATCAAAGTGATGCCAGCCATATCCGATCAAGACATGAACGCCATGCTCGCCGAAGAATCCAGGGTACGTGTTCCCTCCCTTACAATTAAACCTGCGACAGATTTGTAGATTGCTACGTGTAAAATACGTTTTATGCTTCCTCCATTGCAGTTGCACACGACAGAGTTCAACACGAATTGTGCCCTGTACGAACTGTACACGTATGCGGGCAAGTACAACGAACAGCTAATTGTTACACTGGAGGAGGACGAGTTCTCGCAGAAGCAGAGATTGGCATACAAGCTTGAACAGGTGCACAATATAATGGCGGCGGACAACCCCTGATGTACCATGAACTCTATGAAGCATATGACAAAGCCCGCCCGCCAAGAATTACCCTGCTGAATACTCGACCGCGGTTAGGTATTCTTACGGAAGCACCAAGAGGACTGGCCTATCTTGTAATCGATCGTCTCAGGTTTTCGTGCAAGCCAGTTGTCTCAGCTTAGTACGCGAATTATTATCACACGAGGAAATTGCACAACGGACCGCTGAAAGGGAACGCCCGAACGGAGGAAAGTTTGAAATGTATTTACGGGGACTTGAGTGTTTTGTGACAAAGTCTTCTGAATTTGGTCGCTGGCTGGCCCCGGTGTGGCGATAATCACACAGCGCATTGCCACGCATAACTGTACATAAGATACCAAAATCACGATTAATTGTAATAGAATTATCGATGTGCGTCCACACCGCCCGGCGGCCACACACACACGAACACACACAGACACGCGCATACACATACACACGCAGACACAAATGAAAACAAAAAACAGATTTTCTCGCGCGTTATTTGGAGATCGTCGCGGGGACGATCCACGTGCCGCGGCCGGCGGATAGAGTTTTAAAACGAATGAAAATAATAGGACATTAGTGTTATAAGTGAGTGAATCAGCCGATCGATCCGATAGTTTGTAAATGCGTTGAAGGGAAAGAAAGAAAAAGAAAAAAAAAACGGAAAATAAAAAAGAAGAAAATACAAAACGGTCGATAATCCGACGTCGTTTATCGGTGATCGGCGATTTTTAACGAAGAAACATTTCCATCCACCGCTACTAGCTGAAATTTTTTTGAATTACGAACTGACGAATTTTAATAAATAAGATAATTACCGATTAACGATGATTAATTAAACAATATGGGTATATTATATATACATGGATGGTATGTCGTATGTATAATATGTGTACATATATACACTTTATACCGGCGCAAAAGTATGTGTGTATGTATATGCAGTATCCGAGGAAGGAGCGCGCGTACAGTAACGGCGCCCAGCGGTGTAACATTTTACCCCCTCGATCGTCGTTTCACGTGAATCTAGGAACACCGGGAAACGGCAAAGCAACAGGGGACGTCCCAACAACCGACCCTCGTCCAGATTCTCTAAACGCGAGCCCCGCCCGTCGTTCGCCGATCGGGAGGATCGAGGCCGTACTGTGCGTACGCTGCGCATTACGCGTATTATTTATACTTACATGCATCCGAAATACGAAGGAAAAAAAAAAGAAAGCGGAAGGGAGTCGTCCGCGAAATCGGAGACAGACTGTGTATTAGTTGATAGGTAATAATCTATGGACTATGGCCGCGCGCGAGGCCAGCTCGATGTGACGGTTGTGTTGAGTGTGCGTGCTTCCCCTCCTTGGTCTCCAAGCTCATTGTTCCATTTTATCATTAATCGTTCGTTCTCATCGTCGTGCATCAATCATCCGGTGTTCACCTTATCATTGTCGCGCTATTCATATTCATCGGGAAGGAAAGGGGCAAAAGAATGGTCCTCCTTGTCCTCGTGTCATCATTACCTCTCTTTATCTTTCACTTTATATTACATGTAGGAAAGATGTCCAATAACGGCGCCTCTTTCTACTCTTTCTCATCATTCTTAGGAAATCACATTGTGCCACTCTCTCTCTTTCTCCCTCTGTCTCTCTCTCTTCTCCCTTGTAATGCTTCAACGCCTCCGTCGTCATGTTGTTGTCACTCTTAATTATTGTAATATATAATGAATAACGATCACTGTTGAGTATTGTCTGATTGTAATACATTGATATTGAATTGATATGAATTGATAATCATTAATTAAAGCGTAACATTAAACTCTGTGGATGTAGCCATATTGGTATGAATGAACGTTTAAGACAGTTGATACGGATGCGTGTGATCGGGAGCCGTTCGCGATGGACAGCACTTCAAAAGAAAGAAAAGAACAACCCCTTTGTCCTAGGAGCATTTTACCTGCGCGCCATATATATATATATTTATTATATACGCCAAGAAAGAGATGAAAAAAGAAACAAAAACGTGTCGTATCGTGTATTCGTTTTAATCTTATACATATAGAGAGGGATCAAAACGGCATAATCGTTCAATGAAGCATCCTTCGCTAGAAATCTTTCTAAATCGCTTTCTTCCGTGTTCGTTGTACGGCCAACGTGAACGCACTACTTTTACAAAACGCACATCGAAACCCGACGGGGTGTTTCGTCGCACGAATAAGACTTTCACGAACGCGTAGATAATAGTTTCGGTTATCGGGACTATCGCGAGACTAATTCATATCGTCGAGGGGGGCTTGAACCGGGCCGACCTTCGAGAGTTCTGTCGACGCGAGCGGCTGTTAACGAATGTGTATTGGTCGTGTATGCGTGAGTGTGTCCCGTGCGTCAATTCAATGTGCAGTTGTCAGTGGAGAAAGTATTTATTGCTCAAAAAACATCGGAAGACCGTGTGTGGAAAGGTAAGGCAGCAGGAAAAGATGCGGAGTTGGTAGGCTACGGGAAAGGAACGGGGGAGGGGTTAAATGGATGGGGTGCGTAAGTTAGAGCGGTGAACGTACGTGAATGAAGGAAGAAGAAATGGATCACAGACAGGGTACTGCGTCAAGTCACGATGAACATGAAGAAGAGAAACGAGAGAAGCTCACGTCGCTCGGTCGCTGTATCACTTTGCAAACGACACACAAAGAAACGAATAGATAAATTGAAAATGAAAATAATACAAAGGATTCGCGGTGCCCTCCCCCGCGCACGCCGACTTCAAATGGTACTAATAAACCCAAAGTGCCTCTGGTAGATTTTTGGGCATAAGCTTGAGTAATAAAGACTACATAGCGTTTACTATAAAAGCACGACTACGACGCGATCGCTGATTGTAATAAAACGATGATAATAATAATTAAAGAAAACGGAACAAGAAATAAAAGAAGAAAAAAGAACAGGAAAGGGGCGGAAGTAGAGTGAAGAAGGGAACCGGAAATTATTACAAAACAACAACAAAAACCATAATAATAAAGCGGGAAGAAGAGTGCGAGAAAAGAAGGAGAAATAAGACAAAAAATAGAAAATGAGGGACGGGAGCGCGTGTGGCAAACGTATACACGTGCTTGCTTATTGAAAGAAAAATAAAATAAATAAGAAAAAAAATCAAGCAAGCCGAATGACGGGCGGAGTGCGGGCGTACCGGGTGTACGCGGTGCGTACGCTAATTACACGTTTAGATAGGTATACATATAGTCGGTAGACTAGTCTCTATGTCAGTGTCTGCCCTGAGTGTCTTTCCCACGGTGTATCCCTATAAAGTGCGTGTACCTTGAACTGGCAAGCAGACGTGCAACTTACCCTGAAACGTTCAACCAACCAACCAACCAACCCCTCCCCCCCTAACCCTCTCCCATGGTCATCAGCAGCCCTGAAACGATGGAGAACACGCCTCTCTCCCTGCTACCAACGTTATCCTGCGCCAACTTGTCATCCCTTCCACCACCAATATCATCGTTATTATCATCAAAACCCCTTCCCCTTCTTCGTAACGCGTTTAACTGTGCTCACACATCACGCGTCCTTCGCCACACTACCGATCGGCACGTTTTGCTAAGTAAATATTATTATTGTATCGATGGTTCCTCATTAATTATGGAATGTACGATCCCAATTTGTAAAATTCGAACTAAGTAAGGAGATGTGTATCGCCGTATCGTTCGTGCGTGGCTTGCTGCCCCCCGGCAGTCTACTACCGTGCGTGCTGAATCGTATCTGAAGGGGAGAACGTGCGCCTCTAATCGAATGTCTCTGCCGAAGGGTGATCGTGTACGTATGAGCGTAAATTTTAGGTCTTCTGGTTTGCCTCGTCTGTGGTCGAGTGGTAAGCTCGATCTTATGTTAAAAAGAAGAAGGGATCTCGAAGTGAAAAAGAGAGGGCGGAGATCGTTACAATACAGAGATGAGAAATAAAGAAGGCCAGGTGTGACAGATCATTGGAGCGAAAGGTATGGATGAATGTTCGTGGACTGTGCAAGACTGAGAGAGGCAGCGGAGGGAGCTTGCCAATCAATCCGGGGTCGCTCCCTCGCCGCTCATTTTTACGTCATAAACATTAATTATGATTATACATACAAAACAACAACCAACAAAAAAAAAAAGAAGATAACGCATCCAGCAACACGATTACGTTACGTTTATAATAGTCATGTTCCTTTCCGATCAATAATTATTATTAATAAATCTATATCAACCTTGCTACATTATTTTGTACTTGTTTTTTTTTAATCTTAATATATTAGATAAATATATATATATAAATAATGCCGTTTTTAAGTTATCCGATCTTTATTATTATTATTTTTGTATAAATGTGTGATTAATAGTACGGATAGTGTAATAATTTTGTATGTTTATTGAACCAAAAATAAATATTATTGATAAAGAATCATCGTAAGGTGTGTACCCGCTTTAATCCTCCGGTTCTTTATTCAACGGCCTGGTCACGGTGTCGTCCGCGTCGTCAATTTTCTCAGGGGATTGCGGTGTTTTGCGTGGACGCAAACTCCGTGGGCCAATTGTGCTCAAGATAACCGGCAGGAAAAATAAACCGTGCCACAGACCGAACAGTATCACCAATATAAAAATCCTTAGGAACGCGTGAAACACGTAGCTATCTGTAAATGCCATCATCGAGAGGGCAAGCAGCGTCGAGCCGGCACCGTATGCAACTGCTGCGCCGATGTACCTCACCGCACTGTGTGCTCGTTTCGTGCGATCGTCCTCGCCCCCGTCGCATGCAGCGTTGATAAATGCGTGTGCAACGTGAGCGGCGTAATCCACGCACAATCCAATCCCCAATTCCAGACCTGCCGAGAAATTCCACGATCAAATTGCTTATCGTAATGGCGTGTATGAACACTTCAGCCCCGTCGAAGTGGACGCCCCTTGAAAATGAATGACCACTCACCAATGCAGGACGCAATGTCTATCGTCAGGCCCCAGAAGTACATGTACCCGCAGACATTCAAGAGCGTGAGTAGCACGCACAAGAAGATCCAAAAGCAAGTCTGAAGTTCGGCGATCAGCAGGCCCGTCATTAGCATTACGCAGATCAGGGCAAGCAGCACGTTCCGTTGGACTTCTTGGGCGATCAGTTTGTCGGTGACCCACAAGCTGAAAACTTCGCTCCAAACTGTGACAAAACCGTCGATTCCTACGTCTTGCGCAACCTGTTTGCTCTCGTCCATTGCCGGGATCCACTGATGCGGGCCGTGGAATCGTTTGAAGGTGAAATCGATGGTGGTTACCGATATCGGAGGTGTGTTTCGGCCGCAAATTAAGTCCTCCTTGAAGCGAAAGTTCCGTTGATACTTGCCGCCGCTCCGACTCGATAGAAACTTGGACAGATAGTTTCGAAACTCCGATTCCTCGATCGTCGTGTCCCTTAAGTCTATGAACGAGCAGAACTTTGCGTATCGAATTGTTTCGGACGGTTGTGTCGTTCGACTTATGGCGCCAAGGTGCATATTACGGTACCTCTTTGAAAATAATCCATGACGAATTTCGCGAACGCATTCGGCCATGCGTTCACGCTTTGGATGGTCGACAGATTCTCAAATCTCTCCGCTAAAGTGATCAGCTTTGGGAACTCGGCAGTGTAGTTAAAATCACCCGTGAGAATAAACGCTTCGTAACCGTGATCGGGATACTGACTGCGTCGCACATCGATGTATTTACTTAGGTACGAATGATTTGGTATGAACCAAGCCGGATCGAACCATTGCTGCAGTTGCAACAAACCCACAATTCCAAATGACGCTGCAACTATTGTTATTACCACTATGAGTACTTTCCCGGTTCCCGTTAGGACCACATTCGAATACAGTTTAGTTATCAACTTTGCGGGGAGTTCTTCTTGCGGACTGACGAACGTTTGTGTAAAGCTTTCGTGAACAATGCATGGCAGTATTGAATTTCTTTTACTCTCGATACGTCGTACATCGATGGAAAAGAAGGCAACGTAGAATGTGATTTGAAATAAAAACGTCAGCAATACGCCAAATGCCGCGTAAATACAGAACGATTGTAGCGATGGTAATATCTAGAAATGCATGCGATATTTGGATGTACTCGTTGCAGTTTCTTATCTACGAACTAAATAAAAATATAAATTCAATCTTACTGTAGAAGCACCGATAATGAACGCAACAACGTCGGTGAGAGAAGTGATACTAATCGCCGAGCCTGCGTGCCCTAACATTAAAGCTATTCTCTCCTCGAGCGGCTTATTTCGGTTCAACTTGTGTGTATGTATCTCCTTCCATGATGCCATTATTAAAAAATTATCGTCTACTCCGAGCGCCAACAACAAGAAAGGCAGAGAGGTGTGCACAGGCCCGTAAGGAACTCCAAGAACAGAACATACACAGATAGAAACTATAAAGGCACCACCGACGCACAAAAGACCGACAATAGTGAGATAAACCTACAGAAAATTGTGTTCTGTAAAGTGTGTCGGATATAGAAATCTCTAATACGTTATAATTTCGCTCAGGTGTAACTTTTCAATAGCTGCACTTTTATACAAAAGAAAAACTTACTCTCAATCCGACCCAATTGTAATCCGACAATATGGCTAGAACGTAGACAAACATCAAAATGAATCCAATTGATAATATATCAATATTTCCGAACATTGTTACAAATGTAACGTCCCCGAAGCTTCTACCAGCTTCGTACCAAATGGATATTGTATGATTTACATTTTTCTTATTATTTAACAACCTTGCATTTTTGTGCAATAGATTCAGGTAGGAGAGTTCCCACTTCAACACGTCGTCCGTCGCCTATACATAAAATGTTAACGTTACACCAACTAAATGCAAATAAAAAAATAAAAATATGTGAATGAAATAAAAATGTGACTGCTGAACGTTTATAATTTAAAGGAGAAACGAATTTTGATTTTGTCTAATTGTCAGGCCAAGAATCGGGTAAAGTGTTTTAAAAAAACGTTTTATTAATAGAACGAATTTTTAACTTGATCTTGACAAAATCAGAGGAACATACACCAAGGCCCAAATCAGTTAACGAATTTTTTAAGTACATGATACGAATTATATATTGATGTACATATTTAGGCAAATTGTAAATCGCGGATTATATTTAAATTATGATTTAGGCCTTTCCTAAAAAAACTTACCTTACCCAATCTGCTGTTCCGACTTCGTTTCCAAAGTTATCCATATCCACTTCGGAAAGGTTTATATGAACAGCCCATTCTGTCTTTACAGCCCTGGCTAAGATAATTCTACCCTCATCGTCCATCACTGTGCCACCCAACAGATCTGTGAAGTTTAGCGAATGGCCCAAGGTGGGACTAACTTTTACTCTATTTACATCTTTGATAATCTCTTCTTTGGATTTCTGAAGGATCACATCGGTGTTGTATTCCCATATATCCAGAATGCTGCCTAAAAGGCAAGCTTTCGGCAAGTTATTCACCACGTTACAATAGAGTTCAGGATCTGCATGAACAGCCGGTTCGAACTTAGTCCTATTAAATTGCAGCCCAGGTTCCATTTCGAAGAAGTCATCAAATCGATAACTGCGCCTCTTTCTGTGTACAATGCCCGATATAACAGGCACTCTGAGCGTTAGACAAATGAGAAATTAGTTTCATTCTGTGGCTGACGTTAAGGTACCATGAAACAATAGTTGCGTAGTAACATATATCACATAAATTCTTACTTGAAGCAGACATCTGTCCACGCGATGCGGTCAGGAGTTTGTACAGAAATGATTTGTTTCGTTATTTCATTCAGCTGGAAGGATTGAAACACACATTGCATAGAATATACATGTTTTCATCAGAAAACAGAGTACAGGATAAAATAATAACTACCTTGGCAAGAACCTCCGGTTCCAATACGTTATCAGCTGTTAGTATCATGCCTTCGATTCTCAATCCCTGTCCAAAATGTTCGAACATCCATTCCGTGTCGCGAACAAACTCTGAATCCTGCGGAACCCACAATCTCACAGGATTCTTCTCCTGGCGAAAGAAATAGAGGCCGGAAAGGGAAATTAATACTATCACAGTACTTCCAATGAGCCATTTCAGCGGTCGTTGAGCAATTCTTAATCCTAGCCTGAACAACAACAAAGAAAAAAAGAGATACAACAACGAACGATACAAGCACAGAATGATTCAGGTGTTAACCCACAGGCAAATCGATTGGAACTCACGTATAGAAGAAATGTTCCACCACTTCTGACAAACGCTGCGGTACACGTTGCAACGAGCAACGAACGCTTCGTTTGCGAACGATCCTCTCCTCTATCTCCATTCTTGTTTGTTTTGTTCGACGCTGAAACTGAGTTTAAAGCACCATAATACCCATCCGCATCGTGATTGTGTTTTACGCTTGAATCGCGCAAATGTCAATAGACGATCCCAACAAATAGAACGTTCATGTACGTTCGCGGCCCGAGACTATAAATCCGCGGCCTTGGTTACCGTCCTTCGCGACGTATGAAGGACAGCAGTCGCCTAACCTCTAAATCTGTCGGCCGATTAAGTACACAAATAGGTATAGAAATGTGAAGAAGAACATGCAATCGAACACGAACACCTCCATTTGGAGCAACCTGTGCACGGAACTTTTGTCCAGTTCCGCGAACAATCGACTGTCACTTTCCATAGCGGTATTTCTTTTGCCTATCGTTTGTTCCGCCGCATTCGATCGCTCCGCGCCCGACGTCGCGCTAACGCGGCGCGTAACTAACTAACTATCGTGGTAAGTAAATAACTGTCGGGAGAACGTGGCAATAATACCGACGATTTAATTCGCTCGGTGTGAGAGAAACGATTTATGCCACGGGGAGAATGCTGAATTTGCAAAATCGGTTACCGTTCTCGCTAACAATACTACGAGATGTTATTCGTAACAGCGAAGGAAGAAGAATGTATGCCAAGGTCTCTAAACGATGCAGCTCGTACAAGCGCTTCTTCCTTTTCTTCGGAGCTCTTTTTATTCTACAGATTGACGTATACAAGTACGAATAAATTATCATTTTGAACAGTCTGACGACAATGTATTATGTAAACACGATTGTGTATGCTCAATCTGTCGGCGAAGATCGGCGATCTGATTGATTACAAAGGCGTACACAAGCTCCAAATCTTGGGCAAAGTTATTAACGTACTACCATTTTTTAAGAATAGTCGGAGAAATGTATGGTTTTGTTAAGAGAAAACGGTAAAGGATTATAAAAGAACAAGGTGTTGCAAAACTTTAAATAAAAACTGGCGAAAAAGTGGACGCTACGCCGACGCGCATATTATTATGGACACGTATGTGTTTTCAGGCAACGGAGAGACGAGAATTTATTTACAGAAAGAGGAAAGAACAAAATAAACACTTACCAATGATTTTATTTCATTTCCAACTTGGGTAAAGTCCTCGGTGAATCACTGTGCCTCTTGCTAGTACGCTGCGGACTATCGTGTCTTGCACTACGAATCTACATAAGTCATATTCAACATTAACTTAATAACCGACTATTGACCTCAGAGACGTAACGCATTAGACAGGCCGTAATCTATCGAACTTGAATACTTATCAATTAAATTCAATGATAATGAAGATACGGCACGTCCACGATGTTCACTTTTACTACGTTCATTTACTGCGCTCGAAGGTAGAATAAGAACGGCATTCGCGAGATTCATCATCGAGCTTCTGCACAGAGCAGCATGTCCGCACACAGTCTGCGAAATAATTATCGCAATTAATTTCTTTTGCGGTTTCTTTCATGTGTAATTATGAATTGGGAAGCAACAGGGTACTTGGGTTCAGACTCGCAGCGTATCGTCTTCCTTTGGCTCATGAATGTATTAACTCTTAGACGGACAATGGGTCAATCTGACTCAAAATCAAGACGAGAGTAATTTTTTTTTCATTAACGTAACACTCTGACTGTAGCGTGCGATAAAATGAATAAATTATTTTAAAATCGTGATGTAGAAAGAACAATCGCGTCTTCCAATAAAGGGACACAGGTTTGGAATGTAGAATGAAGACTTTCGTATCTGTCAGATTTTAATTTTATTGCACAAACTTGACGTAAATAATAGTACACACCTACACATCGCCAACTTTTAGGCAAACGATTCTACACTCACGCAAACACAAACAATAATTACTGAATTTATTTTGTGCCCAACAATGCAACATCATTATACTTCCACAACTATAAAGAAATATATAAAAATTGGTTGTTGCACAGTTCAGAATGCATAGTGCGCCACAGTCATGATGGACATGCAGATCAACGCGAAAAGTTCCGCAGCGGACAGAATTGTTTTGCAATAACTGTGCACGTTGACGATTTTCATGTGTAGCAGCGTGTACATAATGCTGACTATTGCGAAACAGGGCAGTATTGTCCTGGCTATCCGAAACACCGGTGACGTGCCCAACCATATCGGTGTAATTAAAAGATAAGGGAGTACAGTTCCAAGATCGTGTTGATGCGCGCTTCGGATGCTATCCAGGTCCTCGTGGCCACCTCCGGTCGGGCATAAGATTATATCACTACCTTTCAACCACATTCTGTCCTCCTCGCTGTGAATTACCTGCGAAAATCGATCGAAGTTACGCGGGTCAATAGTCGATCAAAATTAATTAATCACAATTACCATTATTAAATGCAAATGAATATACTTCTACCATAACTGTTTTTTTTTTTTAGTAACGTCTATTATTTTTCATTGATGTAAGTCAAATATAAGATATTCAATACACACAAGACGACAAAGATAATAATGAAAAGAATTATCTTCTCGAATTCTACTGTTATTTCGATAACAACAAAGGAAAACAATTATCCACTATTCCCGACATCCACGCGATCGGAGTCCAATTCGACCGATTTCGTAAAGCAAAGATCGAAGTAACAAATTTTACCTGTCTCGCCACACGAATTCTCCCAGTGAACCATGTCAGCGTGATCATCTTGAGAAGAAGAATGCACGACCACCAGGCGTAAACAGTCCACAGCTCCGTCGCCTCGTTCGAAAGATTGTTCTCCATTATTTCGCGTTGCCTGACCGGTCGGTTTCGTACCAGGTGGAAAAAACGCGACGAACAACCAGAGCACCTTGTTACCTCAACGTTCCTCCACGTTTCTCCTCCTCGTTATACACGCCATTCTGTGCATCAGAACTCCGCCGTAGAACCATTTATCAGCGTCGCGTTGGAGATGACAATGACCGAAGCGCGCGAGGGAAAATAGATAAACGAAAAGCGAGTACGGTGGCGTGTCGCAAAGTTCGAGCCGCGCTGGAAAGTTATCGCGAGCACGCAAGACCAAAAGTCCCGAGGAACGAGAGAATTCCGAGTCGCGTTTAAAATTCAGTCCGCATCGATTCGTTGTCGTACGCTGCTGCCAGACGACTGACTACCTCGAGAACCGGTGTCTCGAACGTGATCTCGGATTCTACCGGCGGATTTGGAAGTCAAATAGACGAGCGCCACGCTTTCCCCCGGCTGGGGCACGTTTTCGAAACTTCGCAGTATTTCCCTTTCCTTTGTTTTTTTTTTCGTTTCGTACGATCCAGTTTAATTTGTTCGTTGGAAACCACGCGAGGGTCGAAATGTTCTTGCGACGGCGGAGGTGCAAGGTTCGCGCATAAGGGTTGCACGTTGCATTGAACAGTTTCCGTCGGAATTTGACAGATTTATGCGGCTTTACGAAGCCTTTGAATATCTCTGTCAGATATTTGCAGTGACCGTATCGGGAAAATTATATTGGGAACAATAAGTAATAAAAGTACATTCTTTCTACGTGTACATATATTTGCACTCTTATTCGGTGGTCCTTCATTTACATAATATTTTATCGCGCGTGCGTTCCCTTACATACACCAGTTACCTGTAGGACTCTTGATCGCGATCGATCGATAAATCCAATCTACTAAGAAATAGGTATAGCGTACTCCGAGAAGTTTCAAGTCCTAAGCGATTCTACCCTTTCTCTGCCCTCCTCTGCTTGGATATTAACCCCCCCCCCCACGTTTGTATATGGCTATTTATTGGAATTTGGTAAATACGACATATGTATCGAAGAAAGAAAATTGAATTAATTAATTTTTAAGGAAGGTCCGTTAAACTTTGAACGTATGATTCTTCCCTGGCCAACAGAGCAGCGTTCAATCGGAATGTTTAAAGTGAAATCATTGTAGAATATGCTAATTGGCTGTCGCATTACAAGCGCCACTGTGCGATGTTGCTCTTCTTGATGTTCGATTGTATCGACACGTCGATCAGATTATTCCCAAGGAAGAAGTCCGTCGCTACGATGTTCGTTTCCTTCCACCATTCCTCTTGAAACTTGTACGTGAGATTCCTATTCACGGAGTCGGCCATTTGCCGCAGACCACCGGATAAATTGAATATTATATCCAACGGATACGGCGTTAACTCGGCCATCGCAGCCCACAATGGGTTCTGGCTGTTCCGTGATTTCTTCGGACCCATGATAACTTTGTCCAAATACTTAAACAGGCCTTCGACGATCTGCTGGTTGCCCCAGGCTTGGGACATAGTCGGCCACAGCCAATCGTATTCTGAAATCAGTTTTGCAGTTCCAGTTGGCGAGACAAAAGAAGCAAAATTTACATCATCCATAACATTTATAGTTCGCTTTCGCTTCTTTAATAATCGTTGTAAAATAAATTAATCCCCTTTTGTCGCATTCTTACATTTAATCAGTGGTTGTATCTTTTACTTCGTATTTAGAATTGAAACGTCGAGTACCTATTAATATGTACATGCGTTCAACCGGACAGTTTTATTAAGCAGTGGCTGACAATAAATTTACCATTCACGGTGTGCTTATCGCCGTAGCAAATTATCAAGCGTTTCCCTCCGGTCCAAATATCATTCAAGGTCGGGCCCAGACCTTCGACCCCTCTATCGGGTTTCAGAATCAGGCCTTCGAATTCACGTAAGAGGATCATGGCCAATCGACGATGCCTACTCGGCCTACCTTCGAATCCCACGGGAAATCTGCAAGTAGTATAATTTCTCTCCGTTAATTTATCGTCTCTGTTAATCGATAATATGTAATTATTGCTGTTGCATTCGCAATATCTAGTGTCGCTTTAAACATTCGAAAACCCGTTTCCCTTTTATATCCTCAAATAACTATATTCTTTTTAACTATGCACACTTGTTTTTCATCGAATCAAATGCACACCATTACTCGTGGCGTATTATGCATTCCGTTGCGCGCAATTTTATAGCGATTTGAAAATAATTCCACGACCGTTTACGTCGCTCTCCGTGCGTTATCGATCCCCCAAATCAACAGTGCTGTACCATTTCATATCACCAATTTACCTATGAAGGTCCATTACGACCACCTCCCCTCTAGCGACGTTCAGAAAGTTTCTCACGTCTTTGATGATCGCGGACAGAGGGGTAATCCGGATGACATCGTGATTGATCCAGAATCTGCTTACGTGGTTGCCCTCCTCGATGGCGGTGCCGTTCGGAATCGACGGATAATAACCAACCCGGATGTCTAAATACCTAATACCGTGCACTAATTGCGTCCACACATCGCGATCCTGCGTCAGCAGGTATCTTTGGAACGCATCTCGCCTGGTTAGGTCGCCGTGCTTGTAACATCCTGAATTGTGCGTGCCGGGGATCATTAGGCTTCCAATCGGAAGCCTTCCTAGTTGTCTCCTGAAAGGGAAAATTGAAAAAATCTCGCGATAGTTCGTTGGAACTTTTTTGAAACTGTGTATACGTTATTTAAAAGGGGAAATAAAATGAATCGATCCTTGTCTTAATAAAAACATATGTTTGCACGAATTTGGACGACTACGTAGTAATTCATTGTTGACTTAAATATTCTAAGCACATAGCTTGTCGAGCTCCTACGGACATGGGGGAAATGATCGCATTTATATTTCGAGAGGTAGTCAGCTTCGAATATCTCGATTCGTCGTTAATACGACTATTGCGCAGGGGCGGGGTCCAATTTATTACCTCAAGTCGTACATCCACGTAGGCCAGATCTGCAAGCAGGAACTGGTGAGGATGGCCCCGTCCTTATAAAGGGCAGCATGGTGTTTCAGACAATGCGGACCAGGAAGTGTCGCTCCATCTTTGGTCTCCCATCCACCCGGAAGCGGAGGACGACCGACCGTGATGTTCGTACGGTAGTAACCCCGCGGATGTTGCAGCGATGTTAGAATCAGCTTGGGCTTCACCGTTTTATCTGCGAACAATGATGTCGATGGATGCGTCGACCGGTACCAACATCGTTGTTCTTTAATCTCGAACTTCGATGATGCGACGAAAACTATGTACACGCTTATGTTCAATCGTTGAATGCTTCGTGCAGCGTCTTCAAATCGAATGCGACATGTTCGTTTCGTTTCGAGGTTTAAAATTCAAATCGAATACAAATATATATATATGTATATATATAAAAGTATGGGGCAAGTTAGTCGTGTTAATCATTGTATCAAGTGTTACGACGTTCAAGAGAAGCAAACAAAACTTATTACTATGTGCTGGGTCAGCAGTGAACACCTTGATGGTATCTGGGTATCCTGTGCTCGATGGACAATCGAGATCCCAATTTACTTCCAGCTCAGCGTCGACCACCTTGTCGCTGGCGGCGATTGGTCTCCACAACGAGGAGACAGTCAGCCATACTTTCCCGCATTGGGCCGCCAATGCTACAATTGCAAATTTCATTGTGAAACGGAGACAATGCTAAAGCGTCCAGTGGTAACAAATCCTTCGGGTATAATTCGAATCTCACCGATGTCGCAGTACAAATGAAGGAAAAGCAATATTGCTCCCTTCAGCATCATAGGGCAATGCTATTTTATCCAAGATCTCGGTAGAAACCGTGTTCCAGCGTCGAAAATCAAAGCTTTGCCTGTGTTTGCGATAAAAAGGATCATGAAAAGAAGATTCTCTAACCCCCCCTGGATTGCCAGAAGCTATATTACTCAACGGACTCTCCCCGTACCAAAAATAATAATCGAAACTGAAACTATATAAGCAACAAATTCAATTTTTAAACTCGTTTGTATAATGATGACAAATTTTTCGATCAACCCTTCAACCGAACAGCCGCCCTTACAATTGAAATTCTACACACTCGTGCGTTCACATCTCTCTGGGTCCCAGAGTCAGAGTGCATTAGGCCCACTATTTTCACCCCTTCCGATGGTAGCAATAATTTCGTTCCGAGTTCTTCGGTACTTAATACAATAATGCAAAAATTATATTCTACCCGTATCCCATTGCAACGTTCCTGCGGCCTAAATTGGCCCCCCTCTAAACTTCGAAACGCGTGATTTAACGCACTCTGACTTTACAGGGTCCAGTTACTGCATCCGCGTCATCGCGAACGACAGTCGATAGAATCACCCGACAAATAAGCGAGACGAAATCGGAACGAGGAGATATCGGGGCTGGCCGGCGAGGATTACACTTACGCCTCGCGCCCTAGCACCCCGGGAGCCACTTCCGGCGCAGCCAGGCGATCGCCAGGAGTCCCTCGAGTCCTGGTTCTCCTTTCTCCTGAGCAACCGATCGAGCATTCAGCACGCGCTTCGCTACCAAACCACGGGTGCGTCGCCGCTTTCGCGCGTTCTTCTTCTCGCGTGCGACCTCTTCCCTCAAGGAGAACGCGAACAGTTCGATCGGCGCATCGTTCGCGGCCACCCGCGACAAACGACAGCGAACGTGCACTCTTCTGCTTTCCGCTACGGTGTGACCCGTCGCCGGGATCGCCTGCGAATGGCAACGAGAACGGCGGACGGCGTGGACGACGAAACGATCGCGTTTATCCTTGGCTGTCCAACCGATCCAACCGTCTGGAGACAGTCCAGTGACTGAACGACGGGCAAACCGAACGACCCGTAACCGGACCAGTTTAATATAGAACCCGCTCGCTTATGGGACGTTCAAGCACATTGTGCCATCCTTCCATCACTTCCTCGGACACGTCAATTGCCCGATGGGGACCACGCCGCCCTCCTCGTCGCCCGTCCGACCGTGCACGCACAGTTTTTCTCTGTTCACCGTATCTGCCGTCCTATCGGCCATCGTCCACCACCGGGGGGTCAGACCCGGCCTGACCCGTCTGCGTTAAACACCATTTCCTGCGTATGCCGTGGAATATATAGTTTCGAGACAACGACCGCGGAGGGAGGACGAGGCAGATCGTGGAGTACGCACTGGCAAAACGACGGATCCGAATCGGGGTTGGGGGGCGTATTCTGATTCTACATTGAATTATCACCCTAGCTCGTGGCTGAACGTTAGGTCCCTGGACGAGAGGGGGGAATAGAGAGGTCGGGGTAATCGTGAGAGCTAACAGGATGATGATTAGGTACAGGTGCGGCCAACGGGGCGACTCGATTTATCGTTACTTCGCGCTCGATGATGTTCGCCCGACCGACGATTCAGTCGAACGATCGTGTACGATCAGTGTCGCTCGATGGGAGACAGATCGCGTCGCAGCTGGACCATGTATCCGAAGGAACGGCGCGTCTGCGTGTATTTGAGGATCTCGCGGAGAAACGCTAGAGGCAATTAGCGCGAATTAATTGGCGGTTACCTGGGATCGAGGTGAATATCACGGAATGCCGTACACTCTGTAACGTTTCGCGGAGTTTCATTAATGAATTCCGCGTGTTTGGTATACTTGGGGAACCCCTCGCACGTACGTATGTTATATTATTTCGTTGCTTATTTGTTAATGTAAAGCGTCACTTACCGTCTCATCCTCTCTTGCATTTCGACAGGTTGGTTATGGATGGCGCTGTTCCGCCGACGAACTGGATCAGCCAATAAAAATATCGCCGCGCGCGATCAAATAAAGCCACCCGGCAATTCGTTTAGTACAACAGATATACAATTTATTTACATAACTCACGCGTGTACAAAATAACAATGCTCTTTGTGCCGGCGCGCAGTAACGTAGGAGCGCGTTGGACACGCGCGTCGACGATTTCGATCGTGCGAAAAATAAATTAAACGCCTCGGATAAATCCTCGTTTCTCGCGGCGGTCTTCGTCGCGTGTTCCTCTCCTCCGTCGTGTTAAATAAATAATTAATTGGCCGGACAGGTATATTACAGTGCTCGGACGCGATTAGATGGAACGGCGCGTGGTTTACGCGCACGCGTTTATCCTACATTTAATTACTCTTGCCGCGTTGAACTCTTCTAATCGGCGTTTATAGTACAGAGAAGGACGTTAATACGATTTGATTCGTTGAGGTAGATAATTTAATCAGTCTATGAAGCTGCTTTGTCGGTCGGTTTGCTCGTTAATGGCATCAATTCGCAGAACTCGGTTCCGGCGCGTTTTATTGAATCGTGAGCTGAACGGTTCGACTTAATTTGCCTCGTTCAGCAATGACGGGCATCGCACAGCGGCCACCATAAGCAGGCAGTGTTAATACGGGGCGTTTCGTGTCCGAAACTCTTGGGCGCGCGGAATTGAAACGATTTCCTTTGGAAATTGTATTGCTCGCCGGACGAGTTCCAATTAGACTCGAGTGCTGTCCTCAACTATCAACGTGAACATTCGGCCACGGAATTTTGATTTCATGAAGCACGCGATTGGGACAAAAGAAGTGCATAGCCGAAATGCAAAAAACGTAAATGTAAAATGGTGAAAGTTTTGGTCGTTTGGCCTGTCTATTTTGGCCGCGTCTATTAAAATCGAATGGAAATCGATGATTGACCAAAACATCACCGTCACGCTTCAAGTTACTGTTCGGTAGGGTGTTCCGCGAATACGCTGTTCTTTATAGGACCAGGTACAAACGTTCACGAGGATGTGATGTTTCGGTAGGCCTGGAAGTCAAGCCTCATTGGTGATCGGTGATCGTGGCACGCGATGACTGCATTACCGTCGCATCGTTCGAATTCGTAACGAGATTATATGCCCGTTCCGTTTTTCCTACAAGCTATAAAATAAATTAAGAGACTCGGCTGCTCGCGAAGGGCGACGCAAACAGCTGCAAACGCGCCACGCGCAAACAACCCACGAAAATCATGAAGATCCTCGTGATATTAAGTAACCTTCTCGCGAAGTTACCCGATCGAACCGACGCCTTCGACGATGATCTCAAGTACTGCACAAAAACTCTAACAAATATGTATATACAATTTGGTCGATATCCTCCGAGAATGTTCTCTCGGGTGTCTTAAAAATAAAACGAAACTTTCGCCCCCTCCCACCCCGTTTCTCTCCTAGGTACACACTAAACACTTCTACTTCGTTTTCCCTCCCGTCGAAAGATTCCCACGGCAGCTTTCCGAACTGCGAAATAGCAGTCGGCCAATGTACAAATCAAAGGGCCGCTGTTTCGAAACGGCAATAATATTTGTCTGTGCTTCTTAATGCAACCCTGCTAATTGGCACGTTGCGTAAGGAGATTCAACAGCTCGTCGTGGTCCATGCTGTTCAACGTTTGTATATCGATGCCCAGCGCGTTCGCCACGCTCTTCATGTCGAGGCCGAAGCTCTTCAGCAACTCGATGAAGTCCATCTCCTCACCGGTGAACGGGTTGTGCAGCTTCGGGCAGCTGTGATTACACTGCGGCCAAGTGCAACGTTCGATTAACCGGAAGTGGCAGCCCTGGACGCACTTCCGTTTGCCAGATGGTATCACCGAGCGCTGAGGTCTGGTCCCGTTGAACATGCCCGTGTGGTTGCTGTCGTTGTTCTGCTTGTTACCCTTCCGGCGGCCTGTAATTTCGACGAATTTCGTATGAATCAATCTGTCGTCAGACGGTGCGCTTCGAGCAGCAGGCGTGAGAATCACTGACAAACAGAATTTCGGGTCGCATATTGCACGTCGAATAAGTACTTTTCGTCGCGCGGAGCGATTTATCGGTACGTCACACGATTCGCGCAGATACGCGATCGTTGACAATACGACGATAATACTCTTATGCTTAATGAAACGATCAATTGAGAATTACGTAGACATATATTTATATTTTTTAAATTAAAAACCTGTTGCACCATTCCACTGTAACAGAAAGCGCGCTGCATCTCGTCAATCGTCACGGTTTTGTATTTTAAACACGCGAAACATTTGCTAAGGACAGAATTCGTTTAATCTTCTAAAGAATCGAAACATCCCTCCGTTAAATCCGCTCGTGATAACCGGTACCCCAGTTCGAAGATTTTATTTCATTCTTTGCCACGTGTAATTAGTAATTAGCACGCACCGATTGCAGTTTGGTTCATTTTTTAATACGTTCAACGCGACAATTACCGGCTGCTTTTCTGCGCTCGTGCTTCTCCTTCTTCAGTTTCGCTTCCTTGTTCCTCTCCTTTCGTCTGCCTTTGTGTTTCCGTCTCTTTCTCTTCTTGTTATCCCTGTTCTGCGTCAGGACGGTCGGCGACGACGTTTTCCCCTCGACCGGCTTGTTGATCACCGTCGACGAAACTTTCTGCAACTCCGTCGCGGACTCGTTCCTACCGTTTCTTCCCGGTTCGGACGAAGTGCCGTTCCCCTTCGTCGATCCAGAGCGCAGCAACTTTCGCAGAGACTTCGCACACGGCTGGTTCGTCTCAATCGAGGAACGAGTGCTGTAATTAACAGGGACAGAATTAGTCTCCCGGTTTTCGATTGAACCGGATAGAATTAGGGAAAGCGAAACGGGGGAGAAGTTTCATCGTCAATGAGATACAGGGTTCTTGCCTGTGCGTCAATTCAACATAAGTAACATTCGTTGCTTATTCGTTATTATATCACGAACGTGTAATTGCGAAGAGATTATTGTTCATAATCGATCGAACAAATGCGAGGGATATTATTCTCGAATATTATAACGTTTGCCTATGCAGTGCGCGATTCTGCGGGACTCTGTTTAGAGAGGGTGAACAGAAACGTCTGTTCAAGTGGTCCTCGGTTAGGACAACGGTAGGTACGCTAAGCCCTCGCTACAATTTTATTTTCGCGTTCGATCGTGCGCCATATTTATTTTACCAAAATGATCCAGCTATCGGGCACTTTTTAGGCGATGCGCTTTGTTTTTATATTTTTTACGTTGGCTAACATCGAATACTCACTCATTCCGATGGTTCCCGATTGGCATTTGCTCCCAACAATGCAACGCTTGCGCCAACGAAACCTCGTCTATTTTGACCAACTGCCAATCCCTTTTCGTCAGGACGCTGTGACTAATGCAACTCGGGGCAAAGACCGCGCTAACGTTTTCGAAGGTCTGTCGCAAGCTGTCGCCCATCTTGTGGATGTAATCCCATTGCTGTTTCGTCACCGGTGCACCAACGTTGTCCGCCGACATCTGCGCTTCGTCGAACAGCCATTGGAAAACGAACAACGGCGCTGGAAATTTTCAGAAATCCATGCAATTTTATTTATCCGTCATATTGCGTTTAGAGCACTGCCAGCACAAATTATAATTATAATATATTCTGTATTTCAGTTCGAACTTATTTTATTCGAATAGAAGTCTCAATAATTGTTGCTTTCGGACGTTGTATTACAGTTTAAAGAATTTCAAAGTACCACAATGGATCTTACTTCAAGGTGCAATGAAGTTTCGTGTTAAAGTCCGGATTGTCGTAGGACACCGTATCTCAAGAGTTCGCGTATACGTTCAATTCATAATTGTAGTAGAAATTAGATAAATCAACGAACGTATGTCTTTACCAGTCAGTGTTGGGTACAGTCTATAGCCAAAGTAACATCTCCACGGTTCGGCTGGATGCTTGGCGACACAATTGTGAGGCATCCGAGCTTTCCAAAGTTCCATCCCCTTGTGGACAACGTCGACCGGCGACAAGCCGTTTGGTGAAAAGGGAGCCCTGTCGAGAAACCACCCCGAGTCGGAAACACCCCTTATTGCGATGTGCTTCAAGCCTGCAACGCAAATTAATTAACATAAATAACGCTCAAGTTTAGTCTCAAGCGTTATTGAAATCAGCATCAATCTTGACTTCCGTAACTTCATTCCATCATTCAATTATTCGACAGCAAGGTATACGTCGAAACGTTGTAATTAATGAACTGTTTCGTGCAAGCCAAACATTTCGATCGATATCCTGCCATTTACGAACAAAGGGCGGGGGGGGGCGGAAGCTTAGAATTGCTGCTCACCTAGCTCATGGTGTACCATATTGTGCACGTGATCCAAATTCAACATGACACCGGTCCCACCTGCGCTGCTACCGGCCAAAAGAAGGGAGCTTGCGTTCTCAAGTCCAAGAGGGACCAGATCGCGCACCACCTGCAACACGATCTCTGCGCCCATGAAGGAAAACATGTCGTTTGGCGAAGCTCTGGTTCCGCTCCAACTGTCGCTGGTGCAATAAGGGACGAACCTGAAGAAGGAAAATTCGGATATTTCATCCTTTTTTCGCTGTACGCATTGAGAAGATCGCAAAATTTATCGTGCTGCATTACGACGTTTCAAGGGTAGCGAAAAATTGTGCAACCTTGCCGAGATGGACAATACCTACACGTGATTTGCGTTCCACCAGAATGGATTCTCCTCCGGGTTGGCTGACAACAGACCGCCCACTGCAAACAGAACACGATCAAAATAATTATTTCCGCGAGGCAACAAAAGCAGGCAATTCTATAAATTATTTCACTGGGATAAATTAAACTTCAACGCCGTATGCAATATTATTTGTGGAAATGGAAAATTATTACTGCCTGCTTCGCTTTAAATTGTCCCTTCCCCTTATTTATCGTTTGAAATTATAGATTTGGACCGTTCGCTACACAAAATTTACTAGAAATTAACGAGCGGATCTTGTCAAACTTCGATGCGTCTAAACAAGGCGGATTAGATTTCCAATTCTTCTATTGATCGCTAATCGAACTCCGCCCTCGCGTTTTCTAGCAAGGAACCAACATTCTTCGATCATATTAACTGCAACGAATATCGCGACACGCGTCGCGCGACGAATTAAATAGCCAACCGGACAAGGAGGAAAACACCGCGGGACAATCCGTTCCGCGGAAACGTTGGAAAGCGTCGGGGCCAGGTGAACGCGCGATTCTCCAGCGGAAGATACCCACCGTCGCGTGTCTCAGGCCACTGAGTCGACGTCATCAGATGCCTCAGCTTAAGCCACCTGTTTCTGCAGCTCTTGTGGTCGTAGCAGTACCAGCCGCCTTCCAGGAAAATGATCCATCTCTTGGAGCCGTGCGACTTCCGCAGGTAAAATCCCGCCTGGGATCCATCATTGCACGTGATCGACCTGTTGCTCAGGTAGACCCTCTTCAGGCCCCTCTGCTCCTCGAGCCCGTACTTCTCCAGGATTTTGATCAGCTTCTGTATCGTGTTGCTCTGTATCGCCGCGGTGCCGGATGATACCGAGACGGTGTTCGACGGCTTCTCCTTGGCGGCTATCGTCAGCACGAGGGCCGTCAGGCACACGGAAATCTGAAATTGACGTTGCGAAACGATCAAACGCTGCCTCCTCTTTTCATTCGTTAATTCGATCGTGCAATTATTTCCCCCTCGCTCTGTGTCCTCCAACTATTGTCGGCGATCGCCAGGAAAAAGTTACGCTGGCGCTCATTGCGATCGGGCAATTTATTGCGTTACACGCGGGTGAATTTCACGATACACGGGATAAATCTGTATCTGCGTGGGTTTATTGCTGCGTGACAAATAAGGACACGCGCGTATAGATACGAGAGACGGACCGCCGCGGAATTTATGTAGGAATTTCGGCGAGCAAATATTTTTTAATTACGGCGGCGACGCGCTGCAGGAATTCAAGCTCGGGCACGTGTTCGGAAATCGAGTCGACGAAGGCCGAGAAATTCTGTTTCGTGCGCCGCGGGACCCGGTTATAAACTGGAAACACCGGCTAAGTGCGTTAATCACCGTGTAGTCTATGATAATGAGCCGACGGAAATACCGTGACTGAGCGCGGAGAAACTGCACGGGAAGGAGATAAGCTCTTCATCGCCGGTCCCCCACGTAGCTCGAAAATGATCATTACTCAAGCCGTTAGGCAAATACACCTAACGATAGGGGTAAACGAGCTATCAACCCGCCGGTGTCTGAGCCGCCGACGACCGAAAGTCTGTCGACGTTTCGGACGTTCAGCGCGATTAATTTAAAGCGCCGGCACGGTGGTACTGAAATAAATAAACCTTTGCTTCCCCTGGCGATATTAATTAAACGATACTTCAAGTTCTCCTTTACACGTTTCAGGAGAAGGCGGCGCAATGTTAAAGCGGATAAATATATATTTCACAATAATGTCACAATAATCGGAATTTCAACATCCATTTATTGTACAACAGAACGATTCCAGAACGAACCGCAGGAAATATGTCAAGGAGCTGAACGTTCAATTTCGGAATGCTCCAAAAGTTGCCTGTTTAATTCATAGATTTTAATTCGACAGGCTCAGCGCCAATTATCCACGCGTACACGTTCGACCCATGTGTCACATCGTTCACCAGAACGATCTATCATGCAAACAAGCATCCGCCTTTCCATTCATCATACTTTCGTAATCTGAAATCGCGTCAAAGGTCACGTCAAAACCACTCCTCGAATTCTCTCCGCGATACTACAATACAAGCACGCAACAGCGAATTCCTACCCGCCTCCGCGGTCCTCGAACGCCGCTTAGCAATCGTACTCGAATCCACCGATGCCTCCTTGCCTACCCGGAGAAACAGCTGGCCATCTTTCCGCGCGATTCTCATCGCCGGGCCACGGAAAGCAATAACAGAAGTCCAAGTGACGCGATAACAAACGAGCAGCAACCTCGTGATAATTTAAAAGGAGGGAACGTCGGGTCGTTTCACCGCGGCGCCACACGCTTCGTCTTCCTCTTCGTCGTCCTGTTCACCTCAACCGTACATCGTTTCGCCCCAGCCTCCCTTCAGTCTCCCTTCAGTCTCCCTTCAATCCTCATCTCCCTCCGGCGTGCTCAGGTTCGCCTTCGTTCTGCCTCTCTTCGTCGGGTCGGCTACTATCACGATGCCGGGCTACTTAGGATCGAGTTCCAGCTTCCAGAACGGTAGCGGGCGGCAGAAACACCTCGGAACAGAAGCTCGTACTGGCGGGCAAAGCGAGATGAAAGGGAGCCGCACAGCTGTGGACGTTGGAAAGGAGAAACGTTGTTGCGACGCAATTATGATCGGGCATAATGGATCGCGTACACCGGATCGCCTTTGGAACCGGCATCGAGACACGCCGCTGGCAAGAACGAGCTCCCATTCTAGACGAGACGCGGCCAGATGGAGGTTGCCAGACGTTCGATTTCAACGAGGCATTGGGCAATTGTTGAACAAAGAGAAAAGAAAAGGAGAGGACCAGACGTTTCGGTCCGTCGTAAAATTTTTGCGTTCAAAATATAGAGCGGGTGCGTATGTTCAACGCTAGACCGACAGTCGACGAATTGGTATGCAATTTGAATCGACTATCGGGAACGTTTGCGTGCGTAACGATCGTTACCGATCATTAAGGGATATTGAGCCGCGCGAAGAGTACCAGGGCGTCGGATTGAAATGAGAACAGTCCAACCGATAAGCCGTGTTCCTTCGCTAAAAGTATTTCACAATTAACGGACGCAGCCGGCCGAGATCGCACTCGGCATCCCCCAATTAATACGACCGCGTGGAACGTTAAATTAAATCCTCCGTAGGCCGCAGCCATCGCCGCGAGTAACATTAACGAATCCACGCGAATCGTTTCCACCACTTCGCGCTCCGCGTCGAACGGGGAAACGGCGGCCGTTGCCGCCGAATTGCCACCGATTTAACAAAAAACGGAACGAACAAAAACAAACAACAAAAAAGAGAAACAAAAAATGAAAGAAATGAAGGGAAAATAGAGATCGCCGCCTACCTGTCTCACCCTTATCGCTCACAGCTATCATGCCGTTAATTATCCAGCAGAGTGGCCTCCACTTGCCGGAGGAGAGAAGACTTTCAAAGTCCCGTTAACCGCGGCTAATCCGTACAAAGTTGTAGCAGAAGACGGCCGACCGAGTCGTAAATATCATTTACACGGAACTGGCAAACCCCGGAAGGTTCGCCCGTTCTTGCCGTTTCACGGGTCGTCGACGCTCAAAATCGTGGAAAAACTCTGGACCTACATAAACCCACCCAGCCCTCTCCACCCTTTTTGGCCCTTTCAACCATCCCACCTTCACGTCGGCCAAGAAAATCGGTCTGCCTGTTCGCGGAAAGTCTGAAACGCAATCGACGGAACATTTTCGTAGCCGATTTTTACGATCGGCCTCGCCTCGAAGCGCGGTCGAGAAACCGCGACGAATCCGAACTTTCCGGCGGATCGTAAATAAAATTCACGAGCCGGGTCCCTCCCACCCTTTTGCGTAACCGCTTTATTATGCCATAAATCAAGCGGTCCCTCTGCGCACCAACGCCTTCGTGAAAATCCTCGTAAAATCGGGGGAAAAAATATGGGGCGAAAATATCTTCCTCGTTGCGGGGCCACCCCTTTCCCTCTCTGCTGCGCGACGGCCGACGAGCAAATTCTGGGCGCTTGTCGCTCGAATTCGACGATCCCGTGGCCGCGCTGTTAATTTTTCACGGGTCAACGGGGCGATCGGTTGTCGCGGGGCATGTACGGCACTTCTACGAGGGCGGGGGCGGCGTGTTTCGGAGCACGAAGGGCTTTTCGTTAGTCACGGCGTATTTCATGGGGGGAATTCTTGATGAAAATTGTTCCGCTTCGGTTTGTGATTTGTGATCTTTTTTTCTGATATTCATTTGTTTTTTTTCTGAGACACTTTATGAGACATTAGTTACTCACCTTTGTTAACATCAACCCCCCGTTAACATGTAACATGTAACAAGTCAAATTTGTTAAATCGGCGATTATATTTGAGTTGCTTGTAATCCCTAGGGTTTTGTTACATGTGCACTGAAAGGAACATTTTTTTTCATTAAATTTAAATTGTGCGAAAACCGCAACGCGTCGAATGGGGGACAACGATGTGCGTGCTCGACTTCAACGCGATAAAAAAGGAATAGACGTGCTGCACAGAACTTGTACTGTTGAATTTTGCGAATTTCCCTTCAACCCTTGCTTCGTTCTCGGGCGTTCCTGAACAACGCTAATACCGATCATATCCTCTTACACGTGTCCATTAACACGAGCAAAGTATTACCGGCCTGTAAGCCAATAACGGAATTATTGATTCGACAAGACTTACAAACGCGTCGAGCCCATTGAAAGACCGACTACCTGTAATTTTTTTGACCCCAACATCGTCACCCCCGTACCACCAAAATACGATAAACCAAATAAAAACTCCGTCTATCCCGACGACGCTCCATCGTTCGGATACCGATCGCCACGGGAACGCAAATTTACATTTCCCCATAATCGACTCTCATCCCTTTTAAATTTATAATAATCTCCCTCGATCCTCGTGTAATTCGGGCGTGCATCTCAAAGAACGTATACATCGCACCAGCCCCTGTGAAACCCTCTCTCCTCTGACGCCCTTGTTCCCTCGGTCACCACCCTTACCGCTTTTACCCCTCCACCCCCCGCTCCCGGCCCGAGCACACCTTTTCTCTCTTTCGTGTCCAGCGTATTAGAGGGTGTCCTGGGCGTGAAAGTGTCCGTCATAATTTGCCAGCCGGGGCATAATCCCCGTGACAAAGGCTGACAAAGTGACGGGCTGTTACTGGCCGCCACCCTCTATTCGGCCTACGGAGATTCCGGTAGCAGGTAAAGCGTTTAAAGATTCCGGCCATCCGTCTAGGATAGATGAATCACGACGCCAATAATACGACCATGAAACGGTTCAACTAAGGAACTGGTTGAAGAGATACTTCTTCGTACCTATTTCTATATATATATCTGGGCCTTCTCTTAGGTTTCTACGGGTCCTCCAGACTACGCCATTTATCATTTCGACGCGTCACGCACTGACAACTTGTCTTTGGCGGACAGGTATTAATGAATAGGTATGGGCTGATGGAGATTACGCGTTTATGGAGTTGGGTCGGGCCGGCCTCAGATTGGAGTAGAGTGGTATAGTAATTGGATTTTAAGGAAACGGGACAAGATGGGGCGGAGGGGGGGGGGGTTATATAATCCCGGTCGATTATTGGAAATTCTGCAATCATTGGCCGATTCGCTCTGTCACCGAAATCCTCCCGGGCGAAGGCAACCCCTCTGAGGTCGCGTCATCCCCGATATCAATCACCCCGTCCGAAAAGGAGCCATTGCATTCCGCCACCGGCACCAAAACTCCCTACCCCCGGGGGGTGTTATCTAATTCTTTTTCTCCCGCACGATCCTGTCGACGATAGCAACCCCCGGCTGCCCGCAAGCTCTACTCTTTTTCGCCAAAGGGGCGATTCGTTTCGCGGGCGCTCCGATCACCGGTGGTGCGTGGCATTCCGTCGAATGCACGCTTACGAGCCACCGGCGTACACGCCTCTCCTTCCCTCTCGCTTCCTGCTCGCCCCCCCCCCCTTTCCTCTGTACTCACGGTGGACGTGAAAACAAGTTAAAAATAGCCGGAGAACGGATCGCGGTCGGCACCTTTGAGGCCGCGGCTCAGAACCCGCAACAGTCGTTGATCGTTCGCATCGTGTTTCGTCGTCCGGATGTTGATGATGATGGTGAGAGACCATCTCGTTACCATTACGAGGGCCGCTCACGCAGCCGGCTAACACGCACCGCAAACCTCGCATTACCATAACCGCGTGCACACACGACCGTCACCGCTTCTTCGGGGGCTTCCACCGTACGGGGGAAGGGAAGAAAGATGGCGAGGCGGGACGGGTGGAAGGATAGAGAAAGATGGTGAAAGGGGGCGGAAAGGGAACCGCGGTGCGCTTTCGAGCTTACACCGCGTATTTAATGATCTTACAGTGTGACTCTTGACGAACGCTTTCGCTGCCCGCGGACCTGTTTAGCCGCTCCACTAAGATCGACCGCAATTGTCGGCCGTCTCTAGCGCTCACCTCGTGCTCTAGGCGTCATCCGTGTTAACTCGAGTGTATTCGGTTACGTGGAAACATGAACGAGGGGTTGAACGCCGGTTTCTAACACCATCGAAGAATTATTTGCAATAGATGATAATATTTGGAATAGCGCGTGGTCGACGAAAGTCGTTTGAATGTTACTCAATCCAGGATCGAAAGCTGCAACGCTGAAGCCAGTCGAAATGAAATTGCCCAAACGCCGGCGGACGAATCGGAGCGGGTTTGAAACATTTCGCGTACACCGAGACTGGTCCCGGGGCAGACGATATTCATCCCGGAGCGAGGAGTTCTAGCCCGTCCGACATCTACCCTCGTCGACAGCTCAATCGATGGAGCCGGCCGCGATCGGTGTACATATCTCCTGGCGGCGGAGAGCGGCGCGCCGCTAAAGAGCCGGCAAGCTCGCGGAGAAGAAGAAGAAGAAACGCGGCCGGGAGCATCTCAAACGCGCCGTCATTCGTGCCAGAGATACGTTTTCAAGCGTCGATCGGGCGCCCTCCTCGTCGACCGGTCGATGAGCTTCAAGCTCCGGGAGATGTCGATGGCCTCGTTAAGTCGAGGTTACGGGACGCGGCCCTCCTACGGGCAGTCCGCCTCTGCGACCCCGAGGGCTTAGAAAGCGCGCGGCGACGATGATTTCCTTGGGAAACGAGCGGAGTGCCGCGTGCAACCAGCAGCCCGTCACGGAGATCTCGCTTCGCGATTGCCGGGCAGGTGCTTTCTCTGCTGCTCCTGCTACCTCCCCGTCGGCCTTCAACCCTTCGTGGATCGGCACGACGAAGAATAGTTCGCCACTCCGTGGGCATTGCCCGGTCCCATTTGTCATCAGAAAGTTAGACCACTCGTATATATCTCGCTTACAAAAGATAGAAGCAAGAAAGAGCCCTCCTCTTACTCCAAAACCCGGTCCACCCAAATACAAATGCACCTTTCCCCGACGCGTGTTCGAGCCGCGGAACAGTGACGTTCCCCAGAAATCGCTCGCAAACAAGGGTAAACGCCTGATCAACATCCGGAACAAGCGAGAAGAGGAAGAGGACCTGGCCGGTATGAGAAGGGTGGGGTAAGAGCGGTGCCCCGTAATATCCTCAGCAATTTATGGGGAGGGACCCGAAGACCCGAGAGCGAGAGAGAGAGAGAGAGAGAGAGGCAGAGAGAGGGGGCGAGGCTCGTAGAAGACGCTTCGAGAGTCCGACACGAGCCGACGAGACTCTCGCAGAGAAAGTGGAAGGATAAAGGCAGATAGGCCCCGAACCACTGACGTCTAGTGGAGGGGATTCGAAAGAGGAGACGAGGAAGAAGCCGAAGACGAAGAAGGGCCGGACGAGCGGGCTGGTGGCGGCGATGAAGGGGGAGTTCAGAGAGGAAGGAAGAGGGAGCAGGTGGCAAGATAGGGTATACGCCGGTGGATTAAGGCGCGGAGCGGCGAGTCAAAGAGATTTTCTCCCCATCCCGTCTCGGCGGGGGCCCCTCGGCCTAACAAGGGCTGAAATATGACTGCCTTTGCTCTACCTCGCCAAGCTGTAGCCTGCCGCACCGTTGGCGCGTTGCACGCCTTTCGAGCGAACCATGGAAAAGCGAACGGGGATATCGGCCGACGACTAATTTATCGGTCGTTCGTCCCGCTCGCTCTCCGGATCACCGAAATGAACGGAGTTCGGACGGCACTTATCGGTGAAACCCTTTCGACCGTGATTTACCGTGAAAACAATTAGACGGGGTCCGTATTGCCGTTTCCAGGATCTTGACAGCGGTCGCGCATCGCGAAGCGTCTTGCGCATTGACAAGATACTGGCGCGATCAAGGGATCGAGGGACGGTAAGGGCGATATTTCGGGGACGATGCTGCGACAGTTCGGTGTCGACGGGGCAGTGCCATGTGGAAAAGGGTATATTGCAATGGAGTGTCGTTGCTGAATTTAGAAAAGATTCATATTGTCATCCTATGTTATCCTACGCTGTGCTTGTGCATTAGAAATAGTCCAGAATAAATTCGTCCGTCGAGTGTGGTATAAAATGAGCATAATGCATAACCAACTTTATCATTATTTCACTGCGGCAATGAGACATACAAGAGGGCGAATACAATCACGATTCCTATCGGTGCAGCTTCCGCGGTGTTAAAAAAAATGTGCCAAAGAAGTGGCACGAAATTGCAAGTCGCGATCGGGGCGTTTCACGCGGAGGCAGGGACGTCGAGAGAAAGAGTGAACGAGAATGATTACATTGTGCACAATGACCGCTCGGTGCGCTTTAAAACCGCAATTTGCGCGACCCGCGGCTCAAAGGGTGTTTCGTGCTGCGAGACCGCAGCGGCTGTCGCGATTTCCGGTGGTCGGAAATTGCCGAAATTACCAAAATCTGTGGAACATCCAAGGAGAACGAGGTACGAGACGTTCGCAGAAAATATCAACGCGCGACGGATTTCCATCTCCGCCTCCGTTCGATCCATCGTCGAACAACGAAATTAGTAATTCGTATGGTAAACGGCGAACCTTCGACGCATTACTGCCGATTACTTCCTCCGACACGTTTCACGATTCATAATACGTGCCTCGTAGTCGCGGGGACGTTCTGACGAGATTTCTCTGCCCCATTGTGTCATCGACCTGGATGCAATAATTGGGTTATCTCGAGATTGGATCGATTATCTTCTGTTAGAGCGACTCGCCTTCCGGTTAACGAGTCCTCCGAGGGACTTCGATAATTAGGTCGTAAAAGATGTAAGGCTTAAACGGCATCTCGTAACCTGTCGTTACCACGGTAAGAAGACTATATAATCGATAGATATTGTTGCACAAGAAATCTACGGAATCCCTTCGGGGATCGTTAACCCTTTCACTGTGACCCACGTATGCGTACAAATCGCCGCGATCTAGTGTACTATTTGTCTCGATGTTCGTGGCATGAACATTATTTATTTAACAAACATTTCAACTTATCGGAAAGGACGTGTCCAAAATTGATCGACCATTGGTAGCTCGTGAAACAAAAGCACCAACAACAAAATGGAAAAATTGAAAGTATTTCATTTAAAAAAATTCCTAAGCGAAATTCTTAACGCGATGTCTTGGATATCGATATCGATCATGAAGTCAACGCGTTAACGTTCTATGCGCATACGTAGTTACGGCACAGTGGTGAATAAGTTGCATCTCGTTCTTAAAACAGAGCAGGTATCCGAATGGTAATCGCGCGGTCTTGAATGAAGGTCTGGAGCTTCTTATTTCCCATTGATCGTCTCAATTTTCGGTCCCGATGCTCGAAACACGTGTAATTTAATACCTCGCTGAGTTTACGATCTGGTTCTATCGCGAGAGCTACTGTGTGTCGTGTACTCGACCGTCTCATTCTTGAAACAAAGAATTCTGAATGAACATCTTATTCATCCCCCCAATGTACCCCCCTCGAACGTATTAAATTTCTTCGTCTATGCTCGAGACGCGCGGATTTTAAACGCCTCGATCTATTTACGACCCCGATACATTTCATTGATCATTTTCCCCGCTGGTACAAACCAGGAAACTTTCGCCATAAGACGCCGCAACGTTCGTCCATAGTACATACGTAGCACACATTAGACACACAGACACCCTGCGTAGTCGAAAGTCTGCGCACATGTTTTGACTCCAAAAATTGAACGCTCGCGGGGTTGCTCGGCAGCCCCGTTCCCTGACATCACCCAGAACGTCACCCTGTGATGCACGATACTTGTGCAGACAAAACCAAGGTTATCCTAGACTATCGACATTGTACAGCACAGTGCCAGAAATCTATCGAGTAGCAATAGCGTGCGAGGTACGTATATAATCCCGCGTGTATGGTGGTTGCACGGTGGTCGTGGACGTCGGTTACGGCGGTGGCACTGCCCCGGCCACTGCTAGCGGTGCTAGTGGCGGCGATGGCAATGGTAGCGGTGGTCCATCGGAGTAAATATATTGGATGGTGGTAGGATTGGTGGCCGGTGTCTTCCGCTCTCTACTTGAGCCGCGTGCCCGCTCGCTCGTTCACGCCCGAGGTGCGCCTTTGATGTGCCGCCTACACCGCGTTCCTGCTAACTCTCGCGCCGTCGACCGCGCCGGATTCGGTTTTTCTTCCCCGACAAAAATCATCCACCCTCTCTGCTCCTCGTCGTTCGTTCGCCCTGTCTCTCGCCCCTCATTTCCGTCGCGTTCGTGCTCGGTACCGACGTTCGCTCGCTCGTTCGGTTTCTTGCCCCCTTTCGTCCGTGTCTCTATTCCTTTGCGGATACTCCGGGCTTTTTCCGTCGTTAGCAGGCCTCGCTTGCCGGTTCACCGGTGGGCTCGCCTGGTAATAAACGAGACACGGAAAAATCGCGGCCAGAGGACAACCGCCCGGTGACGTCGGCCTTGATTCGGAGACGATGCGAAAACGGAGCATCGATTGTCGCCGGTCGTTTCTGAAATCGACAGCGGCGGAAGTGACGCCCCTTGCGGACGCCAATCTAAACCTTACCCCCTTACGTTCGCTATCCAGTGCGCCCTTTCGCCCCTTCGATTCCAACCGCGGACGGTCCCGTGTATCGGGGTTCGGGGTTCGGGGTTCGACATCTCTGCTCGATATTTCGGTTCCGTTACGGTTTACTAGTTGAGCGTATTTAACGGGTCTGTTTCTGAGGTGAACCCTGCCGAGATCGAGGCTTTCGTTACGAAAACGCGTCGAGTTAGGTGAAATCGAACCCAACGTGGTAGCAGTTGCGTAGGCCAATCATTTTACGGGGGCTTATTTCGACGATCTCTCTTTCTCTCCGCTCTGCGGTCCCCCTCGCTCGCACGGGCATTCCTCGCGCGTGCTCGGTCCGCAAGCGGATCCTTCGCTGCATCCGTACGCTTTCCGGAAGCCCCCACGAACTTCGGCGCACTTCAAAGGTTCTCCCGGCGTTGATCAGCACGCCGCCGTACAAATCGATAATGCGATTCATAGTTGCTCCGTGACGAGGTTTCGCCGCGGCCTTTTGTAACGCGGACACCCCGGCTGACGCACGCGTGATCGAGGAGAAGAGCCTTGGGGACCTAATCTCGTCATGCCGGACAGCTTATCGCCTGTTCGTGAGCGAAACAACAGCATCGATTCGCGTCGATTGGCGATTACTCGACGCCGATCTACGCGTTGGAAGGTTTCACAGCCACGCGATACCGAACGGAGTATTTCAGCGCAGGTTGCCGGAGGTTTGCGATGCATGGGGAGCTCCGAAAAGGGCGAAGCTGTCTTTGAATCGTTTCGATTGCTCGGCCAAAATGTGGACGATAGTGTAAGGATAAATATTGTTGCAAGGGTATTCGTAGAATACGAATGTGCTACCGATAAGTCTTTAGACCGGTTTAATGAGATGTTGCATCGTAACGGTTGAATTAGGAACAATTGTCTAGGAAATAATACGGAATTAAATGCACAACAGTGACATGGGAACGTGAAAGGTTTCTCCTGATAGCGTACACCGTACAGCAATTCCGACAACAAGGGTCTCTTGTTATTAGAAAGTTCTGAAGAGCTGAGGCAGTGATTTAAAGGTACCCACACTTTCACAACGGCCAGTTTCTAATTGATACCAATCACTGCACGGTCCTAATAATTGCAATTATTTCCAGTTACTCTATGTTCTGCTGGCCGTACACACGTTTGCCGACTTCTTCGTGCCGTTTCTGGCGAAACACATAGTCATTTGCCGAACCTCGAAGCGAACCTTTCGCCATAGTTCGCGGGCGACCAGAAGTGACGATTCAAAGGTTCTGCGAGTCAAAGGGCATCGGAGGAGGCGCAGGCGGCTCGAGAATTCGCGAACGGTTAGCGAGGGGCACGCATATTTATTCAGCCGCCGCTCGTCACTTCCCCGAAGCCGACGTCATTACCGTCTTTCCGTCCAGTCGCTTCCTTTGATTTTCTTTTCTACCGGTTTCCCCGTTCCGCCTCGTTCGCCACACGTTTTCATATCGAGGCGACTTCTACCCTTTCCGGCGCGCGTACGTACACTCCGAACGATCGATCGCTCGGCTGATTTATTTATTTTTCAATCTCCCCGTCCGCGATGCCTCGACAACTTTTACTCCTACGTCGCTTTACCCTCGTATCGTTCCATCTATCCACTCGCAGTCCTGCCCTAACTCCGCTTCGTGCTTATTTTCCCGCTTACCCCTCCTCTACCTTCTGCCGAACCTCCAACCTACACCAACAGCTCTCAGTTCCTCCCTCGACCCTTATCAAAAACACGTATCGAATCCTTAATCCAATTCCCGCTCCTCTTTGTACCTTTCAATTCCCGTAGCATCTTCTTCTGGCAAACCTTCGATCCATCACCCGCGATCTCTTCCCCCCACCCCCCCATCTAATTCTCCGATTCTTACTCCCAACTACCCTCACACCCCTCGTTAAACGTTCACCTTCCCATCTTCACACTTTCCTCAATCATCCCCCTTTCCAACTCTCCTCGTTCGCCGCCCTTCGACGCATCGATCCTCCCACTCAACCTTACACGAACGCCTCCATTCTCACCCTCCGCCGCGCGATTCTCACCCCAATACACCTCCCGTCGATTTACTCATCCCCCCATCGACGCTCCCCCGCTTTGTCCACAAACGGGTCCATTCTCTGCCTCTCCTTTCGCACCGTTCTCGCAAACTCCCTCTCGTCGATCCTTCCTGGTCCGCCACGCTGTCCCTACGCTCGTGTATATCGGTCCGTGCCGCACAGTCGGTTCACCGAGTACGCCTGGGACCAAGAGCGACGGAAACGTAGCCACAGAGAGAGAGAGAGAGAGAGAGAGAGAGAGAGAGAGAGAGAGAAAGAGAGAGAGAGAGAGCGGGACGAAGAGAAGCGTTTGATCTCACCGCCAAGGCAGATCGGTAAAAGGCCTTTTTCTGCGGGCCCCGAGAGAGCTTCGAGCCGACCTCAAAGACTTGACTGATGACTTGCGGCCACGACGACTCCTCGCGCATGGCTCGGGCCCCGCGAACCAGCGCCAACGCGGGGACAAGCAGGGCATGGAAGAGGGGACAGGCCGTGAAAGACGCACGGACGGAGCGAACAAGTGGATGAAGATGGACCCGCGCCCAAGGACGGCTGTTTTCCAGCGGCGGTCGCCGATTTCTCGGCCACGTCGCGTGCCTATTCGCGTGTCCAACGTTTCGGGAGTCCCCGGTTGGACGCGGGGCACCGACTTGTGCGATGGATTGCTCCGTTTCGAAATCCCTGCACTAGTTTGGCCGAGGGTTGCGAGGAGATCGGCGTGGCGTTCACTTGGACGGGATATATATGTGAATGTCTGTCGATGAGAGAATACGCGGTTTAGTTTTAGGGGTTGAAAGGGCTTAGGCCGTCCTGCACTGTTTCGTGACGTGTGCGCGTGAAGTAAGTTCGTCGGGTAAATTTCATTCGGACTACCCTATATTTGTGTCCAACTGCTGGTGCCCACTTTTGACGTTGTTCGACGTGAGCTTGTTCCAGATCGCGTGTTATCGTTTATCCATTACGCGGTAGAGTGAAAAATCCGTGAAAATAAAATGGTCCAATCAATTCTGTAAAATCGTTGACCTATGTGCACCTATCAGAACTTGTCTAAATCATTCTAATCGTAGTCTACCCGTGGCAGTAAAACAGCTGCTTATAATTCTCTGCGCCATTATACGTTGCAAACTTAATTTACAATGAAAACCGTCCGCCTATGCGCTATTAATTTCCTGAAAACATCGTCGCCAACGAAACCATTCGATGCCATAGGCAGGGGTATCGAGGCAAACGCCATGATTTAATCCAGGCATCATTGTCCCGGCTACCATAGCGTTTGTAGCGGGCCAAGAACCATCAATTATCTCTTGCATAAAGCAGTGCTCACCGCCTCACGGTTCCTGTCTAAGCACGTGAAGCATAAATCGTCCGCACTCCACACTTCCCTGGCGAAGCGCACGGGCGTCATTCTGTAATCAGCTCGCGGGGAAAAGTGTCCCTCTTACCCTCGAACCTTTCGCCGTTGAATACATTCTCACTGACCTCGTGCGCTGGTGCAGTCTCCGCTACATTGTCAACTACACTCTCGATAAATACATTTAACACCAGTTTGATCGCAGGACGTTCGCTTGTCTCGTCCGAAAATATCAGCTGCACGAGAGGAAAAAGAAGAAGAAAAAAAAATTGATTTTCAGTAGTAGAACCTGATATCGCGCACCGTGTGCATAAAGCACAGGTCGACGGTGTCCAGGCCCATATATGGTTCCCCAGCTCACGGCAAATGTTTCGTCGCGATCCATATATGGGTTCGTGAAATCGCGAAAGGGTTAAGCTCCCATTCGAAAACATTACATTGATAATCGATAGGCCTCGTGGCCTCTCTGCTCGCTGTGCAACACGTGACCAGATAAAAGACAAAACGCGACGGGGCAACAGGGAAGGGACGAAAGATGGGGCAAGAGAGCGGGAGAAAGGCGGAAAGGAAGAAAGAGAAAGGGAGCATCATCGGGGGCTAGTCAGGTCAGCGTCGCCGACGGCTGGCCGGGCTCTGGGGTATACGAGGAAGAGGAGCGTTGTTCTTGGGCCTGCCATTCGGAGGGGATGGCTCGGAGGAGAGGAACTGTCGGCTCCTTTGAAGTCGGTCGGTACCGTGTGTAATTAGGCCGCCGCTCCCCACCCCGCCCTCAGCCTCTGATCTCGCCGCGCTGTGTCGCTAATTGCTCACCGCCCCACGGCAGAAACGACGACGACGCCGTCGTCGTCCTCGTCCTCGTCCTCGTCGTCGTCGTTATCCTCGTCGTCCACGGCTACGCCAGGGACAACAACGTCGCGGTAACGCCGTTGACTCGAGCCCGTCGAGAGTCCTCGTAAAGTGTAACGAACTAGACAACCTGTTTCCATCTAAACGTATACGTGTATAAGCTAAGCAACGGGCGCAGAACTGTGTTAATGCTTGGTTGGGGGTTGTACACCGGTTGGAACGTTCCGTTGGCCGCGCCGCGGTAGTTAAGGACACTGGCGAGGCGGTTTCTTCTCGGCGAAGGATGTAGACTTTGTCGGGCTCCTTGCACGGGCATGCAAAGGAATCGCGGTTGCGTTGTATGTATGTACGCTTTCCGAGAGTTTGGGCGATTGCTTTTCACTTCTGTGTTCTGGGGTAACTTCTATGCTTAGGTGTCGATGGTTTAAATGGTAGTGTGATATCGATAGTGTTATTCGATGGGCGGTGCAGGACGGTGCTCGGGAAAATAATTATTTTTTTATGTGAAGCTGTACGAGAAAATTGTATTAACATTGTTTCTTCAGAAATTTATTATTGTCTTATTTAGGGACAGTTATTTGGAGATCTGCAGGGTGTGTCTGACTGACGAAAGAAAACGGAGGGGAATGTGCATGTATTCTGCTGCTTTGTTTGTTTGTTATTTACGACACGAGTTGAAAATTTAGCAGCGACTCTTTGCGATTTCCATTGTTCAATTTTGCTTTTTACGGAGGTGATAAAAGAATTGTTAGATGGTTCCTTTTGCATTTGCTTTGTTTGCATTGTTTCTATATTCCTTTCTTGAAATGAACTTCTTTTGGAATACGAATGCAAAATCTTTCTGTTTCGAGAGAAACGACAAGTTTCCCGTGTAGCTTTACAGTTACAATCTTCTATGAATCTCCCTAACGCCACTCCTCTCATTTTCGACATTCACATCTCGGCCACGACAATTTCTCTGCTAGGAAATTGCGTGGACGTTAATTCTCTAGCTTGCAACGAGACAATGAATTCTGTTCAGAAAACCGGGGATACTTTAAAAGAAACAATCATATTCTACTACTATAAAGAGAATAATAGGTAAATACATGTGTAAGGACGAACCAATAAAATAATGAACGAAAACAATTGCAAAAAAAGGACCAACCCCTTTGATGTGATAAAAATGATCGACAGATTTTCATTGCCGTTACAAGTTTAAAATGGTTCCAAGTATACCGGAATAAAGCTAAAAATATGTACTCGGAATAGGAATATCAAAATAACACAACGAAGCAAACATTTCATTCTGTTTGCTCCCCTAATCTTATTCCGTAAATTCCTCTATAACATCCATTCACGAGAGACTTGCCGAATCATCTACCGGACGGATCTACAGCACAAAATCGAATGAGAATTTCTACCAAATAAGACCATACACACACACACAGAGAGAGAAAGAAGCTTAACCGCAAATCCAGTCGAAAATCCTCCTTTGGGCGATCGAAACAAAACGCCCTCGGCGCAAATACTGCGCCGCGGCGAGGCGAATAGATAAGAGACACAGGGGCTTAACGATCAGGGCAAAGAGAAAAATGGAATGCAGCAGGATCAACAGAAATAAAGAGAGAGGAGGCCCGATGCAAAGACTATGCGTGGCCCGCGAGATCACAGACGGTATCCCAATGTAAACAGGCTTAAACTGTAATCTCCGGCTTTCAGCTCTTTCTCGCCAGGATACTTGTTGCTCTTCTGCCCTTTGATGTCGGTCATGCACTGCTCGAAATCAATTTGGACTCATTAACGGGCTGGAACACGGTGCCAAAGGATATCCGAGCAAACATCGCGTGCCATTAACCTTGCCCCTTTTAGCAGGTGCCGCGGAGAACGGGCCAACCTCTTCTTCTTCTTCTTCTTCTACGTCGTCGTCGTCGTCGTCGGCGTCTTCTTCGTCTTCTTCTTCTTCTTCTTGTTCCCTCCCTTCCTTTTGTCCGTCGTGAGCGTTCTCGATGCCCTATTTCGGGAGACACGCGTTGTCACAGAGCCTCCATTTCCCTTTCGTAGCCTTCAAATCTCCACAACGGCGCACGTGTTGTTTTCAGATTATTATTCGCGCCGAGATTTGCATTATTTCCATGCACATTCCGAGGAGGTTCCACGGTACATTTTGACGATGGATATTTTTCGCAGGGTACGAAATAAAAGGCATCGGTTTATTTAATCATTTCTGGAGTTGGACGTTGGATCACCATTCTGTTTTTGTAATTGCAAAACAATTGTATCGGCGAACGCTGCTTCGATTTTTCCCTTTCGAGGAACGATCGTATTTTACGGGCGGTCGAGCGAGAGATCTGAAGATTGGACGTCAAAGCGCGGTGAAAAATTCCGTGGTTAAAAGGCGCGCTTTCCCGTGCACAGGAACTGCAGACAGACTTCCGTGTGCATTAAACGGGTGTTTGAGGCGCGACGTCGAACAGCGTATTCCTTTGCCGTGATTGTACGCGATTCGAAGCATACGAGAACTAATTGAAACGATTCAATACACCGTCGAAACGAACCATTCACTGTGGTTCGTGATACTCGAATGACCCGGGCGAAATTCGACTTCGATGCCATCCCGTGAACAACGACATTCCATTCGATCGGAGGAAATTTTAATTTCACCCACAACTTTCCAGGAAAAAGTTCCTCGACAAGGGCGCCCGGGAAACCGGCGCCGAATCACTGGAAAATAAATCTCTCGTTTAAGCCCGACCGATCATTCTCCAGCCACCACCCCGGGAAATAACTCGCGGAAGTAACGATCGTCCCGAGTCGACGGGCGCGTTCGCAATAAATTACAATGCCGTGCTCCTTCGGAGCGCAACGAAAGCGTCGACTTCGAACGGCTCGAGGAATTCGGACGCAATTAATCGACGGGTAGGTAAAGGAAGGCGGCCGCGGAGTTTCGGCGCGAGCATTGCTAGATCGTCGTCATTCCGCTGGCTTCCGGCGAAGAACGGCGATAAATTTAGGCGTGTTGTTTGGTGTCGCGATTTTGTCGCATGCGTCCAGATTCGTTGGGTGCGATTTATCGTTCGTGGCCCCGTTCGTTGGTACCTCGACGTCGCGGTCAAGGAAGTCCAACAATCTCGGGCCCTTTGCGCCCTTAAATCTAGGGGAAAAAATGTCGCCGCGTTCTTAATCTAATTGCCATGGCGCGACGACCTTTTGGAGAATAGCCGTATTTCGGCTATCGTATTGATCGCTCTTTCTCTTCGTTTTCATCCTTTCTTTTTATATCTTTCGTCGCGCTAAACGTACTTTTGTTATCGCGTTATTCAGTAACAGGCGTTGAATTTTCATATGTTGTCGCGTATTTAATTCGGCTCAGTATTTGTTACGGCAAGCGGAGAATGGTTAATTACCAATTAATATTACCAATTAATACGTGCAGAAGCAGTGGAACTCTTGTATCCATTCGGCACCACACGCTGTTACATTCTCAACGAATTGTTCGGGAGATCGTGTAAAAGGCTACCGTCGGAAAACCCAGCCCGATTAAGACATAGCAAATAGTTGCACCAGCTACCGACAGGGCGGGACGGACAAAGTTGTAGGGGATGCGCCGGCGGCGGGAACAAAGGTAAAGATATATCTCGGGGGTGGGAGGCTCGTTGCCAAAAGTCAAACGACCCTTGGATGGTCCCACTCGAAACTCGGTGGAGGTCAGAGATTCAGAGAGTCTCGCTAAATCGTACTTAAAAGTCGCGACCCCAAAGCGTAAGCAAAGGATCCGTCCAGAAGTGTGGGGGTGTTAGGGAGTCGGTCCGCGGGGCTGGCGATGGAGGGGGCTACATAACAGGAGGCCGTGAAAGCTCGAGATGATCAAAGAGCGTTAAAAGAGGATCGGCTTGTCCTGTTGCTACCCGTTTTACGTTTTACGTTTTACGTTTTACGTTTTACGTTTTACGCTTGTACACACGCACAACTCACCCGTCGAGATAAATATCACGAAGATCGACTCTTGTTCCTCAATTATGTGCGCTATCTGTCGATCTCCCTTCGCCTTTTAAACATCAAGATCCTCGAGCAAGATATCACGACGAATTATTGCGGCAACTAGCCCTCTCAAAATGTAATAATCGATGCCGGGAACGAAACGGGAAGTAACGCGATTATTATACGAGCTTTCCGAGCGAGAGAGAAATGTTTTTTTTTTCTACTTGTATTAACGAGTGATAACGAAAGCAAAGCGGCAAATAAAACAAACTGACATTTATTGTATATCCTCTTTCTCCTCCATTCGAAACGTTTTCACGCGTTTTCGTTATCCTCGTCTTAATGTCGCAGTTCTTTCAATAAACATTGGACAAGCAAATGTTTTACGGTAAAGCATCAAATACGTAAACAGTCGCGTCGTTAGTTCTGGCAAAACTGAAAAGCATAAAAGTCTGTCGCACTCACCTGTAGCTCCATTCTCATTTTCTAAGCGCTGTCCCGTCGCGGGTCCCCTTACTGAAAATCCCAAGCAGCACTCCAACCCGTCGAATCTTCCCTATATTAACTTCCTATGCTCGCTCTTCGACCATATTCACCTGTCCACCAACCCCCCACCCCCCACCCCCGCCCCACCCGTTACCAATGACTTATCACAGGCGGCAAACACCACGAATCCTTTATCATACTATTCTCAGCACAGTCGACTCTGGACACCCTTCAACGATCGCGAGGAATGTCCAACGTTCACGCATCCGTCACCCGGCAATCGACCCGTATTACGACAGGACGCCCCGCGCGGCAGAACCGTCGTGGTCTTTCGAAACGGATCAGGATCGGCGAGGGGGGTCGTGAAACGGTGGCCACGTGGTTCCAGGTCGCATGTAAACTCTGGTCCAGCTCGAGCCAGTGTGCTCGACGCGCGTCCCGGTTGACGGTTCGCGGCGCACTGCCGCCACTTTTCGCCTCGCACGCTTCCTCTTCTCTTCTCCTTCTTCGTTCGTTCCTACGGAGCGAGCCCTTCTTCCGAGACACGAGGAGAGCCGGTGCGCGCACGTGCCGGCCACGACCGAGGAACAGCCACCGACACCTCCTCTTCTTCGCGCTTCACCCTTTCCCGCTCCTTCGCCCCTGCCTCTTCTTCTTGTCCGTCGGCCGCTTTGTTGCTGCCGGCCTCTTCTTGCTCTTTTGCCGCTTGTTTGTTGTGGGTGTTTTCTTTGACGGCTGCCTCCGCGCCGCTCTTTTTCAGACCCGGAAGACCACGGCCCGGGGAAGATTAATTGACGGGGATTTTTAGGGGAGGCGGAGGAACCGTTTCCCCCACCCCTCTATTTTTCTTGCCGGCTCCTACCTCCTTTCCGCCCGCTCCGTCCGCTCCGCTGCCCCCTTTATTCCGACGTGTCACGCAATGGGGCTGCTGCTTGATTGACAGCTGAGATTCGAGATAGAACCGCTGGTGAACGCGACGATTCCCCGGGTCGCGCTTGCGGCGGTGTCGGCCGATGCTTCGTGCTGATCTCGGGGAGTTGTTTAACGCGGGGGAATTTTGGTAGGCCGATGATTTGGTACGGTGCTTGAAATTTCGTTCCGGATACCTTTCGGATTCGACTTTATTTCTCGCAAATTTTTTTTTAACTTTTGCGCCTTTCTAACGCGAACGCTAGGAAGCTGGTGAACGTTGTTTCCTGATAATTTGTATCGCCCTTCGACGAGCCCTTCGCCCGATCGATTCTACGGTGTGATATAATTCCACATTCTTCCAATGAACAATGGATCGGTACCTTGGTAACGATCAATTGCGTTCGTCGATCGATTGCACGACAGCCTCGAAATATTTCAGGCGTTGCTTATGTTTATTGTATTGTGCCACTGGCCAAGAATTGCGCTGCGATCCAAGACTTTCGCGTGTCTTCCCGGGTTCGGGAATATCGTACCGAGTTGCTCGAGGTTCCTTGCCGCATCGGAGCTTGGCACTGACTGACAATCGGGCCAGGTTAAACCGCGCGAAGTAACCAGACAACAGTGTCAGTCTGGAAGGGGATAGGAGGCACCGAGTTAGAGAGAAACGACTGGAGAGGGTTCGAAGGCGGGGCAGCCGGTGAACCCTGACACGTGGAGGGTTGTTTTGACTAGGGTATTTCGCCACGCAGCTTCTGCAGCATGGCGAACGCCTTTTTCTCGGTGAAAATGGGAAAGGCTCGATTTGGATTCGAGGCGGTGGTAGGAATCACCCTCGTGCGGAAATTTGGGTCAATCTACTCCGAAATGGAGACAAAATTACCCCTTTCTCGTTATTATCGTACCATTCGAGCTATCGTAATCGAGGGAGAAATTACATTATCTTAGAACTGTTGTGCAAGAAATGCAACAAAAGGTTCAATGAGATATGAAATTGAAATTTTCAAATAAACTGTATTTTATATTGTTCTATCCAGGTGCAATATAAACAATCGAAATTTTAGTAAAAAGCGACCAGCATGTTTCGTATTCACGAATACTGAACCTTGCGCTTAGGAAATCTGAAATGATTAATGATCCTATTATTGAGTAATTACGTTGGAGAAGCAGGTAAAAGTACCGCACTCCAGCGTTATTCAAATAGCTTCATCTACCTCGGGGTATCCCCCTTTCTTTCCAATATTCCACAAAGTTTCACCGTTCCTCCGCGAGTCCTCCCAATTTTCCAGCGAATACCCTCAGAGTCAGTACGAGTTTCAAACGATAACAATCAATTATAAAAAACTTTCTACACCAAAAAGCCTCACAATTATCTCCAAAAGCGTAAAACAACACGGGCGATTCATCGAACAAATCCACCCTCAAGTTTTTCCCAATTTTACTCATCGAATGTACGAATACGAAAGCTCGACGCATAGCAAAGCCATTAAATGCAATCAACCGTTGTTGAATGATACAACGATCTTCGCGCTCCTTCAACATATATTCTCCTCGTCTAGGTCTCGCCGCCCGAGCGAATCTCGCGCGTACGATACGTCGTTAACTCTTCCTATCGAACACTGAAGAGCTTGCGACGGGGTGTTACGTCGGCGAATGAAGGAGAAGGTGCGCCGAATACAGAAAAATGCTTATTGTTCGAAAAACGGGTTTGCGATGCCATGGCTGCTGTCCAGTGCACTGCGGTTTATCGTTGAATTCGTGTAGCACGTTGCGGTACACGGCGATCATTACCAGCTAGAAGCCGCGTGCCTGCGGGAAGGCTGTTCGATACTCGCTTTAATATCCGCTTGTTTCACCCGCGCGATCAGAAATGTCGCCCCGCCCTTCCGCCCTTATCAACCCTGCCGCGTTCGTGCTTTCTCTTTCTCTTGATATGGGGCGAATCGACGCGATTCGAGGGTGGCGAAGTACGAATTCCTTCAAGACATTTCTTTCAGCTCGACTCCGATGTACACGGATTTGTTTCATTCATTTTATGTAAACAAATAAATACCGAATACAGGGAAACAATTATCCCGGAGTTGGTATTCCAGGCGGCCGCGATGCACTTATACGCGCCGTCGAATATCTCCTAGGTGTTATTTACCGATAATAAGAAGAGGGCCGAGGTGCAAATTCCCCTGTCGATCGTTCGAGCGACGGCAATGCGGTTTGCGAAGCCGCCGGCTCGGGCCGACCGAAATAACGTTATTAACGAAGAACGTGACGCCAGGATGTTATCGCGGTCGGTTAAACGATAAGCGAGAGATCGGGCCCCGCCGTATCACGAGTCTTGCGGCGTGACTCATCGCCGAACCGGTCGATACCAATTGAGGCCGATCGAGAGACCGAAACGATCCCTCGCGACTCGCCGAGGACGAGCGCCGTCTTCGGCGGGCTTTCAAACGTTAATCGAGAAGAGAAACGGCGCCCCCATTTAAAAGTGTACGTATACGCGAACGTCGATCGCGGGACGAAATGATAAGGGAACCTCGAGATCGGTAACCGAGTTGGAGATGGAGATTCAGAAAGAGTTGCAAAATTTTCCTGTCACTAATGGAACAGCTAAAACTATGGACGGAAAAATGATTCGCTTAAGACCATGCACGCACGACTAAATGAAAATGACAAATAAGTATTGTTGTACACAGTTCAATTAATTTGCGACCGTTTGAACTGGAGTCGCGGGAAACATTTGCGCGTCTCGCTGCGCATGTCTTTCATAGCGAAACGATGGTTAATCGAACAACCTGGCGGTGTCAGAGCGCGGCAGGGGAAGCGGCAGAGAGTGAGAGAGCGAAGAAGAAGAAATTCAAAGTATGTCAGGTTCACGTCGCAAAAGCGGGACACGCCTTCGTCCAAGAAACATATAGGCTCCGATCGTGAAAAGGAGAAGCTCGGTAAGAGCGTTGACTGCGCAGTAGGACACGTAACACGGTGATTTGACACTAACAGGAGCGGGATGCGGGAATGGCGTCGTGACCAGGTGTAATCGAGAAAAGGGGAGCCATGGGAGGGGAGCATCTCAGAGGGCAGTCGGCGCCTTTCATCCCTTCCTCTTGTACCTCCTCTCTCGTTTATCTCCTTTTTTCTCGCTTATCCTCCCCTTTGGTCGTTCGGTAATGCTCTCCTTCTCGATGCTGCTTACGGTTGCCCGAATCGTCGTTTCGTAGAAACTGATATCGGTGTGCCCCGTCCGCTGGAGGGGGCTTCGGGGAAAGGGAAAATTCGTCGTTGGAAAAAGGGACACGCGGACGTTCCACCGCGACCCTTTACAAATACCACCGGGTCGGAGCATTATTATCATTAATGCCCGCCGGTGTGCGCGGTCGTTCCGCCATCGGTGAAAATTGATGATAATAACGCGTTTTACAGTCCCCTCTGTAAACGTTGCTCGCGCGAATTGCACCGCTGCGAGTACAACGATAACGGTACAGGGACTCCTTTTAATTGTTAATGTTTATTCATGTGCTTTAACATTCAATATAAAGTATCTGAACGCTAGTGTGTCGCGTACGAACACCCTCTCCATTTATTATTACCAAGAACGTTGACAATTACAAGAGTGTTCCAGCAAGGGGATTAATAATTCTATTAATGGTTTCAATTCGTCGTCAATGAAATTGCAATGGACACGCACTTACAAAGAACCGTGGGGTAATAAAGCATTGCAGGGGAAGAAGGTGGAACCAAACTGGAAACCCAAAAAATTGAAGGCACTTTTAAACCCGGCGACTTGCCTTTCCAGGCTTGCTCTGGCGAGAAGGGCGGCCCGAAGATTAAAGGCACGGTTATCGAGGGTGGTGTATGGCTGGCGATACGGCCCTGGCAAAGAGCGCGGTCCCCGCAGAGTGGGAGTAATGAGAATGCTCCCAAGGGGCGAGAAAAGGATAGAACGAACCGTTTACCTGAACGCGTGACGGAGGCAGGTGCACGTCGTAGCTGTCGGCACGTTTGATGTTCGCCACGCAGTTCGCCAGCAGAAACGGTGGATGCGTATGTCGCGGTCGAGCCAAAGACCAAGGATAAACCGAGACGCCTCGTGTTAGCCCCCGTTGGGGAAGGGGGTTGAAGGGTCGAGAAGGGGAATGTATAGAACCGGAAGTGGAAATTAGACGGAAGAGAGGGGCGAAGTGTAACGAACGCGTGGAAAGGAAAGGGTGAAACGACGACAAAAATTTAGCTCGAAGAGGTTGAGAGGGGGTGAATAATTGATGGATTGTTGTCTCTGCTGCGAATTTGCAGCAGGAAAACTGCAGCGCATACAGCTTGACTGGAATAGGTCTGCCGATTGTTACAGAGTGTTTATAAATGAAAAACGCTTGGACGGGAAACGTTAAGGGGTCCTGTTGAAAGCCGATTAAATTGCCCGTAACGGATATGCCCGGCGAATTCGCGTCAGACAATACGGAACATCTTACCGTGCCAGCGAGAGATGCTTCCACATTTGCTCGGGAATAAAAATGTATCGAAGAACGGTGAATTTGTTGGCGCAACGATGATCGAAGAAAATGTGGGGCACAAAATTGATCCGGTAGGATGGGTCAGGGGGTGGGAGGCAAAGCTGAAATGAATATCCGCGACGAGGGAAATATCATGCAGAGTGACTATTTGTAGGAAAATTTAGAGGGAAAGCCCGTGACTGCGATACGGGGTGGGGCCGAGAATAGCGGCGCACCACTATTATGTAAACACGGGGGGGGGGGCTTTCATCTCGCCGCTTACCGGGGCTAACAGACTCTATCGCAAAATCATAAAACCCGTCGAAACTGGCAATTTGCAAAATTAGCATGAAATATCGCGCCGCGGACCACTCGCAGCCAACATGATTTATGAGAATTTATCGTCCCTCTGACAGGGGGCTACCACGCTGCCCGGCATTACCATAATCACGAGCACGCGGCAATTTCGACGCCGAAAATTCGAAATTGAAACAGCACCGCCGACGTCGTTTCCTCCGATTTCTGTACACGTCCCGTCGTACGGCATCGATATTTATTCGCGTTATTCCTGGACGCTCGATTCCAAGTTACGGTAGTCCCCTAACGATCCTGTTCTACGAAGGTTCCGCGTTACCGGCGCGGTCTCAGGATCGGGAATAAAGCATCTTTAAGACGACAGCAGGGGACAAAGAGTTATGGCAAACCGCGGTGATCACCGACGCTGATGGCTCCTCCAATTATTATTCGACGGTTGCCCGTGCTCACGTGTTACCGCTCATGCGCGGGGATATTTTTCTGTCCGGTGGGCGGACACCTACAGTGGCGTCGAACGCTTTTAAATGCCGGCAATCGTCCCGAATATTACATGGATCGCGATTAAATAAATATCGTTAATGCCGTCTCGGTGCCTTTTTCCCCCGAGAACGATCCCGGCCGGTGGCCCCATAAGCCTTTATTTTATTGTTATTGCTGCGTACTCGACGCCGGCGAGGCTGCCGAGCACTCGATAAGTTAAAGTAATGCGTGTCGATGTCCACGAGCTACTTTGCGATCGTGTAATCCGCAAAGTGCTTCTTCTTTCTCCCTTTCCTGTAGCTGTTTCAAATCGGCGGACAGCATGAATATTTAATAAAGTGATTGGAATTTGAAATGGGATTATGGCGTGCCCGCCGCGTCACCGCGAACGTTTCGGAGCGCGAACGAGAACGAAACTCGACGGTTGACGATGCTTAAAGTTCGCCACCGCTCCGTTGTACTCTCAATTAAAAATTCCCTTTGATATCTGAAATTCCGCGCCCCGGGGATGGTATGCTTTTTCAATTAACAGTTGCGGGAGGTAGCGAGCGGTTTGGCGAGGCAAATAACTTGTAGTTTGCAAGGGTTGCGGAGGTCCGTAGAATCGACTAAATAACTCTGCAATTCTGCGAGTCAGGGAATTCGTGATCCAACCCCCGGATTGCGAACTTCGCTTGGGAGACACTTGTCCAGGATAATTCGACCGCCGTAAAATCTTTCAACTCGGTACGATCGAACCAAACGTGTATATTATATCGAAATTTATCCTTGGATTTATTTACCACTTATTCCAAAGAAAGACCAATTCTCAACAGTTCGATCGTCACTTACAACTTTCGTGATAAAGGTGTATTCAGATTATCCGAGATGTTAGCATCAATCTCAATGGCAACCTGCCAGCGTCTAGTAGGCAGTTGCAAATAAGTTCCATACGATTCCAATGAAACATTAATCAGCAACCGTTTCGAGGCTCGTCCCCCCGAAACGACGCATACCGAGCGGGGGAAGTTTCCATCGACGCTTGAGCGGCAACGAGGCGACCGCAGCTTTGGAAAAATCAGAAACTGAATCCATCCCGCTTCATTAACCTCCATCTGAATTTATAGGGGGGAGCATCGGTGGTGGCCGACAACGCATAGGAAGCCGGCACCGTACCTACAATGGACCAGGATACAATGCGGTTAGATAGGCCGCTAGATAAGTGCAAGAGGAGGACACACGTGTCCGGAACACGTGTCCTTTTCGTGGCCCCGCTGTAATATCGTTGCCCCGTCTTTAGATCGCCGCGATACGTGTCTTCGGTGTTCTACGAATTGGACCGTGCGGCCACGATCGAGCATCCTCTGCCCCAACGACCGGTTACGGGGTATGTTCTACGTACCCGCACGTATCGTTCCGTTGTTTCGCCGATCATTGCCCCAAGCGGCCCGCCTAAATCCGCATTTCGCTCTATCGATCAAATAGTGGGCGGATATTAAGAAAACGGTGCGAATAGTTCTTGTAGAGTTTAGTTTAAACAGATGTTACAGTGACGAAGAAAATAATCGTGGTACACTCGTACAGAAATAAAGAAAGCTGCGCATTTTTATATCGCAGAACAGGAATACCTCGAGCAGCTTGAATTTCCCCGTTACTCAAGGGGTAGCAACTTTAAAACTCGTTTCCCGTGTTCCACAACGTCGTGGGTCGATCCGTGGCGAATTTGTCATCCGTCCCTTTATCGCTGGAAATATTTTCCGAGCGGGCACTTATGCTTGTCATAGAATTATGCAAGCATCTGATTCGTAAATGACGCGGAATTGTGCCGCTTACACGCGTCACGTTTGGAAAAGCACGCGGTGAACGACTTGTCCCTCTTTTTTTCTTTCTTTTTCCTTACTTATCAGGCGAGTGGAAGTCGAATTCAGAACAGGCACGAAATGCACGGATCCTTTGAGAACACGGGGCGAGGTATCGCGGCTCCCTTTGATGTCTAAACGCGTTACAGCGGTTTATGTTGAGGCACACAAAACGCGCAAACACCGTACACGTCGAAGTATAAAGTGCGTTATTATGCTTCATTTTGATCCGCGAACCGTGTTAATTTGAAATGCAAACCCATTTCAATAACGCACGATCCTGCTGAACGCCGATACCGGCCACGTTTTCCAGGGCCTCTTATATGCACGGGTTTACGACTGTTTATGCAAAACGGAATCAACAATCAACAAGTAAAATCTGCGGGAAATAACTTCGGCGTAAGATGTTCCGATACAAGTTTCCAGCTCAAAGAGATAAATTATGGGGCCGACGGTGTACATTATGCGAACCGATAATTCCAGAATGTTTTATTTATTCGTGCCAGAGGTTCCTTCTTGTATCCTCGAGAAACATTTCTTCGCTGCGTTTCTAATTATTTAACCGTAGAATTATGCGAGCGGCTTCATAGTTTATATTAACGTCCAACCGTACAAGTTTCCGTATACAACTCAACGATTTGTCCTGTTCGACTGGCCGTATTTATCAAGAAGCTGTTTGATTTTTGTGACCAATGTTTTCGTTAAATTTACGAAGCTTCGGTTTGAAATTTAGCCCGTTCCCAAAGATACCTGCAGAACTACCCCTCGAATAATTCAACCCCCCCCCCCCGCGGTCATCATACAGGATAAACTCCAGGCACAATGAATCCAACTGCGATTCGTATTTGCCATACATATCCGCGGCATGCGCGTTTAACTCTCATCAATTTTTACCGATAAAATTCGGATTTCCCAACCGCGGCACACGCGCGCATCTCTACGACACGTACACGCGGCAGCTAATAGGGTGGCACGCAGCGGGCAAAGGTACAAAGCGAAGACCGATCCGCGGGGGGTACAGGTAATACGTATGTATGTACAGGCATGGCAGGTAGCACCGTTACAAAGTGGCTCGTCGTGGCGCACTTTGACGCGCCGCAAAAGTAACCACGTTCGCAGCTCGATGCAAGCGCGACCGTTCTCCATCGGACCTCAGGGATGCGAATCGGTTTTCAGGCCGCTGCCACGAGGAAGAGACGTCGGCAGAGGCGGCTGTCAAAGCGGGAGACCGTTTCGTCGCAATAGAAAAGCACATAACCGTGCGGCATAGAGAGGCCTTCGTGGCTCACAATGCCGGTCACATGTCACCATCCTCTTTGAACTGTGCCGACGGCCTCTTTCTTCTAGCCTCTGGCCACTTCCACATCCCCACTGTTCACCCTGCGGCCTGTCACGGCCAATGAGCACCTCGTATGCTCGATTTCGGTCCCGATCGGTTATGCTCGCTCAATACGACCGCATAGGTAACAGAGCTCGGAGAGCTCGGGGCAGCCTGTGTTTGCCAACGATCCTCCGGGTCCTGCTTTATACGTACGTGTACGTACATACTGCGTCGTGATCATGGTCGAACAGGTCCTTGGAGCGGAGACAAGACACTGACGAATCGGCCGGGCAAATATTTAACTCGGTGCCAGCTGGAAATGAATCTGGACCGGTCGAGGGGAGGGGGGAGAAGGTTGATGAATTTCGTCGCTTCAAGTTCCTGGACCGAGGGTTGGATTTGATTTTTTCTTTTTTGTTCATTGGCCAGCGACGGGAGAGTGTTTCTGATGGTTCCGAGAAATGGAATCGTGTGGCATCGAAGACGCTTCACGAATGCAGGTGAATCTTCGTTTTCGCCTCTATCATATCCATGAGGTCGTGGGATTAACACAGAACGATTTCATCGACGCGATCGACAAAGTAATTGCTATCTATAAAAAACAATTCAATTTAACGGAAGTATTAAGTGATCGTCAAATATCGTAAGCAGAAATGCCATTTCTAAAACGAGTATTATTAATAGCGACGAAGCACAAGACGAAGCAACGATCTGCGAACACATATCCATGTGAATCACCCAAGTTTAGTATGGTACAGTACAGGACGGTCCCTCATCCTTCGCCACGGGCATCGACTGACCCATCCGTGGATGCTGATGAGCAGCGGCAAAAATCTAATTAAAAATCCGCGCTGCGTGGCCACCGATCGAAGGAGCAAACGTTAAAAAGCGTGAAGCTTATAAGGAGAGGCCCCTTCCGGCATGGCGTGCGCGAAGGCGCGCGTACGGGAATATTCAAAAGATCGGAAGCTGCCTCTGATGTCCCAGCATGGCCATGGACGTGCTATGGAAACAACCAACGAATACGGGCTTCTACGCGGCCGTGCGCGCCTTTTTTTACGGATAAAAACCGCGTAATCGTATACGACGACCGATCATGTAATGTTTTCGCGAGACCCGCAGCCGCATCGAGAAATCCGCCGGCGCTTAATTAGCCGACGGTATCGTCGGCTGCTCGAAACCGAGCTTTGATCAGCGACTGGATTATTCCATCGGCGGATGTTTCTTTTCAGGTTTAGCTGCTCCTTTTTTTAACGACCTTTCTTTTTTCGCCACGCCAAAATAAGCTCCTCTAAATCGTAGCCCCGACGCCGTCTGGCCAGGCTCGATGTATTGCACCCTTTCGGGGGTTGTCGCCTTCGTCGACTCCTTGGACCGCTCTCGGCTAATGAAAGTTTATCGAACGTGGCGGAAAAGCGGATGTCACCGGGTTTGAAACGTTCTTTTAGTATTGTTCGCTTTCAATCGAGATATCAAACGTTCTTGGTTGGTTCTCGAACGTTTGCTAACAGCTGGATATATTTATTCGTGGCGGTGTGTTTTACATTGGCCCGATTTGTACATCTGCGCATACGTCCACGCGATTGACGTGGAATATGTAATGTGTTATTCGTTATTTGTAGAAAACGCATAAAGCAAGCAGTTGGAGAGTCCTCGGGTGAACTTTGCGGTCCGTTTCGAGGAGAATAATCGTGCACGCGAGTTTATCGGCACAATAACGAAGAAAGGGGTCGAACGATCCGCGGGCAACATCCAATTAATAAAGATTACCCGACCGGTTTGTAAAATTGATAAGGGGCCCGTTCTAAGAAGCCATTACGATAAGAAAATGTCCGCGTCCCCGTGATCGGTATTTGTCGGCCCGTCAGATCCGAGCCGACAAATTCGTCCGAAAGGCATTTGCATTCGCGTGCACTAAATCGGCGGATCCTGCGGAGAAGAGATCGTTAAGAGGCGCTTATAAATGAAGGAGATTTAAAGACCGAGATCAGACGATAGCCGTGGCCACGCAGCACGTCGTTCGCCGCTCCAAAACAAAAGCGAGACCGATTACAAAAGCCACCGAGGTATATGCGAATGGTTACGTGACGAGAATTATTTAAATTTATTAACAGAACAGATGGAGGCATGGAATTTTTTGTTGAAAAAGATTTACAAGCCTGTTTTCGTGCTCCATCGTGTAGAATAGATTAAAATGACATTAACATTCGCATGTACAACGAATTAATAATCTTGCACACGCTATTCGTCGAGTGTCGAAATCGCGTTTTGTTGAATTCCATTAAATTACACGGCCCGTATAATAATCATTTTCCAACGCTTAGACGCTTCTCAGCGTCGTCCCTGCGAGATATAAGATATTGCTCCGAAAAACTTCGCTAATATCGCTAATCGGTGTGTCCAATCAAAATAATACATCCATTTTCTTGCAAATATCCGACAGACATATAAAGTGTAATATCAAAGAAATATTACTTTCCCAACAGTTATGTCTGCGACTTCTGTGCGCCCACGTCTAACAGTTGCATCGAACACGGGGAACAGCGTGCGCCATTCGTGTCGTATTAATTTGCTACTAATTTTAAGTACCAATCATCGCGATACTTAACCCGTCCTTTAATTCTTGTTACCGAAAGTGAAACCGGGTAGCACGCCCGGCGAAAGTAAAACGTGGGGCTCGTTCAAAGAACCGCGGAATTTCAGGTGGAAGCGATAAAAAGGGAGGCGGCGATCGACTTAAATCTGCCTTAAAAATTCCTGAAACAAGTTCACTGGATTACGCCCGGTGGCGAGGTTCGGACAGGAGCGAAACAATTATGGCGCCTGTTGGGCCGGATTAGGGATACGTAATGCCCGCAAAAACGGGCCGGCTTGGCGGCAGTCACGTGGCAGTGATTATCCCTCGATGCTTTGCACACGTCTGCCGCTTTTTCTCCACCGCGATGCATTGCGCGTTCACCGGCCCTTCCCGGACGGCCGAATGCCTCTGCGACTTTGTAATTAACCCCCCCCCCCCGCGTTTTCCATCCACGCGCATTGTCCACCGTCTCGTTCGTATAACCAGCTCAACGATCCCGAATCGTTTCTTCCCTTCTATCCGATGCCCTTCCGTTCGAATGATTCCGATCCGGCCGGTCTTCGTTCGGCAACTTTGCAAGCATTTTTGGAAACGCGTCAAGGAGCGATGGTCATACCTTTATGCGCGATCTGCAAGTTTCCGAGTTCACCGAGACGCCAAAACTCCACGCCGCAGCGCACAAGCGACACGGGGCGACGGGGAAAACAATTCCACGCAATTCAACCAATACCCAATAATATAATTAGGAAACGCGACAGAATTCGCGCCGGTGATTCAAACTGTCTAACAGTCTAATACGATCCGATGTCATGAACAACGCGAAGAACACGCGACGGCACACCTCACATCCCAATAACGCTGATCGATTCTCAATCTCGTTAACGACGGCGCAAACAGCATTACTAGAGATTTCGTTTCGAGTCCAAGCGCGGCTTAAGCCGAATAGCAAAAAAAAAAAGAAAAAAAAAAGAGGAAAAAAGGGGTAGGAAGAAGAATTCCGCGGACAAGTGTCGCGTACGCGTTAAGCCTCTGAAACCTTGAGACGGTGTGGATCGCGGGGAACGGTTAAGCGTATTTTAATAACGATAAACAACTTGGTGGGCGATAAGAGAGAGAGAAAGTGAGAGAGAGAGGGGGGCCGGCGTTGGGCCGTGTAAACGTTACGTGGGTGACCGGCCCGTTCGTGCAAACAAGTAGCTCGTGTTGGTTCCCTGTAAGCTGCTCCCCAACAAACTACCTTGTCTTGGCTTCTTCCTTTGTGCCTGGCCGCCTCTAGGCCGTGCAGCACAGTAGACACGTTTTTCGCTCCCTAATAAACACAACTGATATATAATATATGCCTAGTGGGCCGGTGTATCCGAAAGCGGATGTCCGAGGAGGAGAAGGAAAGAACAAAAAAAAAGGGGCAACGAAACAGAGAAAGGAACACGGGCCTGATATACGACGCATCGTGGATTACCATAAAACGATATTTCACTTTTTTAGGGGATACACCGCCTTCTAACCGGCTGCCTCGCGGGGCGATATCAAAACGAGCAGGGAAACAAAATAATAATCCGATCGGGGGCGGCGGCGAAAGGGAGGGGGGCAAACGGGTATCGAGGGGTGGTTAATTAGGGGTGGCTCACGGGTTCTGTCTTAACGATCGCGGGAAGCGGGTAATTCCGTTTCTTTCGGAAGACGGCCAGGATATTTGGGTCAATTCAGCTCTTCAATTATGGTAAGAAGTTTCACCGCGGGGTGGCCGACGGTTGTTTGCGCCCGGCGGATCGACGAAGGTGGATGGTAGGGGAATCGGGCGAAATGTATCGGGTGCTCGAGTTGTTCACGGACGATTCCGTCAGAACGTCTCGCCGGTTCGCCGGTTCGCCGGTTCGATTCTGATATTTTTCTTTCACGGTTTACGATCAAGCACGAGTTTTTAAGGAGATCGAGTGAGAAGCATGTTCTCGCTGACGGTCGTTAATGAAGATTATTTGGGGAAGGACGTCTCGGGGCGCCGGTGCTTACTAACGAGGGACAAGATTCCAATCGTCCAAATGTAAATTTCTAACTCACCGTTATGCAAACGTGACCTCCCACTGCAGAGCGCCTCTATTTATCAAAGACGTTAACAAACATTTCGGCGCAATGCTAGAATCAATTAAACGAGGGTCGGATAGAAGAAATTCTCTCGATCCACCGTCATCCCTCGTTCGACCCCTGATCGTTGCCGTAGTCCATTCACATATTCGTCCGTTCGATTCCGACTAAATTAATTACGCTTCGATGAACCGCTATCGGAATCGATTAAATTAAAACGATCCGACAGCCTGTCCAGCCCGATCAATCGTCGTTGACAGATTTTCAACCCCGAATCGTCCCGGAACAACGTCGACGCTTTCACCCCGTCGAATCGCAAGTAGGCTCACCTGCCCCGTTAAAGAGAACCGCCGCATTTTACACTCTCTCCATCGATCAAGAAAGTCGACAAGCTCGTACCACCTCAAAATCGGTGCACGAAGGCCGATTCGCCGCGGCAGCGCAACCCGTGACGCCACTTTCGGCACAGGCCCATTACTTCTCTTACTTTTTAACGATCCGTCTGGACGCGCGGTGCTTCGAGAGAGGAGCTCCGGCTCTCTTGGAGGTTCGCCGCCGAGGGAAGCACCCTGCTGCGATAGTCTGGAGTCTCCTTAACAAGCGGCGATACCATCGTGCGCCTGGTACCCGTGTGCCCTTCTTTGCATACCGCTGCGCGGTGCCGCCGCGTCGCGTCGCGTCGGGACGCCTCCTACGCTTGAATTCCGACGATGCGCCCGTCAAGTACGAGCGAGTCGCTTGCTTGAGTTCGTTGCTTGCCCGTTTAGTTTCCACGACTTCCTGCGTTACGCGGCTAGTACTTTTCTACTGGTCGTCTCGCTTCGCGAGTACAGAATTCGAGAATTTTGGTAATTTGTTCGTTCGTTATCTTGTTGTGATTCTCGGGATGTACATCGAAGTGCTTTTCCTTGAATCAAAATTCTCTTTGCATTCTTTTCTTTTTTGTTTTGTTGGAAATCCTTTGTTCATGGTTAAAAGACATACATACGTGTGGCCGGAACACGCAGAATTGTAGAAAGGCATCGGATGATTAGGAATTCCAGCGACGAGGATTAATTTCTATTCACCTCCGTAGCTTCTTCGTTCTTCGTCCAAGGGTTTGGCTTTAATAGTCGACGGTCTAAATTATAAGGCAGCAGTTTCGACATGTTTCGGTTTCCACTTCGCTTTGCATACTGATAAACCACCACCCACGTTGAAATTACCGTGATCCAGGCAAACTATGCGCAGGGTCCTTTAGAATGTATGTGTATACAATGGAATAGTATTACGTATTCGAAGATGCCTGAAGTATCTGAAACACCTCGATATATTCCGATTCCACTTAGCAGCGAACCATGAAGATCGATAATACCGTTTACCCGTTGGAACCGGGGGAATGTTTGCATAGAAAATTCTATATATCAGCGATAAAGATAAATTACGAATACGAATTCTAATACTTGATGCGTTAAATGTTCAGCAGAACAAAAATTCTTGTGCCCCAGAAATAGGGAAACCAACATCTGCTCTCCTTTCTAAGAATAGTCTCCGCTTTACGATCCTTTCCAGCGAATCGGGCGAATAATTTTCAGACATGTGCTAAGCCAAATTTCACTGTCTCGCCGAAATAAGTTTAAACTTGAAGATACATACTTTGCCAACCGAATATATATATATATATATATTTTTTATAGATCTCTAAGAAGGGGCTCCGTCTTCGATTCGGCGAAAGGCTTGCGTGCAAATATAACACCGTCCTATTCACAAATTTGAGCGAAAGTTTCTTGAATCCCTTGACGATTCCAGCAGGTAGGCTTCCCCGAAGCAGAGACCAACTCCCTTACCGAGAAGCCCAAGTATAGAATGATTCCGGAAGTTCTCGAGTGGTACCTACCGGGTGGTCCCGGCCGACGATTACCGTCAGTCATAAAGGGCGCGCGGCTGTGGTGACACAATGGAAATATCTGACGAGTCCATTGGGAATTCCATGACCGGTGAACGACTGCAAAGACACCATTACCGCGACGGCACGAAAGTGACTTTCAGACGGTTTCGAGAAATAGGAATTCCTGGTGGCGCATTGGGATAAGGATGGCCGAGGATTCGTTAGAAGTGCCGCAGAAACGTGACCAGATACGCTGAATAGAGAACGACGTTAAAACATTTTGGAAAGAAGTGCGCTGACTGCGATGGTATCTCTCGCTTCGCTCTTTTATCTCTGAGAATCGTATGAAAATTATAATTTTCGTGCTGGCGCGCGTCACAGAATTTCAGATTGTCCGTTCGTGTCACTCGGCGCCGCGTAGAAACGCGATGGAACGTCTTCCCGCAATCGGGGCTAAATATCGTACTTCGAGATCGATTAGAAATCAGTTGCAAAGACATTTCGGACGGCCCAATAATTACGTCGCGCCGATCCGCCAATAGAATGAGAACCATTGTACAACGTAACGATTCTATACACCAGCGTTACCTTAACCGAGTTCTCCGAGTTTACCAAAAAATGAACACCCCAACAATTCAAAGAATAACACCAAGATCCTTACCAATACACGGACCACAACTCCCCAACGATGACTTAACTCAATCAATCCCACTAACAGCTCGAACAATTCATCCCTCTCCCCGTGCTACTAAATTACACATACTTCACTTCACAGCCGTTGCCCGGCCGCCTCTCAAGGAAACACAAAACAGCCCACGAACGCATCCGCCTAGTCACCCCCGGTGACTCTTCCATTCATACCCCGACGAACGAAAAAATTGATTCCGCACAGCCACGAAGACGCGACGCGACAAAGGGGGAGGTTCGAAAGAGAGGAGACACAGAAAAGTCTCTCTCTTTCTCCATCGTTGGTAAAACTCGCCAGGAATTCCTGGGCCACGGCCGGTCGGAACCTCTGGCGAGTCCGGGACCTGCTACGGGGCCAAGCCTCTTATCCACGCAGGATCGGTCTGTGACTTTTGTCGGTGCGCGTTCCCCGGTCCTCTTTGAGTAATGGAAGTCGACCGAAATCAATTTCAAGTCCTACGAGCCGGCGCTCGCTCGCCCGGCCGCGGTTCCCTCTTTGAGAGAGGCACCGTTCCAGCTTCCATGCACGCCTCCCCTTGCTTAACACCTTCGGATTTTATGCGGACGGCCGTTCCTCTCCCGCTGGTCGCCGTCCGCCGTGTTCGTGGTATGTCGACCGTCTCGCGAATCTCGCTGTCCCGAAGCGGGGCCGACTGATACCACGCTTCGACGCTTTATCCGGGGACATCTGACGCCGGGAGAGGGTGGAACAGCCCCGGACTAGGATCGCGGCGCGAGGAATTCGAAGGATTTTCAGCTCCGGACGATTTCCGCGAGGATTGAGCCGCGCGGGATTTTGATTTACTTTGCTTGTATTTTTATGGTGGCTGGACGCGGCTCGTCGTTAGGATAGATGGTTCGGGATTCGAGGGTTGCGATCGAGCAGAGCGGATCGCCGGTGTCTGTTTGAGGATATTCATTTTATATTTTGTAGGAATACTCGTCCGACGTCTGCCGATTTCTGCTCGATCTGTCAATTCGAGCTTTCAATTACTCGTAGGCGTACTTCGAAGAAGCATGTGCTGATGAAATCGAGTTGCTACGCTTCGCCGTGTCCAAATTCGAATTCGATGCTTTCTGAATAAATCGGAAAGAACCTACGTCTCTGGTTAACAAGTTAGTTCGATGTAATTAACTAGCAGTGTCGTGTGTCGGATCAAATCTAGGGGCGAGGACGCTCGACGAGCCGATTTCGGACGATCTCGAACACGTCTGCGTGAAATCGTTCGTGGAACAGCTAATACTGGATACACGCGGGTACGAACGGAAAACTATTCGTTCAAATTGACGGCCGTATGCTCCCATCGTACCCAAACGCGCTCGTTGAAATACGACGAAGAACGACATCCCCGGTTTTGAAGGAGGGCCCGGGCTACATTTTTACGATCCTATTTGAAATTCGGCGCGGTCGTAAAGAACAACGCGAGGGCAACCGTGATTTCGTGCACCTGTTGTTTTGCCCGTGAGACGTGATAAGATCGCGAAGACGCGTGCACGAGCGAACGAAGGAACAAACGCGAGGAGTAGGCAGGGGAGCGGCTTCAATTGGCCCAAGTCGGCCATGCCGGAGATGAAGATGTATCGTAGATAACGCGTTGCCACACCTGCGTAACGGCGGCTCGACCCTCGCGCCATAAAACTTAATTAACCCCCTTGCAACACGATTTATTCCCCCGTCGATTAAGGGGATTCCTCGATAATCTGAATCCTGCGGCCGCGTGAATCCCCGTTCTTGTAAATCGTGCCCGACCGCGGTTCTACTACCTACGCTCCCCTCAAATGGATTCGCCGCGATATATACCGCGGGAAGGATACGTTTCATTGTAATTTCCCTAACACGTTTACGGCGGATGTAATCGCGGTTTTAATAAAAGGATCGACGGTTGTTCGCGGAGGGACGATTGGAAACGCGGTTGGAAGGCGTACGAATCGGTTCGCGGATAATATTGCCCGGCCGATGTTGTTTTAACGCGCTCCGATTAAGCTGCACTGTGAGAAATGGTTCCAAATCAAGGACGCGGCGAGTAGTTATGAATATTGTACGATTGAAGCGTCATTAAACTTTCTGTCGCGACCGATTCGAATATAACGAATTCAGGGAATGCTGTCATTTTTATGAGCCGGGCTCAATTTGTAGAGTAGCGGTTTGTTATGGAGGCACTAAACTGGACGAAACGTTCACGATGCTCGGCTAGGGAACGTGACACGCAACGGTTCCGTCAGCAATACGTCTGCTTCCATATCAGGCATTAAAACACGCGTGTGCCCCGTAAAGGGTGCGTCGGCGCGGCCGTAAAACGGACGAAAGTTTCATTTCGTGAAACGCGGACGATTATGAACGTCCCGTTGCAAAAATACCGTACAGTTAACAGCTCGTTCGACTGTCGTAAATGTTGCCCGTAATCGTGTTACCAGCTTTTATTGCCGCAATGAAAACGAGTATTAATCGATGTCCTTACACTTTTATCACCGAACTGCCGGTAGACGCGACCGTGCAACTTCATACTTCGGGGCCCTTTACGGTCGTGCCGGCTCGAATTAAACGCGATTCCTTTCCGCGTTCTGAACAACCCGACGTCATCACGATTCAATTCGATCCCGGATAAGTAGCGTGCGTCGAATACGATGAATTTTTCAGCGGGGAACGCTTTGGCACGTAACGAATCGACAGCGTTGTTGCTGGCTTTGAACGCGGTAAGGCAGACGGTCGAGTCTTTGCGACCAATTATTACCGATTGAAAGAGATCTCTCCGATATTCTGTCGTTGATACGTTCGATTGATATATGATATATTTAATTCTCTTGATGTATAATAGGAAGAAAGTCTAACCCGCGGGCAGTGAAAATTATTTCTATCGGTTGAATTACAATTGACGAATTCAAATTTTTCGCCTTTCACCAGAATCGAAGCAACATTGCAAAATCGAACCACAACTTTATCAAAGCAAATAGAAAATGAACGTAGAAGCAGCGAAAATTATCGAAGACTTTCGACCATTTACAAGACTATGCAAAAAAAAAATAAAAAAAAAAAATAAAACTTCGTTCCAGAACGAGAAAAATTTACATTTGAAAATCCTTCATGTTACGTAAAGATTCAATTAAACCAACCAACGCTTGATATCTTTCATCGATGACCCAATCGAAGACATTATATGTGTGTATACCGAAACTCGCACAGTGATCTCTCCCGTAACTCACCGGGACTATTCCACGAAGCAAATCGAAATACCTTATACGACGAGTAATACAAACATTCAGGAAATCATCGACGACACTTACGGGGACCAGTCGCCCGTCGATCTCCCTCTGGCGCAAGCGTCGCCTGGTCGGTAAAGATAAAAGTGTCCCTCGTCTAAGGATCGATGCTTACGCACAGAAACATCGCTCGGTAATAATGACACAAAGATGCCGGCCGGTTCTCGGAGGATCCTGGTATCAGGGGACCACCAGGCGATTTCTCGTGTCGAAAATCTTTTGAACCGAGGGCACGGCTCGTTAGCGCCATTGTGGTCGGGTCCAAATATTGTTGGATTCCATGCCGGACCTACATCGAAGTTTTTCGCTTTCCATGACGTCGCTGTTCTGCGACTATTTCGAGGACCGACGACTATATGCGCGGAGGCGCAAAGCGGTTAGACGTTTCTTTTGCTGTTTCTTCCCTGAAACCCCATTGACGAACTCCTCCTCGGTGCGTGAGTTCCGTCGCCGATTGAATTACATAATTCTGTCGCGAAGGCGGAGGAGAAGTAAACGCGAGCGCGAATGAAATCAATTTGATGCTTTATTTGGTCGGCGATTTATAATAGGGTCCGTGAAATTGGAGAGAACGGAAGACGCTACTCGGACATGTATTGGTCGGCGTCATTAATTGGCCTGATCGGAAATTCGTCAGGGTGCGAATAATAAATTGTGCACTCAAATGTATTGGAAGTATTAGCGTGTGTTCGGCAAATATCATTACGCTGAACGTTATTATAAAAAAATATACGAGCGCAGACAGTTGCGCAGAATGCATACAATCCACGTAGAAATGAACGGTAGCCGTAACCTGTCGCGTTCTACGTAAACACGCACGCCTAATTATTTAATTATCAGCGAAGGAAGATTTCCGTCTGGCAATTAGCACTTCCCGTGAACCGGTAGCTCGTTTTTTAATCTGTAGAACAGAGAGGCAAAGGATCAGGCTGACAGCCCAGCGGAATTTTAATTGATCTTGTGATCGTCGCTCCGATTGTTTGTATTGTTATCTTTATCGAATTTGTCCAGGATGTCCAGCCGGAGGAACGAGCCGACGATTGAACGAGCGGTCGAGGCCGCTCGACCGATGTCGCCCTCCATTGAACTCGTGCCGCTGCTTTTCGAGATTTTAACGGGCTTCGTCTCCGCCCAAATGTTCACGGCGAACTTCAATTCGGCCACCAGTGCCTCCCAGGGTGTGACCTGCGGGAAAAAGGGAGGAAAAATTATTCCGAAACGGGTTGATGGTCCATTTCATGCTGCCCGGGGGTGGAATTCGCGCAGTTCCCGACGTTACGTGTAATATAGTTGAGCTTTCTAACAGCGACGGCGGAAAGATATATCAGATTCATTGGAGAGATTGATGCGTCAAATATTAACAATCGATACGCGTGATTTGTCTTTGAGGAATAATTTACAAGCTATTTTAAGATGCAGGAATCACTCCGTCCCTTCCCAATGAAGATAATACGCGGATACATTTGTCATTCGTCCCAGGGTAAAGGAGATTCGGGGGTGAGATAACGGTGCCTCTCCGTGGATGGGACACGATTGTGGGGCTCACCTTTTCGTTCACGGCGACCTTTCGCACATTCCACAAGAATTCGCAGATGGCGATGACGAACGAGCCGCAGCATCCGATTAGAAGGACCAAGAAAACACCACCGACGTTGGCTAATCCTAATTCGGTCGATGATGTTGGCTCTGAGTCGGTCTTCACGCACAATCCGCCGCCCCGTTGTTCCCACCATTTTTTTTTCAAGTCCTGAAGCACCCCTTTCTCTTGCAGCATCAGTATCGCGCCGCTAATGGGCGTTCTGTATGGGGAATCTGGGGAAACATTTAATTATCGTGATACGCCAATTAATCGGCGTGCGCGTAGTCCGGTTGCACATTTAATTGATTATTTTTCGTCTCAGGAATAATTATTATTGCACAATTATATCATCGATTACGTGGAAAGATAAATTTTTCCATTCTGTCACAATTAATTCAACTCGCTTGTTTATTTGCGAATGGCTACACGGACGAATTAATTTCGGACGTTTCGAACATTACAGTAGTTGCGAATGAACGGTGTTGAAACGTTCCTGAACTTACTTCGCGGCAAGGCGATACCGTATCCTTTGTTATCGATAAGTCCTCCGATTTTATCGAGATCGCAGCATCTCTCCATTTTATACTCGATAGTGGTGGATTCCATAAGGAACGCGTAGTCGTATTTTTTTAACACACGTTCGACACCCTCGTCGTTGGACTTGGTGAACACGCTCGGCCTTGCCTCCATCATCGTGGCCCACATACGTTGGTACGTCGAGTAATTAGAGTCCTGCGGTACGCGTAATGGATAGTACCGATTAAGACAGACGTCAGGAAAATAAAGAACGGCGATACTTGCCCTGAAGAAAGCGGACGTAGATCCGCCGGCAACGGCGCCGTACTTGACCTTCGTCTGTTTAGCCAGGTCCTCGACACCTTTGATTGGATTATCCATCTTGTCGACTGTCAAGAAGGCGGCCAAGTTGGCAGTGTACGAGGAAACCATGATCAACGTGAAGAACCACCACATGCCGGCTACCATCCTGATCGAAGGTGCTCTGGATTCGAAGCGCAAAGATAAGAACGAAACAGTCGATTGAAATTGATATAACTTCGGGATGCAGAAACGAGCAAAAATATTTCAATACTTCTATCTATCTTCGACTCTAATTATTCCCTCCCTCGAGCAACCCTAAATGTCGTCAGAAATGATCCTCGAGAATCGCTCGCACGCGTCTCCGGTTGCATTTACAAAATCGGGCAAGCTGTAAACGCAAGTCTCGTTGATAGCGCGAAATCAGTTAAGGAGTTTCAGTAAATCCGGGGTTACCGAAGTCGCGGCGAATCGTCCGGTGCTCGAAACAAGTGGATGCAGCTTCTCGACGTGATACTTGGGGGCGCAAAAGCGGTAACAGGCACAGCGTGCGTCGCGTTTTCCTAATTAAGCGCGGGCTAAAGGGTCGCGTATGCAAATGACGCCTGTTTGCCGAGCATAGCGCGCGTACGTACGTACCCGCGTACACGTAAGCGCGAATATTCTGTGTCGCAGGAGCGTGCACAGGACGGCGTGCAAACAGAAACAAAGGACATTGTTTCCCCTCGTCCGACAGATGGACCGCGATTAAATTGCCGCCCGCGAGAAATCGATAAGCGATCCGCCTTGCGCAACGGCCGGAAACTCCGCGCCCCGGTCTCGAACGCGTTTCGTTTCCGTCTCGTTCGATTCGTCACTTTCTGGCGGCGCGAAGTGCCGCGGCGAACTTTCGGACGGGTCCGCTGCCAATTGAAACGACGCCCGTCGCGTGAAATCCCTCGCGCCTCAGCTCGTTCATGAATTCATCATTAATTTGCCCAATCGCCATTGCCTGTGCCCCGTATCATCCTTGGCGAAGCAAGTGATCTGCGAGTAACGCGGAACTGACGGGCAAGGAGACTGCACCTGGGCATTCATTCGAAACTCTGCTTCTTATTCACGGAACGACGGAGCAGCGAGATTCAATTTAACATCGGCGCAAAATAATGCAATTTTTGATGAAATTACAATGATAACTGCTCGTGCCCATTTAATTTCCCCCGTATAAATGTAAACGTGATAATTAACCGCCGTCTGCAGTCGAATAAAATTAATTCGACTGTCGAAGCGTTTCAATTTGTCAATCGATTTCCGCCGAAAGATATGCCGAAGCGAAATTATTTTCCGACCATTCGCGTGCAGTCGAGCCTGATCAACATCGTCAAGAATTTCACCCCTTTGCCACCCTTCCGTCGCGTTGTCTATCCGAACGTGGAACGCGCGCGAATCATCGCAGAACACGCCACGTCCAGGTAGCGTGCAATAGCGGCCAGAAAGTAGCTGCGAACGGGTCACCCCTGTTAAACCGTCGTCGTCGTCGCCGTCGTAGTCCCCGTTGTCGTCTTTATGTCGCCCCGTCGTCAGTATGTAGCGTGCAAACACGGGCGACGTTACGAGCAGAGTGTTAGCGCCACGCCGGCGCTAATAAGTGGGAAGCCGCCTCAAATATGTCCGGCAAACAGCGGCTCGTTAAGCTTAATTGTCGTGAAAAAAAGAGGACCGCCCGTCCCCGGGGACGTGGACAGAAAAGTGTATATGGGGGGGGGTCAGGGGGGGGGCGAAAAAAGTGCCGCGTCTGCTTTTGGCAACAGTGTCTGTAGGCTTTTCTACAAACGATCCGCGATATTTTATATCCTTAATCAGGATAATGATATCGTGCGCCGCCAACATTTTTATGCCCCTTCAACACCCTGATATCTTTGTACGCATGACGTTACGGAACGAAAGGGGAACGCGTTCTGTTACCTGCCTTTATATGCACGTCACATTTTAATTATGCTATTAAATAATTGGATAAACAGCCCGGGGATTTCCTTCCACGTGCACTATCTCTTATTTCGTTTCTTTAGAATTGTAATTTACCTTGACCGGTTTAATGGGATTCCCGTGATACTTTTACAAGATTTTCGATTATCTTCGTACGTTTACGCGTGTGTCGCGTCCGCGAGGCGCTGCGTTACTCTTATTTAATTAAACTGGACGGAAGAAGATTCTTCGGGGTGTCGTTGAATTCGGGCTTCTTCGGGTCGAAAACAGTGGGCTAATTCGAAGGCAATGTAAATCACCGTAATGAATTCTATTTATTTCGTAAAAGACGATCGATATTAAAGGTAAACGTAATGCAGATTTTTCTTTTTCAAATCGAGAACACTTCGCGACAATTAACCGTAAGTCAAATGGCTGAAATTCAATTAAACAAGTAATCGTCCTTAAAGGTGAGATTGGATTTCCCTTCACTCGCAAACGTATGCACGTTACAATGTTAACCCGTTAATGAACAAGCCAATGAGGTCGCTCGAATTTATGCAATTCCAGAATTGCAATTGTGCAAGGCAAAACAGCTGTGGTTGCACCTCTTTGCGGCGGTGTTGCGGTTTCTGTTTCGCGATTATTGCACAGGTTTGCATGCACGTAAGGTAGGCTGCGGTGGCATAGGTGCTTTAGCAAGTTTACTAGTTCGGACTTACTTCGGAAGTATATCGGAGCCTTGCTGCATGATGGAGCCAACGGTGAGCCACATGGAGTTCGTCAGGGTAAAATTATTTTCTAATTCCTCCGGGTCTGGATTACACGGATGCGGATTGTCCCACTCTCCGGGGGCCATTCTGAAAATGAACACTCATAAGCCTTTAAACAGAAATTTGAATGAATTAAAATTCATATTTCCTTTTTTGCGACTAAAATATTGTTTTACGTTGTTCCTCTTTCAAATACATTTAATCCCCTCTTAACGTTTAAGCGTTCAATTATTTTTGAAGGATACGTTCGGTGAGAGAAATGCTCTGTTTTATTGTTATTTGTCGCGAAACCTTACCTGGCCTGGAGGAACAGCATTATTGAAACTGCTAGAAATGCAGTCGCCATGTAAATCCAGACATCGGTCGACAACGGTGACAGAAATGAGAAGAGATTCGGCTCCTTCTCCTCCGGTTTTCTGGATAAAATGCTGATACCTGACGCGGACACGCCGGATGAGTTAGCAGTGTTGCGAGATTTATCGTGAAAATTGTACGCGATGAGGAATTAGAGACGCCGTATATACCTAGATTCATGAATGGCATCGTGAAGTCGACTGCACTTTCTCGCTCGTATGTGATTGTCAGATCGCAAATAGCTAAATCTGCGTCCTGAAATGGAACAGCATTTCAATTCCATAAAAATAATGCAAAGATAATTGTGAACTGCTCTCAAGTTATATAATTTTTGCGCGGCGCATGGAGGAAACAGGATGTTTGCCCTAATTGGTACAGCTTTCACAAAGAAATACGAAAAAATGTGCACGCAAAGTGGAACAAAATACATCAAATCGTAATTGAAGAAATCGGACAAATTTCTATTTTTTCCCAATAATGTGCAACATACACGATCCAGCAGTCGCTTGATCAGGCCGTTCCACTGTTTGGTCTCCTTGTTGTAAGTGCCGTAATTCCCGTCCGGCACTAACTCGAATTCATATTTAAAGTTCAGCAGTTTGGCAATCTCATCGATGAGATCGATGCAGAAGCCCTCGTATCGCGTTTGCTCCATCAGGATTCCACGCGTTGCGCTGTCCGTCACCTCCATTATGTACGGCGGTCCCTTTAACAATTTCCATCAATCGTTATTATTTATTAACGCCCCCGTCCCACATGTCTTTCACCAAAAGTTCAATTAAATATTCCTCTGTCGCTCGTATCCCCCCCCCCAGCTGTTCCCACTTAATGGTTCGTCAACATTGCAACTAGGCTAATCAAATCACTGACGGATACCTTGACTAATTTAGTCGCATTGTTTGCGAAGCATCGGGATCCCGTTCACAAATAGACACGGCATTCGATGTTTCGCCAATAGAAGCACGCTTTAGAATATTTATCCTGGGGGGGCACTTACCACTTTGGTGGAGATCTTGAATTTCTTCTGCTCGATGGATTTATATAAATAATTCTCTCGTTCGCCCTCGCTGTCGATCGAGTGAAGACCATCCGGATCCCAGTACCCGGTTTGCACACTCTCCCCTGTTCTTACATCCATGATACGTATATTGAAGAAACTGCGACGACCACTTTCATCAATCGTCATTGGCCCCGTGATCTTTCCTTGCTTGGACAGCTACGGAAATCAGGCTCTATTAAATGAAAGTGTTATAGGTTTCTCGTTCCGTTATTTCAATTCGTTCGTTCTTTATTTGTATCAACTACACACTGGCAGGCATCGCGACGGTTCAATCGATTGTTTCCTAGCTAACGGAAAATCGTAGGAAGTGCGGTAACTCTACGCGCTATCGAAGGAATTGCAAAGTTCCCGGTATTCGAGTTGCGGGAAAAATTAAACGAATTTTTCACCTCGCGCATCATGCTGGTAATGTTGGGACCTGCGGTGTATTTCTCTGCCTCTTCACAAGAGAGCGGTACCGGGTCAATAGTTACTGGCTCTTCACTGTCCTTATTCCTTGCGTTCAAAGCCTCCAGCGCGTTGTAGAAGAGGAAGACGGAATCGTAGAGCACCGCCGACTCCACCTTTGTTAAATAAAAATCGGATAGAAGCGACAGCAATTTCGGACATTTCGCCGTTTCGATGGAAACCGCGTTAAATCAATGTAATGACTAGATGCAAATTAAGGGTGGCGATATCTTGGAGAATTAATAAAAGAATTCTTTCACCCTGTAACTGAGACTATAATGGAACGTGGTCGACGGGTCGCGATAATTCGGCGCGACAGAAAGGGCACTGCAATAATATAAGCCTTGGAATTATTCTGCGAAACGAAAAATCTCATCGACGCATTCGTTACATTCGTGTAATTCCACGTCGCTCGTTCTCGACTTTATGCTTCCAATGCCCCTTTCTAACGAGAAATGAAACACTGAGCGGCGCAGTTTCGCGAAATTACGAAACAACACGCTTGATCGTTTTAAGGGGCTGGTGTTTGTGCGCGGACGGAAGGGAAACGGAACCGCGTTGCTTGCATGTACCGGAAGCTCTCTGGCCAGTGATACAAAGCGAATCGGCGGGGCTAATGAAACGAAAATTAAGGCAGCCCGTCAGCTGTTGGTAATTACTGTTTCGCGGGCAGATTTTCCGGAGAACGCTTGGTTCCGCGTCGCATTCTTGAAACAGAGCACGCGATGCTTTATCATGGTAGGGGGTTAATGAAGAAATTTACTTGGACTTCCGGTATTCGGTTAACTCGCTCGCGTGACTTTGTAGACTGAAACGTGCGTAGAAACATAGAAATCCTTCTACGCGATGGATGTTCGGAGATGTTGAATATATTGTGTTCGATACATTAATTTCAATATAATGAGAAATGTAATGGTTTTTTTTTTTCGTCAACGAAAGTAATTGAATGTTGCTGCAAATAAATCGTTGAATTATGTCAATCGTCGGAAATGTTTTTCACGATTTTTCATTAGAGAAGAATGAGGATTTTCTGCAAATTTTTAATTAGTTTCTGAGCTTCTCTAAACCTACGTATTCGAGGGGGCATTCCTAATTCCAAGCTGCTCGGGGAGACCAACTTTTCTTGAAAACTTTTTCACTTTAGTTCTTATAATGGTGAAATGTTTGTCCGTCGCGGGAAATTTAATGTCGAGAATATCGACGCTGATTTATTAGTTTATTTCGCATCGAGTGTATCAATTCTCATAAAAATGTCATTTGTCAAAGAGAGGGAAAGAGAAAATCAGGTGTAGGCATGAATTTATCGTGCAAGAAATTGTTGAAGCAATTGTCGCCAAGTGAAACTTAAATTGCATGGAAATAAATGGAACCTGTTTTTTCACATTTACCCAATTAATTCCGTCCACATCGTTTTCGCGCAAGCTCAACCCAGTGATATTGGCCGTGGTTCCATTTCGCACATCCGAGATAGGCAATTTCGTCGAGTCCTGGAAATCACGAAAGATACTCAGAAAGAATAATATATACGTAACAACGTAGCAACAATATTTTCGGGTGCAAAGACTTACATATTTCGCAACGTGAAATAAGAATTACCGTACAAAATTATTTTCACGAAATAAAGTCTGACTGCGTGACGACAAACATACTGGAAAAAACTTTTCAACCTTTTAGCAATTAAAATTAATATGTCTTATATTTAAAAAATCGAGCCGTCCAAGTTGCCAATCCAGTTTTCTTTACAGAACTCAAAGAGCGCCACAATTATTTCCATCATTCCACGTAAATACATTAAAAGGAATTCTCAGTTCGACTATGATCGTTCCTCGGACCGAAATCGTAGAACAATTTCTCGCTTTGTCCGGGATATAATTTTGAGAACTGTCGATCGCCAGCCGCACTCCATCCACTCTATCAACGGAGTCAAGCGAAGCTTCTCGACTGTGCGTCATCTATTTTAAACGCTTCTTCGAATTCACGCTGACCGCAGGAAAAGCGATTCGTCACTGTACACGCGCATGTTAAAAGGGGTCGAACTTATTCGACTACGCCCGGAACTACGAAAGTTGGAATATTAAAAGGACCGAGCGCTCGAGGGGTCGTTCGCCACGCCTCGTCGTTGTCTCAATACAACAAGCGGGGAATAACTCGAAAAGTTCGCGCTAACGATAAGATGTGTATTCGCAAACTCAGACAAGACGGCACTTTGTTGACTGACTGCTTTTCTTGCGGCAAATTTTGCTTCCGGCATCGGAACAGTTTTATATCTCGATGGAGTTCTTGGCATTCTCGCGTGGAAGCTTTGAAAATCTTTCCTCAGAGTTTTCGATTTCAGTATCGAAAGCACGAATGATATGCATGATATAAGTTAGACGAAATAAATCAAATTGAACGAGCGAAAGGCGTGTGTGCATTTGTGCTGGTAATAAAAAGATCGACAGGCGTGGAAGCCTCACGTCCAGTAAGAAGCAATTATCATTACAGTCGAGGCAACGAAGAAATATCCATAGAATCCGTGTTATAATATCAATTAACACGCGGCTACGATTCTTCGTATACAGGAAGTATGCGTAATTTATTTCGAGGACCGCGTCGAACTGCTTTCAACAAGGGGGATGCGGTTCGAGGAGCCGCGGGGATAATCTTTCTATATACGCGTTCACGCTAAGAATATCCAGCGGAATACCGTCGTCGAGAATAGATGTTTAAAATAAGCTGTCCACAAAACCGATAGCAGACAAACGCGATGTCTCAGGCCTGGGTAGCCCAAGCTAGATATGTATAATACAACCCAACCCGTTCTGCTCTGACTACAATTAGAACGTATTTGCCGAGTCGAAAAGGTCGTGCACGAGGTGGAGGTGTTCAGGGTTATCGAAATCGCGTCATCGCATCGGGGCGAACGGAAACGGCGACGTTGACACGGGTCCACCCCGTGTCTCCTGCCTTGCCAAGGAGTTGGCGGAGCTCAACGAGACGCCATCCACGAGATTCCTGACGGTCCGAACAAATATAGATGCGTCGTGAAATTTCTCACGAATTCATAGGACACGGCACGCGTATCCTCCCCCGCGCCACTCCCCGCGTGTACACAGACAAATTTCGTTATTTGCGAATTGCAGAGAGGAGCGTTCAAATAACTTCTGGAGGAGTGTTCGCCGCGATCAAAGGGCCTCATCTTCAGCTCGACGTTGCGAGGTGACAAATTCGGCTGGGGAACCTGGGGGCAAAAAAAATGCCTCCGAGGCAGGTGTCGAACCAGCCGGCATGGAAGAGCGAATATTTATTTACTACATTTATTTGCGCGAAAAAAAGATTTTTATCCGTTTTCATTTTTTTTTTTACCGACTCTTCGCGAGTATGTTTGGATGTCGAAGGGAACACATTGCCTTGAATTTTCTGTCGATGCACAGTAATATTGAAGTGAATTTCATGTTTAAACTATGAAAAGGCGTTACTGCGAAGTTGAGCGAATAAGTGGAATTGCTTTATTGCAGCGGTTTTTGAATTTCCGTTACTTCTGTGTGTAATATATGTCGCAGGACAAAATCGTAATAATAATAATAATAATAATAATAATAATAATAATAATATTAATAATAATAATAATAATAATAATAATATTGTATGGCAGTGACAATGCTCGGCTTTCTCAGCTCAAATTTCTCGTTTCTATAAAAACCCCAAGACTGGCGTACCCTCAATATTATGTTTAGTGCGCCGTACTTCAATACAGGAATTAACGTCTTTTCTATTTTCTACTCGAATTCTCCCGTGAATCGCAGGAGTTCGCAACTTTCGCTAGAAGCCTTGCATTGTCTTTGCGTGCACGAACATCTCGACGCGACAAAAGGTGCGCCTTTACCCGTTAGCTGGAGGGCGTCGCGCTGTTTCGTTTTGAAACGAAAAAAAGGGGGAAAAAGAAAAGGAAAATCAGCGCGATACTCCTCGCGCGGAAAGGCTCGACGTAACGGCAACGTCGTTATTTATGAACGTATTGTTACGTGCTCGCTGATAATGCGTCATAAAAAGCAGAATTCCGGCGGCAGCGGCGAGCGAAGGAATGTTCAGGTGACACGCCATTACCGGCGTATCGCTGAAAACAATTACTCGCAGCAATTTATGGAACCGTTTAATAAAAAAGCCTGGCAATTGTAACCGGTTAATGCAGTTACTATGCGGGGGTTGAACGTGACCGCGACGCGTTCCACGGATTTATTAATGAAATTCCCGCGGAAAAGCCGCCGTAGGTGAAAACCGCGACCTCGTCGTGTTATCACTGCTAACTGTCCGGCCGCGGGTGAAAGAGAATTTTTTCGACGGTGTCGAATCGCGACCGGTTTCGAAGTTGACGATTTCGGGAGAGTGACGGAACCATTAAACGGTTTGAAACCGGGCGAGCTTTCGTTTTGAGCTTTTTTTTCTCTGTGCACGTATAAGTGTGGCACGATCGCGCGGTTGATTAAAAAATAAAAATAAGAATCTCGGCAGAGATCGGAGTGCGATCATTTTGGAAAATTGCGAAGTTTAATCCGTGGAATCTGTTGCAGAATTTTATTAATACGGGACTGCGCCGTGACATTCTGTATCGAATTAAGGTTAATGTATATTAATAGTGATTTATTCTGCGAGTCGCGTTCAATTTGTCGGCTATGTTTTCGAAATTCTTGTACTACCTGAAACGTAGTTCGATTCCATGCTTATGGGGGTGTAGTGTTAACGCGCGACAGCAATTTAAATGCGTCGAAATAATTCGTGAAACAGGGATGATTCTATTTCTTGGTTATCGAGTTTGCACAGTGAAAAGTTTCAAACTTTCGCATTGTTCGTGTAATCTGCAAGAAGCATGTCCGATAAATTCGGCACGCTATACCTTTTGTCGAATTATGCGAGAAGGTTGTACCGCAACGGCGTTACGAGGTCTACTTCTGCAACTATGTTAACTTATTCCAGCGAAACGTTCGATGCTCAGTTCCGTAAGTATGTTTCCATTGTTTGCACTTTATTGCTTATAATGGAGGGCAACCGAGTTTTTCGAAACTAGTCCGCCCCGTTGGATAGATAATTTTGCGATACACAGCGAGCCAAGTTTCGAATATTGTTGCTTCAGCGAATAGTTGAACAAAGTATTATATATTTTATACTTGACCAACATTAATGTTTGTTACACCGACAGGGCCGCAAAAAATTATCCGTATATCATAGCATTGAGAGAAAGTTTCGGAAGTAATTGTTCAACAACAACTTACGTGAAATTCGATACCACGGAAAATTATTTCCACCGTATACTTTCTACGCTCAAGGGGTTGCTGAGGTCGAAACGAAAAGTTCGCGCCCGTCGAAAAATCTGCGCATATATAGTAGAATGTGGCGTAATACCAGGTAAGTAATTAAGAAATTACAGTAGTCCGCCAGAAGCTTGACCTCCTTCGCCTGATAGAGCACCTCGACGATGTTACTCGGTTCGACGTCGACGATCACGTTGCTGATGGATAGAGAGCGAATTTCCTTCAGGATTGGTCGATAGTCCATCCTTTCGCCCAGCCTTCTTATCGTAATCACGCTGTCCTTTTTTCGTCTAAGCGAGAGAGCCTTTTGGATCCGCGAGAGACCGTCGTTGGTTTGGTAGATAGCTGCGAAAGCGTTCCATTTCATGGACTCGACTATGTCGCCGATAGCCTGGAAAGATCGTATTCTTAGAAGGATGATTCCGTTAAGTTGGTGTTATGTTTAATAGAGTTTACTTCAGAATTCTCTGTCGCATTAAATTATTATCATATACCGGTCGGTAGGAGTCACGCAATCGTTTTCTATAATCGAAAGGGCAGAAAATGGAAGGGAAACCAGGGAAGGGTTTCAAAGCATAGAACGAAGCAATTTTGCTTAGGAAAGCGGAACTGAAAATCAGCTTTCTCTGCTTTAATTTTTAAGTGCCGCGCTGGTATTAAATATAGCAATAGCGCAAAAGGAAGCATGCATTGACGTTTACGCTTTGTAAGGAATGTACGCATTCAATGGGTAGTAATTCCGTTTGCAGAATAATGAGGAATATACAAAGAGGTGCAACTGCACGTTACACCTTCAACGCTCAAGTATCGCAAGAGCTTAAGGTAACTTCAGTGTCGTATCCTAATTACCACTAAACGTATACGGCCCAATTACCGGCCTGGTGCAGAATAAAAAGTGCAGCAGTAACTTTGTACATCATTTAGAGCCGTATACTTAATTAGGACATAAAAGAGTTTCCGCGACTTCGCTCCCTACTTCTTGCACGAACGGTGACATCCAGGTGCACGGCGCAGTTTAGTAGGGTATATATAGCATTAACCAGATCTACCAACTGAATTTTATTCGGCTATTTTGTTCGCGTTATTCATATTTTCTTACCATACACGCGATTAAAGTTAGCACCAGTGTGGTTGAACACGCCACACTTCGACGCACTGTTCAAACATTGTAATTTGTAATATCAACAGTAAGCGCACCGACGCGAATTAATTGAAACAACTAATTAATACTCCCTACCTACTTTATTATTACTATATTTCACGTTAACGAGCGATAATGCCACACAAATAATTCGCAAACAAACAGTACAATTACTATGCATGGAGCGACCAATTGTTTCGCGGTATATCTACATGTCGAACAGCAGAGTAACTACCCTTTTACGGGAAACGAACGTAGCTGCTCGATTTCACATTTAATTGTCGGACTTTTTTCGTGTTTCTAAAAATTGGTGCATTTCAACTGTTCAACAACGGAATGGAAATATCGCGAACGAAACGTATAGTCAGAGACTGTACGAATGCAGCCCGAAATTGTCGGGTTATCTTGGAATATTGAAAGATTTTTACGTTCCGGGGTGAAAGAACTTTCTGATACAACCATGAAATTTCGTGCTTTCGAGGCACACGGCTGGAAAGGGTATTGAAAGGGGGAAAGGGTGCGCGAATTGCTGTGCATTAAAAGCGGAAATTTTTTCGTCCCAAATGCGATGCAAATTTATGCATGTGGAAAACACTCTGGGGGGGGGGGGGGCTATATCTAAAAGAAATTCGAACATTTGATTCAAAACAATTTTAGTTGGAAAGTAGAGAACGTTTAAAAAGGAACACCTAATGAAATTACAGTTCTTCAGTGTTGTAATAAAGTTCAGCTATTCCTTGTCGCTTTAATATCCTTAATAGTCTCTAGCGAGTATCTGAAGCACTCTCATATATCGCCAATACATTGCAATACCAACTGTTTCTCCTCTCCCATGAATAGATTGCTGCTTATATTAACCATATCAACTTGCACCCTCGATTCCCGACTCTTTCCATCTGTCGTACCACCCGTTCAATTAATGTTCGACGTAACGTACCGTTCGCACATTTTCTAATCGTAAAATTGCATCGGTCATTCACACAAAGCCAAGGCTCTAATCGCGCCAATGAAAGCATCGAAACGCTAAATAATTCTTTACGCCCACCACGGTTGTTCCGTTCACTATTTTTCGACTTAAACGCGTTCCGTTTGTTTTCCCGTTTGGCTGTCCGTTAAAGGGATGGATGACGGAATAAAAACTGATCCGACGTCGTTAGCCGAAGTTCGACCTTTGATCGCGGTCATTAGCCTCGACTAGCGGGTTTAATGGGACAGCCACTTCAAACCAGCTCGATTTTCCTCGTTAAACGAGTAATTTAAAATGCATCGGAACTCCAGCCACCACCATCGTCGGGTTTCTCGCCCCCTCTGCATTTCACCTGGGTGTTCGCATTTTATAAATCGTGGACAAAAGTAACAGTAACAGACAAAAGACATGAGTGCGCATACGTGTACGCAAATGCTCGCGGGTTGACGAACAATTACTTCGTAGTAACTCTGCCGCGACCAGTTTCCGTCGCGAATAAATATTTGCCGATATATAATGTAAATTAATACGACACCATCTTTTAGCTCCATGCTTTTCGACTGGACCGTATGGTCCAGACCAGCGATTTCAACTCTTTTCGTCCCACGGTATGCGCGAATTGATTATTACACTTTTGCGGTACGTCGAAAATAATTATATGCATTTACTTTCAGGGATCCGATACGGAATCGTTCGTTGATTTATCAGAGGAGTAATAGTTTTCAATGACGTTCACAGACTTGAGGATAAAACACGAAAACGTTGTTAATCATTGTTGTCAGACCACATTCACTCGTATCACAAATTTGATGAACTTTTGGCGGCGCACCGGTTGAAAATCGCCAGTCCGGACGGCACTCTCTGCGCGAAACACAGAATTTCTATCGCCGTGAGGCCAATTTATATCGCGTCGAGATAAATAACAGCCCACAGAGGCATTTCGAATCAGTGAAGCAGTTTAAATAAATTGTAAAATATGGCCCAAGCAAACTCTGCAAATATGTGTACGTTCGAAACGACCATTTCGCCTATTTAAGCACCTGTCCGATACTTCTCGAACCAACAACGAAACGCGCGAACGGATGGATTCGTGCACATTTTTCAAATGTCATTAGACTACACAATTGTCAAACCCATGAACGCAATAGATTTAAATCGGTACCGCGATATTTTACGTTGAATTGTGAGAAGAGAAAACCTGATCCCGTGTTTCGATCGAGAAACAAAATTGTTCATCGGACTTTGCCACCCGTCGATCTGTACTTTCTCACCTGGCTGACCATGTCGCTGTCAGGGAAAATGTTGACGGTCATCAGTTTCGGGTTCCTCGGTTCCTGGTCCTGCTGCAGCTCCTCGTTCTGCCGCCAGAAGTAGTCGATGTGCGGTACATCGAAACGCGCCGCGATACTCGCGACAATTCCGTGAGTGTACACACTCGAAGGGCCGAAGATTGCCGCCACACCCTCCTCCAGAAGCTCGCAGGCTGCAAACGTTAAAGCCTGTTACTACGGCTTGCCAGTCCGGCAAATTGCATCGTGCTAAGTGTGCAAACTAAGGGCCCGCGGGATTGGCTGCGATCACGGGGACGATCACGCAACTGTTGTACGTATGTACGTGAAAAGCTCGCGACTTGCACTGTGGCACGATGGAAAACTCTGGATCGCAAAACGCGAGTTTCGTACGTAGAGTTGAAACTGATTTCGAATTGAAATGAAACTGATATATTACGTTGATGTAATATGATTTGCGAAACGAATAGATCCAATTGAATTCGATATGAAAACGACGAATCGCGTATTTAGTTATTCTGGCCAGAATATGAAATATCGCGTAACTTTTTTGTGCAGCTTAAATGTCGAATCATTCTTCGGTCGTTTAGCATGAGAGATATTTTTTGTAGGCATTGCTAGATAATGTAATTGAAGAAATTCTATTTAAAAACTCTACTTAAACGCCATTGCATAAGATTCTGACAAAGATATGGTTTAGCGAGTTTGGGATTTCGTTGCAGATGTTTCCTTATTGAGTCGTTTCGTTCTTATTAATAGTCATTGACTGCACCGTAAGTTGGGGTAATGTAGCAATTTTTAATGAAATTCTGGAGGCTTAATGGATACTCGGTAGAAGCGCAAAGACGTGTAAAATTTTGTCGCTTAAGTTCCTTGTTGCAACGGGCTGTCTAATGAAATTTTGAATTTCCTAAGAAACTTTGGTACATGAATTTCTAGCAGGTAAAGCATTAACATTGTCATTTATATATACGATAGTATTAAATGACAAAGGAAGTCGAGACGTCTCTGTAAATAATGCGCGTTCGTTAAAACTCTCGAACAGGAATTTCTAATTTCCTCCATAGATTCACGAAAGGAAGAAAAAATGCCAAGACCCCCCCGTCCGTATTAACCCGACACTGTACAAAGTACAATCCTTAATTCCATTCCTTCGCGGAATTGTGTCAGAATACTGAAATACCAGATCAAAGTTATCCGATATTCAACGCTCTTGACGAGCGTTCTTTGACGTCCTTTCATCGATGCACAAGTAATGGTACTTAAAAAGCACGACGACTAATCTTGTTATTCCCTTCTGTTTTAGAGGGGCGCTAGCGAGGGAGCAATTTAAATATCGAGTTGCTTCGCGAGGCGAGGACGTTCAATTACGTTTTATTATCGTCCCATCTCTCGATCCGTACACCTCGCGATGGGATTGAACGCGAAATTTTATCGGATTCAAGAAGGTCGTGGACGACGCTGCCGCTGTTCGATAGCAAGAGAATCAAAAGACATCTCGCGAACTTTGTTTGCGGGCAATCGTCGATGCTCGCGTTTCCTTCACAATTACACGGGGACAGAATACGCCTAAGTTTCCCGTGTCTCGAACGATCCTGCCTGTTCGATTGTTAATTGATTCGTTAGCAGTTTCGATTTACCGGTCGGACTAAGTTTGCCACGCGCGCACCTCGAATTGGCAAAAACTGCTGCGCTCACCAGTGGCGTGCATCTTTATTCATATATTTACATATTTCTTTAGGTGTACATAGATTAAATATTCATACAAACCGGCGGCTGCGGTCCTGAAGCTGTCGGTATTAACCTCTACCTGCTTTATGATGGGCTGCAGCTCGAACGTGGGCGCGACGTGCTCGAATCTCGCCTCATACACGGCCTTTTGAAACGCAGCCATGTGCTCCTCGTCGCCTACGTGGAAGATTGCGCCTGACAACAACGGGAAACGTGAATGCATTATTCGTCCATCTTATTGGAGTGGGGAGGAGGAGATGGGGGCAAACAGAGTTTCCCGAATGTTTCGGGAAAATTCGAGCGTGTCTAGTTTTGGCCAACTTCTGAGACAAGTTGAACTTAATTGAATTTGAATAAGTTGCGCCGATCGAGTCGAGCCGAATTGAAATTCCGTCTGCCACTTGACGATTGGGCGGGGTGACGAATTTTAAGGTCTCTCGATATTTATTGTTGAGGTATTTTTTGCTCACTTTAGAATAGAACCGAGAATAATAAAGATGACAGAATTGATCGCTTTGGAATATATTTGTGAGTCGCGTCTGGTCATTATTATTTTACTGCGAAAGGGTTAGAGATTCTGTTTACCGTTTGTATTTTTCAGAACGTAAAGGGGCAATTTTATTCCAGCCGGGAGGTTTGTTACATAGACGTAGACTGCAAAGATACAAAGCGAACCAGGTGGATGGAGCGCGGGTTAGTTGAACTCAGTTTCGATTGTAAAACGTGTTTAATAATTGAACTTTCGTTGGGTCGACCAGTCAGAGTGTTGGTAGATGAAGTTCCCACAGGTGATTGATACTTTTATCGTTCTGCGACGAATATGATTAGTGCGAACAGAGGGTGCACAAAGCAACGCAGTAAATTAATAAGAAAGTTCAATTTTGCTACACTGCGATCGTGCAGTGTATCCGTAATTCTGATCCGCGTATCCGATGTCCGACGACCGAAAAGCTTTAAAGTGTGATACGATGGACGTGCAATTTGATTAGGGGCACACTAATCGACGCACGTCAGAATGGTCAATGCAGATTGAAGAACAATCGAGTCGAATTTTCCGTGAATGGGATAGGAGATCGATATCTGCGCAATTATCCAGAGTGCACAGTCATACATACTGCAGAGCTCCACCGATTTATACATTCGTACGAAATCAACTCGTGTATACAATGATCCATAATTGAAAACTGCTTTCGCGCTATTAAAAAATTCCGCGCTTGTAATAGAAATACCGGGTTACTTTCGAACATGATTTTTTGAAATCCTTGAAATATCTCCAGTAACGAATCGAAGCACAAGTTTTGAATTCTCCCCGCGTATATTGAATTCCAATTAATCGCCGCGATGTTGCAGATCAGTGTTCGAGAAAGCACGCACCCGCCAACAGCAAACGGGAGGAATGAAACCGTGACGAACAATTCGACGCGAATTAGCCGGATATCTCGAGCGGTCAGACCGGATAAATTCATACTTTCGTCCTTTTTTCGTCCTCTTCTATTCCGTTCGTCCGCGACGATGTGTCGCCGGATTTCCACCGGAAGAAAGCGATTTCACCGGCGAAAAATTTTCCAATCTCGTCCGATCCCCTGCCTTTCCTCGCGATCACGGCCAATCCTTTGGTGGCACGCTACAGCCACGTGGAAAGTCGTCGTCGTCGCCGTCGTTCGCCGAACGACACCGAAACGCTCGCAAAAAGCTGATCGTCCGCGTGTTTCACGGGACGAGAATTGGTTCGTGCCGCCACGAAACGATCGCGCCCTTCTCGTCGCAGGAATTTAATTAGAAACGCCGGCGTTGGCGCAGCCCCCCAGAGGGTGAGGACGTTAGCCGTCTACTACCGGAAATCAAATGTAAATGCAGGGTGTTTGATTTTTCGCCAGGACGGTCTGCGACAATTTGACTGCAGTCGTGTCGAGAATTATTTATTGTCGCGCGAATTTGTAAGCATTTCGCTGATTGACTGAGACTTAAGTGTAAAGTGTTCATTTGTTTTTAAGAATTTTAAATGGAAGATTGAAAAATGTTTATTGATTCTTTGAATAAACGGTAACCATTTATTTGCACTTTTTACTATTTTGTTTTCGTATTAAAACGTTTAATGGTATCCTGTATAAATTCGTATAAACATACATATTTTTTCTTCTGTTATCGACAGCCTGTACAAATATTTTGTTATACTAAATTAGACTACGTAGTACACAGTTTTCGTTCGGAATTCGTCGAAAATTGTAGGGATCCTTTTATAACAGTAAAATATTTCGTGGCGATTGGTTTAGCATGTGATTTCAATAGGGTTACTCTAACGATAAGTAAACTGCATTGAAAGTGTTACGCGTTTGCTGAAGGGAATAGGACACGCATCAAGGGGCAGTTTTTGTGGCAAAAGAATCGTGGACCACAGTTTTTCAGAGAAACATAAAAGCTACGGCTATTACACGCAGTCTGCTCTAAAACAAAACTGCAATATTGAGTTTCGTATCGCGGTACGAGGATGTCAATTGCTCGTCGTTATGTATACCTATACTGACAGATTCGTTTCGAACGCATAAAATCGCCAAACGTGCGACCGGAGGTTGAAGAGAATTGTTCGTGATTTTTTTTTTTTTGTATATAGAGTCTACTTGTTATATATAAACTCGAAAAAAATAGGGGGAGAGAGTATGGAATCTGCGCAGAGCTGCAGCAGAATGAATTTTCCGGCAATAATGTTTTAATAGCACATCGCGCAAATTCAAGTATCTATAATACAATTACAAATTTATTAAATTTTCCCAATTGAAACTAATTGCGTCGGCCCAAACATTATTCCAGCGTTTGCGAATTTTCGTTCGATATTTCACTTCGCATTACAACGAAACGGTTGGATAGGGAAGAGTGGTGTAAGTTCGTTCGTTCAATATTTTGCTTTTAATTGTTTACAGGACACACTTTTCATATATTTCGTTTTTAACAGAGGTCATATTAATAATTATATAGTCATTTAGTCATTTTATAGTAATAGTCATTTAATAGTCATTTTAATAATTTGTTAGGTAAAACTAATTGATAAGAAGTTGATTTCTATTCGAATGGATGGGACTTATCATTCAATCTTCAAGAGATTTTTGAAGAAATGATTGGCTAAAAAATTTTCATTTCTAACTTTTCTGGTTATGAATAACGATTATTAATGACCAAAATTACTTTCGATTATAAATAATTGTTATTGGGCGACAGAAATCTTTTTGATTACGGATGATCATTACTGAAGACAATTTTTTTTGTTTGCGAATTATCATTACAGTTGAAGGAAATTTTTTTGTTTACGAGTCTAAAATTTTACCTACGCGTATTTATTAGTTTCTGCGATATTAATAAAAAGACTTTCGGTGCTATGAATTGAAAGCTGCGTAGGCACATATTACTAACACAATCGTCTTGGCAGTGGTGGCGTCAGCGTCGACTGCCGAGAGAAATTTTGTTAGTAAACACTGATCGCGAGAGAGAACGACACAGAGTCCTGTTGTACGATCTCTGTTTGCCCCTTTTATAATGCTGTTACAATTCGTAAACATTTTTCAATCATGAATGTACATTATGAAGAAAGCTAAATGAAACGCAGTCGTTGTCGAAGTATGATTTACGATCGATACTTTCCTTCTGCAACCTGACGTTCGAAGACGCAATTGGAGAGCATAGTGGCCAACGCACGAATTTGTCAAAAATAAGAACATAGGAACATTGTTTCGCATCATTAGGATGCACTGACTAGACACGATTGATCGATCTGTCTTGATTGGTAATTGTAACAGAGGCAAACGTTTCATTGGTAACATTGTGCTTAGGTGGACCAATGAGCGAATCGAATTTAGAACGTACCTTTTAAAATCGGGGAAGAAGGACCTCGTTGAAAAAGTAGTAGAGTGTGACGTGTGACGTTGATCGAACTTCTTTTAACGGGACAACGAAGGTATTGATATTAATAGCTATTTATCGCTATTTGGTCGTTCTTAAATACGTCGGGTTGCAAGTCAGTACTGTCGCTACGGTTTTCTTGTGTTCGGAAGCTTGAACGGTACATGCAAAACGGTATACGATCGAAAATAGAACGGGCTCTTCGATTTCCACAAAGTACAGGCCGGACGCCATGATCCACGTAGTAGCCATTTGTCTTTACGTGCGATTGCCGAGAGAAATTAGCTTTTTGAAACAATCCAATTGTGTTATTGACTAGTGACCGTCGTTTTACGTGCACCGCTGATTGTTTCGGTCGTATCGCGAGTGTCTGTGTTTGTGATAATACTTCAAAGTGCAATAGATACATACGAATGGATAACTAATAATGGATCCCGAACAATGGATACGGTTCGACGCAAAAGCTACACGGATTATAATCGGACCACCGTCTGGATCAGGCGTCTACTTGGTGTTTCATTGCAAGGTGTCTTTGTCGGCGAACGGTGAGTCATAATATTTGTGAACAAGCTCGTTTCATTTCGTCCACGCATCCAGCGTCGAAATGTTACAATTATATATTACAATATTATCGCACACACAAGGGCATTTCGTCCGAAATAACAAGTTCGATACGCGAAATAATTAACCGACGTACGAAGCCAGTAGTATTGACTATCAACGTTATTCGCGATATTCATAATATCATTAATACGAATATTTAGGTAGTGAAATTTTCGAATTACGTATATATTTCGCTATTTATTTCTCGCGATAGGGATTGTTAGATTAAAAAACGTTATAGTAAAAAATTACATTCTCCGCGTACTCGTTCAATTTTTTATTCGGTCTGCGTACCATCGCCTCTCATTACAATGTACAGTGATTACCGGGAACCCTGTGATGGGCACGCGTACCGAGCTGAGCATCAACGAAATATGTATACGAGGGCTGTCGATTGTATCCGCCGACAGGTACACTAATTACGCAGCCCGCCGTCTTTTAAGATTATTAAAAGGGTCAAAGTTTCACAGTCCATATAGTGCTAATTACCGTACAGGATATTAATTCAATTTACGCGAGTCAGATTATTTTTATTTCCTGCAAACGAGTTCCTTTTATAAAAAATCACTTGATGGCCATTTTGAATATACCGGGTGGTCTGCAACTGAAGTAACGCTTTGCAAAAATGAGACCAAATTTTCGAATAATTTAGATTTCCAGTTTCAGTAACATTGTTTAACAACGACGCAATCTATATTAGTAGCATCAACAAACTTTAGCTAAAAATTAGTAAATATCGGTTGAACTTCGCGAGGATAATATTAATACCTCTTACTAGAAAACGGATTTTGCCAAGTCGAAACGGTTGTTGTCATGCAAATTGTGTAATTTTTTTACAGGTGTTGTATTTATTCAACTGGATGCTGTACACCACTATAATTATTGAAACGGGTTTTCAATTGTATAGTACAATTTCCATCCACCATTATATTCTATAATGTATTTTTCAATAAGTCGATCTTTTTCCTGCCCCGTTGAGATCGTTTCGTAATTTATGTACTGAATTTATAAGGGGATGTTCCTACTATTTACTCCTTCTGGGTAATGAGTTTTCGTCGGATGGGAAATACTACCCTACTGAAGTTCATTATATTGGGTGTCTATAGTTATTTGTTTAAATTGAATTATTCACTTAGTAGACGGTTTACGTTCTAGTAGTTTGCACGAAAAATTAGAGCCATGCATTAGTTTCTGTACAACGAAAAATTTGCGAATAGGATCTGCTGTTTCACGAGTAAAGTGCTTGATTTTTAAAAAGAGCTATACATTTTGTGCCCAGGTTCGCTACATACCAGCCATAGCATGCCAATTTTTTTATTTATATAAGGATAGTCAATTAATATATACCTCATGCAATTGTCAACTCTATTGTAATTGCGCAGAGTTTTTTTCGATAAATTACGCTCGCACGCGAAGAAAAGTTTGCGCAAGAAAAATTGACGATTGCAGGCGGTAATGACCATAATTGCAAGTTCATGTATTTTGGTGTGAATGAAAAAAAGATCGGCACGTTATAAAGCATACTTGACCACAATACATATGTAGAGACCGCTTGCAAACAAGCACTATGCTCATGATAATATTTGTTTGCATCCCCTATTGGCAACTACTTCACAGTATGGAAATTAATGTACTGTCCATTAGAACGACGGAAATTTAGAACTACAGATTATTTTATTACAATCTATATCAGTTTTAGTGAAGACCTCGGCAACAGCTCTTCAGATATTTCGATTCAGAGTAAAAGGAAATTACCAGGGACCTTTTTCACCGAATGCTTGTATTTACTCATGTGATAGAGTCTAATTCCATTTTTAATTAATAAAAATCTGCACGAAAAGTTGTGCTCAGACTCGGTACGCTTTCATTCTCAGCGATATTTTGAATTTTTATATATACGCATGCATTGTCCTTTATCGCGTATATATTTCAGGCAATATTTCGTTTATGTATATCTATTATCATACGGACCGTATGAAAAGGTAGGTGAAATACAGATGTCACCCTGCGAACAGTATTTACAATTAGTTCACTCATCGTATCAATATCCCAGAAACTACTAGATACGCGAATCTAAAATTTTAGATGCAAGGTGACCGAAACGAAACTCCCGGCATCGATAAAAAATAATTCCCGCGATCGGAATGGGTTTATCCATAATCAACAAAAAAAATGTCCGTCATTTCTACTAAATTTCAACTAAAATATTCGTCTCGAGTGACGATTGTTCGTAACCAAAAAAGATTTCTATCGCCCAATACTAAGATATCGACTGTTATATCGTAGCTTTTTCTAATTTTGGTTATAACAGTAATGGCGTCTGAAGTTTTCAATACAAAAATTGATTGTTAATCGAAATGTGAGAATACTGTTTACAAAAGGAGAACCATTGCATATTTGCCTTCCATTAATCGAGATTGCAGGAACATATCCATTACGTATATTAATAACCAGTGCGATGTTTAATTTGCAGTTTGCTTTCCCAATTACGCATCTAACAAGCGTGCACGTTAACGCGAGCTCGTGTGATAGATCATGGTTTTAGTAAACGGGAGCGCCACACGGAGCACGAAGATAATTTCAATCATTCGACCAACAATCATGGGATTAGGCGGCGAACCCATCAGACAGTGGTCAAGTCTGACTGACTGACAGGCCACTGTATGTCGTGTTTCATATCGATACTTAGGCACTGCTCTATACTCCCACGACAACTGTGGCGATTCGATATCTGTGTTGGCATTACGTTGACGATAATGACTTCTGACTGTCGCAGAATCAATAATACATTTCGAATACACGGGTTCTGTGTACTGTGGCCCCACGAATGGTTAAAGTGGCGTTCCCTTAATTTTAGAAAGCATGATATTGATCTTGAGCGTTTTAGTTAGAGTGAAAAACAGCGAAATTCTATGATGTGATATACTATTTTGTATTTAGAAAAGAACATATTATTATTATTGTTATTACCAGTAGATTTAACTTCAATGTTTAACAGTGCACAATTATTTTGCCCAGCAGAAAAATATAACTGCAAATTGCAATGGAAAATGGGCTACAGGAATTTTTAAACTATTTTATGATTTTCCACCATCGACTTGTCCACCGCAACCTCCATGTTTCTTATATACTTAGCATGCATAGGAATTTTCTTTCATGAATACTGATATTCGGAGCAGAGTACAGTGTCCGGTTCCCTCAGTTTACAAATTTTTCGGTACACGGCTCGATGCAAGCGTGAACTAATTTTCACGGAGATGATAGCTGTTACAAGCAGCATGACGAATCGAAAACCTGTGTGCAATCTGTCTCAATTTACGACGTTAAAGGTCACGTGTCTGGGACGCAAAAACGCAAGGCATCGCAAACTGCTGTGCAGCAAATTAATGAAAAAGCAGCGTCTGTTCGCTTAATACTGCACGGTACTGTAACAATACTCGAAATAGCAATCTATCGAATCTTTGCGGGGAAAGAATCCGTCAATTAAATTTTCAAAATTAATGACACACTTATGCCAGTCAAAATACGGAACTGAATATTGTAATACGTGTTCAATATGTATATATCACGAAATGATTAATTGCTTCCCGGCCCGCTTAATCAGTGCAACATCGGCTTGCCATGCTAAATTCATAATTATACTCTGAAATTAAAGTATCATCTCTAGTACATCGTAATTTCAGCGCAGTAATGTGTAACACCAAATTCGTCATTCCATCATTGTTTTTTCAACAAGACCCGCATCAATGCGTCACATCGACCACGTTGGCTCGCCGTTGATTGATATTAATTCACCATGAAGCAAATGAAACGGCGCAACGCAAATTGCACACCATTAATGTATTATAACAGCAGGAGTGAGTTTTGCTCTTCGTGTGCAACATCTGTACACATTACTATATGTACATGCAGTGAATTTTTCAATAGGAGAATACTGTACGACTATTCTCAGAATAGTCGTGTATTATTATTTTTTTACACGAACCTATGATTTTGGTGATTTAGAGGAGAGGCACGATTGGAATTTTTATATATTACTATGTGTTGACTCGCGACCATTCATAATGGTCATACTCAGCACCAACTTTTCCATAGCCAGGTATCGCGACCCATACAGGTAGACCGTGTGACAGCCGGCACGCACGTGTGGCGCGACCAGGCTATTTTCTAATGGTGAATAAAAAGAATCAGCGCAAAACAGGAAAAACCCGGACCTCGGTACAGTAACAAGAGAACTCACCCCCAGTCCCACTCCTTTCCCTTAATGTCCCCACTAGCTCTCAAGTCATTTCCAAAATCCAATCATAATCGACCATCAATACCCTCTCCTCCCACGTCCACCAATGCATCCACCAATAGTTTGCGAATACCAAGAAACCGAGGTTACATTTTTAGCAACACCAAAGACATTCGAAATAACACATTAAAACGCGAAGAGAACACAGTTATAACTCAAACAGAACACACTAAGAACGCGAAGATAACTAAACGATAACTAAACTAAGATCGCGACTAGAACACATTAAGAACTCGACTAGAACTAAGAACTAACCAGTGTAACAATCAGAATAAATGTACATATTTCAAGGTGTATATAGTAACTTACAACTACGTGGCATACTTGAAATTCTTCACACCTCTAACACATAAAAAACAACACTAAGCGTGGACGTAACGAGTCTGGACACACTCGTACTCGAACTGCTACGCATCACTATGACGAGGCGAAAATTAATGGATAATTGTGTGGAACTTTTAATAAAAGGGGATGGAGAATTTTGTTCAACAGAACCGTCCCTTTATCTTCTCCTTTCTCGATGGTAATCATACACCGTGAATGCCTTCACTCTTTTACCCGTTTGTCCCCCGCCCTTTTTGATAAGATGACGCGCACCCTTCGAACATAATTCCGAATGATTTACGACGGTTGCCGTTTGATAGTAAATTGAATTTCTGCGAAGTCTATCTGGATCGAAAAATGGCGCTTCCTCGGGGATCCATTTTTTACGGATTCGCATTAAATTCTACGCGTGCTCGATGACACGGATACCACTCGAACGGAGGTATCATTCAGCGATCGATCATTCAGTGTGCTTTTTATTCCTCCTGCTCTATTCCTCCTTCTCGATTCGCCTTAATTCCATTACGATCGATCTACGCTCCCGAATTGCTTTGAGGTCGATTAATTACGACGCTGGACTAATCCAAGATATATGCGTCTCGTGGAAGCGTGCAGATATTTTTGCAATCGTCGATCTACTGGAATTTCGTTTAGAATCGATGGCAGACTGATAAACTTTCCGTTCGGACAAACGATGTGAATAATAATAGAGCGCGCATTCATATTTAGACCCTTTTTCCATTACATTATTCGTTCTCGTTTTACCATATTGAAATTCAGTATTTTCATCGAACTGCGATAATCTTGCAACTTTTCTATTTTCAAGCTTTTATTTCTGGTTAACGATCATTTCGATGAAACAGATGCGCGTTGGAAAAGGACAATTTGTAAGTGCCTTGTAAAATGAAGGATAGAAATTAAATCGATCGTCCACCACCACCACGTCGAGTGTATTGGATATTTAAGTGCAGCTTAATGAATGCAATAATCTGTTGATTCTATTGACTGTGTTTTCGAAACAAAATCACGTGAAATACGCCGGAACACCTGGAAACTTTTCCCCTTCCGAAATGCAATCTCTCCCTTTGTCTCCTCTGCACTTTTACCGGCGAAACTTTCGGCTCCTATCGCGTGACAAAAGTTCGGTCCAGCGGCAAACTATATGGAAAATCGATGCCGCCGACGTGACACGTACCCGGTTGCGAAATCAACGAGGAACCACGAGCGATTCACCTGTCGAGGCTTGTCGCCACGTTCAACAGGTCTCGCAAAAACTACTCTTGGCTTTTGCCCTTCTTTTTTTTTATTTTGCAATTACAATACGAGGTAACGTTATGTTGGCATTTATACCTTTAATCTTAACCGCACACGAATATCTAAGAGTAGCTGTGATTAATTAATTGAAGGAAAATCGTGAGTACGTAAATAGGAGGAATTTTTCGAATTTCTAGTAACAAGCCTGAAAATATTTCGCTTTTGATGAAGCAAGAAAATCAAGATTCTGTTGCAAGCACTATTCTATTGCACGGCGTTTTCCAGTTTCCGTTTTCCCCTCATTAAAGTGCTGTTCAGTAATGAAACATTCCAAACATATTTTTCATTTCTTCGCTTTCTTTCTTTTTTTTTTTGTTTTTTTGTTTTACGCACGGTAGCTCACGCTCACCCCGTTAATTACGCGGAATATTCCCACGGAATACTGAAAGAAAACCCACGTCTCGGTAGTATAACAAACGGATAACATCAAGATGCGGAGCAACCGAAGAATTGCGATTCGAAATGGCATTGTTTTTCTTTTTACTCTGTTTTCGTCTGTATTTTCATTGATACATCTCGTTAACTCTTGGCGTCTCAGTTGACACAGGTCTCCCATGTTTTCTTTTTCCAGCCACGGGGCAATATTATTCCATTCGCAGAAGCGTCTCGAAAAATCGGTCAATCAATATCCGCAACGTGATTCGTCGTCTTTGTTGTGAAAGCCAACGATATACTGTCCCGTGTACGACAGGATTTTTACGCGGCACTGAATTTCGTACGTTGGATATGAGTCGCGTTAAATCCATTGGATCCACCATAAAAACATTTGCGACGCGCGTCGTATGCGGCTTGAAACGTAAACTCTGTCGATTATTTGATATTAACTTGCTGGAGATATCGGTCGAGATTGACGCACGAAAATGGTATTCCGTTCCACGGTGTTATTTATGGTTCGTAACAATTTAGTCTATATTCAATAACGTTCGTTTAATGAATGTTGAATCCGAACAAAAATCTGGCGACCATTCGATCATTATATTTTATTATGCATCGACATATTAATATCCATGGAATTGGGGAAAAATCGTAGAACTTCTGCACCCGCGTCGTACGTGCAATACGAAGAAATAATAAGTTATTGAAGCGAAGAGGTAAGTTGATACCAAGTGTAAGAAGAACTTCACCAGGGGCGGAAAGTAAACTGCCGTCAGCTTAGCTTCGAGAGGCCGCGCGTGGTCTGAAACTTGTTTGGACAGAACGATGGTACTTAACACGTGCCGCAATGTTTTACAACCGCTTTAATACGAAGGCGAAAGTTTTTCGTCAATAAGAAACGCAATAACGGAAATTAGAAAGAAAGCGGAACTCTGTTTCCCTTCCAAACGTAATAAGCAGCATTCGCGGAAAATTATTACCGCCTGTTCGTTTTAAAGTTACCCCGAACAACGAAGTTTCAACGTGTTTCGCGGGTTATCATTCCGAAGGCTAGAAGAGAGAAAGTCCGCGATGCACCGATCGCAATTGTCACAAGGACGCAAAGAGCACGGAGCCTCTGTTGTACGTGACAACAACAAAAAAGAATGCTACGGTGTCGTTTAATAATTTGCTGCCTCGGCAGGTGTACGACTGCATCGCCGTCTGAGCGGAAAGAGTTAAAGGCAGTCTTTACGGCCCAGCCTTCCTTTCACCTGTACGTACAGCCCCCGCGGTGGTAACAGAAACTGTATGGAACTTCTCCGAGAAAATTGTCTCACGTCCCCGCACGACTGGCCGTTTTTTGTTCCGGCCCGAGGTGGCCGAAGAAATTGAAAACAAGCGAGACACCGCTTGGCGTCCCTGCTGCCGTTGACGTACAGGTCTTTCAACTGTATTCCCGATGAAACGCCGCTACTTCATTACGCGTTCGCCTGTTCGCCGGCAGTGGCAATTTTAAAATCTATCGTTTAAGGCAGCGGACTTTCTTATTTCCAGTGTTCATAGGGAGGGCAAACTTGTACGGAGAGACAATAGTAACGTTTTTCACCGAATTTATATAAGCACGTAGTGTTTATGTTTAGCCGAACTCGAGTTTTAGCGTGCGATTGCGTTCTCCTTCGCGCACCTATCATCTCGATTCTACATTACTGGGTAAATGTTGAAGTAGAATAAGAACGATTTATCCGGACATAATTCCAAGTAGTGTAGGGCGCCACTGGTCAGCCATACGTTTATATCACTTGTGAAAAGGGATGCCATCCGCGATACACCGAGTTTCTTGGATTATCTTGAGAACATAGAAAGGGGGATGCAATTTTAACGATACCTCGGACCTAATGATTTCCGACGACGAACGCCACGAAGATGGCGATAAAGACACCCGTCGCCTAATATCCAGATCTGCAATTTAATTTTAATCGGTCGAAGTCGCGGAGTTTGCTTAGTTTAACACGGTGATACCGCGGGAAAGTTAGTTTCCGCGGGCTACCAACCGAACTGCGCACTCGTTCATACAGCGGCCAGTGGCACTTTCTGTTAGACGGAAAATCAGGCAAACAACGAAGCTTCGAATGCGGACGTTACTGCTCCACACGCGGCTACCGTGCTCGCAACTTTACGCACACTTTATAACTGCCGTGTAATTGTTTGCAAACGGAAATTATGAAAATTGTCGATCTCGAGACCGATCGTTGCGAATTTAATTGAGATACCTCGAAGTCGCGTGGAGGATTTTCGACCGCTGGAACTCGGTAAGAAAATTACCTTCGAACGAACGAAAATCGCGGCGAAACAATTTACAACGACGAATATCCAAGCGCTGTCGAAGGAAAATTCGTGATCGTACTTTCATGAGGTTCGGGTTGCTTTCATTAATAGCAAACGTTCAATGAAAATTTACTTCAAGAGAGGTGCCGTGATACGTATTCTTGCGTTACTTCGTGAACGAAATGGAGAAACGTTTCTCCGTGAAGAAATTCATTTAGCAAACAATGGTTCGATCGACCCGCCTTCTTTCGCTGGGTTAAGAAAAACCACGATTAATCAGATGGTCAAGCGTAATCCGGTTTCAACCCCCTTTTTAATTACCAGAGAATTCACGGCGTACTGTTCCTCGGCGAGTGAGAACTATCGCGGACGAAATCGCGATTAAAACCGCGGTCGCGTATATTTCAGAAGCAGACGGAATAATAGCTTGGCTAATTAGATCTGTAGGGCGTAATTGTTGCTTTGTCACGGTACAGTGCGGGGCCAGGTATGCGGTGCAGTCGGTTCATTACGTGTCCGGATAAGCGACGTGCCGGCCGCACCTACTTCCGCGCCCCCCTTTGAATTCTCGTCGTCTGTTTCACTAAGTCCGTATCCTGCCGCGGATTATCGAGTTTCCAAGCCGACGTATCCACCGCCCGCTGGAGAATCCAATCGAGAACTAAGGCGAATCCGCGCCAGACGAAAGGATTTGACGCGACGGTTTGACGGGCGTCGAGCTGACGTTCGTCTCGTCGCGAGATGAGAAATTACGTTACGCCGGCAGGGGATGAAGCAGATGATACGAATCGCTTTAGGGATTAAGGATGGATTTATTAGAAGGTTCATCGGGTTGCATTATAATTGGGGCCATGATTCGTAAATCGGCGCGAAATATGTAGCTCTGATGGTGTTCAGAAGATGCTTAGAACGGTTTCGTTCGATTCGTTTTACGCATGAAAGGCGACGAATGATTTAATGCGGACAGTGTTAGAAACGTGTTTGTTTCGTGTCGTTTGTTACGTAAACAGAGAGGTGGAGATTTCCTCGATTTCAAATTGTTCCAAGCCGATTTGACGAGTTTCGAGGGTTCTCGAGAGAATTAGGAGATTCTGGATTCAATTCACAGTTATCCGGATTGGGGGCGGATAGAATGTAGAAGTGAAAAATAATGATCCAGAGTCTATTGAATGTGGAATCCTCGTGTTTGTTATCTTCAGTATTTGGTTTTACGTGGCCCAATATCGATGATATCGATTTTCACGGTTGCAGAATCGCCTGTGCAACACCCTTTGAAATCAGGTCGTTTATATTGGGGTTTGGAGTGTTATTATTATATGTGGTTTGGAAATTTGACCATCGTTTTATTACACTTTATGAATTTGGAAATTCTTAACGCGGCGCTATGAACGCGGCATTCGTGAATTTTGTATACGGATATGGAATGTTTCTAATTTGTAAACATGCTGGATCGTCCGTATTAAATTTCACAGATATGGCTACTTGACATCTTGTCTCCGATGCATGTATGTAAGTACATACTTGCTATATGTACATGCAAAACCTGCTAAAGCTGGTTGCTAGAAATTAAGCTCAAGAGCCTGTTCCATTGGCCACAGGGCACTATCTTGGGTTCAGATGTATTTAGTGAAGTAAGTTCGCTGTAATTATGTATATCTGCTAATTTACATTTGATTTACCTGTGTTCAAATAAGCACAACTTTTTGTTGTTAATTGTATTTGAATAAAGAGATACACCTCCACAGTTACGTATATACTACTTGATATTTCGTGCGTTTTAATTTAAGCATTTACGACGCCCGCGCGAACGTGTCAATAAATATTGGCGAGAACGAACTGTATATATTTTATTGAAATCTGTTCAGCCAAAAGTGAATCGCCTCGCATTCATGTACCGGGGGACAAATAAATTGCGGGTAACACACGCAGCGACACTTGTTGCTTTTAAACGGCGTTTAATAAAAGTGTAGCAAATACTGTCGCCAACTGTCTTCCGAAAGTAAATGGCCATTCGCTGCTATTTGTTAGGCACGCCATTGTACGCCAAGGTATGCGACATTAATATCAACAGTTTGTATTCGCTAAACTTTATGCGCTGCATTCATTCATATTGTACTAAATGCTATCGACGAATGAGTGATATTTGAAAGCATTACTTTAAATCATACAAAAAAATCATACACTCGGTGCTCCAAGTGTTGATCATCGCAAATTATAAACGAACATCGCGCATTCCTCGTGAACATTGAATATCCCCGTAAAGTTAAATTTCTAGTTGAATCATCTTTGTTTCTACGCCGCGATTCCCGTCAAATTGTAATCACTGTCGAACCTTTTTTTAGAATCCTCCGCCAGACGACGAAACAGTTTGTTACGTTTATCTACGCGAAACAAAAACACGAACACCTCAACTTCTCGACGAAATTGCGCGTCGTGACTCGTTGGATGGCACTCGAACAGTGGCGCGGGGGTTTCACCTGACCCTCTACGAACCCGCCCTCTTTCCTTCACCCTATATTGTCGGTCGGTGGCAAACAAAATTTGCATAAGACTGTTAATAGTACGGGATAATGGGCCAGAATGGCCGGAAAGGGTTACTCGGGCCAACGGGGTGAAACTAGCTCCAAGTGTTGCGGCGCATTAAGCCCGAGTTGCGTCTGCAAAAGGACCACTTTGAGGTCTCGCCGGTGTTCGAGTCGCCTTTCATGGAATTCTCGGTTCTGCTGGATGAAAAAGCAAAATAAAACCAACGCGGCACACCGGGCCGAGACAACCCGGTCGTAGAATCGATAGCGCGCAATCGACTGGAACCCTTGGCGTGTCCACTGTTCGCGAATGAAAAGAGGGCAGCCGAGAGCGCCGGCTTGTATAATTCGATGGATCCTGTACAGTCATTTTGTAGATTGAATCTCGCTCGCCAGGCGAACAGATTAAACGTAGAAACACCTTTATTCCTTGTCTAAAGCCTCCGTTTGCGCCGGCATCTTTTGTTTCCATTTGCTGCGTTCCGTTCGATCACGACCGTTACTTATTACAAGATTGTTCGAAAGGTCCCGAAGGTATTTACCTGGCACATCTCTTCAGCGATATGAATTTTTCAAACGAAGCACGGAACTCGGGCGGATCGCGACGAACATTTTGCGAACAAGAACGCGTCACAGTGTTTCAGAGTTGAAACGCGTATGATATTCATAAGTATGCATTACTTTGTACCAAAGCATTCGGGAAGATCAGAATGAGAATCGTTGCGATGATTCGGTTAATATTGAAACTTAACCAAATTTGACCGGCCCTTAATTTTATGCGACACATCGAACGCTCAACGCGGGGGAACACTTTGGCGTTCGAAATTGCCAATTAATCGTACAATTTGTACCGGACGGAACTAGCATAACGCGCTTCAATGATACACGCCGCATCAACCTGCCTCACCGTGGAACGCTTCGAACGCAACGAAAAATCGTCGAACGTTGTCGCCACCGTCGGTGGAACCGGTATCGAAGAGCCGCGGATAATACAGTTCACCATTATTGTACAGGTCCCGTTTAATATTTCATCGATTAATACGTCATTACAATGGCACAAATTGTAGAATACGACCGGTCGTTATACCATTGCTGAAACGTTGCTCGGCGCACGTGGTTCCCTACGATAATCATGTCGGCCTCGCCGTTTATTTATAAATCATTAAAATTCAACGGTAATCGGACGAAACAACGCGCGGCCCCGTTGTCTAACGCGAACTAACCGTGCTCGCTTTGAATCTTTGATGGAAAAAACGGGAGGGAACGCCAGTAAAGAGGAGATGCCGTGTGTATCCATTGGCGAAACGTCTCGTGAATTTTCAGAAGTGTCCCTTTAAAGGGACTTTCCTTTCGGAACACCAACACCGGCGTAGTAATGAGCCGAACAGCACGGCAATGGAACGTTGGATACATGCGCGACGCGGGGCGTAACGCGTTCAAGTATTTCTTTTAGCGAAATGAAGAAAAATTAAGGTAATCTCGTAACACGCGTTGGTGTCTCATTAGCGGAACGTCGCGAATGAATGGGAGATGCTAAAACTGCGAAAGTTCCTACATTCCCGGGTGAAGTGGAAAATAGAGCGGGGTTGCTCTAAGCGTAAGCTTTTAAAGCGGTCGTAATCTCGATTATTATTACATTCGGGTGGCAGCCTCGGGCGGCATCTTGTTAAAATCATTTTTAAATGGCCACGTCCACCCCGGGGAGAGAAATAGCGTTCACTGTCTTCCCTCTTTTTCGAGGGACACTGGACTTGAAGTTTATCTTCGTATCATTTCGGAGAAGGGTACTATATGGAGAATGCAGTGAAACATTGTGGGGGCATTTCGTTTGATATATAAGGAACGTCATGAATATTGTTTACGATAATTCCGTGAAATATTCTAAACGAAGTTGAACGACGAATTTAATGCTAATTATTAAAGTGCTTCGTTTGGACACACACGCGTAACTTGATACAGTATCAATTAATAAATGGCTGACAGGTTTGTTTCGACAGTGCGAACGAATGATAGGATGTTAACTACTGCGTTAAGCTAATTAAACGAAGAAGCGTTAACGTTGCCAAAGATAGTGACAAGGGATCACCATTTTCACGAATCCAAATGAACTCGCCCAGTATCTACCTCCATTCTCAATCGAGTTTTCCGCGCATCGAAAGTCGAAAAAGCATCGAGTCGAGAGATCCAGATAGGCCGGTTGTATATTGGAATAAATGAGAGGGGAGCATCTTCATTATCCCATGGCCCAACGTTTCTCCCCTCTCGGTTCCATTTCTCGACTCGTTTCACGCTCAAGACGTTCAACGATAAATGAAAGAATCGCAACGAAGAAAAGGAACGCCGGTTCGAATAGTCGGCCCTGTTTTACCTTCGGCAATTAAATATCTGCTACGAAACTTGGACAGTTTTTGTAGTAGCTCCAATCCTCATTGCTCCTTCATCGATGCATTGAAGGAACTTTCGTTATTGAATATTGATGCTCGATGTTCTTTCGTCTTACGGAACAGTGGATTCGGTAACGATTGTCGCCTTTCTTACGGGATTTAATTGTTTTCGTTAATTTATTGCCAACACGGGCTGCCTCTTCATCGCGAATAAAAAGAATCGTTCCCGACAAACGACCAATTTGCGCGTGAAATTCAAACGCCGCAATCGGGGAAACATTTGCTCGAACTTTCCTTTCAATAACCAATTCACGTCTTGACGATGAATGACGTGGTCTCATTAAGCTCAACTCCGCGTAGCTGATTCAAATGGAGGAGCGTAGAAATTTCATCAACGATATTTCTTTATTAATCGTCTCGTAGCAACAAAAATCAGATTGACCGTTCAGGCACGTCTCGCAGCTGCTACCGCCTGATGCGTTCTCGCGTGATGTACGCCTTTGATCAGAAAACGTAATTCTTCGTTATAATCTCACTTGGGATCAACCGGACGGTCGTTAAGTTGCGCACGTCAGACGCGACAAAGTTCAAGCACCCGGCGAAAATTGTTCTCCGCCATTAACGTCCCCTTTATTAACCGTTTCGCGTTCCCACGCAGTCCGATGTAATTAAAACTCCGACTGCACGGCGGAAAATTGATCGGCGTTCACAACGGCGTTCATATATTTCGGCAGGCTGCTCAATTGCGACGCGCGCTACGTCCCCGACCATTCTTGCCGAATTAATTCAATTTCCGACGGATTGAAGGAAACCGCCCCCGTACGCGACCCAGTCACATTTCGCGGCATCAATCAAAGCTCCATTCTCTCCGCAGAGAACGGCTTCTGTTTATCCGCCTCCGGCGAGATTCTTTCGCTCTCAGCGTGTCACCGAAAAAATCCACGAAAATATCGCGGCCGATGCGATTTTAAACGAGCTCTTTGGCCGGGTCTCGTTTAATTCCACTCGTTGGAAAAACTCAACCTTCCCCAGCGAATTCCTCTCTACACCACCACCCCCACCCCGCCCACGAGGTCCACCCGCGAAGACTTCTTTAACGCGGTCGGGAAAGCCCAGACGAGGAAAAATATTTCGTTTCAGCGGCCGCTCGTTCGAAACTTCGACGGTCGACCGTTGAAAAATCGGGCCAGAGATCCAACATCCCACCCCGTACACTGTCCGCGAACGGTCGAGCCTCATTAATGTTTTCTCGCTGTATTATTTTTCTTTCCTCTCTTTTCGTCCCTCCGTTCATTCCGCCTCGCTGACAGTTCGCCGGCCGTGGGTCCGGCCGGGTTCGCGACTCGCGTGCAAGTCGCTGGCAAAAAGCGCAAATCACACTTTGACTTTCATGAATTTATAACGAGCGTTGGCTGAGCGCGATGTATCTACCACGCTGCAGCAGGTGGATTTCGCGACAGTGAATCGGTCGCGAATGCGTCGTCGTTGGGAACACCGTTGATGGAAAATTGACGTGTTTGTCGGTGAACGTACAGGTGAACGGTTTGCGGCGTATCGTTCGATGGATTAAGATTGCGACGGTTTGAAACGCGAGCGGGGAGAGAAGAACGAAAGGCTGGAGAAATTTTTCCGTCTACTTCATGGATTTTGCGAAAGCTCTACTGGGTGCGGGTTCGTTTATTTCTTCGCGCACGAATTGCGACGCCGGTGTCGTACAATTTCGTAATCTCTGCAGGCATTTTTGTACATTATCGATCGTTTTGTTGGGTACGTGACTTTGTTGTAAACCCGTTGTTGCAAGTTTTAATGAAAATACTGGGACTGAAACAAGGTCCAAATAAAAAGTGTCTTATAGCGCACAATTTTCTTACCAGTTTTGCAAAAGACGCTAACATTTGTTCACCTTCAAGAGTGGCTGTCTTTCTTTCACCGGCGATTAAAATTTGCGAATATTCGCAGAGTTATCTCGATTTTCAAAGGAACTTCTTGGAGGAGAAAATAAAGAACGAACGAGGACTCCCCGCGTCCTGCGATTCTTCTCCTTTGATACTGGTATCATCTGCAGTTTACGCGGCACGATATCCCAGAGGAAGAACGGTGGGTTGCTCTACGAAGAACTGGTTTAATTAAACTTATAACTATTATCCACGGAGTCGAGCTTAGCCGAGGTATTGTCGGTCCAGCAGCAGAGTGACGCAAAGGGAGTAAGGAACGGCAACGAATATACGCGGGGACCTTCTGTATCTTCTTCGACGACAGTATCGGCGAAGGACTTACAATGAAAAGGAATAAAAGACGGCGACGAGATATTATTTTTGGACGCCGCGCCACCTTTTAATCTGCCTTCCTTTGAGACCAGACCGTGGGGTAAAATAAAAAGGTTTGCTTCACTTGACAATAAAAAAATGAAAAGAAAGGAAAAGGTAAATCAAATCTCCGCTCTTATTAAATTATGATTAAAACTTCAGAGGGTACCCCCGATGAGATTGTTTGTGCACACAGCAAGTATTGCATGGTAATTCTTACATCGTGACCGGTCAGTTATGAAGGTGAAATAGTTTTTCTTTAGAAAACGTTCCGCGTTGTCCACCTGTGTCAATCGTAGTTTAATTATACGCCCGGCTTCGAATTCGTCGATACTTTTCTGAAATTGCAAGTTCGATAGCTTAGATAGACACCGGGGTGCTTACGAGCGTGCTCCCTTTGTTGCGCGTCAATATGAATAGTCGGTGATTGGGCTAATCATTATCCTTCATTAGGAGCGTGTGCTATAATCAACCCCTTGTCCTCGGGGCATCCGTAATGCCCGTGAATTATTCCGCGGAGCAATTACAATTCCCAAGGAAAGCAGGCGCGAACTAAACTGTTATTATCAACTTCAACCATAATAGCTTCGGTGCTTCAGACGGGTCCTCGTTATTCTAATCATCGTAACACTCCCGAACAATTTCGCCAGCTTCGCAACGACGCGGCGAAGAAGAGATAAAAGAAAAACAAAAATGAAAGCGAAATACTTTTGAGTAAGCCAGACTCCACGAAGTAAAAGTTTTATCGCCAAGCTACGAGTGTTCCCCCGAGTGCCTTCATAATCGGCGAATGAAAATTGTCCATCTCCTCGAATGCATTATAGGTTGGAAGTGCACGATGAACTTTTTACTTTCGTTCGAACCGAATGATTTACAGATTGCACCGCGTAGAAGAGTCCAAAGCCGTCATCATCGACATGTCCCGTCGTCAGTATCCGTTCTCCGAGTCCCTATTTTCTACGCGCAGAACTCGCGGATCGTTCCCAGGAACAGAGGCATCCGTCACCGGTACAAACAGCACCCCCGCCGTTCCCGCATTCACCGCAACGATACGTCACAACTTTTATCTACCGTTGAATATCGATCTAACCCTCTATACGTCCATTCTCTGCCCCCCAGCCCCCCCAATACGGCAAACTTTATTTCCCCCCGAAAGCGAGGAACCGCCACGTGAAATCGTTTGCCGGGGAGAGATCCGTTCGATCGGCGGGACAACTTCTAATAACGTTAGCAGAAGTTCAGGGTTCGATGAGCAAGACGGAAGGTGGCGAGGGTGAACGCGATAGAGGGGTTCGGTTTTCTATGGGAAAACGCCGATGAAAAGGCGTCTCTGGTTCTGTTGAATGGTGGCGCACGCATACCCGATCCGGTTACACGTTTGAAAGGGAAGTAATCACTTACTCGAGAGGAAGGGCATTTTCGCGATGGCATGCCGCACGTTTGAAAAGAGCGGCTTGCCTCTTCACGGGAGGGCAGAGGAAGTTGCTACCTGGCCCGATGCTCCAGCCCCTCCCCTTCCGGTCGGGGGGAACCGCGAGGCGGCCTCTGCACCGCAGGAAATCGACGATCTCGACGATATCTCGGACGGTTCGCCAGTGTGCCACGCGCTTCCGCGTTTCGTTCCCCATGAAAACGGCCTAATTCACTCGATCCCCTTCGACGTTTCCCTCGTTCTTTCGCCGTTTGCTTTCCTTCGTTGTCAATAAATATCGGATGCCTCGAGGATGGAGCTTGATTGGTCGTTCGGCGATACGCGAACGTATTTACTTTGGTGCTTGTATCGTATTATTCGATATCGACATGGTGATGGAATTTACGGCGACGCGAATGCCGTACGGTTGTCTGTGTACGCGTAGTTTATTGTTTCATATGATAAATAGTTTCCGATGTTCCGTCAAAGTTTAGTAATATTTTGTATTTTCCATTTAACACGAAGCTTTAGGTTGAGCTTCAGTTTAATTCTCGATGTTCGATACGTGGTTATTTTTCGGCCACAATATCCGGAAGGATATGATGGAACTGATTAAACATCTTAACGACGCCGATGGCTTTCTAGATTAGCTTGTTCGTTACGTTCGACAGGAATTACTGGCGGGGCAGTAAAGCTGTCTGATAGAATGGCGAGTACAGCGTACGATTTTGTACGCGTAACACATCGTACAGGAATATAATCCTTATGTTACAGCCGTATCGTGCTGGCACGTTGGAAATATTAGCGGGTCGTCGGCGAAGGGTTCCTTACGCGTTTCGAATAACCGGCAATTCTAGTGAATCATGTTGGATTTAATAGAAAAAGTAGAACACGTGCTGCTAGAGTCATAAAGGAACAATAATTGCGGTTGCGTAGGCACGCTTACGTGTCTCGTTTGTTAACAGTACAATTTTGTTTTCTCGACATGTTGGCAACGTTTCCCCGACCACGTTTAATTAATTTAATAAATTTATGTAAAGGTGCAATTAATCCGTTCACGCGAGAAGTCGAATAGTATTTTCTAACTTTTCCATGAATAATCTGTGCACCACGCGGATGTTCAATGAATGACATGTTGGTTGACAACAATTTGCGACTTGGTCGTAATAAAACGGCTCACTCAATTTGATTATTAACTGTGCCATTTCGTGAACTGAATGGTCTATTTTAGTTTCGTTAACTGTTTCAAATATTTAAGTTGAGAGACTGATATTTAGAGCGACGCCGATTTAATTTATGCCCAACTCCCTTCGTCTCAAAATTTGTATAATTTCGAAGCGTAATAATTCGGGCTTTCCGTTAACCCCCTCAATCCCCCAGTTTATAAATTCGACCGGCGTGTATTACAGCTGTATCATAAATTGTTATTACGGTACATTTCAGCCGGTTGTGCATCAACCAGGGATATCACATTATTTGTACCCGGAGTCGTTCGATAATACTATGCTGATGAATGGGACTCGACTTGATACAGTAGAATGGCCCTTTAATAGCCAGCCAAATGAAATGCACCCTCGGTTAGGGTAACGGGCTGCAACGGTGCACGAATCTGCACTTCGTGGCCCACCCGTATTTATATTGACCCCGTGTCGCGGTGGAATACTTGAGAAGTGTCCCAGTTAATAATGTATCAGGATTCGCAAGATTATTCAAAGGGGAAGTCTGACGGGTCGAGTACGTTCGCAAAATTGTCACAATTTTGAAACAGACACTGATAAATGATTAGACAACGTTTCCTTGCACTACATTCATTTGATAAATCCTCGTAAGTGACGACAAGTGAAAAGTTCGATCGATTCAGGAATTGAAAATTGTTCGAGCGTCCGTGATGTTCGTAGCAACATGTATAAATGCGACGCGAGATATTATTGGATACGTACCAACGCATTTCACGATACGAACTAGGAAACCGCTGTAAAGATATCGGAGATTCATCGAGAAATTGTCCATCGTTGCAGTCGCGTTCGCGTCCCTCGCTCGTCAATCTCGCGTTTAAACAATATTAAGGCGAACAACCGACGCCTGCTCACATTATTCCCAGGCCTTCCGAACATTCCGATTCAAACACGCCCCCAGTTTCTGCTCACCCCCCCTCTTATTGTACCACCTTACACCGGTTTCTATTAAAATTTAATTAAACTCCCTGCAGACCAGAGCGGCCACGCGCCATTTCCGCGAAGGGTAGACAGTCAAGAAATTCTTCCACTTGTTCGGGCGGGAGTTTAAATAATTTTCCCCGGCGGACGTGAAATTCTTTCGTTACGAACCCCGTATGAATCAGCCGGTACGTACTTACACGGTATGCACGTATTCGGTGGGATTTTCAGCGAGGCTACTCAACGAGGTACATATCCATCCCGGCCCGCGTCGCGTTCACCACGGCCGGATATGTACGAATGTGTGCACGGCGCCGGTGTGTACATATCATGGTAAATGCAGCCACTGCATACGCCAGAACAGACCTCTTATGAAACCCATCCGTTCTTCTCTAAATATTTGGGCATTTTCATAAGGAGGAGTTTCTGCTAAGCCGGCGCCATGAGAAACGCGTGCTTCTTGGGTAACCCACGGCTATGTACGTGACTTCCGTGGGAGCAGTCGTGTAATACGGCTGTAAAGCGCAAACAGCGTCGGTGCGCTTCCGGTTCGAGTGTACGGCCGGGGTCGGGCAATATGCAATTCAAGCGGCCGTCCGATTTCGGCCATGTACTTCACGCCCGACGGATCGGCCGAATTCGATAGAAATAAAATGAGACTCGTATTTGTATAAGATGAGAAGCGAATGTCTGCGAGCCCCGCGTGCCGATGGGAATACACCTTGGTTCGGTTCAGGCGCGTGTACATCCATTGCGTGGGGTTACTGTAAAAATATTTTCGCATCTCGTCGGGTTAGCGTGAAAAGTAAGCGGAATTGTTCCGTTCCGTGGAAAGGGGAATTGCGTTTATTTTTGTTCCCTTCTTTTCGGAGGGAATGGAGACAGGGGAAAGCTTTGTTTCGACATGGGCAGAAATTTAATTTGCACGCTTGCCATACGTTGTTCCTTCGTTCGTTCGTTTGCCTCCTTTGTTTTATTTTGCGCGAAATTCCAAGCACCCGGTGCTTTCGTTGAGAGAATAACTTTTCCGGCTGCGGGGAGATCGCCGATCTTCTTTCCGATGGGGTTTCGCGTTTAATTAGAATAATCGCGTAGTGTTAGCGTTCGTACATGATAGTCAATACTCGAATGAAGCGGGCCAATTTCATCTGGCTGTCAAATGTACCTAAATTTTGTTAGTTTCATTGCTTACCAATTTTGATGGTGTGCGACGCACCATGACTTCCCGGTACTGCTATCAGGAATCCGATGATGGCGATAAGGGTAGACAATTTTCTATCCATTGTAGGTGGTACAGAATAGTCTGTAATCAAATGAACACAAGAATTATTGACATCATTATGATCTTCCACATCAAATAGAAAAAGGGAACTTATATATTTTACGGTGAAATTCATTGTTGACCGTGGCAGCACTACAATTGTTTTTTGCTAGAAAAGAATCAACGTAGAAACATTACGTCGGCCGAATCGAAATTGGACAATGGAAATTGAGATTTGCCATGCAATGCTTGCCAGGATTCGGCGCTTTAGTTTCCCCCCGCTCGTGATTCCCTCGAGTGCAACGAACGTCGAATGTGGAGCGATTTTTTTTTTATTTAATTGTCGCCCCCGTACACAGCTTTTCAGGGACAATAAAACAGAGAAAAAATCTTTAAACTCGTTTGCAAGAAATGAATATCCCGCAAATATCGCGTACATTTAACGTAAATCGGATTTTTGTTTCAGTACTCTGCCGGGTCAGAGTCCCTCCCGGATATTTTAATTTCTTGTCGAGTTTCAACAACTTCAATGGTTTTGTGCGGACCGATTACGGATTCGAATTGTTGCGGCGGACCTTTGTAAATAAATCGAAAGCTGCAAATAATGCATCGTTTTTAAAAATGTTTTCGCAGTTTCCAAATTGCCGACGATCAATTTTTGAATGAAATAATTTCTATGCACGATGCAAAACGATTGCCCCGATTCGGGGAAATGTTCTTCTATTATTAAGTTTACCGCCTGCAACATTCAATGCGAAGATTATGTAGAGATTAAAATGTTTATCTCCATCGAAACTTTTAATCGGTGGAACAAACGATCGGCTATTACGTCGCGTACCGAACGCGTGGTGTTTCCAGATATAAAAATCGGGCATTTTGCACACGATCACAAAGAGGAAACGGTCAAAGGTCTTATTAGCTGGTGCCACACACGATTTCACAAGTCGAGAACTTTCCTGATTCCCAAATTTAAGGGACATCGAGTACTGGTCACGTACACTTTGCGATCAAACTTGAATGCAATCGGTGCACTCGTGTGCCGTACGAACCAACGATTTTAGTGGCATCAACCGTGCCCATAAAAGCGTCTTTGACCGCGAAGAATGATCGATAAGCATTTCGGGTAAATACGTGACTACGCGTTCCCTTGGCACGTCGATCCTTAACGTCAAATCTCTATTCCTTTCAGACAAAATATTGCACTGATGTTGCCACCGAATTCGTTAATATTTTTGTATCAGTTTCTTCCTTAGACGGGTGAACAGCTTTTTCGAATTATATTACACGAAATTAGTTTACCTGAGTGATATTTATAAATACTTGAATTTGTAAATAACCGGACGATGCTTGAATGCGTAAATAGCGATTTACCCATTATTCAATTAAACGGTGCATCAAGTGTCAAGCGTAAGGCTGAATTATTCTATTAAATAGTTTGCCCAAGTGTTCAAACAGCACTCTTTCCCGTTTCCTTCATTCATTCAAGTTTACGTTGTGATTGACAGAGGACGTTTCTACTGTTCGTCTGGTTACCTCTATTTAATTTACTCTGCCTCAATTGCGGTCGTCGAATATCGCGGGTTCGCTCGTAAATCCCAAGATTGTTGGAATTCGCTAACAGGAAGCTTGACCCCGTTGTGATTCGCCACTGTGGAACGATGCAGAACCGGAAGCGGAACTTGGAGGAATTATAGAGCAGCGTAAATTTGAATATTTTAGCGGACGAGCGCTTCAGCACAAGGGAAAGATGGCCAATGGTTTTAATGTTCGCCATTTGACGACGTGGTCGCGTGACAAGTTTTCCCTTCGTGGCTGATGCTAGACTCTCATAAAAAATAACGAATTACATCAGCGCGGCCGTGAGTTAATGTCGAACAGCGTGTATTCGCGGCACATATACGGGGCGTAATTCAAACGTGAATGGTATGGTAGTTTAGTCACTGGGGGGAAAGTATGCGAATAATTTGTCACGGTAAATAAATTTTTAAAGTCAATTATTATAAGGCTCATATGTAGCCATAATTTTCTCAGGTGTTTCTTTTAGAAATGTTGTTTAAATAAAATGGGTTTGAATAAAAATGAGCATATAATACCGATAACTAGTCTATAACTTATATTTAAATATTTATTTAGTTTGAATTGTGGCGAGAGGAATACATTCGCAGAGTTGAATGATATATTTATGGAAACACTGGTATTTCGAAACGTATTCCGCCCGAAGAGCCTGAATGGAACAGAGGTAATTCATATTCGTAATATACCAGTCATGGAACGACCTAAACATTTCACACTGCTTTTAATTAAGTAATGAAACTCGTGACTAAAAGGTTCGTAGTACAAGTGACCGTTTCTGTTATCCGTTGGCGCGATGTAGCTGCATGAGCGTGGTTTGCACCTGGCCGTTGTATTAGATGAAAGTGTTTTAGGAGTCAGAATCTGATATATTATTGACAATGAGTATTCGCCATTCAATGCAAAATAATCTGACACGCGTCAACAGGTTTCAATTTCATGTTATTTTTTCACGCTTCTACCTTGCGCTCTTTCATTTTAATTCATTCATTCGTCTATCGAGCGAATTGTTCCTGAATCTATAACAGACACGTGCCACGCGCAAATTGAATCTGTGTATACATATATATCAGCGCAGTCCCAAACTGCGTATACGCGTTACCCAGAATTCATTCAAACAGGAGTTGAACTCGAAGCAGCCGCACAATTTCCATTAAGCTATCGCAAACAGGTGTCTTTCACGTTCAATCTACTAAAAGTTTATTCAGAATATCATTACGTCGCCACTGAAATGCTTCGAAATACCTGGAAACATTTATATTCCTTAGATTCGTTGTGAACATGAATGTAAACGAGGAATAAGAGAAGGGTCTGGAAACGATAGAAAGATTATTATAGGTAAGAAATGGAGGAAAAGAATGTGTCAACCGTTAACACCCTTTGAAAGCAGGACGGTAGTAATCGCACAGAAGTCTATTTCAAACTAAACCACGGATATACTTCGTCCTTTCAGATGAAACCCCGATATTTATGAGACTCCATATTTGATCATTCACAAGTAATAAAATAAACGTGGATCGAAGGGGCAAAACTTGTTAAAGAGCGCGAGGAACGCCTAAAGTTTTTTCCCGTTGTCTGAGAGGAGGAATACCAATGACAAAAAGGTATGCGGACAAACAAAATCGTAAAATATTTTAGTAAAACCGGGACCGCCATTGAACTGACTTCGATCGACCACAAGACCCGCGAGGTTTTGCACGTTTCTATGCGGGAGGTAACGAGATTTTTCGAATTTTTACCGTTTCCCACTCCCCGACGCTATACACCGTTTAATTCCGAAAGTGAAATTAAATAAGTGAACGGAATCCCCGATTTCCATAAATTCTAAATATGCTGGAACACGGCGAAACGCAATTTCCCCTAAATTAAAGGGGATGAAAGGGAAATAGGAGGTTCCACGAAACTTTCATCGTTTGGAGCACGAGATTTTAACAAACGCCGTAACTTATAATATAAAACGCGTTTATCGGACGGCGAAATTAACAAACCAGTTTCCATAGATACGTTTCCGAACCTGAAAATTTCTCGGAGTACTAAGACTTTCCACTTTTTGATGGAAGTGCAATTAACGTTGACTTTCCTATTTCTTGCGCGATAAAAAAAATACGTTCATATGCGCGCGGCGTAAATGACGTTCCAGTACGTACACACGAAATGTATTGCAGTTCCTACCGTCGATTATTGGCAACACGTGCTCGTTTAAAAAGTTAAATGACCGTACTTTGTCGAAGTTTTACGTTTTCCTGCAAAATGCCAGATTTTCCACCCGTTTGTCCCCGTTAACTTAACCCATTCGAGAAATCAATAACGAAATTATTTCTCAAAGGGGGTCGTTGACTCTTCGGAAGATGTCCCCTGTTCAAAGCCATTTCAAAGGACTTCACAGTTTCTAATAATTTATATGTTTCGCAGGAGACAACGGGTAACCCGTGAACTAATATCAAACAATAGTTAATGGCGAAGTTTCCCTTAATAGATATTCCAGAACTTCCCCGTCTTTATTGCCTAAATAGAGGGTGTCGTTTATTTCAGAGAGTTTTCAGTACCTTCGGGAAAAATACCATCGAATTGATTCAGGCTCCTCAAAGAAGGTCAAGATGAAAGAAGCCCGACCAGGCGTCTGAACGACGGCCGATTTTTATCGGATACAGAAACACCCTCGGTCACCCTTTGGCTCGTTGAAAATCTGTGTCAACGTTCATTAAAGTCGCTATCTGTCGGGAGATGGGCCAGGAAACCGTAATGATCCGTGACCGGCAAAATTCATTCAATTGACTCTTTCATCACCCTTGAGAATTCCCCTTCTTCTTAGGTCGGCGCGGTGCCGGCGGCCGTATTAACTATTGTCGTTGGACTTGCCATGTATCTTAACGCAACATTATTGTAGTGAAGTCAGTACAGGTTGACTGACATGATGCACGAGGAATGGAAAATAGTCTTGATCAAATAGTTGATGAAATAGTCAACGAATTAAGCTATTTATTCCTGGATGATCAGTAATATGTTTGAGAAATCAGTAGAATATCTGTTGCTAATTATTATTATTTTGCTGAAAAAATGTCTTTTCTCCCGTTTTTGGAATTCCATGGAAAAATATCGGACGTGCTCTGATTATCACTTTTCAGCATAATATAGAGAAAAGCTCTTTTCTTTAATCTCGATCGCATTCTGTGTATGTACATTTTTCTGTGAATTCCGCGCCGTATATTAAATTAAGAATGGATTTGATTAATTTTACTGTGACAAAGGGACCGCGCAATAATACCGTCGAGATGAATTATTATTAATACTCATTTTAATAAAAGTTCAGAGGTCCGTTTGCATGAAATTAATATTTATAAAAAAAATAACACCCCCCCCCCCTTATTTAACCCTGCTGATGCGCGACGCATCGTATCCCAGATGAAAGTGAAACGAAAATCGATGTATCGTACATACGAGTGGAACGTTACTCCTGGGGAATAAAAGTGAATCGAACCGTGTCGAGAGATAGATTTGATCGTTTCTTCGGCTGCGGCCAGTTACTACGTTGATTTTTCTCCCTCTTTCCATTTCGATCCTTCGTTTCTCTTCATTTCAAATATTAGATTGTCGGCGAAATTGAAGTTTTTGAATTTCTAAGTGGAAATATCGCGAGCTCTCGAATCTCGACTTCCCGTTCCGGAACTTTAAATTGCCAGTTAACGGCGTACTTGCACATTGTCCTTCTAATGCCTCCTTCTTACCCAGCTGGCAAATTCCCGGATTTCACGTTAGCAACACTTCTACCGATTATATAACATACTTGTCGGTCTTTTTACATTACTATTCGTAAAACAATTAATTCGAACGATTTTTGGCGCAAAAAGAGGTCAGATCGATCGGCGAAAACGTTCCCATAATTGTCTAAAAACTCATCTTGGCACGGCAGGCATTAGGGGCACAACGATAATTGCGAAACGTTAGGGAGTGATAAAGATAATGCCGGCAGTCAAGGGAATGCTGATAACTACAATACGCGTGAACTGAAGTGGAACAGCGCGGCATTATTGTTTCAGTCTCTGTAAAGCCACGTTCCAGATGCACAGTCACTGGTTTTATTATTACATTTCACTTCGAATACATTAATTAGCGTACCGTACAATTCCTTTCTCTCGTTGCCATAATGCTGATTAACATAATACGTATTTCTTCGCGCAGTACGCCCGTAACAAGTTGAAATCGCAGAAACATATTCACTTATTTCAATTAAATGAACGTGGAACGAACGTTTCCAATCGACTAGCAGAGAAAAATAACTTTCGCGTAAGAAATTATAAATCTTGCGCGCGAAAAATAATATTGGCAGCCGAATCAATAAAATTTTGTTTACTCAGCCTTAGTATTAATATCGACGAAGACCGTGCAATTATGGAAGAAGGCGTACAAGCCGGAATAAACGGTGAAATGTCGCGCGATCCTAACAATCGAGGTGGTTTTATTGAAGCGCTCAGCTGCGGCGTTCATTCCCCGCGGACCGAATTCTTCGTTCAACGGCGATGGAACGTGAAACGACGGGGAAAGTGCGAAGGAAGGGTGCTCGACGAATTTCGCCTGTAAACAAATCCGCAAGACCGAGCCGGGCACGTCCGTTTTTAAGGGCATAAAACACGGCAAACGCGGCCTTAGTGACTGTGGTTGACGTCAAACGACCATTTTCATGCTCTTTCCACGGTCTTTCCACGCTGTGTGTATTTTGTCCGGAGACTGTCGCCGAGAAATGGCGCGCGGATTACCGAGGAAGCTGTGAAAATTGCCACGCCGCTTAGCCCCGACTTTTCATTCTTCATCGATCACACGTTTGGAGAAGAAAAACAAAAATTACGAATGGAAATGCTGTTCGTTTTATAAACGACTTTAATCGATAACCGATTGTGCGAGCTAATAAGGCCAGCCAAGATTCGACGCAAAGGAAATGGTATGGCACGCTTTAATTGAACGTACTTTGCACGGCAATTTATTTAACAAGGTGGGCATGGCGGGTCGATACGGCGCAATATTTAAAAGCGTGTTGATTAAATGTTTCAGTAAATGTTCTCATGCACAGATTGGATAAAAGGTGGCGAGATTTAATATAATTGCTTCGAATAGGTTTGTCGTTAATCGATGTAAAAATAGTTCCATTTATAATGAGGCTGATGTATGGAAAATATATTATAATCATGCGTCGAGTGCTGCAGCGATCGAACAAAGAATGTTAGCAAAATATTTTTAATGGACAGCATTCCATGGGTAATAGACGGAGACACGTTCCGCGTTTCAAACATGTTGAACATGCCACTCATTTCGAACGCGTGCTGTTCGTTACTCTGAAATTTCCACTATTTTCAATTCTTTCGCCACTGACATTCACGGCATACTGTATCTCCCGCGGCGTGGGCGAACTCAAATTCAGAGTTCGTTGTCTAACTTGTTTCCCACCACTCTTCACGCGTTTCTCGCGCTGTTTTCACGCTATTTTCACGCGTACATCGATATTATGTTTTACGCATTGGCCTGAAAACCAATCGGCCCGTTCCAACGATCCTGTTTTCCCGTGCAACTTTAAATTTACTGGAACGACGTGGATGTAAAACGACCTTGTTGCAACCAGCTCCATTTACACGTAGAAGTGTATTCCCTTCCTCGCGTTCGCCGATGCTCTTTCAGGTAGAGCAGTGTTTCGAAGTGTGATTTCCACAAGTCCGATTCGGATATCGAATTTTTGGGAGAATTGTATTCTTTCCTTCTGGCATTGTATATATTTTTTCTATGACACGTGGTTTCGCTTCGACGCGGAATAGTTCTATATTGCAATGGAAAGGTATGAGTCGCGTTTAATTCAGTCTGGTAGCACTGCCGTAATTAAATTTTTTATCCGCTCCACCGTGGAAATGCTCTTCCCTGGTTCACGACTGTCAAACTAATTACGCGGTCCGTGCAAACATGTACAAGTAGATCGTTCCAGCGTTATCCAGATTATAAATTACGCACTTAAAGTTTGGCCGGTTCCTTTAATCGCGTAACATCGAAACAAATATCCCACCGTACACAAACATAATTTTCCTAACAACATTCCGAAAATGATTCACGATTAACTTGCGAGAACTTCACAGAACCAACGACAAATTCTAATACATCGAATGCTCAGCGGCTGCAATAATAATTATCATTATTGACACCTTGAATACGTGTTCGTCAAATTGTCAACGCGAAACGAACGATCGTACCGCGCGGAACAACGAAAAATCGAATCGCAGTACAACGACACCGAGTGTACACGCATCTGTATCTCGCCGCAGTTATGCAATACGGTGCACAATCCCGATCCGTTATTAACCCGTGAAAATCAAGCTCCAAAAAGGGGCGAGTGAAAAACAGACGAAAAAAAAAATTGGAGACATAAGCGGAAAAATACCTCCAGCCATGGGAACATCCGGTTAAAAACAGGTGGCCGATGCCCGCACGACCATAAAGTCGACTCTCCTTTTTACGCCTCTCGACACAGAGAGCCCGCCTATCGCCCGATGCGCACGTTCGATAGGGGTCGATCGAGTATCGCAGTAGAAACGGACGCGACTACAGACCGTCGGTCCCCGGTCCATTCAAGTCGTTTTAACCGCCGTTGCGCCGCACAGAAATTGAATATCGGCCTGGCGGTCCGTCGAGTAGCCTTCGTGAAATATCTGACGCGTCCCGTGTCCCGTGAAACGGGGATTATGAATATCACGATGTACCGTGGCAACAAAGTAGCGGAAGAAACCGCCTGGTCGTACGATGCGGGAACGTACGGGCCCGTGCCCGGTTAGGGCGGAATTGAGTGGGCGAAACGGGAACGGAGCAGGAGCTTCCGGGTAGATTCTGGCGGCTTTTGTTTCTTACGGTTATCGCAGCCGCGCCGAGAAAATTGTGGCGAACGGCGGAAATTGGAATTAGCGATGTCAGCGGACATGAAAACAGCGGAATAGGGGAAATTACAGTGTTTCAATTAGCCGTGGCGATGCACGAAAATTGGTTTTTAACGGCGACGGGGTTGAAAATAATTAGCGGAACGGGATAAATTGGAGGCTTTGAATTCTCCGCCGCAGCGAGGAGCAAGATTTCGCGGGGAATGTGTCTCGTTCGCGTACAATTAGTATTTATTGATATATTTTTGCCGACTTATCGTTAAATGTTCTAACGAATTCAGCAAGCTTTTGCGTATTTCTTTCTTCAAGCGTCTGATGCATTGTTATCGCGTCCAAGCTCTTCCGTTGTCAGTTGAACATTTGCATTTATCCACTCCTTAACTGGATCCCTTATAAGACGTCGATAGGTAATAAATTCATCGGTAATAGTGGCTTCGGATGCACTGCGTGCAGGTCGAGCTAGTGCTTAATTGCAGCTGGTTCAGCTACATAATTGGCGCTTCCGAAGGAACAGCCCAAAGAGAATTCCACCGGAATTAGGCGGATCGGGGATCGTTAGAAAGGCAGATGCCAAGTGTCGGTTGTTGTTAAAAACGCACGGACGGCACCATTTCGATGCGATCGACGCGATCGAGCGAGAATTCCAACCTGCCGACAGCCCGACGCATCTCGCTCTTCGATGCATCTCGACCAGTTTCCATCTCGATTTTTACCGTTCCCTGCAAATCTTTCCGCACATTTTGATGCCACACGTGGAATACTCGCGACAGTGTTCAGCTTCCTTTATTCCGATCGCAGTAGAAGCGTAGAAAGAATTCTGTTGTTATTAATTTGAATTTCTAGATAAGCGTTCAGCGCTTCAAATCTGTTGGCATGCCCCATTTTTCCCATTGAAACGCGCGATACCGACTACCATTCTTTCCGAGTGAAACTGCATCGGTCGAATATCTGTATGCCGAAGCGAAATCATACCGGCGGATCTGTTCCCTTAATTTGAGCCAGCATCGGAAGCAGATTTTTCCGCCGGTGAACCACAAACGATGTGCAACTCGTTTCGATGAAATTTCTTCTCGTTTTTTTTTTCCACGTCGAGTTTGAAAACGCGTCATATTAAATAGAAACGAACCGTGTAACGTTATGCGGCGCACAATTCTGCACGGTGCACGATCGATTTCGAACGCCACGATAATAAAAGTACACTTGATACTTTCCTTGTTACGCAACAAATGCGGCGTTCTGCTCTCAGACATCCATTGCAGGACATTTCAAAGGGGAACGCTCACCTGATTATCGACACTGATTCGCTCGGTAGTCGTCACAAGCGCATTTCGTCCCGCCGTCTCCGACAGCGTTCACAAATTCGGCCGCGAACTCGACGATCACGCTGGAAAACCCGTCTCGCCTCTATTTCGGCACTGAGAATTCTCTCGAACACCGAGACGCGGCGGAGAGCGACGAAATCGATGGGAACGTGTCGTGAGGTATCGCGCGCGGTGTCCCCGCCTCGAACTGATTTAAATTTAGCACAGGCCAGCCTAAATACACACCGCGACCCACGCTGGCGATCGCGAGGAACGCCGCGGCACGACCGATCTCCTCCTCGTGCCGCGACTTTTCCCTCGTTTCTTCCCGCACGCGATTCGAAATCGCTCCTACCGAATACGGCGGCCCCGCCAATTACAGACGGGAATTGACAAAACTCGATTAAAAATTCCCCGACCGACCGCGCTTCAATTATGAAACTATTGTGCGGCCCGAAGTGCTTTTAGCTGTTGAACATAAAATTACGGAGTTATTGAATTATAAATTGCGGCCCGGCCTTTTTGCCCGCGAAACTACGAGAAACAGAGGGAACCGGGGGGGACGCGAATTATATTGGACGATCGTGGCACGCGAGCGCGTCGCAAAGTGGCGATGTTTATTCTCGTCGCATTTGTTTCACGGTTTCCGGTGGGGGGTGTCGGCGCCTCGGATGATCGGTGCTTTCATTCGGAAAGTATCGGCGGAACGGGCGCGGTGAATGAACAAGAGGGTGAATTTTTGGCGACGGCGGGATAACAAGATGGGCACCGGTGAAAGGGAACAAATTCGCGTTTCAATTGTGTAATTCGTTCAGGCCGTGCAAAGTTTTCTCTTTGTGATTGTTGGATATTTAAATCGATGCAAACCGAGACCGGAACGCTGTACTCGTAGCACTTGGCGAAACGACGGGAACGAGGAAACGTTATTCGTTTCTAACGAGGCATTAAAACGTTTCGAAATTCAGTGCAATGCGATGCGATATTCGATATGAAGGAAAGCAGAAGTGGCGAGACGTAAACTCGCCATATTCGTTCCGTTTTCGAGTACTTCGTGTGCCGAAGAATGCATCAGAGTTTACGTGGTCCTCAAAGATGCAAAATTCGAAAAGGATTTTACATGTCGCCACTTATCCCTAAGGGATGGCCCTTCTCCGTACGCAGCGAAGCAACCTCGAAGTTTTAACACCTCGACGATAAGTGGAATATCACATTTTTCCTCTAAACAAATCTCAAGGGGAAACGTCAATTTGAAATTCATCAAAACTCTGAAGAGACATATACCTCGTTCATCGCGCGTAAAGGAAAATATCGTTGAACAATTCCAGCTCGTGAAAAATCAATTTACATCACCCCCTCGCCGCTGCCGCGAAGTCATCGAAGGGGCAAAGAATTAACTACGCTCCCGGACAAATATAAACGAAATCCCGATTCTAAGTATCGTCGTTTCTTCCGCGCAAAATCTGGCCCGACGTTACTTCATTTGAATTTCATTGTTTCACCGGGCGGGCGCTCGACTCGTGTTAATTGGATAATTGCAAAAACAAACATGCTCCCGCTCAGCGGCGTATTACGGCCGAAGCAGTTTCAAGTTAACTGCAAGCGTTGACTATTCTATAATTGTTCCGGAGCCAGCTGGAACTCTGTTGCAGTATCGTGTCAAAGTCACCTTAACTTTGGCCCTTTAATAGGACAGCGCGAAACTATGCGGGGTGTAATTTAACGAGGATTACCGTTTTAAAAAAAGAGCACCACCCCCTACGTGGTTCGCACGGAAAATTCAAGCCGTTCCAGCAGAAAGGAGCCCTTGTGGATGTGCACGCGGCAAAGGTTCGTCGGTTTAAGCAGTAACTTTTATAATGGTTTGGAAAGGAGAGGAGGCATTCTCAAAGGCGTTTAGCCGCCGCGACAATGTAAATTATTTTTCTAACGTGGCAACGCGCAGGGGGTGGGGGAGGCCTTGGTCCGATGTGAGGTAAACGGCGTCGAATTATCCGGGGAAAATAATTTCCCCGCTGCTCGTTAAGCTCGCGACGAAAAAGGGAGTGTGGGCAGATTGGAAGGTGTAGCGAATTCTCGTGGGGCGTTCTGTGGATGACCGAATGGGACAGCTTTGCGAAACGAATTTGCTAATGCCTGATCTATTCAGGATTGCGATGATTTGTAGCTGACGGGCTTGATGATATTTATATTATATCTGGGTATAAGGCTTAATGTTATAGTAGAAACGCGAACGAGATTATTCGTGATTCATGATTATTAATGCTCTCCTTTTTATCCCCGTTATGAAATCTCCGGTTCCAACGCGATTCCCTTGTTGGTTCAGTAATCGGCGCTAACTTTTCGATTGTTTCAATGTGCCTCTGGTTGGTTGCCGGCCAACGGGGCGGGTCATTGAATTGTGAAGCTCGGATAGAAATTTTGAGCACGGCCGACCGTTGGAAAATTAAAGCTCGTTTCACTTTATCGCCTGGCGACTTAGAAATCTTGCTGGAAAGTTTTTGCGGCAGCCTCGGCGGCTACAGAAGATTGCGCGAAGCAACGGGAAGTTTTCATCGTTGCGGAACATAATTCCGTGCGACAAGGGACAAGCGAGGGAAGATACTGAGAAACGCGGAACGATATATTACACGTACGTGTACGTAGAAAAATTTGATTAAATGCATTCGCGAGCGGTGGTAGGTAATTAAATGCGAAGCAACCGGCGCGCAGAAAGAACAAATTGTTTAATAAGCGTCTCTTGGAAACCGAACGAAATCGGTTTCTCGTTGGGAATATTTAATTTCACGCTGTGCTAATTCAATAGCCAATTAACTGCTCCGCGTTTAGCGGCTTTACATCGAGGGGAACAAAATGTCGTTGGCGCCTGCCACTTATGTATCGACGATGTTTTTTTCACTGTCATTTTCGAAGCCACAGACATGGTGGAATTAAATCCCGGTGGTTGTATTTGGTAATTCTAATTGCATCGCATGTATATAGTTGAACTGGGAGAAAGACAAGGGAAGGTTAACTTACTCAAACTTTTAGCTTTAAAATCATCGTATAAAGCGGTCTAATCGAACCTGCCTTAAGTTTCAATTAAAAATTAAGGAGTAGTAACGAAAATATTGGGAAATTCAATAAACGCGACGACGCAAGCAGCGAATGGTAATTACTAATAATTCTGACAAGAAAAGGTCCCAATTGATTACTCCTTTCGGACAATGAATTTCTCCAGGGTACTAGATACTGACCTACTGAAGTTGTTCACGTGGAGTGTAGGTGACTTTGTGGAACGCAGTTCAATTTTCAAATATATCAAGTTGCATTTCTTACGTACCCTCGCGTCTCTAGTTACATCAACCACGGGGTACGCAGTTCCTTAACAATCCGAGTTCCTTAAGTACCGATGAAAATCGGTACTCGATCTACCGCTGTGTGACAATCTTCATCACAAGTGCAATTGATGTATCCGTTGAAATGGTATCAGACAATTATCTTTCGCATGTACTGTGCACTCGGAGAATTTTCGCTCCTATGTTTTTCAAAACACGACATCGCGCAATGACTGCGAGAGTTAAGTTACGCGAGAGACGTCGAGGACGCAAGAAACGAAAGCGGCACAGGCGAAGAATTTAACACTCCCCGAACAAGGCACGGCGGCTTGGCACAATTCAAGGACTTGTAAATTCTGAACAAGAACATAGATCGCAGCAGGTTAACCACTTCAGCGGGTAAACTACGGGGTTTAAGATCGTCAAACTTCGCCAGCAAGCCTCGCCGCAGCCTGGGGGTAACTCTTGGAATAAGGGGAATATGAAATTCCCGTGGTCAGACTCACGGCCTTCTACCATCTTTCCCTTTCTACTTCACGCAATTTCTTATCCCGCTCCCACTTTCGTTTCGTCCACCGTCTCTGTTTCTCCAGCGAGCAGAAAATGTTTTCCATTCCATTTTCCTCTCCGCGCGTATATCTGTTTCTTCATACTAACCACCTCGGACTTTTTATCTCTCTTTTGCCTTTCATTTTTTGTTTGTATTTTTCGTTACGCAATACCACGATGATCTTTTGTTCATCTCCTTCTTTTTTCCTTTCCTTAGTACATTTTGTATTATCGTTCGCTCCTTTCCTCTTCCTCTATCGCTATCGACCCTTCGCTGTGCACGCTCTCCCCTCCGACTTCCATTTAATACTTATTCCTGTCCAACCCGGTTCCCCCGTGTTTTTCTCATTTTCTTCACTCTAACAATGAGTTTCTTTCGCCGTTCCTTCATTTACCACCCTCCCTGTCCACCCGGCCGCCGTTGCCGCCGCCGTTCTCGTCTCCATATACCCGAGTGTACCTCGCTCCCGTTCCTATTACGCCTTTTGTTCCTTAATAGTCGTAGCTTCTGATGTACGTGCCCGGGGAACGACTTAGGCGACAGAGCGAAAGAGCGACGAAATTTCGCCGCGCCGCCGCGTCGCCGGGCAAATGTACGACAGGAAGAGATTGACTCGCGCTTCACACTTTCAATAACGCTTTTAATAACAATCATTTCTTCCCCTTCCTTTTCCTTACCTTTACCGTCTCACCTGTTCCCCGTCGTTCTTCCAGTTCCTCTCCTTGCATTCTCTCTTGATCGATTTAATCGTATCTCACGCGTAACCCGTTCGAAGTTCCGTCGATTCTGGCTCCTTCAGTCCGACCGAGGAATTATCCGCGGCCCGGTAACGTCGTCGCGATTTAAGCGCCTCGCAGAACGTCTTGTCGGGGAGAATTGCGCGATGATTGTGCGATTTCTTGGTAGAGGGTAGGGAAGATGGAAGATTCGCGGAAGCGGGCACGACGCATGGATCTCAGTTATCCGTGGACGTAAAGAACGGAACGATACCACGCAGTGATTAACGAGAAATTGGACGCGAAATGACGGGACGTTTGTCGAGCACCGTGGAGAATTTTGTATCGTTCGGGACGAGGTCAGGGCGGCGGGTCGGAGGCACGCTCGAATTCCTCCGTTCTCAATGCGGAAATTATAGGCTGCAACGTTACATCTGTTATATCCATTTCGCGAACGGTGTCAAGGGACGATTATAAACGACGTTACTATGGAGCTGTTGTTATTTAACCAATTTATTATTGAATCGAATATTCTTGTGGATGAACCGTTCGCTGTTCCAACGAATAATAATAATTAATGAATTGGAAATCCGTATTTCTGTTACCCTTCCTTGGTGAACCGAACGTCCGCAGCATGTGATCGGTGTGCGTTACAAAGATACGTCTGACCAGCGCTGACATGTTCTATTTAATATCGATGGAGTGAGTAAAACGAGAGTAGGATGGAGAAATGCCAGCTGAATTTAAAAAGTGAATGAAAATTAGCACGATACATAAAATAAAGATAAATAGATAGTTTATTAATTATTCATTCTATTAATTGCATTTCCCTTTCTTGTTACCGGATTGTCTCTCGTTTCTCGTATTTTAGGGCATTTTTTTTAATCTCGTCATTAATAGAATACGTGTCGCAGGATGGGAAGCACGCGAAGTGGAAACTTCTACAGGGGGTCACCCTATTCTGTATTTCGCTTTCTCCAACGAAGGTTCACACAGTTCATGAATTCATTCTCCGCACTGACGGAATATCAGCTTGCCTTCCCAGGGAAGGCAAGTTACGTGATCGCTAATATTAACCTTCTTCGTCCCCGCGTAGCTTCTTGTCACCAAGTGACAGATAGCGCTTGGGATCGACGCATCTTGTTCTTGCAGCAGAAAACGACGCGTTAACTCACGTGGGCGGAAGAAAAAATGATTGCGTGGGGCACGTGCGTGCCGTGAAAAACTGAATGGCGACGGCCAATTTTATTGCACAGTAAATCTAGATCAGTCCGGATTTATAGGGTGAATTACTTAAAATCTTCTCGTTCCGATTTCTCTGTTTCTCCGAAAGTAACGATCAACTGGCAAAGGAATCAACTGTAATTGAACATTTATGGAAAGCGAGATTCACAATCGCGTACGCTATACTGCCCGTTAACGATCGCTCAATGCAAACCGTATTATTGTCCTGGCAACAATTGCGTTGATACTTTATTGCTGGAATAATTATGTAAAGCGAACTGGGCCGCGATGCAATTAATGTGCATGTTTACCGTTGGAACAAACGTCTCTTGTACTGCGAACGCGCTTCTCTATGTTCCCTAGGACACAAATTTATTAGTTAATTACAGTGGCCCAGTGTTTATCGAATTCCATTTCGTTCACTATTTATGTAATTCATACGCGTTTAATTAGGAGGTCATTTCGTTACGGTAGTAATTTTACATTGTTTATTGTTTTAATGTCGTGGTTTTTTTTTTATTAAGAGCAGTACAAATTGCATTTATGCCTCGGAGCACGAAATTGCGAAAACTGTACCAAAATACTTGTTAAGAATTGTCTTCGATAACGGTGAAAGATTTATAGTATTTCGAAGTGAAAAATCACTTGACAAACGTACGTGCCGATCGTGTCGCAATGTTAAGAAAGAAACGAGAAACGATAAGGAATTATGCAGACACCACGCGATTAATTTCACGAACACGTATTTTCGACGGTCGTACAATAATTCTTCAAGAATAACATTTTTATGTATTGCCCTTCGGTTTCTATTTATAGAATTGTACGGCGTCCAAAAGGATAATGAACTACGATAGCGATTACTGTTATATTAAACGTACCTTTTATTTAAGGACGTGTCTGACCAGCGACGCTCCATTCTACTTAAGAACGCGTCTCTACCGAGTCTGTTTTATTCCGCTTAATAATACTCGAACTACTCGAGATTTAAGTGACTGTTTCGTTCCTTGGAAATAAATTGCCAAGTATTCGCTTGGCTCGGGTTTCTCAAATAAAGTGTTACGGGTTGAGAGATTACAGGTGGAAGTAAATTGCACTTTATGAAATGTGTTGCTCACGGACAAGCTTCATCGATCTATCTTTAGTACTTGCACCATACTCGCGGTTGTCTTCATATAAGTGTCGAATTCAAGATCGATGAACGTACATTGCTCATGCTTCGCTTTTATTCTTCTCCCCGTAGTCGTCGCGCTGTTCGCGTTTCGAAACAAAACAAAACGAAAATAAGATCGGGACGATAGACGTATCGGAGAATGCCTGCTGGAAAATGTTAAGAACTTCTGGAAAGACTTATGCAATATATATTACACGCGGCTTATTCTTTATCAGAAATATCTGGATAGGAGTGACGCGGGACAACGAACGAAGGGGAACTAAGTTGGATCTGGAAGTTCGTGAGAAGTTTGATATGCAGATTAAATTCTACGGCGCTTGTAATCTCGTTTCGACGGCAGCTAAAAACTTCGGCGACCGCGTCAGATTCTCTTGCCCCGCAATCCCTTTATCGTCAATGTCGCTAAATTAGTACGCATATTTGGTCGGCTTGATTTTTTGTGCGGCGTACCTGTTTGCGAGCGCAACGAGTACGCTCGTTGTCGCGGAATGGAGTTGATAGTTGGAAATTCGACGGAGGAGCGCGTGAGTAACGGTTGCTCTCATAATCTAAGTGACCGTCGGTCGTAACGTTTATCGCACACCCTCTAACCTGTACGGCGTGTTTTTGCTAGGGATATCTCACGGCGAAAGCTGCATTATTTTTCAACGTTTATAACCTTCGAGTGGCCGTACGCTGAGTTATTGCACGGCTGTAGAATAAAAACCATTGTCCCATTCCGTTTCCAGCGAAATCACCGAAACACTCCGACAAAGTTTCTTTCGCGGGGGAATATTAATGTTGCACTTAGTTCCGCCACCCGTTGCCGCTGAAAGCGTTGTCAACTGACGTCGATACACCTCGAAGATTCCAGTAAATGCGTTGGCCATTACTCGACAGACAGAATACCGTTTGCTGAATCCGCGGGAACAGGTGTCGCCATAAGCATTCGTGTTTTTCCACGCATTGCTCGTAATTTCGCTGGTGTCTAGTTAATTCCGCGTAGTTGATTACACTTTACGTGCCGTGCTCGACGAAATTTGTCACACTTTAAGTACACGTTCTTACGCAAAGAACAACATACGGACAGCGTTGCTTTAATCAACCCCTGGGCATGAGACGAGCCAACTCCTTCTTCCACTGAAAAACTTTACGCCGGGGTAAAGCGTAATAAGGAAGGAATTCACACGGTGTTAACGAGCAAGGAGATTTAAAATACCTGCAGCAGGGCTCGGCGCTTCAATTAATCTCGGCAACCTGAGTATCCGGCTAACGTCTATTCCGGCTAGAGGGGACACCTCCATCTTTAAAATAACCCCTTGCATACCGGTGCGGATTCCGGCCTATTCTACTTGCCGCGAAGTCAAGGAATTCACTTCTGCACGGATAGCTGTGGCCGCGTGAGCGGCCAAGCCCGCCTCGCCAAATTGAAAGCCAATATCTTCGAGTGCTTCCGACTTCGGCTATGAAATGTAATAATCGGCGATCGCGTTCGAAACGGGACAAAAGTATCTACATATCACATCCCCGCCCTTCGTTGTATCCTCTTTACCCGCGATCGACCAATTTTTCCATTCTAATTTCGCGATGAATATTCCAAGTAGAAACTTTCGTCCATTTCTCGCCTCCCGTTCACGGGCTCTCGTCTCTCATCCAGGACTGATTAACGATCCACGGGCGCGACCAATTCCGTGATACCTGTCCAAGCACATTATACCCTTTTTATCGCGGAAAGAAATGTGCGGAGGTCCAAATCCATTTAGGCGAAATTAAATTTCGGACTTCGCACTTGTCGCTGCGTCAATATTTACCAGATTCATTGGACAGCGCTGTCGCAATTGAATTCGCGCGATGTCCGATAGCGTACGATGATACATCTGTATCGTCGAGAGGTCGAAACGGATATTTCCCCAGGATCTTCACGGAGTTACAAGGCCGCGGTATCAACGGAAGGTGCAATAAGTTTTCCGTAAGTGGAGCACGAAAGCGATCAAAAATACGACTTCCGTTCCACCACATCTCCCCCCGCCAGCTATGAAACACGTCCTAGGGAGCGCCAAGAACCGGCCGCAAAAGATAGCGCAGCACGAGTGATTTCATTACGTCACAAGATAAATTGTTTCCGAGGATCAGGGGACGCAAGATTTCTGGAAATCGCGTCGCGATTGCGTAATATTTAATGCAAGAGGAAGGAACGTTTAAACACGGCTTTGAAAAATTCCCCAATTTCTTCGGGTAGCTTCCTCCTTTTCTTTTTTTTTTTTTTGTTAGATCGAAAACAGGTAACCCGTACCAAACTAATACCGAGCAGAGATTCTGTTCTATAATAGAGTTATGTTTACGCGGGAAATGAAGTATCACGTTTGCTTTCTAAGCACCGCCGTGAAGGAATTTTCGTAGACGTTATAGAGACGGTTAACTGTCTCAGGGGTTGTTTCCGCTTCGAGAGATGAGGAATGTAATAAAGTCCGGCGTCGAGAGCAATCAACTGTTGCCAGCTTCCTCAGCGATTCCAATCTCGACGTTTCGTGAGAGGATCGTATTAGCGAGTTCGGATAATTCGCCGTCGAATTGCATCGCGATGTTCCCGGGGAATGCACGAAATCGTCGGGTTAATTAAATTTGTACACCTGTGCGTTAATGGCGAACAAATTATGTGACGCCATTGATAGTCCATACAGTCAATTAGACAGATAGGGAATCTCATTGCAGTTTCAACTGGACGGGTTAATCCGCGTCTGTAATAGAACAACGAATGAAACTTTGATTAATGTAGCCACGTACGTGCACGCAGGCGCATAGTGTTTATTTTTGATCGCGGAAAATCTACGGTCGATCAAATCGATGTTTCCAATTCATCGTTTTTTTTTTGTCACGTTTTACAATCACAATTTACTTGTCACGTTCATTCGTAATCTGTTTCTTGCATTCTGCAACGGATTCGGCGAGGATTTATATCGCTCGTTGCAAAATATATCGCACTCGACAAGACGTATCATTCCACTCTATTACTTTCGCCCCCCTCCCATCAGGGAACAACGATTCTTTCCTGCTATTCGAGGCTTTCGACTAGAAACGTTTGACGCGTAATAGATTTTCCTATTACTCATTGTCAGACTTCGCATCGGAGATTCGCGATGCTCCTAATGCCAGTGGAACGGACCGGGTAAACAGGATATAAGTACGGTCATCAAGATACGTCACAAATCGTCCCGAATCCTTAACACCAGAGTATCTTCTGGTGTTCTTCGGGATCGCGGCGTTTTATCAATCTTTCAGAGTGTTTACGAAGTCCTCCTTCCGTGACGATCCCTGTAACTCTCTGCTACGTTTCGCGTGCCCGAATCCGAAGCGATGCACCGTGCAACTTCTTCAACAATAAGCAAGTAAATAAGACAGCCCCTCGAATTGTGCAATATTCGGATTCGAGCATATCGATTCCCCTGTCGGCGATTAAAGGTTCCTTGCCCCAGTCATTTGGATGTGCCGGAAAGTCAGATTCCTCATTACTTTCGAAACGCGCGCCCTGTTGCGACGCGCTTGAACAGCGCTCGCGTCTCCGAAAAATGCCCCGCAACAATACTACGTGCGATGGAAGCACGCCAATATGGAACGCGCGAGTTTGTTCTCATAACACCGAAGTGTCACGTAGCGTCCAGGGCTTGGTTCAAGCGGCACACGCGATACAGTCGCGGCGAGTAAGCTGAAGCGCGCGTTAAACTCGGCCAAGTGCGGAGCGGCGCGTGTGCGGATGTGTGCGGATGCCTCCGATCTACGTGCAACGCGGAATCCTGCCCGCGGTAGCCTCGCGGGATTGGCCATCGCCGGGTCATCATTGCGTTAAAAGCTTTACACGCGTCTGCGTTTCATCAACGTTTCGCCAACTGATGCGCGCCCTGCGTCGCGTTACAACTGCAATGTCCGCGAAGGTATAGGACGTGGAGGGGAAGAAGCAGCTCGATAAAGGGTGGAAAGAACGGAGAATGAATCGGCGATACGGCGGCAAGGATTCTTTAGCGAACGAACGGTGTCCTTTGAAGACAAAAAAACAAAACAAAACGAAGCGTACCTTTTCACGGGATCTATGTATTTTATCTTTGAGTTCTTCAGGACGTAGCGGGGGATTCTTGGAGATAAAGGCTAAGCTCTTCCGACGATCTTCCATCGCGCAGCAAAAAATAAATAAAAGGGAGCGTCCAGCTACAAAGAAATCCGTTTCGTGTCTGCTTCTGGCTTTGCCGGTTGCCTCTCGAGAACGCCAATTTGTTGGCAGCGATGCGCTCGAGCAACGGGTGGTTCGGGAGGGGAATGAACAGTAATACTTTCAACCGGCACTAGTGATACTTAGTAATTCTTTTAGCAAAACTGACCATGCCCTCCTCGTCTAGACGGGCCAGCTGGTACGTTCTACGGCGAGATGACGGATCTGCTTCGCATGTGCGAGTTTACTGTTATATCGTTTTGTTCCGCTCTGTACGGCGGAGCGTGTTTGGATCGGTTGCGCCCATATAACGCTGCATCGACCATGGATTGTTCATATGCCACGGTACCGTGGCGAGGGCAAAGCCAGATAACGTGAAATTAATGTATACGACGGATTCAGCATTTGAATACAAACTTATGGGGCTATTGATGGAAAGCGTTGTCCTGGAGAATCCATGGAGCAACGCGTGGCAAAAATTGTCTTCACTGCCGTTCGACCTTAATTAAGATATGTTCCATCCTCGACCGGCATGGTTCTTCCCGATTGATTTTTATCGCAAGTACGAATGAACAGAATCACCGCGCCGTAATGGGATTACGTTAAGCAGGTTTCCATGATTTTTGTTTGTTCGCGGTAACGCGGACGCCAGTGAAATGTACAACCGCGAGTCACGGTCGAAAGACGGACGGAGAATCGATGTCCGCCCCGGAGGGTTTATCGCGGAAACCACCCTCGTAACGCAGCGCCGATCTTAACCGGCGGGGTAAAATTTTTATCGCCCTGCGAAACAGCTGGTCAACCTTCGCCTCGCACGATCGCCCGCGCCGCGATTTATGAAAGTTATAAATGTTGCGCCGCGACGAAAACATGGAAAGCCTATACGCCCCTAAGTGGGGACCCACGTGTTTTAACAAAACGCTGTATCGCCACTCGTAGAGCGTTATGATGTAGCTCGGGTTTCCTTCGCGCATTCCCTTCGCGGCGATCGTAGATATTATTCGCGACCCGCGGAAAGAAAGTGTCGCCCGTCTGTCGTTCACACGCGAGCAAACGTGTTCGAGGGAGAGAGATTTTCTCGCGAATTTTCCTGGCGGCGCGAATGAGAGGGACTGTTCGAAAAAGGTAGCGTTCGTACGTCCAAAACCCCTCTTTCGTAATTGAAGATATTCATCGCGCCTGTTATCCACAATTATCCGAATCACGGGAATAATTCGATCTCTCCGATCTATCTAAAAATCGTCGTGCGAATATATCATCGGCGTTATTATTCAAATCCGAATAATCCGGCCGGATTATTCGAAAGCTGTTCGAATCGCCGACAAATAATTTCCCCGTGTCGCGGCTGTCCTCGCCTCAGATCCGCGCGCTTATCCGCGAAGAATTCAATTCTGGATCGTGATAATATTCGCGGCGGCAGAGGAGCGCGCACCGAAATACACTGCATTCGCGGATCTCGTTATCGATGATGCTCGACGTCCGTATTTTCTAGCAGCTGCCGGTACGCTCTCATCCAGCGAACACGCGCGCTCTGCATGCCGCGAGGGAGAGAGAGAGAAAAAATGCAGCCTTATTTCCTTCACTCCACGACTACGCGCGCTATCCGTATCCGCGTATGTTCGCCATTACGACCCGGATGGAAATTTAACGCGGAGGACCCCCGCTGCAATCGAATCCCTGGTACATACGAACGAATGGTTCGTTCACCGGCCTCGTTACCGATAATACTCGTTCGCGATCTACGTACATCCTCCTCTCCCTCCCTCCCGCTCCGCAAATTGCACGGGGCCCGTCCATATTCCTGACAGCTAAACATCCTTCTTCTGGCGTCTCCGTTTTCCCCTTTATATTCTCGCGATCTCTTATATTTCGCGCCGTCCGATATCGCCGTGACGACACGGATTTACAGCCGCGGATAAGTCGTTGGCGATGCGCGCGCGCGCGTGCAGATTGCGCCCCGGAAGTAAATTCGCGTCAACGGCGAGCAGGTCGCGGAACCGGCCGAACTTCGTAGCCGCGCAGCGCGGAACGGGCCGCGATCCGCCCGCGGTCGCATCGGTTCCCCGCCTCCGGGGGATTTATGAGGCGTGATAACCCGGACAGCGTCCAACGAAGAGATCAGACGGAACACTGGATTCGGGAAACGATATGCTCGACCGTGACTCTTTTTGCCGTGGACGCGACCAGCCTCTTCGTCGACCGTCGAAAGCGCGCAGGTGCACCGGTGCTTCATTCCGCCGGAATGTTTGCCCGTATTTCGAGGACGCGTCGCCGTTCATTCGCAACGGCGATGCAGGTTGACCGGGAGACCTTGCGAGGTGGGTGAATCCGGGGTAGTGGATTTTTACTCCCCGCTCTCTGAACGGCAGTGTCCACGGTCCCCGGGAAAACGTCGATGGTTAATGTCGTCTGCGAACGGTCGAGAGCAGGTTGGATTTTGCGCGGTCGTCTTTGATTTTACGCAATTTGATTCAATTGTTGAACTTAATTATCGGTTTTTCTTTTGGATCAAGGAATCGTGTTTTAGCTAATATTTCCGTTTAATCCGTTTTTAAGACTGCATACATTTTTCGGAGCGAAACAGAATATCGTTGGACGCAACCTTCGTTCCGTTACATTTTCCGAGAATGTCGAACGGTTTCAATATCGTTGATAAGCTGGAAATTATTTCGTTCCCGAAACTATTCGCGAATATTTCTTTTATTATAAAATACGTCGAATACGTTTTGGTAGGAAAACGGTTGCCCGTTGAAAATGAAATAGTTCGCTTTTATGTTTAATGCGATACGTGTCTGTATTAGAACTGACACTTCTCATTTCAGCCCGTCGTTTCATTACGACAGCGTGTAAAGTATTCTTCTTCTAGCAGTTGCAACGGAATTCTTTCCCCGATGCGTACAAATAACGCAATAACGAAAACTTTAATATACTTATCGAGCGTTTCCACCGCCGCGAAACAGAGGGCCGAGTATTGGCCATAAATCCTTCGAATGAAAAGCATCCGAAATATTTTTCAACGATGCAACAGCACATACTTTTCGATCAACGCTCCCGATTGCTACCGCTGAATACATCCGCGGAACAATATTACGAAATATCACCGTCCATTATTTCACCTTATTTTCGTGTTCCGCGAAGCAGACAGGATTGTTCATCAAGCAAGCACGAAATTAATGTTGGCAAAGATCTTCCGTTGCGTTCCATAATATTTCGTTCGATTGCCCCCGATTCAACTGAAATTTGTGAAATATTCTTCGAATGGGCCGTGGGCGAATGCAAGCAATCATATTGCAGCCGTAATTATTTAGCACGAGATTAACGGGTTCATCCGGTATTAATTTGTAACGCATCCGACGACGACGAATTCAGCATTGGAAACGAATCATACTTTTCTCATTCACGTTCCTCTTAACTTCATTATTTTATTCTGCTGTACGATTTGATCCTGCTCACGGTATCGATCTCATGTATCGTAGCAACGTCCTTATTTTCATATTACCCATCCCCACCACTTTTCGAACTCTTGTACACGACTTATCACACCGTAAAGCACGCGGTCTCCGGCTAAAATGACTTCCATATCTCGCGACGACCACTTCTCGTCTGTTAAACGGACCCGTATCGGCAGAAAGTCGACTGTCTTCGAATTGTTAAAACGTTTGGCCCCGTCGCGACCGTGGCCATCGAAGTGAGAGCACAGATAAAGCAAGCAAGTCCGAACGTCGCCCGGAGGCGAGCGCCAGCTTCGTAATAAAATGGAAGTGGACGGACATCGGAGTACCGGCAGTAGAATTCTGCGCGGTGTAACAGAATTTGCGGTTTAATTGGAATGCAAGGAACGATTTTCAATTGACCGACAATCGCGCGCCCCTAAAGAATTATATCGAAAACTCTGTTACGTTCATTACGACAAACAACCCGCCGGCCGCGTGGCGAAACGTTTCGCTTGGACTTTAAAACGAATTCCCCTTCGTGGAACAATTATCGTTAACGAATTTTTTGCCGTCGAAAGTGAAACATTCGCTCGCCCTTCACTCGTATATCATTCATTCGCGTTCTGTGTTTCGAACACGAATCACTTTGCAAATAGTCTTTGCAAAAATCTCATCCGTTTCGAAAGAAATGTTGCAGAACGGTTCCCCGCATTGGCAGAGTACCGACAGTAATCGCTGCTACATCACGCTCGAAGGGTTCAACAAGAAACGTAATTACCGGATCGTTTGTTTGAGTTCGGAGGAATCAGTGAGGCAGATTTAGGGGCTACCCAGAAACGTTTTGCTTTTTTCGGCTCTCTTAAATCTCGTTCCGCCATTTCCAGAAAGCTAATCGAAGAAGAAGCTTGTCGGAAGCCGCGATTTTCCCGGGAATAAACTGTGTAACGATGTAAAAAACGAGAAGCGATTTTCAGAATCGAGACCTCAAGCTTTCATCGTTGTTTCTGCGCGCTTTTCGAGTTGTCGAAATCGAACTACTAGTGTTCGAGATTCTAAGGCTTCTTCGCACTCTTCCCCGTTCCGCATTCCGCGACTAAAATTACTTAAATATTCCACGGTATTGCAGAGCTAAAGAGTTAATTCGAAACTACGTTTCTTCTTCCCCGAAGGGGAAGAAAATTGTTTAAAAGAGCAGCACGTATAATATATTTTCTGGGGCATCTCGTACTTACCGGACGAGAAATTTCAGGTGAGTTGTACACCCTTCGAAACCTTGAAAGTCTGCGAGTTCTGTCTTGGAACTTTCGATGGTCCCGGAACTTCGCCAACTTTCGAAACCTATAAGAACGGCAGGAGATAAGTTACGGTTTCCACGGTGAACGAGATATATCTATAAGAAGGTATGAATATTGTAGAATGTGAGGGAAAAAATCAGAGGAGCCGATACGTGGACACGTTCGCTAAAAACAAAAAGGAAGAAAATTGAAGCAAACACAAAAGTATTATTTCGGCTGTCGACAATGTTTCTCTCCTACAACTGTTTCGCGAATCAATGCGTAACTTAATACCTTAAATTCTTTCCCTCGAAAGAGTTATTTCGATCGATTTATCATCGTCTTAATTAAAGCAATTAATCTTGCTGGGCGTTCGCCGGGCGCTCACTTTTAATAATTGCCTCCCGTTAATGCATGGGTGTTGTGTTCTGTTTCGTGATGTCGGTGTTGCCGGTATCGGATACTTAATCGTCACTCTCTAACGAAGTTTTAATTTTCACTCGGCCCGGCACGCTGACAGCTCTCCGTGCCCCGTTCGCGGCAATCAGTGCCGACAATTTGACACGCCGTTGGCGGAAGGAACGGTGGATCTTGGGCAGGTTTTGTGCAGCGGGATACCCGAAGAAGTCCTCAATTAGCGTGATTGAGCGCCGTCGGGGTGTATTTAGCGCGGGCAACGCTGAAAAGTTTGCAGCGAAATTGCGAGGGGTCCCCTCGAGACGCTCTCGTTTCGCGCGATAATGAAGCACCGATCGATTTCTCGACGGCGAGCGGAGATTTCTCGGTCGTTTTACCATTTTAACGATATATTCTTCGGGTTATCGTTGGCGATTTCGCGAGGAGGGAAACGCCTCCCGACGAATCACTCTTTCTCGACCGCTCTCGTTCTATCGATATTACCGTGTACGTGTGTCAGACAGTCTTTCGTAGAACGTGTCGGAATAGTGTCCCGTTCCCCCGGCATATTTTTGACGTTACACCTCACGCGCGATATCGTGCTGCGCTCCGTTTAAACGCGCGCGACTTCTCTGGAAACATCGCCAATGGTTCGGTATAAATAGGGAGAACGAGTTGGCCAGATGGGTACGATTCAAACGAGGCCTGTCGCGGCCAAGAGCACCACCGCAGTCGAGATTTTTAATTCTCTTAGGGCGAACCGACACGGTATTGACGTGTCCTATTTGTATTTTCTTATTCTCTTATTTGTTCGATTCATTTCGATGCGAACAGACGGACGACGATTTTTGCCCCCGTCGATTCATATAGGGTTCGAATGACGATGGTATACTCACAGAAACTTGCGTCCTTTCGACCTTTCGACGATCAAAGGCGTATGGCTGCGGCAGACAGGTCGACTAGTTGGTTCAATGTATACGTACGGCACGTCAGAATCGAGATTTTCGATTGAAGTTCATTAGCAAGCACGCGAACCACTTAACGAATACGTTACAAGGAACCAGAATTCAAACTCCGTTTGATGTCCGCGCCTCAGGTCCAATCGCCTCGCTTTAACTATTAATGAGGCTGCAACAGACGAGCCAGTTAATCGACTGCAGGAATTTTCTAATCAAACACAACACCGTGTGCAAGCCGGAGGAAATTGGCCATTAACGTAACGCAACACCTGATCACGAAGTCATCGTTCTGCCGCCTCTGTTGAAGTACAAGGAGAAAAAAAACATTCCCTTCGAAAATATATTCCGTGGAAACTTCACTCGCGTCACTTTCCCCAATTTCCTTCCCTCGTTTAACATTCTCGTTTTGGCGAACGATTTGCGCGAACGACTCGCGGATGATTTGCCTTAATTGTCGCAGGCGGTTAATCGCGATAATTAAGATCGCGTTGCGACGAATTCAGCGGCCAGTGGATATGTACAGACGAATGGAGGACGGTGGATCAGGGACAAGACAATGCCGCTGGCAGAAAAGCAAAAGCTCCGCGCGAGGAATGCCGGAGTGATGCAGCAAGTGGTCGTATTCTCAGCGTTCGGAGAAACTTCCAAGGGACCGGCGAAGTTCTTCGATCCGCCGAAACTCTGCGAGAGTTACTAGACTGTCCTCCGGGTCAGCCCGTCACTGGTTCGCGGCCGTTGTAGTAACACAATTTTTCCCCCCCAGAATTTTCCGCGCGCATGATAACATCGACGTTCGCCGTGACTTTGGGAAAGTGGAATCGAATCCGTTCGACGCCCTTCTTGAAGAAGGAACCTCGTCCGTCACTAGTTCCTCCTTTAACCATTCGCATATCGAGGTGTATGTTCAAATTATTAGTACAATAATTTTCCCAGGGGCTTTTAATGTCTTTTTACACCGATCGTTTCAGTCCGTGACTTTCTTCTTCGTCTCCTGCCAATCGGAATTAGTAATGGAAAGGATAAAAAAGAACTTCCGATCACTTATTTTTTCTCCAACGCTATCGGTTAACGCGTCCCTCGTTTTCCCTTTATTTTTACAAATCTCGAGCATGTATTTTCACGTTTCGACATCGCGGGGGGTCTCGCCGTTGATGGAACGTTACCGGTACTTGCTCGTACAAATTAATTAACGCCAGGTACGCGACTCGAGCGTTTCCATCCCCCGTTAGTATTGCTGCATAGTGTACGCTTCGCGCGGAAGCCATCGATGTAAAAATGATGAACGCGACCCGTCCGCCTAAGCGTCTAATTAAGATCGAGTGATCGTTAGCAGCATCCATCGGGGACCGCGTCGTTGCAGTCGGATTGAATCTAATTAAGACGCACAATGGAAACGCAAGCTGCAGCGAAATCGGATCACCATAGATTTTTCGTCCGATACGGCTCGATCGTTATTGAACTAGGTGGCGATTCGTAGAGGACCGATCTGCATTTTCAACGAGTTCGCCGCGTGGTTCTAGGCGTATCCGATCAATTTTCGACATTAAATAGTCGCCAGGCATCCACGTCGGATTCCCAGGGCGTCGCGGCGCAATCACCCCGACACCGGGGCACTCCACGGAGGGAAGTGTCTCCTTCCGGAATCAAATTGTCGAGAATAGGCCGAAGCTCTTGACGGTCTTACGGTAGTTCCCGAGCCACGATCATCGAACTTTCCACTCTCGCGAAACTTTGACCTCTCCGCGAGCTCTCCTTCCGTCAACCACCTCTCCCTTTCGCCCTCCGATCTTGCCATCTATCCGCCCCGTTCCATCTACGACCTTCTATCCAACGTCGACGATGACGACGGGACGCCCCGTCCGTATCATTCGAACTTTCTTTCCGCCGAATTGAATCGCCACCGAAATCGGCTTCACCAGGGAACACTGCGGTCGAGGCATTAGAAATTTCGGGGATCTCGTTCGGCAAACTTTTGCCTTATCCATTGTACCGACGCGACCCGGTCCACGAAAGATGCTGGATGCGGCGAAATCGAATTTCGAACGATGGGCATCATCTTTCGAGCAAACGCGTTCTCTCCGTTTTATGTTTATCGCGCGTATAGAAAGTCGGGGTGCAGGAGGGGGAGGTGGGGGGAATAGTAAATATTTTCCTTCCGAAGGAAGTACGGAATTTTTTTTGCAAATGTCCACGGGGAGAAGGAAATAACAGCGCGGAAAACAAGAGATGATTTATTGTGACGTTATTTTAAAGGCCGCGTTTCGGTGGCGCTATGCGCTTTTCCAATTATTTTTAATCGCGTTACGTTGTACGGCGACCCGCGTTATGTTGCTTTCCTGCTTCGTATTTCCTTCTGTCCTAACGCGTCGATCCAGAATTTATTTGACAGCAACGTTATTCCGGAAAGGTGTCGACGTTCGAGAAATATAATTGCCCCGCGGTGTCCGGTTCCTGTGACTTTCGTTGATTGTCGTTTCGCGTGACACGAGCGTAAGCGAACCGTCAGGCAAATACGCCTGATCAATTCCGGTACGCTTCGCGGACAAAGGTCGAGGGTTCCAGCACGCGGTGTACGTTTTTCTTTTCCTTTAGTGATCGTTCACCTTCCCTTGTTTGATCTCCGCGTTTTTTGTTGTTTGTTTGCTGGACGTTATTAGACGTCGAAAAAGCCGAAAGATCCGAGGAATTCTGTTAACTTTCGGGTAACAATTAGAGCGTGCCCCGTCGTTGATTAATAGTTGAGCGTGACGCAATAAGATTCAGGACGTCTTGTACTTGCGGACGGAGTTGCCGATATTCGTATTTTACCGTTGAACGAGATATGAAATGCAACGGAATTATTTTCCAGTTTCGCCAACGCTGATAAATCTTCCTGAATTTCTCGGACTCTTTCGACCAATCGGAGCGCCGAGATCCGTTTCCCAAAATTGTTACGAAATGCTTGCGAGTCCCGTTGTTCGTTGTTTACCGAAGCGTCCGATCCTTTCTCGGAGGACACAAATTTCCCGACCTTGCGCGGAAAATCTGCTTCCTTCGACGCATCGGTTCCACAGCTTCTTTCGACTTTACGATACGCGATCCTCGAAAGCAACGAACAATTCGGCGTGAAAATCGTCGTCGGACAGCTTTTCAAAGATACATCGAACGTCGCGTCCGCCGTCTCAAAGATTCGTGTTTCATAAATTCCTCTCTTCCTTTGGAATTCGTTCGCTCCTATCGCGGCCGCGCGATGAACTTAATATCTTTGTTTCTTCGAATTAGTTTCCTAATTATTCCCATCGCGGCAACGCCGTGTTACCCGTCGAATTATACTGCGATATTTTCATGCAATCACCCCCTCAGTCGAAGCGAAACATTACCGTCGATTGCAGTGACTTTAATGCAAGTTAAATGTAACTTCCCCCACCGGGAATAACCATTCTCTTTCCTGTTCGCACGATGATGCGTGGCACTCAAGAGGATAGGGATTCACAAAGTGCATCGCGTTTCGGCCTCGACTACTCCTTTCGGCTTTGTGCAGCGGCGCCAGAGCAATTCGTAGTCTCTGTTCATCCGCCTGGATTATTTTTCTCATTTTCGTGCAGGAAGTGGAATGCTTGAAATCTTTCGTCTACTTTCGCTCGCTGACGAAGCGTCGGCACTCGAAAGAACAGATTCATTCGGTGCACTCAAATTTTTGCTCGAAACCCTTTCATCCGCGCGTAGAGGTATCACCGACGGGCATGCTTTGCTGGTAGCGAAAAAGCATCATCCTTTAATCGCGGATCGCGATGAAAAATTCATGATAACCGCATTTGCAGCGCGTTGCAAAAGAAGACATGGATCCTCTGGAGATAATAATAGTGTTTGTCCCTTTAAGAAATCCCTCGTTTACGAAATAATTTCTTCTTTTACCTCCCCTCCCCCCTCCCGACCAGAGGTAGAAACGTACACTTTGAAACGGAAAAGCGTAAATGTCTCGCGTGTTTTCGCACGCTGAAAGGGAATACGTGTTTCTGTAAGACGTTCCAAGTTTTCCACCCAAAATTTTTCGTTCCACTCCGCGCCACTTAACGAGAGACACTATCTACGCCTTCCGTCGGGCGGACAGCGTACCGGCGACGATCACCAAAAGGCGAAATATCGATTGCGTGCATTCGAAATTCGATTACGGCACCAGCGTCGATCTGCAACAGTAGTCGAAACTGACACGTCATCGAGATCAATGAAATCCTGCCCCCCGTTCTATTATACTTTCACGCCCTTCCGTTTCGTTGCGTCTCTCGCGCGAATGTCCACACCGGTGTTGGAATTGTTATGTACCGTGTCACGGCCCCCACGGGGGAACACCTCGATCGCGCACCGTTTCCACATTGTCTGCCTGGGAACAAAAGCCCCGTAGGCAGAACAAAACCAGCAAGGAACATGGTGCTTTCAGTGCCGGCCGCAAAGAGGCACCGGCTCCTCGTCGCGAAATGGGTGGCTGAATCGTGCAACGATTAAAATTCAGCCGCCGATTCACGGGAAATATCTTGCTGGTCACTGGGGATCGAGAAGCCATTGAAACGGGCATCGGATGCCGACAGGTCGACTCTTTTCACCAACAAATAGTCGAGCGGTACGAGGGCGATTCATAGCCTCCGCTCGGCCGAAGCAAATGGAACGCGGCACAGGGCCTTTCCCGTAGGATCGATATGGTAGTGGGGAACCAGCGAGAAGTGCAAGCGAGGAGAGAAATACAGAGGGAGGGAGGGAGAGAGAGAGAGAGAGAGAGAGAGGGAGCGGGAGAGAAATAGGGATAAAAGAGGAAGAGAGAAATGAGCAGGAAGGGGATGAAGAGAGAGCGATACAGGGAGGACAGGGACGATCCTGGAAAAGGGTTGAAAGAGGGCAAGAACGAGGAAGGGGGGGGGGGTGGAGAAGGAGAACGATAAGGGTGGAACGAGAGGTAAAAGAGGAGAACAGGTCGGGAGGGAATATTGGTGCAGAATCGGACGAGATGAGGGCGCTACAGCCGACGGATTCTACGTCGCGCCATCGTTGCTACGAGCGGCGTCGGCGTCGGCGTCGGCGTCGGCGTCGTCGTCGCGGCCGTCCTCGTTGCCGGCGAAAGCGGCAGCAGACCGAACACGCAGCTGCCAAAGGCAGACTCCACTTGCTTGGTCCAGTTCGCCTTCCGCTCTCGTTTAGCGTAGTACCGTGACGGTCCCGTCGTGTTCCATGCTGCTCGTGATCGGCGCGACGACGTAACCCCGCGCTGTTCCGTTCGGTTCCCGTTTTTACCCCCTACGACCGGATGAACGGATGGTACGCGTCGCGGAACACGCTGCGCGCAGTAAACAGTACCGTGCTGGTGGATAATCGTGTGCAAGAGAGTTGTCGTTCGTCGCGGGGTGATTGTTCGAATTGATTCCCTTTCGTTTTCACGTTCGAGTTGAGACTATAGACGATTGAGGAGAAAGGGGTGGACGGAGGTTTCTTCGGCGCACGTGATCTTCGTGCACGTCGATAGTCCATGGGCAACGTGATCGACAAAGGTACAGGACTTCGCCAATCTTTAGAATCTTTAGAGTAGCAGGACAAGTTTGATGTTCAGCGCGACCAACGGGTTCGTATTGAGTGATTCGATCGTTGATCGCGTCGACGGCCTCTTCTGTTCTATTTGTTTTTTAAACGTCGCCACTACTTTCGTCGTCGCGGAAACCGTCGACGTACGAACGATTGTTGCTCTCGCGCGTGTGAAGCTACCGCGAGTCCGTGGAATTCCGTGGCAGAAATTCACGGATTCTGAATTGCTTTTCGTATCGCACGGAATAGCTCGCGTAGCATTTATCTCTATTCTCACGCAGCTGCCGGAAGCTCGCTTGGCTTCGCGGGGACGTTCAAACTTTGCCCGGTTCGCGGTCGACGCTTCTCAAACGTTTCGCATTATCGCGATCGTATTGAATACCGGCAAGGAATCCGATGATTCTAATAGGGGCCATGAGGAATCACTTATCCCGCTACTTTGTCCTGTTGTTCCTTCGACGAGTCGAAGGTGCGACAGCGTCGACGCGTGCCCGCGACATATTTTACTGAAAACATCCTGACTTCTCTGTGTATCGGGGAGAGCTGTCAGGGGGTAAACATTTATATACCGTTGGGCAAACTCGGCGCGGGGAAAATGATGAATGGTGCGGTATTATTAATCGAATTTTGATACACCGCTTCGACATCGTTCACAATATCAACCGTTTGTCGGATATTGTACAACATTTCATTGCCTTTAATTGCTATAAATGTAAAAATTTGACGCGTTCGATTGATTATCGTCGCGTCGGCGAATCGACGTTCGTTCCCGGATTTCTCGAGACGTCGTTATGATCTGTATTACGCGGATCGTCCTGTCACTTGAGACCCATTAAGATTTCGCGCGGAGAGCACGCGGAAGCGGAACGAATCGGGATATATTATCCGTCCTCGAGGAACGATCCCAGCTGGATCATGAAACGCGCGGTTTTAATGGGAGCTGGACAAGAAAAAAAGAATTTCCATATTCTTCCAGGCTGTGCCCGCGTGTATGCGCGCCCCCGACGCTGGATTTACCGTTTTACAGAACCGTTTTGCATTCCAATGAATATTAATCGAATGCAATTATTAAAAGCAAATTGGAACTCAAACAACCGCCGTTTCAGCGTACGCGGGCTTCTCTGATAGTAGATTTCGCGGAATTGTCAAGCCTTCCGGTTTTCGTATATATTCATTTTCTCGCACAAAACTAGCTTTGGCGAACGACTCGTACGTTTTCGCCAAGTATTTTCGAAGCTTCCATGCGAGTCTCGTTGGGATTTCGCAGAATCGGAAAGCTATCTCGCGAGGTATACACTACGCCGCTATTCCTCACAGCTGAACCTTCGACTACGTGCCCTCAATGTAAACTATCTGTTGGCTCTTACCCGAAGTCAGTTTAATTGTTCCCTTTCGCGACGTTTTCCTCGAATTTCGGCACTCGTTCACCGGTCGATTAGTATCCTTCGTTAAGCGCATCACTTTCGGCTGTATCTTCTGATCGACAAGTGCAAACGTTCGTCCACGTCTTCGAATTTCTCGCGGCTCTTTCGATATCTACTTCGTTGATTGAACGCCGGACGAGAAACGTTTTCGTACGGTTACGGCGGAGAATGTTAATTAAAAAAGGTAGCCCGACGCGTTTAATCGTCTGGCCGACTAAAAGCAAAGTACGCGAAATTAAGAAGTTTCTGCAGGCAAGTTTGGCTCGTAATTGCATCAGCCTGCCCGTCGATAATGCGGCAGCGAGCTTGCGGGGAATTATTTAAAAGTATCAGGATCCATTTTCAATTTATCGGACATCACTTTCCACTCTCAACTTTACTTAATGCTTCAAGGATAACGGTCGATTACGCGCACCTGTCGGCTCCTATCGGGACAGCATTTTAATGCCAGCCACCCGCAATACCAATACATAATTTGCGCGGATTTTAACAAGCCTGTCAACGCGGCCGGCGTTATTAATTCCGTTATTAATAACCGTTTCAGATGAACCGGTCGATCTTGCAGACGGACGATTATTTATGAAACGCGATACGATTCCGTTCGAAAAACGGATCGAAAAATTCGAACAAAAGAGTCAACAAACCAACGCGATGCATTGCGTGCCGCAGAATTCTGCTCCAAACGAACAACTCTGTAGCTTCAAAAAAAAAAAAAAAAATAGAACAAAAAACAGCAGAAAGGAATTCCGCCTATTGAAACAACGATAAGTCATCATTTTAATGGTCGAGCGCAAATAAATTGAAGAGTGCATCGATCACGTGAAACGATGCTCAACTTTCAGTCTCGTCGCCGTCCACGCGAAGAGGGGACGCAACCATTTCGACGGCACCAGAGAACAGCGAATCAAAAGCGGCCCTGATTGCGCTTTAATGAACTTCACGCGCTATTGTGTCCGATAGTTTCCGGCGATCTCGCTCAATTTTCTGTCGATTTACCGGCAGCCATCTACGGTCGGTGCGATATCGGGATCGAAACGCGAATCGTTAAGTTCGAGCGGCGGACACGTGGAAAGAACGTTCGCGGCACGCAGGTGCGCGTAACGATGAAGTGACCGGGTGTCGTGCCTCGAAGAAGGTACACCCCGGCCTACGCCCTGGGAATTACACGTGCGCCCGGATAAAATTAGTATTCCGCCGTGGTATTTAATTCGAACAGGCCCCACAGGCGAGACCATCCCTTCGAATTGCGTAAGGAGAGAACGCGACGTCCGCGTCAGCGTTGTCGGTTTATCTCACGTCAGCCGGGATATTTGCAAACAATTTGCCGCCATGCTCGATTCCGTCCCTCGTTTTCGAACTAAATTCCCCGGCCGTGTTGACGCTTCTACTGTTCCGCTGATATGACGCGGCACCGTCGCTATTCGGCTGCAGAAATTGGCCTCGTATAAGCACGAACGGCTTTCGTGTTCCACGGATTTCTTGTCACGGTTGAATTTCGGTGGGGTGGTTTTCTTCCCGACCCCGTACGGATAATACGCCTGTTGCGAACAGATGCACGAATGATCGAAGTTCGTCACGCGGTTTCGTTGCTCGCTGTATTCAGTCGACAAGGAACGACCGAAATCTAAGTATGTTCTAAATTCCGAAGCAAGTTAACGGAGCAGTATTTCAAGGTTGATACCGTCGCAGGGACTCGCCGTCGTTTTGCCCACCTTTACCGATCTCACGAACGAACGCCTTGAGGCCGAATTCTTCGATAATTAAACGTTCATCCGTGGATCGAGTGGTTTAACCGTTGCTCGATCCCCATGATTTGGTGCAACGTATCGATTTGCCGTCCGAGTTACAACGATTCCCCGTGATCCGCCGCGTCTCTCTCTCTCTCTCGCATTCCTGGAAATTATCCCGCGATACCCGTCTTGCAACATGGCTCGCGAGTAGACAGTTTCAATTACGTTAAGCTTTGCGCGATCCCCGGCTCGATTGCTCGAAAACTGTTTTGCGATCAAAGCGTTCGCAACGGCTGGTGCGTCCTGCGAGAGGAAAGCCGAGAAGAAGGATTCCCCGCGATTACGCTGTTTTCGTTCCCTTTATTCGAATGGAACGTCGGCTGGACGAAGGGTTAGCGATGTCGCGGACGGGGATCAAAATTGACTCCATTGATTACAAAGTCGGCGTAGTGCGTGCAGAGCGACTCGAGCCGCCCTTTACGGTTATTGAACGCGGCCCACGCCGAAAGAGCTTAATTGAATTTCTCTTAATTAACTGCCTTCGTGGCGCTACGATAATTGCAACGCACGAACTCCCCCATTACCGTAATTGTGGGGCTAATTAATTGTAGTCCCGCTGTTCTGCGTGGCTCTCGTATCTCGCCGGCCGTGCAGATTAAATTTTTGACGGAACGCTACTGGACGACTGTGTCCTGCCTTTGTCCCGAGCCCTCCCGTCCCAATGTCTTTTCCCTCGTCCCAGTTAGCTGCGAACCATCGAAACGATACGTCCAACCGCGACGCAAGAATTCTGTCATCATTATCAAACCCATTTCCCAGTTCATATCCGCCGGATTATCGCGACGCGGAATATTCCTTTTACGATGCAATATACACCCCCCCCCCTCCGGGGCTGTGATAAAATTATATGAAAAATTCGGAAGCTTGATAAACGGCCGGTTAATTAATGGCCGGGTCTGTTATTCGGCACGGCGGACGGTGGCAGAAGATGAAATATATCGCGACACGTAAACAGCTTTATCACCGACACCCAGTGACTACCTTCCTGACGGCAAGAAAAAACTTCGATCATATATTTCACCGGGGCCGAGCGAAACTCGAATGGAAGAAACGTAAAGCTAGCACGCTATACTCGATACACTTTCGCGATAGAACGAATAGGGGAGGGGGTGGCCATCGCGTTCGACGAGAGTCTAGTACGAAATGGACGATTACACCGAGTGCTGTACAGTGGACGCGGAGCTAGAGAGATTTACGGGACCGCAGGAATTGCGCTCCACGTAACCGGAATGAAAAAATAGCGAAACTATTCTTGCCCCCGCCCCACCACCCCCAGCCCCGTTACTTCGTCTATTACCAGCAACTCTGACGGAGTGTTGGCACGTAACGACGCCCCACTGGCAGCCTGTTTAATGCTGCCCCGAGTTCTCGTGGAAGGTTGCGACGCAACCACTAGTTACATGCGACGATGAAAAGAAAAGCCAACACGGTTGTTGGACACTCGTGGGAGACGAACGTCTTTTGCGCCACGCGCTGGAGCCATTCGCTGTCAGCGCAGCGAAAATAATCTCGGCGAGGCTCGCCGAAACGCGTCGCGTCGTCGTGTAGTTCTTGCTAGACGAACGATAAAAAAAAAAGAAAAGAAGCGTCCAACGGCGTCGACGCGCGAATAACAGTCGCGCAAGCCCCCCACCTCCCTTTTCTTTCCGCCCGAGGGCCCTCATTTTTCTTCGTTAGACCTGTTTTTCATCGCGGCGATGCAGATCGACGAATGAAAGGGGTCGAAAGAGCTCGGCTGCCACGGAGAAAAAACCTTGATAACGTCAACTAATCGATGCGAGAGTCATCAGCACGGGGTGATTGCAACGGAACACGAATTCAATTGAGCCCGCAAAAAAAAAAAAAAGAAACTGGGAGCATCATGGCCCTCGAACACTTGGATTTTTTTGTCACATTTTCGCCAATCAGGCTTACGAACCGCACGAAGTTGCATTTAAAACTGCATCGTCCACGATTCTCCAAGCCTGTACATGTACGTACGCATGACTCCCTCGTATAAGTCATAGGACGCGCAATAAACGATTATACTAATCAGAACGGAATTACTGGGATATTTCATATATTCGACGGGGGACAGTCTTTCTTCATATTTTACATAATTAGCTGTGCGTACGATTTGTTACAATTTGTTAAATTTGTTACATTTCGTTTAAGAGTGTCCACGAAGCAGCAAACACTGGTATGAACAGTGTTGGCAATCAACGCATTGTTAGACCGTAAAGGGGTTGCTAAATGCGTTTCGTATACGGTATCGCAAATAATCAGCGACAAAGAAATGGGTTCGGTGTTTGATTGCCTAAACGATACAAAGACTCGTATGGTATACCCGACAAGGGTACACGGCGTACCGGGCTCGTCGACTAATTAAGGGGGCGAATTTCTCTTCCGCGCACCTCAGGCACCGACAAATTCACCCCGTTCGTCGTTTCGATTTTTGCGAACGTGAAGCAGCAGGCGAGCGAAATAAATCGGCCAATCGTTTTAATTGGTCACAGGCGCAACGATTAAACGATTAGTCGTGCCCTGTCACGCGTCTGTCGCCCTTTTGTTTCTTTTTTTTTTGTTTTTTTTAGTCCGGATTTATTTTGATTGCCCGTTTCCAATGTTTAGACCGAGCCAACGAGCCGTGACTATTTTTTCGGCGAAGCGTTCAGAAAGATAGCGTTTCCGATACCAGGGTCGTTTCTCCTATCGCGTGATTGCAAAATGCTTCCGCGAAGCATGATCTTTGTCGCGGAAAAACCAGTCTCGCGTCCATGGGGTTTTTTTCGTGCTTTCATTCAACCGCCGATCGCTGAGATCGGACGGATTACATGGGCATAATCGAGGGAAAAATACAAATGAGTCGGTGTATCCCGAAACGTTCTACGTGGTGGCATGTTTAATGTTTCGTATGCGTATATGGGACGCATTAAAAGGTATATGTATTCATAGTAACGGATGGATATGGAATTCGTAAGCAACCTGCCGGGGAGGATAAACGTTCGCGTCTCGAAACGCGCCCTTTCGCCCCGCATTTTCAATTTGTCATTCAACGTCATCGATGTCTTTTCGCGCGCTGCGGGGCCACGAAATTTTTAATAAGCTAATCCGCCCGAATGCGCGACGCTCATCATATTTTAGCCAACGGCGCAGGGTTGCCTTGGTAAATATTTATCACAAGGCAATCCATCAGGGGCTTCATGGAAACGGGGAAATGTATTACTTCCCTGTGTTATATCGTATATCAAATTGTGCAAAGCATATCCGACAGAAATAAAATAGGTTCTGGAAGTGAACCTCTTGTACGCGTAATATAAACGTTGCACAGTTGGAGCATTCGTGTACGTTTGCTTTCAAATACGTTGCGGTCAAGCCGAGTTTCACACTTTTCATTGATTGTACAACCATTGATTGGCTCGCTCTGATGTATTGCAATTATTACCGTACCATTCGAAAGAGGTTTTAACGAGTACGGGATTTGAGTAATTATTGAATCCGGCCGAATATAATTTGCACGCCCAATCGATGGCAATTAATCGGGTAACGAGACGCATTGATAATCTTATCGAAATACGCACCGATTATTATTGAAACTTGACGAAATTTTGGCGCCAGAAGTTCATAGCCATCGATCGTTCGAATTTCGTGGTCCCAAGCATTCTCGAACGGCACACGTCGATCGTCGTTATCGACGATTACGCCATAGTTCTATATTGCTGTCGGATATTAATATGATTTTCTATGGTCAACTGTCTGGCATGAATTTTATTTCGTCCCTCTTGTTATTCCATTGTGGGAATTTGGAAACACAAAAACTTCACGTACATCTGCCTTCATGAATTTGTCCGAATTGTACATGAATTCCGGATTAAGCATACTCTTTCGCCGAACATTCGTACAACTTCAAAAGGTTCGCGTATTTTTAAAAGTGAACGCAACACTTTGAGTTTGCTAAATTCGCAATTCTGGCGTACAGCTTAACACGAGTAACGGAAATCATAAAGGAACCATTGCTGTGCGTTCACTTAGCCAGAGAATTGTGTGTGTACCGTTTCAAAGTGAACCCGATATTACGATATTTATACGGTTCTGTTTGCTGTCTGTGTAACGTGCGGACGATCTGCAGAATTTAAATGCAAATTACGCTCAAACAATCCGGCTCAGTTTAAATCTCGAACATAGTGCAATTCAAATTCCATGTCCAATAATTACTTATACAATGATAGTGTTAAGACTTCGGCAAGTCGATTATCAGACTCCAGCTTACGACACGATACCTGACAATTCTATTCAGAGACATCTGGCATAATAATTTGCGCTCCGCGGTGGCCTTTCTAATAAAGCTACCCTGAGCCAAATTGTACGCTCCTTTTCCGCCTTCCGTCTCTGAATAGAAATTAGCGTATCGTAAAACTACGCCGCTCCGGTAGAAGGAATCAACGACCAACACTTGGACCCACGCAGCCGATACCGTTAACCTAGGCGAGCATACCTGGCTACCCCAAACTTGCGAGCGAGGCCTCTGATTGGACGACACTTGTGTCCAATATTAGTATATAAGCAAGCATCTGTTTCAATAAATTATTATTCACAAGGGAACTACGAACGAACAACAACTCTCTTTCCTTCCGCAACTATACACGTGCCGGAACGTGAACATTCCGGCTGGTCCTTCGAGAAGCAACAAACACCAATCATTAGTCGGCACACACCTCGTGCAAATTAACAACAACACCAGAACGATCGTAAGATCAACCGCTGGTATTTAACAGATAGCGTAATTTGACTGCCATTGAGGCCTGGAAATTTCAGTGTTTCGAAAACAGGAAAATACCTTTTAATCAGGAGATAAATTTCTCGAAAACTTCTAATGATACCAGAGGCTTCTATTGATTAATATTTGTCTTAGCTATTCTATCTGCTCGGGGTACGGAATAAAATCCGAATTTCACGTGAATTAACAACATCTGCTAATGAGGAATCCTTGCTACATCGCTGTGATTTCGTTCCGCTTTCAGTGAAATATTGAAATTGAAGTAGACGAGCCGTGTTTTTCGTCGAAAGCCAACCCATTCTTCCTACTCGAAGGTTATAATTTCATTTTCTTTATGCACGCTGTTGAAAACATTTTATAGTCTTTACGTACGATTCTTAGAAGCAGAAATATAAATTAAATGCCACCGCGTTTCCTTTTGACACGAGCCACGCTACACTGTCGGACACCGTTTCACAGTTATGCATGGAAAGAAGAAATAATGCAATCGAACTTCTATTTTCATTAGACCCTCTTGATCAAGCGTTGCCATGACGACCTGATACGATATTCACGTTCCGAGCTACATACCTCACTGATTAATTAAAGTATTCTACGGGGAAAATTGACTGATATCACGTTTACGCTACACGCCTTTCTCTTATCAGTTAGGCGAACTTTTGTTTTCCTTACCTTATTGTACTCAATAAGACTTTCATCATATTCTTTTCATTGTGTCAGTGTTTCTTGTTCCGTCAGTTCCATATTATTTCACGTCATTTTTCCTTCTATTTTATCGTAGTGGCATCTGTTCCTCCGTTAATCTGAAATATACTAATTTTCCTAACAGGAATTCGACATATACGTACACGTAACACGAGTCGGTCAATATCATAGACCGATTCACAGATTACTCGACCCGACATCCAAATTCCAAATCGTTTCGCGAATCCGTGGAATATTTTCCGTTTCCCTGTACACCTTTTCCTTACCGTTCTGCCCAACTCCACGCGAATTCCTCCCGTACAAAAAGGTCTCGACGCACACCGACCCACGCCCGTTCCAATCGACGTACACGCCTTCCAAGTCCATTCATTTATTCCTTCGCGCGCCCCTCGAATAGTTCTCGGCCGAATACCGGACCGTGGTGGCCGGCAACTGTTCACAAAGGATTCACTTGCAACTTCCGTCGCGACACGGTCCATTCGCGAGAGGGTAGGCGGTTTTTCAATAAAGCGAAGCGCGACTTCTGCACAATGCCGATGCGTAGGTACTCTACACGACCCACCATGGGCCACTCGTCCCGATAGACACGAACGGGGGCAAAGGGCGGACAGGTGGAAAAGGGCGAGGGAGAAGGATTGAACGGCAGCAGAGCACTCGATATATTGAATTTCCACTTGGACCACGACCGCCGACCGGGTTTTTCGCTCATCGATGCGTGCCGCTTGCTTCGGTGTAAAGCGCGCCGGACAATCGCCGAGACAAAAATGGACGCAACTTTAACAGACGTCGGCCGGGCGTGGTTAATAAGCTGTGCCGGCCGCGTATTACGTTCGAATGCATCCGTGCATTGATCAGATGTGAATGGATAATCCAGCGAGTTCGCGGATACACGCAACGCGACCTTCCCAATTAAGTGACCACGCCTGCAATACGTGTTACACTTTAGACGGAAACGATCGATTGGCTGGCCTTACACAGTATATTGTAACACGGTATGTTGTAGTGTAAGTTGGACGTTAATATCGCGCACGTAAGACGGACGTATTGAAAGCGACGCGAAAGATCCCCGTTCCCCCGAAAGTTCTTTAACATTGAAATTGATTCCGTCGCGTCGAAAGCGGCGCGATCGAACGTTGAATGTAACGGAACCGGATGGTTTCGGTGTACAGGAAAGCAATTGAAACGTTGAGCAGTGCGGACGTGCAGTTGCTCGAGTGTCTGGCGCCCGGTTACTTGACGAATTTTGTCGAACGTCGTTTTCCACGGGCCGCTCCGTGTTTCGACGTACCGCGTTGGAAGCTATTTGTCAGCGGAGCCCGTCCAATTCGGCTTTGCCCCGCCGTTTCGTTCTACTTCCTTTTTGTTTTTTCGAGTGTACCTGCCCCGACGTCTGCGCTCTCTCATTAACGTTATGTATCCAAACATTCGCTAATTCGCCCGCGCTACGTTGAATATTCATTGTTTGTGATTGGGAACGAGTGCAAATAATTGCACGAGTGCCCCGCTCCGCGTGATGTGTTATTCGTCGCTTTCACATCCGGCCAGCCCTCCTGGGGAATCTCGAAATCTCTTTAGCGTGTATTTAGCTGTGACCCTTGGCATTGGGGTGGTCGGAAAATAACAACAATGACCACCGTTGACCGGGCCGTTATGTCGGGTAATAAGAATATAATGTGTCCCGAGGTGTGTGCAGCACCGCGGGAACCGTATCATTCCTCCGAAGAGTTTTCATTTCTTTTTTCCTTCACCTCTTCATTATTTTATTTCACGCGACTGCGTCGAATAAAAAAACTTCCTCGCCCTCCCGCCGACACTGACTGGCATTCTTCGTCCCTGCCATTCCTTTCTCTCTTTCCCTCTCACTCTCTCTTCCATACTCTTGCTCTTCATTTCTTTCTTTCACGACGCCAGCTTCTTACTGCTCTATTACATTTTTGACCCGTGAGACAACACCGACTGTCCATGTTAATGTCTTGCTCGTAAATTCCTATCTCACTCCTTGTCTCTGGTCTTCCGGGGCAACTTCATCTTTCCGCCCTCGGGGACGGTTTCCTTTCTGTGAATTTTATCCACGTTATCGTTATCTCTGAGCTAAAGTTATCGTGCCAGAAGCACCGGGCATTACATCAGCAGGGTCCGGGAAACGAGATACAATTTTAACATGGAATTATCGTTGAACCGTAACAAAAGCCACGGCGATTGCCATCGCACGAAAATGAATTATTTTCGCGTATGAATGTGCACGATATTGTTCTAAAATGTGCGTTCCTTCGATTGGATCGCAGAAAGTAGCAACGAAACAGAGGCGGGGGGAATTCGATTCGTGTATTCACGGCCAGCCAAGCAATTTTCACTTCGGCCCTGTCTTCGTCCGGCAGTGACGCAACGTTTTCATTCGACGCGGCCACGAGGCCTGATTGTCCTCATCTACTTGCGACCACGATGTCCCCTCGTGCCCTGGTTCCGTCGAACAGACGAATGATAAGGGTCGAATCGAGGCGAACGTACTGGCGCATGCGATATATCGGTCGCAACGAAAGTTCCTGCCTTGTCTCATCTCTGTACGTCGCAGTTTTTTTTCTATCCCCCTTTCGTCTGCATCGAAGTTTCGATGGGACCAGCGAAGAATTAAAAGGCAGAAACACCTGCACAAGATGGGCAAGGCCGGGCTGGCCTAGGGTCACTGAGCTCAGAACGAAAATTACATTTTAACTCGATCGCGGCAGCGGAACTTGAAACTTTCGCGTTGAAAACGGCGGAAAAGTCTCGGCGCCCTGTAATCGAATGATCGAGCATTAAGTCGGGTATCGGCTAATGGACCGGGAGTGCACGGTAAGAAAAGGGGGCACGATTCCCCCGCTCCCCGCCCCAGGGAAATTGTCAAGTCGGCGTTAAGCGGAAATTGTCTCGGCTCGAACGATAACGACCAAACGAAAGCGTGGGCGATTCATCGGCAGCTCGATATACATTCGATGAAGTATCGTTCTGCTTCGACGTGCGAACGATAGATCGCATCCGAGTGTTACAGAACGTTGCGCAAATTTTTCCTCGCATAAGCAAGCAGTAAATATTTACTTCTACACGAGATTCGACTGGACGATTCTGACAAACGAGGCGCCGATGTTTATGCCCGAATCATCGCTCATACGTCAATGAATTGCTCACGTATTGGCCGTTTATTCTTTGTTTCAAGAAGACTCCGCAAAAAAAAGTTGCAAACATTTGTTCCTAAAAGTTCGCCGCGCGGCTGAAAGCATCGCGACGAAGAGATATTATTTTCATTAGTAGGCGAGTGCAAATATTCGCAGCACGGGATCTGCCGGTCGCCGAAACGCGAGATTTCCATTCGATTCGGGGATTCGGGCCGACATTATATGCCCGGCATAATTTACAGTTCGAGCACCGCGTGCGCGCGTGACGAATAATGGGTTACAGATAGGAACGTGTCCAATAACACGGTACGCTGTGCCTGTTTGTAAATCGAATGCGTCGGTTGTTAGACGTAACCGCCGTAAGGGATGTTCTATTGGGGAATCAAGCGTCGATGGCGTGCTGCACGTAGTCCGGCAGGACCGTAAAAGTGAATTCAGCAACTTCTGTGTTTGTGCGTCGGTCGTGTCCTCGTTGGCAATTGGCCCCTGCAAATTCTGATATTCGACGCGCACGAAATTTCGTTGAATTCTGTTAGGCCAGTAGGGCGCTGATCAAACAAAGGCTATCGTCGGAAGGGCGTTTAATTGGGGGGCAGGGAGGAAGGGGGGGGGCATGCAATTAAAAAGCAATTAACCTGGTGTTTGCTATGAAAATGCGATGCGCTGTCACCGTTGCAGGATAGAACACAATATTATACCTACGCCGAAACGGTACACTCTGTTTGAACGAAAATTTCGACCCCGCAGATCGTACCGATACCGAAGCTCCCTGCGGTTAAGCTTCGTGCACGCTTCGACGCTTTCGTCTGACGCTTTTTCCCGCGAAGTTTGTCGGCGTCGCGGCTCGTATTAGCGTGTGCGATCCAACGGCGAAAGAGGTGCGTACCGATCGTTCAACGACGGAACACGTTCCAGTCAAGGTTTCGCCGTAGCAGGTGCTGCGAAACATTCGGGCAAGCGAATTTCCGGTCGAACCGGACTACAGTTGGAGTTTAGTTGTTCGTCGTATTTGCATGCCTCCGACGGGTCGTCTATTCTCGATTCGCGTGGCGCATTCGATCGCGACGGGTACCCGCGACGTCGATCGCGACGGAATCACTCGGCGATTCGTGTTTTATTCAATCATCGTTTAGGTGGAAGCGAATGGACAGTTTGGCCGCTAGAGTTCGCGCAAAATCGGAACGAACGGGTAACGTTGTCGCGGAACGAGTTACGATTTCAGTTGCTCGCGAACTTTCAGCGTCTGATAGCGTTTTGTTGGCCGCCGCGCCTCTACGCGCGGAACCACGATGCACCGCGTAATTTCGCTCGTGACTTACTGGTCGAGTCGACGCGGCGGTTCGCGGTTGCCGCATCGATAAATCGAAACGGCATGCGACTGTTGACTACGCGCTTCTTCGCGGTGATAAAACGATATCGTTATTCTCGGACGTAGCGACGGTTGCACCGTGTCACGGGGCGGCGTTACATATTTCCCGACGGAAACTGCAAATACTTATACGATTGCGGGATCGTTTCTCAATGTTGCGAACGATCGTAGTTCGGACGGCCTCGTTTGGAACGGGAACGTCACGGTAGTTCAAGCTTTTTGAACGGCGACAAAACGAAATGGCCTTCGAGGCGATACATTTCTTTTAAGATACGCAACAATGGATAACGATCGTACGAGTTTGCACGCTAATAGCGCCGTCCCCCTTCTGTATTAAGGACCATTTCAATTTATCGTCAACGCACTTTATGTTACGCCCCGGCGAGCAGGAGATAAAGCACCTTCAATGCAATGCTGCGAGAACATATTATTTCCTATACGCGAAAGTGACGGAAGAGCAAGATCGATAATTGAACATCGGCAAGCCTCTGCGCGCGTTGTCGCCCCTTTGATCTCGCAGCCGTAGCGTAATTTGTACGATCGCAGCGTTATCAAAAGTTAACCGAATTATTAATATCACCCGCGCAGGCGATATCTATTATCGATACTAAATCTTTGGGGGAGAATGACGTCCAGTCAGCCCTCCGTCTATTAACCGGCGGGATTAGTTTGCAATCTATTTATAGATCAACGTGCAGCAGAGATCGGAGCGCCTGAAAGGAATACTGACACGTAATCGTACCCCCATTGAACTTCCTTCCCCGATCATCGTTCCACGTCAAATAAACACTCGCAGCAACGGAACGTTCTTGACTGAAATTAACTTACGGGAGGGCACACCGATATCACGAGGCTTGATTAATGAAACTCCTCCGTTAATCAGAAATTCCGGAAGACGTGCTAGGGTTGCTTAAGGGGCTCATAGTCTTTGAAGGTGTAGCGGGTTCGCGGGCCTAATGTCCCAACCCTTCGTGCTAGGATACGCTTATAACCGGCTTAAACAGGATTATATTCCCATTGGGAGGGAAGCAGGCGGGCCTGCACCGTGCTCGGTATGGACGGAGGGTGGCGAGCAGGAAGTAGCATGATTACGTATTGAATTGAGCAATTATTCAACGGATTGCCAGGTCTCGCGGTGTACATACAATCGTATGGGCGGTCTGCGAACGGTGTCGGCACCTGAACGTGGCCGACATACCTCCCGTTGCATCTCGATATAGCCGTTTAAGTGTCCCCGAACAGTCAGTGGATTCACGGCTCGCGTCGCCATGAAATTGCTCTTCCTATCTGCGCCGTGATTACTTCGCCAACGGAGCCAACGTCGCTCCATCTCTTCACCGAATCGACCTCTTGCCTTCCTCGACCGTTCGATTGAATATTACAATCGAATCCTTAATCCTTCGACAACGGCCACGGGAATAAGTTTCACGCGCTCCAATGTCTCGCCGAGTTTGCCCCGGTTGCGTGGCAAGGCTGCATTGCCGGACGATTAACTGCGAAACGCTCGAAGGCCCTAGAACGCTTCCCTAGCAAGGAGTTACTAGTTCCGTTGTTTATAGCGATGAAAGTGGCCGACGGGAATGGTTCGAGATGGGTTAGAAGCGGAAAGATTCGGGGAAGGAACTCGGCCTTCGCCCGGGATCTTAGTCTATATGTTCCAACCTTTCCTGCGCGCCCCGGAGAGGGAAGCCACCGATGCCCTCGGACGATCGAGAAATCGATGACTCGACGGGTTCTCACGGGTCCCATGCACGTACGTACGCGTCGTACGTATGCGCCTCGATTGCCCGCCCCATTCACCGTGACGGGCGTGCAGCGATTTACTTAAAGCGGAACGTTTATATCCCTCGGAAGTTGGTCGCGGGGATTTTCTTATTTTCGCTTGCCAAAGTTCGAGAACCGTTCATCCACTCGCGTGTCATACTTTGCCGGTAACGCATCGAGGCATTTGCATAGATTCACCGACAAAGTTTGCCCGCGCCGTTGCGCCGTTGCGCCGTTGCGCCGTTGCGGTTCCCCGTCGATGCAACGTTTTTCATCGATCGCGCGATACGCACGCGAAGCGGCGCGCAACTTTCTTGTCGCTCGTAAGTTGTCGAGGATGCTTCGTATTTACTGGTCGCATCTGTCCTCCGTTCGAGTTTCGACAACGATGCATCGCGGCCCCCTTCGAACCGCCATCCGTGTATCGTTTAGACGGTTCACCGTCCGTGAACGACGCGGATGACGCGTTCGCCACTGCGAAGCAGGCCGTGCTCTATCAATAAATGGACCGCTGATCGAAATCCTCGAACGATTTTCACGCCGATCAGGCGCGGCCGCCGCTTCAAATTCGTACTCGAGAAGCTCGAGGAGGGCCGCGCCAGGGGGGTTTGGATTTGCGTCGTGAAATAATTTATTTAAATCCTCCTACTCTATCCGGCTCGACCTCCCGCACTCTTGGCCCGGGATCCCGGAATGGAAAGTCGGGGCGAAAACTCGACACCGTGTCGTGCCGGTTCGTCGTTCCGGGGGAGCAGTAAAGCTGCAAACAAGTGGACGAACGTGCTAGGCATAGAAAGTATATTTCCACAAAAGGTGTTCGTCGTTTTGCCGCACCTAACTATAGTCGACAACGGAAGCAGTCGGGCTGGTGTAGTCGACGACGGTTCGGCTTAACCGCTGTTGCTTTAAATATTCATCGATACTCGTACTTTTCATGGAATACGCTGAATTTCCGGCCGGGCTAAGAAATACCCGCTTCGCTTTCTTTGCATTTGTTCGTCCCGTGCCTTCGTTGGCCTCTCGATGGTTCGACTGTTGTCCCGAGCGACTCCACGCGTGTCGCGAGTTTCGAAAATTCGCGTCGAAAAATGAACCGCCCTAGTCCGTTTCATTCCGAAGCTGGTCATAGCGAAAATTGTAAAAGGCTCAAGCCCTGAGAGCCTCTAAGACCCTCGTTCGTTCCGCGTAACTGCGGGTCGTCACGATAATTGCCGCCTCGAGAGTGGAGCACCTTTCTAGGATATACGGATACCGGCTCTCTGTACAGGTAACAGTATTTATAAGTCATCGCGGATATAATCGGCGCGTTCACGAGCGAACGACGCGACGATTTCCCGACCGTAGATTGCGATTTCGCCCGATCTCCGGAGTTGAAGCAGTCACGGCGCGAGGTAATCGTTGATCGCGTTTAAGCGTTCCCACGAGGATCCAGCATCCGGTCCGTCTCTCGCGCAACCGAAACTGATCGTCAGATCGGACTTCCATGTTTATAGGCGTGCAACGTGGCGCGTGCACTTACTGTTCGCCGTCTGTACAGGGTATTCGCCGGTTGTACCATGGATCCCCGTATGTATCTGCAAGCGTTTCCTTGTGTACGTTTCGTCGTGTATCACCAAGTAGGGCTATAGCTGTTGGGTATGGTTTGGCGTTGTCGATCGGGCAGAAGGGCTTGGCACACGGCAAAGTGCATCTCGCACGGTACATCTAGGTCACCCTGTGTGTCGTCTGATTCAGCCTGGCATCGTACTACTGGAGCTGCTTGAACGGCTTAAGTGTCTGTATAAACGGGGGGGGGGGGGTAGAAAGGAACACGGACGTGCTTCCTTTTGGTGCTTTAGCGCATTTAAGAAAGAGTTGCCGACTGTATTCGCTCTAACCGCGGCCAAATTATTTATTAGGTAACTTTTGATTTATTTCGAGAAATTGTTTTCGAGAATATATAGTCTTTATATTATTAGTGAATTATTCTCGCAGGGGTCGAATTGTAAGACCCCTTCTTTTTTTTTTTTTTACTTCGTTCGTGTTCGTTAGTTGGCAGTGGGTCGCTAGTTGCGGGGGGAAAAAGTATAAATGAATACGAACAGGCGCGTCGTCGAACATGTGAAAATTGGTCCCATATTTTGAGAGGGTTTGTTAGCCATCGCTATTGTACAGAGCCAACAACAGCGGAAAGAAATAATTGACGAATTTTGGTGACGGAAATTTTTAGTTGCATCAAACCGACAATTTTGTTCCGCGTTGTACAATATATTGGCTGTATAGCAAATACATTCTGTTGAATTGGAGATAATTGAAACACGGATTGGGGAAGTGTGTTCTATATGAAAATGAAAATATTCCCCTCCATGTAAATGATGAACGGCTAATTGTACTATTTTAATCAGACAAAATGTTCGAATAACAGGGGTTCGTATTTCTCGAGGAAACGAACCAAATCAGCTGCAAGTAGATACCTTTAACCTACGTGCCAGCTATCTATTAATCCCTCCATAATTTCTAACTTTTCTGGTCCTATCCCAAAGGTGGTATACTTCGAACGTGACTATACTCCCAAGGTTCTCACACATGTCTAGCAATGAATAGTATCTACGTGTTTATCGGTGCATTACTCAAAACATAGTCCGTACAATTTCCCATTTTGGCTTCTCTGGTTTCGATGTGGACGTCCCAGTCACGTGTATGCACGTCGAAGGGCGCTTCATTCTGTTAATTTTGTCAACGTCTGCACGAATAAGCTAATTGCAAGTAAATGTTCCGCAGGAGTGTACGTGTATCTGGCTATGTATTACACATATGTATACATCCATCTCTGTACGTACCTGCGAGAGTATACAAACCTGATGTATGCGCAAATGCACGTACATACATATATGCATATTTATGCGTGTACCCCCGGCTTGAACGTATTTCTAGAACCAAATTTCTAATTTACACGCGCATATCAGAACATCGTGTTTCATTTCTGCGTTTCGCCAAGTGAGGGATTTCTTCTTCATTTTAAATTAAGCTGAATCGTTCAGCTATTAATCCCATCGTTAAATTTGGAAACATACGGAATCGATATCTATTTCGTACTGCATTTAGTAATAAATTTGTGCCCTCGGTGCAAAGTGAAATCCAGTATTTCCTCGAGTAGATTACATGACACATTTGGCACCAATTACATTTCAATCGCGAACGATTTGATGAACACCCAGAGACACACGAATATATAAATAACTACTTAAGCGTTCGACGTTAGCGAAACCTTTGTTTTTTTTATCACTTTCGCGAGGTCAGAGTCAATTGTGTCGCGTTGTACGATTTCAGGATCGAGCGAATCGAGTTCGGCAAGAGCAGGCTAGACTGCGCCGCGTTCCATGAGTCCGATGTCGATATTTGATTCCATTGGGCTGAGGTCGTCTGTATCGTATTAAGTGCGGGGTTTACTGCATCGTGTTCTGTGTACTAGGTTGTGTGAACTCCTATCGTGTTGCAAGGGTTTAAGATCGTCTGTATTGAGCTTGAGGAGTGTAGGATCGCTAATATTGAGTACTATGTAACCAAGCCCGTTGGTACCGAGCACCTTGAGTTCTGAATCGCCTGCAACGGATTGACCTTTCGTGTGGTCTTTTGGATACATTGACTAGCCGGTCCAAACGAACTTTAACGACTTTACTGTTCAGATAACAAGGAACATGGCAGCGTACTTTTGTATCATAAGTATTATCGGAAGCAGAATGAAATATCTTTTCTAATTTTTTTTCTTTTTCAACACTGGTATACGTTAAGTGTCCAAATTGGAAGAATAATCCTCCGGGAAATTATAAAATGTTGCTTACCTCGCGAAGAAGTCGTAAAAGGTTTCTCCATGCCGACGCAAGCATGTATTGATAGATTCAACTTAACACACTCGTGCAGGCCTACTCGACAATCCGTTGCGCGACGTACACTCGACTAGGCGCGTCACAAAATTGTCTCACACAAGGGCAAACCAAACCCGAATATGAACGAAACACAAACAATTTTGTCTGCGAAAGACACGCGGCGGAAGTTTCCATCGTCGAATACGACCAGTCTGCGGATTGTCCCCCGGCAATCGATGCGGTGTCCGCGAACTGCTGCTAGGTGGCGTGCTTGAGTAATCACGAATTTCAAAGCAGCTGCGGTGCTCGTGTAAATTCGCCGATTTTCGTCATCTTTAATCAATCTGCACGCGTTCGACGCCGCGTTCAGTCCACTTGAACGCCTCGCGGAGGTTCGTCGCACGGTTTCTACGGTGAATTCGACAAAGGTTGACCGCGTCGCGTGTTTTCCCCTTTTTCACGATTCCCGTCTCGTAGCGTCGCGAACAGCAATGCCGCTCGTCTCCGCGAACGTAACCGGAGTGCTATCGCGTGAATCGCGACGTGCAATTCGCAGTGACACTTCCGTGCGGTGTACTCGCGGTGCGCATCACCCCGTATTGTGTGACAATGCGCTTCATTAAATTCTACGCATGAGATGCAAGCGATAAAGATGCTCTGAAGTTTAAGAGGCGAAGGGGGCGGGCGTCGCTGTAGCAGCGTGCGTTGTCCGCTAGTTTCCCAACGACAAACGGTAAGAGCATTACTCTGTTCGTCGCGAGTACGTCCCCTCGGTTTTGATTCACCGATAGCCGTTAACCCGTTTAAGTCCAGCCGGTAGTTGCGCGTAGAGCGTTGCTGTAAGCGACATTTCGCCGAGCCGCTGTTGCATCCCCGTAAAGAACGAAGCGAGAGGAAATTCGATGTCATCGGGGGAGACGTGAATGGATTGCAAGAACCATTTCGTGACCGATCGTTTCGTAACCGCGACGAGGATGACCGCGCGGATGCATGCGGGACGACGTGTCGCGATTGTCTCGAGCTTCGTGATCGCGAATGCAAGTTTTGTTTTGGCTTCTCCTCGCATGTGACGTTACGGCATGTCCCAGTAACCCGGACTCGTACACGTATACCGATAGCTCGTCGGCGACGAGTCTTATCATCGATTGACTTTCCGTCGTGCACCAGCTCTTTTGCGTACACAGAAACGCGTGGGCGCGAGTGGACGTCGATATTTTCAAATCCGTTCCATCTTCTTGTGATACCTGCGCCGCTCGATGGAACCACTAAGGGTCTGGGTTGCGGTCTCCAACAGAGAAGTCTGTCGATCGGACTAGGAGGAGGAAAGATCGAGAAATATCGGAACTTTGCGAACTAATGTGAAAAATTGCGGTAATTCGTGATTCAGCTTCCGATGTGCGGAGAACTTAAATCATTTCTGAGAATATATCGAATATTTCGTGGTGAAATACGATTTCTCCGTAATATTCTTCCGCAATTCTGAACGGTTTAATACGCGAAGGGCAACAAATTCATGGAGATATCTTTGAATAGGTTTTTTTCAGGATTCGATGTTTGCATAGCGAAAACTATTTTTCTTGCGTTTCCAAAGCTATTTCGGAGTGACTTTTTGCGCCGAAAATGGAATGCCGAATCGAACGGGGGAAAACATACGAACATTCATACTATGACTTTCAAGCCACCCAAGTTTGTATGACTGTAGAAAATATGGAAATAGCAGAGGCCGAGGCGTCTAGTGCTTTGTTTGTTTAGAAAACATGTTCGCTGTTTGCACAGCGGGTATATGAACATAGTTCTCGTCCATTAAGTCTGGTGAAATTTATTTTCTTACACACTTGTGGATGATTCAGGGCATCATTCAGGTCGCGTTACTCATTTGAAAATACACATAACTTTCTACTATGATGTTTTGTGGGCAGGGGTGGAGTTGTTTCATCTGATTGCCAATTTAGAATCTCTTTATACAGTTACGACGTTTATAATAATAGCTTAAAAATTGAAAATAAATTTTATTATTCGAATGCAACGGTACATACGGGACTGTATTCTGCAAACTTTTCTACCGATTGCCACGCTACCGGAATTGGACAATTTCTTTTCACCTTTATGTTAGCATCAATTGATACCTTCAAAACGACTGCATGTAGTAAATTGCCAATACTATTTCTTTGTCAAAGTCGCCTTCAGTTTCTTATATGAAATAATTCATTTAACGCCGTGCCAAGTAACAAAATTCCTTTCCGTCTCACTAACAACAGGATAATCTAACCTGATTACAGTTTCGTGGTTCACCCTCTATACCATGGAAGTCGGATTCTTATCTTCTATTTTCCCGACAGTTAATTCGGAACTAGGCTAGGACATTTCGAGGGTCGTGGAACCTCGCACGACATGAACCCGGGGTCTAGTGAGTCGTGGAACCTCGTACGACATGACCCTGGGGTCGTTGCATCAACCCGCTAACGACACGGTCCTGTGGGATTTCTGGAGGCATAACCTTGGGGTCGCGGGATCAGCCAAGGTTCAGCTGCGCTCTGTGATAGTCCGACAAGCAAGACCGTATGATCATCGGACCAATCGCAGTACGACTCTGGGTCCGAAATCCATGGTAGCCATGGCTAGTCCAGAGCTAGTCTGGTTGTGAACCCCAGTAGTCGAACAGTTCGAAGTTCCAGAACGTTCAGGCGATTCAGACCGGTTCCCACGACCCGACAGGTTCCAAACTGATTGCATTTCCCTTGCATTACGTCTGTCTTTTTATTTATGTACCACTAGTGCTCCTTTGGCGCGATGCCGAAGGAGAAGGAAAATCTTGTTTGCGAGAAAAAGTTTTCGTAATCGGCGATATACATGCATAAGTATATACAGGAATTCTGAACGATCGTCGAAAAACGGAGCCGCGAAAGTTCGTTCGTAGATTAATTCCGAGATTAACCCTGAACTGTAAGTAGTGGTGCGCTTACTTGCCAAAGGAAAGACGACTCGGTAGATTGAACGTCCGGAGTAATCTCGTTCGAAATTAAGCGGCTTATCTTTCCTTGATATAGTAGCTGTTTCCATCCACTTAGTGTGTCCTTCGTGAGAAAAGTTTCCGTGTCGCCAATATCATCGAGAAGGGGAGCTTCTTCTATGGCGATAGCTTTTCTGTCAGTGTGCTTTCAACTTCGGAAATTTTTGTAGTAAATCTGCACGTACAGTTTTGTTTTCCAACTCGCGTTTGAGAAACGTTTCGGGCGATACCAACGCGTCGAGCTTGCCTTGTTAATGAGATAAAGCGTTTCGGGTCTAATCGATTGAATGATTATGTCGTACATTGCGGAACGTATCAGCCTATAATACGTTTATGGCGCATCGATTTTCGATACAGTTTTATTGGTTGTCGAACGTTTAAACAGGACGTCTCGCGGCACGATTCATCCGTGGAAGTGATTCAATTGTAATCGGGTGTTTTTCCATCGAAATTCGTGAAAGACCGACGTCTTTACAAAACGCTGATCGTTTCGATAAGTTCGTATAACCCGCCCCTGACAAAATTTGCGCCTCGTTACGAGCGAATTCAATTGCCCCGAATCGAATGACTCTGGGCATTTCATCCACCGGAACCGCCACGATTGAGTTGCATATAATTTGATAGGGAACAGTCGAACAATACGGCTTCATGCCCGAACGTACAGGCATGCACATATGGAAAATCTATTGTTGCGCCTTGCAACCGGCCTGTACTTAACGGAGGAGCAAACTGCGTGTATCGAGTTACGTTATATCTGAAATAGTGTTCGCTTATGAGAAATTGATTGCGGGTGGTTTGTGGATGGCTTCCGTATATGTTTTCGAGAACGAAATAATTGCCTTGGCAAGTAAATTGTTATCGTAGCCACGTGTCGAATATCCCGCATCGTTTCTCGTTTCAGCCAATTCAATTAACTGCGGATCATTTGAATGGCGGCGTTTCATTCGCGTTCAATTGATATTTTTCACTTACCTTCTACAGCATTCAATATGTTACGGACTATGCGAGTAACAGTTGTATTATAATTCCACGATGAAAATGTTGTCCAGTATCATCAATACGAGATATTAATTCAAGGTACAATTGTGTTCGACATTAGAACCATTGAATCGTTTCAAATTCAAAAAATGCTCCATAGTTTAACTCACCCCTCGTGAACAGCTAGACACCTGTTCCCGTTCACAACTATTCAGAAAAAAGTAATGCTAATACCCGTCGTCTATCACTGTCAATGTCAGGGATGAGCACAACGAATGGATATGTACGATAGTATCATTTCGTGTACCAAATCGATACGCGAATAATGCTATTGGATTTTGACGCGTTTCATATCGGTCTTAGCTCGGTTCTTGCATACGTTGAACGAGTTCTCGAACTTTTGTGGCTGATAGGCGTCTGATCGATGACCCCGGTCAATAGCCATTATCCACCTTAATCCCTTTTATTCGAAAGTTTTTATTCGGACAGGGGGCCGCGCAGAACAATGGGCGTATAAACTGGATCAGTACGGCTGAATATTTGCCTATCGATCTCTCCTCCATGGAACCACGCGAAGTGCTTATCCACGGTTTTAATAACTCCGAGGTACTTTTATGATACTATCTATTAAAAAGTAGTTATCGAGGGTGGCTTAAGAAGTTAAATAAGTTCTCCGAGATTGTTTGAGAAACGATGGAGATGTCTGATAGTCGAGGACGCTCGATTACTAAATGTCATATTCCATTGATGATCCTTGGAAGTCGTTCATCAAACTTACACAAATTGTCCACGTAATTTGGATAAAAGTACGGCCAGCATATCTTTTCTGTCAAGTCGAGGTATTTTAGCAAACATTTGTTCAAACTATCGCGAACAGGAACTGTTCCTGGGCAGCGTTAATTCCTCGGCACTGTCCCCGTAAAAAAAAAGAAGGTTTTCTTGCGTCGAGGGCGAAGGTGTAGCATAAGAAAAACTTGTTTAACTTTTTTCTAAGTCGAACTCGGAAACTCGAGGTGAAAGTATGTCGCGGGACAGTCCTCGACGTCGCGCACCTCTTGGACGTGATGAAATTAAGAAGCTGAAGCGTATTCTAGATGCTGCACGAACGTCGTCGAGTTTTTTCGTCTCCTCTATTTCTTATCCTTTCATCTTTCTTAAGTCAACACTTTCCCGCCTCGCGTTGTTCCATCAATCGCGAAAAATTCCGGCAAAAATCATTGTCGTGATTCGCGGACTTCCTTCCTGCGCGTACCATTTTGCGCCGGGTGTTTACGCACAAATGGAAGGAAAGCTTCCTTTGGTTGACTACACTTCCGATTCCCCGATATGGAATGTTTTCTCTTTTTATAATTACCCTTTTCTACTTGACGCAATAGTTCCACGACGACAGTAATAGATAATCGTTTCGAAAAGCCTTGTCAATTTTTCGGATTTTCTATGTCACTTCAATATACAATAAATATAATACAATTATTTTTTTCACTCTTTTTTATAGTGTGCAACGCAAGCAAGGCATAAAGATTAATTTGCATTTCGTGCATCGTGTTAGCAAGACCGACAATTCTGCGCAACTTTAACATACACGTCGATGTCCTATAAAAAAAACAAAAGGTAGCGCAAGTTGCCTTACAGCGGCGCTCGTATTTTCCGGATGAGCTGTTGTGCAAGCACAAGAGAACACCGGCACCAGGTAACATTCAGCCGCTTTCGTATTTTGTTTCGTCGTCGAAGTCGCGAAATACGTCGAGCTTTTTTTCCGCGGAGTACATACATCGTTTCTGCAGTCGTCCACAGTTCGGTCCCCGCGCGTACACCTTTCGAAGTCTGCGCGCAGCTCTATTCGTCGTCGCGACGTTGAGCACGGTCGTTCCTGGCAGGAACCGTGCGGCCACACTTTCTGGACGTATTGCCCGATCAAGTAGAATGAGTCTCGAAATAGGTCGACCCATTTCGTCTCATCTGCCCGGCTGAGAACGGAGAATACGAAGAACGGTATCCCCGTATCGCGGAGAATGTTAATCACCGCTCGAAATACACCTTGACAGGCCGGGCATAATTGTGGCGGGCGCATGAAGTGCGAGCTCCGTAAATCACTGTCATCAATAACATTGATCCTTGTCATCGACTGTCGAGGCGTGCGCAACGGTGACCGGTCGCACGGCGGAAATTTCGGCCGATTCTGTTCGTTACTGCGGCTGGATCGGTGTTTATCGGCCAAGACAAAGCGATTAAATCTATTCAAGTACCCGGCGCGTGCTTTCGGTATTAACACGACCCCGACGATGAGCCATCTGTCAACCGCAAATTTCGTACGTTCCACGGTGGTTGTTCGGCGAATTCCAGCGGCGTCTCTACGGACAATGCCGGCGAGGTTTCCGCGTCGCATGTTTACCGGGGAAGTTTGCCCGAGGTGCAGGGAACCTTCGAGTTCGGTGGTTGTTGCGTACACGCCTACGATTAAAACGCCGCTCGACGTTGCCACGCACGTGATTTATCTTGCATTCGAACGACGGTCTTCTCTCTATGCCGAAAAGAATAGAGAATTGCGAATTTCGAGCATCCCCACCGATTTTCGGGGCAAACCGTAAAGCTTTCAGCATCGTTCGGAAAATATTTTATCCGCGCCAGATACACGGACGACCCACGGCGCATTGGTACGGTTCATGGATATTCTCCCAATTACGGATAACATTGGCGGAGATTTCGCGATGAACGAACCGTCCGGCGTAGTATACAATTTTACCATCCACTTTTGGCCGATTTATTTTCGGATCCCGGGTAAAAATGGCGTATTTGCGTTATATCAAAACTGCTTGGAACCCCGTTGAAAGCTTAACTCGCGGCGATCGTATATCATCCCCTGTGGCGAAGCTTCCCCACGCCCCCTTTCTCCTCGTAACTTTCCTTCCTTTTCCTTGTTTTATAAAAAAAGCTTTATGAGCCGGGATATTGGATTCGGCCGACCTCTCGCGTCTGTTCCCGCCGCGATACCCCGCTCTTTGTACTTGGTTTTGCCTTTACCGGTGTTCGAACGATTAAGGAATCCCGGTTGTAATCCGCAAAACCGTTGGACCTGTTCGCCGAAGCTGGCTACAATTTCGCGGCCGTCAAATGTTGCGAACCGCCGTCGCATTCCCGTGCAAAGGGGAATCTAACAGACACCAGCGATTCCCGTATCAACCCCCGTCGTGTTATGGATGCCTATTCATTCAACATAACGCCTGGGGCGTTGAATTTCGAGATTCGAGGTATCGACGTTAGCATTATCATACGGGGAGCGTGTGCACCTGGCGGGCGCGCATTGCTGTTGCGTTACGTCGCGAAATTTCATCCGCTTAATACCTAGTCTTCCTATGTGAACCTTTCAATTTGAGGAAACGGCGAAACTTCTTGGGTTCCACGTATAGAGACTCGACGGGCGTGACATATTATTATTAGAATCATTGATGAACTCGTACTATTCGTAGATTGCAGTGTTACAGTTTTTTTTCTTCAGACGATTTATGCAGCCCGTGAACAAATTACGTGTACGTATAATGAAACGCTGTCGAGAAATGGAAATTTAGATGGTCAACGTGTTCAGGAAGGGGCGAGGGTCTCGAGGTGGGCTTAAAAAGCGTGATCGCATTCCACGTCGAACTGACAACGGCTGCTGCGAAATTCGGTGGCAACCTGCCTATGCAGACGTCACACGGGAATATAAAAAAGGGCAGGAATTACGACACCATTGGAGTCACATATTCCACGCGTTTTCCCGGAGTAGCGTTACGGGCAGCACGGTTAGTTTGCAATAGTCGTAGATAAATATTCCCGGTACGGTTCATCCCCATGTTCGCGCCTGTTATAACGCATTCCGCGAGCCGTGTTCGTGTTACACGCGAGATAGTGGGTCGGTATTCGAACAAAGCAATGCGGTTTTATATACGAATCGTAAATAAACGCGCTACGTTCTTTGATTATAATTTTCAACCCTTCTGCGAACTGTCGTGTCCCTTTACCTCTCGTTGCTCCATTCGAGAGGAGGTGAATTAGGTCGCGAAAGTGCGATAAAAAATGAGGGTAACATTCGTTCTGCACGGTAAACCAGGAGATTTCGTGATGTGCAATTTTAGCAACGATGGTTCAACAGTGAAATTTAACTGGACCGGTTTGCATTTGCCGGTCTTTCTTGTAATTTTATTTTCATGCGGCACAATTTTTGAAATGTACAAGCGGCCGCGATCAACAAAGAAATTTCGTAATGGAACAATAATGGTGCTTTTGCAGTTCGCGAACGAGTTAGATAAATTGGAAAAGTTAGCCCAATGCTAAAATTGAATGGAATTAAGTTCGGCTTAACTTCTGTTTGATTCATTTAAATATTCATAAGAATAAGTTCTGCTAGTTTCAGCCTTAATTAGATTCATGGCGGTATCTGCGCCCCTCTTCCCCTTTATCGCTGGGAAAAATTAACAGACGCGGAGTAAGTCAGTTTTGTGAAATATAAATTGACCAGCAGACAGATTCTTACCAATCCTGTCGGACACGGTTGGCGAAAACCGTCCGCAATGTTTCGTGTGAAAAATTGATCGATTCGACGCTGTTGTATTGCCTTCCATCTATGGACTTATAGTTACAAATGAACGAAGTAGCGCGATCAATCACGCGAGCGTGTCGAGGTCGACGCAACAAAATATTTTTGCCAGTCGAAAATTTCGGGACTGAAAGTGACGTTTGACGAAGCGTTCGGTCATAACGAAGCAGCTGTTAGCCCCCCCCCCCCCACTATTCTTCAGCTGGCCGTACCACTCGAGTGTTCAAAAACTTTTTAATAAAGGACCGAATCGAGGACAACACTTGAGGAAGAAATATCTCAAGAGCAATTCCTTCTCCTTTCAACGCGACCCAGTCGCACCACGTCCCGCAATTTATTTCCCTAGAAAGTAGTTCGCCTTATTGAAACCTTTTTCCGGGGTGCCGCGTCCCTTGATCTTTAACAGCACTCAGCGATCGCTTTATAATTTAATTACACTTTGTTTCAATCGTGACGATTGGAAAGAGCATAAAAATTCGTTCACGTGTCCCAGTAGCTTCGTCGTCAGATATATTAATGCCGGGGCAGAAAGGTCTTGAGAGCGTAAGTAGACGCGTCGAGAAGAATGTGAGAAATTGCTAGTACGGTTCTACATCGTGTGCGCGATGCTTGTGTATATATATATCCGATTTGCACGGTCCACCATTCTGAACCATGATGCTGACAAATATAACACCGCGGGATGGGTTATTCGCCTATAGGAAAAGGGGTTGGGTGGTTCGGCTCGTAAAATCCACTCGCACGAAATCCGGAAATGGGAGCTCAGGTGATCTTCAATTTATAGAGGGTTGCAGGTACGGTTTTCGATTTGTCAGTTCGTGCTCCGCGTTGCTATATCGCTGATTTCACGCGAATGATTGGACAATCGACAAACGAAACGCGACGCTGTTTAAACAAAATAAAACTGTACGATCTGCGCAGCTTGCTCAAACATTAATACCCGTATATGCGCCGACATATTATTTATTGCCGCCGTGTCTAACGCGAAACAATATTCGATATCAGCCGCACTGCGAAATCATAATGGTGTCAACGTGGAAGCCTTAACCCGTCCCGAATATTTGCATTAATGGCCGCGGGCGAGTACGCTGAAAGGTTCGCACGTTAATTCGCCCTGTATGGACTGTAGCCAGCCCCAAGGGAATATTGAGATTTATGGGCATGTAGAGTGTCAGGTATCCCCTGCTGGGAAATAACCAGCGGTCAGTTCCTCTGTCATTCAGCAAATAATTGATGCGCCTGCCCTTTGCCGTACTGTCACCGTTCGCGGAAAAACGTTTCGCGGAGGTAACTTCTCCTCGGCGTGGAAATACTGCTTCGAATTTCACACGGATTCGCGGCAATCGTTCGCCGAGGTGGACATTTATTTCCAATGCACGATCGCTGTTAACACGTGAATTATATGAAATTACGCGGCGCACGAAATTCGAAGCCGATAAACGTCATACGAGGGACGTGTGAAACTGTGCACGTGCATGGAAACATTTTCCGGAACCATGCGAATGATAGGTAAACAGGACCCCTAATTTTCGGCCAGTTAATCGTATCAATATAATTTATTATTACGTGATACAGATTGCGGTATACAGTTGTTTATTCTCGTCGAAGAAATGTGCCGTCCTCCATTTACGTTGCGCGCAATGTTTCGAGGCAGATAGTACGTTCGTTTCCATGCATGTACTTGGCCATGTCGGACCATACATTTATCGACGCCACTCGCGGCTCTATTTCAAGATACCGCGGATACCGCCGGGGTTGTTCCTTTTCGCGCACACTCGAGCCCCGTACGCGTTCTCGCGCACGTACACAACGACGTTAACAACGAACCAACGTAGTCGCTGATGATAATTCACGTCGAGATGCCCGTAGCTGCGAAAGATTTACTCGCCCAGTGTTCTCCCCGACGCTGCCGGTTTTCCAGGCGGAGATTCGAAATTTTTACGGCCGTCGCCGATAAGAGAAGGAGATATTAGAGCGTTTTCCTTCGCGACGAGCGTCGATAAATATATTACAAGGTTGTACGTTCGAAGCGTTACGGCTCGTGCGACGAAACGCCGGGTCGATGGGAAAATTCGCAAATTTCCCGGACTGTTCAATGGCGAATATAAATCCGGAACTGGCTTCCAGCGATAATTTTCCTAGTACGGCGTGCATTTTCATTTATAGTGTCTCGCCGCTCGACCGTGATATTCTCCGCGTATCCTCCTCGCCCCTCCCTTTTTTCGTATCTCCTTTCTGCATTCTGGAGTACGTAGAGACGGAATCGTCCACCTAGCCCGCTTTTCCTCTGCTTCCCCACGATTCACGGAAACAGCGAACCCGACTCGTAATTTATGTTTCAACCGCAATCGTTGTTGGTCGAAGTGCTTGAAATATTTCAATGTCCCGCCCCGATCTTTTGTTGTTCTTCTATAACGCCCCTCGATTATTCATCCCGCGGGGACGCCGTTAAGCGTGAAAAGTTGAACAACAAGCCCATCAATTTTTACCGCGAGACACCGTTCAAATGAATTCACGTCAATTTCCAGGTGGTTACCTCTCCGCCCTGCTTTCATTATTGAAATCTCGCTCGCTCCGGCTTTCTTCCCTATCCGGAAGCCCGTACGCTGTTGGGTTTGCGTGCCCGACGAACATCCTTTGCTCCACGGCGATGTCATCGATTTTGGTAATTAACGCTCGCAAACATTCCGTAGAACCGCGTAAATTACTCGCGAGGCCTCGCTCTTCGCGGGGGCGAAATCGCCCAGCGGATCGCGTTATCTTGCCGGAACGAAGCACCAGCCAGATTCAACGGGTAAACCGTTGGTGGCTCAGGATGAATGGGAGAATAAAGCGTGGGTCCGGTCGGACGGACAAGCACGCGGGGCGATTCGAATCAGCTGCTGAAAAGCGGGTGTAAATAAAACGCCGCGGTTTCACAAGCGAGGTCCGCGCGCGTTCAATGCGGAAAATCGTCCATGAATATTTTACGGCGTCACTTCCGGCAGGACGGGCTTTCCGTTTCTCCATAGGAAACGTCCTTCCGCCGCGTTTTAATCACGCCCGCACTCGAACCCCTTCGCACGCGTTTCTCGTGTCAACCGCCGCGCCGGTGTCGTTTGTTTCCACCGTCGATCGATCCTGCTGATTTTTCCGATAATTAGGGTGTCTCTAGCACGGACGTTCTCCGCCAACCCCCATGCCCCACCCTCTTGCTCTCGATCCGCCCAAACCGCACCCTCGTCCCGTACAATGCGCCGCGTTGTTTTCTCAAGGGCCGCGGTGAAATCGTGACGGCGCGCCACGAATAAACCGAGCCGGGGAAATAGAAGGTGGTGCGGGAGAGTTCGCGCAGCGTTGTAAAAGAACACTCGGTCAGAGTCGCTCCGAAGAACAAACGGTCGACGAAAACAGCGAGCTCTGTCTCCACCCGAGCGACCTGGCCAACTGCAGCCCCCCCCCCTTCCCCAAGTTACTTCCCTCTCGGGCGTCGCTGATTACGTGCCTACGGAGAAATCCGTCGAGGTGGCGGTCCGGCAAGATTAATCTCGCCAGACTCGTCGCGCTCGAGAACTTCATCAGTCGGGTTTACCCGGCCCGCGTGGCTTTTTTTTTACCGGGAGTCCGCGGAGAACGGTTTTACCGGAGCTCGCGAAATAAGTATATCTGTGGAAGGAGGTTGCCACGGGGCCGGATATAACTGGGGCAAGAAGTATAGCTGCGAGGGGACGGTTGAAATTCTGGGTGCAGTTCGATACGGTGGCGGATCCGTTCTGAAGCTACCCCCGAACGGCGAGAATTCCCCACGACCACTGGGAATCGCTGGCCGCGAAGCAGCTTCATGCTATTTCGAAGTACGCCGTTTCCACCTTTTTCTATCGCGCTTCATCGGGTGCGGGTTTATTTCTTTTTTCGTTTCGTTCGCGGAGGCGAAACGAAACATTGTTTAGTTCGCGTTCGCGCGGTGGCTCTCGACAGGTTCACGCGTGCACACGTTTCAGCTCGCGGTGCGAGAGCTTTTCAGGTGTCCGGGGCGGGGAGGAGGAGGAATACGTTCCGTGGGAAGATGGGTGTGACGTGCCGCGGTTTGGTGATACAGCTGAGGTTTACACGGCCCACTTTATTCGCCTGATGAAGCGCCACGCTCGTGGGAACACACACCGTAAATGGCCGAACGATGCCAAATTCGCGACCCATATCGATCTTGGCAGTTTAAGGGAATTGCCGGTTAACGAACGATCATTCGTGAATATATCACGGGCAGGTATCGATTGAATACCGGGATTACACTTGCGGCGTAAATTCGCCGTTGCTAATCTTCGCGACACGCGCGAGTAACCTGCTGGGGGTGCGGCGTTGAACAAATTATACCTCTGTCGTCTACGCGAATCACGGTCGCGGTATTCATCAAATTGCCACGGGAACAAAATTCTAGGTAAATATTACGTGCATCGTAACGACGTGTGGTACCGTCTGTTTGTTGCGGTCGTTCATTTACTCGGATGTATGCATATATATACTCTTTGGTCAGAACAATGAACGCATACCCTTTATTGGTTGGACAATGCGTAACGAATAAAGCGAAGTAACTCGGCACGGATTTCTCCCCTTATCTTGCTCGGTGAACAACGCTGGTGTGCTTGTGCCAGAATCGACATGGGAGAACATTGTGAGGGAGACAAGTGGTGGCACTGCGGCGTTGACCTACGTACAGCTTTCCCGCAACCCCATGACACCCTGCTTTCTTTGTGTCTCCGTTTCGTTGATACCACGTTGCTCCCTAGAATTCTGTTCCGCCCTGTCGCGATGCCAATTGTGGATTTAATTAAAAGGGGGAACGGACGAGGGCATAATTCTGCGGACTGTAATTGTAGATTTTGTGATAGCACATGACATTGTTATCGCGTTATACACGTACTCCACTTCCACGGAAATGTATAGTACGTTGCCAGGGAATTGAGAAACATTCAGAGGGATAATACAATTGTCCGAACTTTTCAATATCAAAAGGTTGTTAAAATTAAAATCACTGGGGCGTGAGTAGAGACATTAAAGCGTTTTAAATAAAGAAAGAGAAAGAAAGTCCCTGGATTCGTGCCACGGAATTATCCACTACGTGTAATTTCACTTTAGCAATATTGTACCGTGTACCTTGACGTTTTGTTTCCCGTTGGATATTTTTTTCAATCCTCGGTGAATTTTTGCCGAACAAAGGAAACGTTTGCGAATTGCATGATTAATTTTTTGGGATCGGCGTACAGCAATGCTTAGTACGTTACCATACGAATCTCCTCGCAACGTTAAACTGTGAAAAAGAAGGGTTGGAGGCGGCGTGGTGGTTTCGAGCGGCTCTGTAATCCTAGATTTACATTTATCCAATATTTTGCCACGAAACGATAATTTTGCGGGCCAGTCAAGTTTCACAGATACTAATTGTAAGTTCAATGTTTACCTTAAACTGAATTTTCAACGGGTAGCCCCGACCTCATTAATTGCCACGTGCAATGTATTTCGGCCCTCGATAAGCAGCCGTTTGAGAACAGGCTCGCGAAAGGTGAACACAATGATGCGAAGCGTGTACAAAATTCTGTTTTAAATGGATACGCGTAAACGGTGAATTTATAATTGGACCGTTTAACGTGCACCACATGTGCCGCATTAAGTTTGGAAATGGAGGTGCGGGTGAATCGATAAGGCACGGGGTAATTGTATAAATATTGAATAAACGAGCGTCGCTTAAACATTCGGGTTTTAACTAAAATAATGGATACCCATTTGTAGCAGCAAATATTAACGAAACGTGAAATTTCAAATAGAAATGCATGGCCACCGAATTTGTTACCTTAATGTTGACGCATCGTGTTGGTATCGCCAAATAATTTGATTAACGATGCGCCAAAATTTTCTTTCGAGCTTTACTTGAATGACAAAAGTGGCAGCAGCAAGTTTTAATGCCCGCACGAAGGCGGCCGCGTTCTGTTCGTGAATTTGTTAATATTGCGCCTTTGACAAGATATAATAAGCGGCAGCAACTTTAACGAGATTCAGAACACGAGATAGGATACATTCGATCCGCAGTGCAACTATGGCGGTTCATAATGCCTTGAGTAATTGTTAGCTTTGAAATACGACCGTCGAAGTTCGGAGTGAACATGATCTATATCGTCAGTGAATTTTCGAGCCAACTATTAAATGTCAATCCTATCCTGGATTTATCGAGGCGTATCGTTTACTCTTGCAACACTACTGCGTACTCCTTATACTACTCGAGTGAGTTAACGTGGTTTTATTTTCCGAAGCACTGCAGTTGCCGCGAAGCGGACATTTTAACGTTGCCAGATAGCGACTGGCTGTGCACCTAACATAGATCGAGTCTACCGTCGTCCTTTTCAGTAATGCGTGTACAGTTCCTTGGCATGCACGATAACAGCACGCAGCCCGAAATATATCGGACCGTGTAGACGCTATGTATTTCGAGCTTATGAAAAGTACGCGGGGCGAACGGGACCGAAGGGAACTCGGGCGGTGTGCGGGCATAAAGTGAAGAAATCGGAAAAGCAGATGCGCTCTGCTACTGGTGGGCGAAACGCAAGGAAAATAAAATTCTGGCCGAAAAATGCTTGGGTAATTTTTATAAAACCCACGCGGGGGTATGCAAAAAAAAAATACGAAGAGCAAGATTTAACCCTTCTACGCAGGCAGAGATAAATCGCAAAGCGAAATTTACTTATTCCTCGATAATTAGCAGACTCTTCGATTACGATTCAACGCCGACGAAAATCATGCTCCGATTATTGTCGCGCAGGTGTCTTTGATTGCCCGACGGCGAGCAGGTCGTGCTCGTTATTGATTTATTAGTCAGTCGTCGCGCTTCTACGAACTTGCCCACGGTATTCTGTGATATCAACTTGTCGGTCATGTTGCCCATCGACTACGCGAAACCATTCCAGCGTGTAGCGGTATCCCCTTTTCATTCCTCCGTCTATTCCGCGCTCCCTGTCACTTATGCCGGCACTTCTAATTAATCAGAGGGACACTTTACCTACTTCTTGCCGCCTACCACTATCTGCTTTGACTCCGTTATGTTTCTGCGTGCTGGCGTGTCGTGTAATCCGCACTCGAATTGCGCCAGCTGCCGCGACCGAGCCGGCTCGTAATTACTAGTTACGCTTCCCAGGTAGACACACATATTACCTCGGGTCTCGCGACACCAATTCTTGCCGCGCGTAAATTAATTTCAACGGAAACTAATGATCAACCACGTCGGCGGAACGGTAGAAGAAATATTTCAAATCGGAGGGCGGCACACTCTTTTATTCAATTAGGGGAACCAACGTTAAACTCGTCGAAGCTCTGTCCATTGAATTCAAAGGCGCGTGCCTTCCAATTAATTCAACCCGGCCGCGCAGTTCAGCTTCGCTGGCAATCACTTCTCCTCCATTATTTCGACCGTTCAGTTTGCGTTCAATGCGAACAACGGGTCGGCTGGTTTCACCCCGAGCGAAGGATATTATTTCGCGGTGTTGCGAAAGATCCATTTGAATTTCTATCGGATCGCGCACGACCGCGATCGCCGTGGTAGTTGTAATTGCGGAAAACCAGAACGCAAACGAAACGGCGCGGCGTGTAGCGCGCGCGATCCGGGCGGAATTTTACACGGCACCGGTGCGTGTAGATGGCCAATTTTCCTTGCGTTATTTGGCTCGGTCAGTTTTTGTCAGCTTAGTGAATTACCCGACAACGCTGAAATTAACTACCCGCGGCAAAGCGTTCTGGCGATTCACTAATTTCAATTGTAGAACGCCGGAAATCGGCGCGTATAAATTCACGCGATTTGAATTGAAGGGAAATCGGGCACGTTGCGCGCGGAAATAAATTCCGTGCCGTCGTGCATGTAAAATTCGTACGCGCTATCTCGTTGATATTCTTGTCCAGCGACGTGGCGATTTAAATGGAGCGATGGTTAAAAAGAGAAGACAAAACAGACACAAAACAAAGGTGTTGATTTATTAAATTGCTTACCGACAGATAGTTTACAGAGTCTTCGAAAAATTTCGTTCGCGACGCCCGATCCAGACAATCCCTTCGCCTTCGTTAATGATACATTTAAACGTCGAAAAGTTTAAGTTTATCGAAACAGAGCCGTCAGCCACAATATGGGTCACATTAATTAAAAGTTCGCCACAAGTACGCAAGGAGGAAGCGTCCTAGTTGCAGCCTGAAATCGGTAATGGAATGCCAGTCGTTTGGAAAAATTTAGGTACCCAGCTCTAAAAAAAAATCCCCCCAGCTCGGGGAATAATGATAATTCCACCAAAAAGAATAATACAAACTAGAGTACGCAGAATTAATTAGTACGGATATATTAATTAGCGCGTCGAGAACGCATCTGTACCGTTGCTGCGGCGCGCTCGTGTTAATAATTAGGCTACCCGACGATCTTCCTTTCTCGACTATACAGGGTGGCCCGCAAGTGTCGCAGTATTTTTAATTTTCCTGTAGCTGAGGTGATGCTGAACAACTTTTTCCATGACCAAAATATGCTAAGTAGCTTCGTTTTTGAGTTATTAACGAAAAACACTGGCCAATGAGCGCGCCCGTATAGCGCGCGCCCAGGCACCACCGCGCGCGTTTCTCATCGGGTGCATCGAGGGGCAACGTACGGCAAATATTACATCACCTTAAATCAATAATAATGTGTAATGATTCCTTATTCACGAATGACAATTTAATTATCAAACCGTTTTATAACTGTTCCATACTTTTATTCCTTATCCGAAACGTATAAGGTATTTTATTACTTATTAAAACAATGTTTGGATAATTAATGTTAAAAGAAGATAGGTAAATATAAACTTATCCTTTCGTTCACGAAGTAACCTGCTTCGACGAAAATGGTTCCTTGGCCGTTGGTCATTGTACCGATCCTGACCTATCTTAACAATTTTATGCTACGAAACGCACGTCCCGGCGATCGATACAGATCTGATTCGCACTTGTTTTCACACGGATGCGACACACACATCGGCGTACATAGGCCTCATTGTAGTGCAAACGGTCATGGTCCATCAGAGGTGTGTGTGGGTCGTATCCGTGTGGAAACAAGTGCGTAGCATAAAATTGTTAAGATAGGTCAGGATCGGTACAATGACCAACGGCCAAGGAACCATTTTCGTCGAAGCAGGTTACTTCGTGAACGAAAGGATAAGTTTATATTTACCTATCTTCTTTTAACATTAATTATCCAAACATTGTTTTAATAAGTAATAAAATACCTTATACGTTTCGGATAAGGAATAAAAGTATGGAACAGTTATAAAACGGTTTGATAATTAAATTGTCATTCGTGAATAAGGAATCATTACACATTATTATTGATTTAAGGTGATGTAATATTTGCCGTACGTTGCCCCTCGATGCACCCGATGAGAAACGCGCGCGGTGGTGCCTGGGCGCGCGCTATACGGGCGCGCTCATTGGCCAGTGTTTTTCGTTAATAAATCAAAAACGCAGCTACTTAGCATATTTTGGTCATGGAAAAAGTTGTTCAGCATCACCTCAGCTACAGGAAAATTAAAAATACTGCGACACTTGCGGGCCACCCTGTATACGCGATAGTCCTGCCGGTTAAAAAAGAAAGGGTCAACAAAATTATTATCCTAAATTTCTCACAATACGCGCGCACTTCAGTATCGTTTAATTCGTCCACCAATAATCGTAGGAAGGCTCGTCCACGAATCGCAAAATTAAAAGTGGAAATCGAATGCAGTGGGCAAAATATAACGGGGAAACCAGAAACGGCTTGATTCATCCTGAAAACGTCTCGCGGGTCGTATCTTACTCCAGTTTTTTTCCTGCAGCGACTGCGGAATCGCAAGCCGAGCAAACCCGGCAAAACCAAGATAGATCGGTAGTCCTTGAGCTCGCGACTTAAATGGGTGGCTCTTACCGAGCTGCGGATATAGAAACGCGGTTTCTATTATCCGGTCGCGTCGGGATCTCTACCTCCCTCCCCAGTAGGCGACATCATTCGGAAATTGGAGGATATATCATCGTGGCGAAAAAGAGCCAGCGCGATACAGCTGGCCGCGGGCTAGCGCGACTTGATCTTCCCGAAGAGTTGCTTGCGAACGATGCGTCCGATTTATTGCAGATGTCCGTTTCATCCGGTGACTTACCGCCCGCGACCGTATCGAACGCGCTGCGCGAGTATATATCGCGATAGCGCCGGAATTCGATTAATTGCTGAAACATGGCTATCCGGTTCGCTCGTACATCCCGTCCTTCGTTCGTTCATCAAACAACTTCCTGGATAACGGGCCGCGAAGTTTCGATACGGCGCAACGCGCAGGTATAACAAAGGGGGACGTGCGCGACGATAACGTAACTGACGGACGATATTGCTTACCGTATCTTGACAGGCTTCGCGGTTCGAGGTAAATATTTCGTTGGTTGTTCATTGTCGCGAGTACGACGCGATACGGACGTGAATCGTTAAGACAAGCACGGTTTCTTCGATCTTTTGCATCCTCTTAGGTGCCTCGCGGCTCGCTGTCTGCTCCGCTGCTTCCGTTCGCCCTCCAAACCCCAGTCGCCGTTTCCTTGGTCGTTACTGACCCAGCTAGATACCCGTGCAATCGCGCCGGGCAATCGAGCGTTTGAAGTAAAAAGAAAAAGAAAAAGAACGGAAAAGGGACGGAGAAGAGCGTCGTACGTTTTACAAGAAACTGGAAAATATCTCCGCGCTCGATCGTAGTTTTTTTGTATTCATCCTGCCTGTCGCGCGTGCTCCAAGCCGAACGGCGAAAATCGAAGTCGACCGGCGTTCACCCGGTTGTTTAAGCGTGGCGAAATTGCGACGGGAATGGCATCGTCACGTCGGCGAACTCTTTCGAAATGCAACTTTTGATACATAACTGGAGCGAACGCCGTTCCGTGGCCTCCTTTCCATTACTACGAGGAATCTCTCAGCAACGATAAGGCTCTTACGTCGCGCGAAAGAAATCGACGGGCAGAACCTGCGCGGCGACCTAATAACAATTCCAGCACATAGCGCCGGTACGCGGCATTCATAGAAGGCGTCGTAAGCTGCAAACATTTTTCTCCCGTCCCCGCGGCCCCCTCCCCCATCATGCATTATTCTCTTTCGTTTTTCCACTCTCTCGCAAGGTGCTCGTACGTTCCTCCGCTTATCTTTTTCGCCTCGTACCGCGCGCATCCCTCCGACTGTCTAGCCCGCTATTCACGCGCTCGTTCTCCATCTCTGCCTTTTCCAACTGGCGCACGAGTAATGCTCAAAGCCTGGAAGAGAATCGTCGCCGACTCGTGACAGACATCCAAGGTGCCGCAGAGGCGTGACTCCGTTTTAGTTCCACGGTGCGTTTCTAGTCGAATTTCTTAGCATTTCTATACATATATGTGTGTGTGTGTGTGTGTGTGTTCACGTGCTGCTTGGTCGAGGCACGAGAACCGAACGGGAACCGTCTGCGAACGAAAATATCGTTGCCGTAGAGTGCCGATCGACGGATCGGCTCGGTTCATTGACGGCTTTCTTAGTTCGGTAGACCTTAGAAACGGATGCGGCTCCGTTTTCTCCGGTGTCATCCAGCTCGCGGCGGGGTCGCCGCAGGAAACGAGCGGTGGAGCATTCGCGAGAATGGCGGGTCGTAGGGGGCGGAAAGTCGGACAATAAATTTCGTCAAATTGTGACGCCCGCCTCCTACTTTCGCGACGGCATTGTGGAAAAGAACAGATAGAAGATCGTTTCCGCCGTAGGCTGGCAATGTTAGGGGCGAGTGCGGGCGAGTTCGCGTTACGATGAACTGTCCTGTTCGCGAACGGTCCACCGGGTTCGCCGGATTATTGTTCCCCGTGGATGAAGCACCAGCGAAAAGATATCGCCCCACCTCGAGACAGTGGAATGCGCGATACGAATTGCAGGATTAAAATCTGTTCACGACGCGTGGAAGTATTTACTAGATGGTCTAAAGTTTAGACCTAATCGTAGGGGCACCGCTGTTCATTTAACGCGATTAAAGGTGCGCGGTATCCTGTCGATAGATGAGTGGCGTAGTTTCGTTCGTTATTTATTTGTTGCGATCCCAATTAATTCTCGCATTCCCTCTTTCGATAGCATATTATTCTACGAATGTATACTAATGCATGTACATATAATATTTAGGAAGAATCTTGCGAAGCGACGGCAACCGAACGAATAATAGGAATATATCGAAGCAATTAGAGTTATTGTACGTTGGAGCACACAGTATCCATTGGCAACAACATTTCCAGACGATGTCGCTAACTCTATAATGGGTTGCTGCGTAGCCATCAGCGAAAGCAATTTGTGTACACGGGAGAAATTGTTTCGAGTTTGTAACGAGCGTCGATAGTTGTCGGTCGTTTCGATTTTGACGTGCATTTAATCGGCAACCGTTAACCGTGTTTGTCAATAGATTGGGAGTCAACAATCATTGGACTCGGACGTGATCGTAGGTTTGTATACGAATAACACGATAGAATAGTTTCTGCGTAGATTCGTCGATATCATTGGCCGCTGATAAAGGAGACTTCCACGGCCGGGTAAACAGCGCAAGCAATTATTGTCGGGTTGAGCAAATGCAATTTCGAAACAGGTCACGGGATAGTACGATCCACGCTTCAAGATATTTTCCGGTTCAACCCTTTCCCTTTTCTCTAGACCGCAGTCCGCTGCCCCATTCGTCTTCTTAATAATTTAACCGCGCTATTATTCTTTCCTCTGTCTCCCGTCGTAAAGTCATCGCAATTTCACCGCAGTGGCACTTTATTTCCATTTTACCTCGCCACGGCTTGTAATTGCGATACGAAATAGAAGTTTCTCGTCGTTGACGCGTTCCGAACTAGTGCACAGCCTCCTTTCACTTAATACTGTGACGCGACGCCTGTAAGGCATACGTTAAATTTATTGCAACACGAGAGAACTATTACAAAATAGCGTAGTAAAACCGACGGGCATCCTTGAAGGGGATCAACAATTTAAATAAAATCAAGGAAATCGGAGTACGTTTGGTTAGCTGCCCTCGGAGATAGAGCAAGCGTATATTTGACAAAGTACAATGATTCTCGGTTACAGTTTCAATTTTCTTAACGGAAGTCTGAACATGGTCCGTCTCATTTTACTGAATCTTCCAGCCGATTGCGCGCCGCCAACCTTTTTCGTCCGAATGGATTTTCTAGTTCAAACGCCGGGGAGTACGAGTCCCGGTTCTTATCGGAAGGAAATTCCACGGATCGGCACAAAAGGCGAGAGAAAGAAAGAGAAAGAGAGAGGGTGGTGGAAGTTGCTGCAATATGTTGGCGATTCGAAGTAACCGTCGAGAAACAATAAAAACGCGGTCGCTCGAACGATGCCGCGTTATTCTTTTAACCTGGCTTTATGGATCTGCAATTGGTCCTGTACAAGTGCTTCGACTGTTCGAGACCAGTATCTGAAATGTGCTTCAACGTTATGGGTGCCGAAGTTCTTATTTAATTCATCGACGAGATTTTGAGGAATGCGAAACGGAAAACGAATAAACGCGAAGCGTCTATACTTCATCTAAAAAAAAACAGCGAACCGAGTGATCTCTGATATCCTCGATATTTCGTTGCTTTCCTATGAAAGAAGACGACAGTTCGTCCGACGGGAGAGAATAAACGAACTTTCTATCCTGATGGCAACTTCGTCGCCTGTCTGATAGTTTCGTGAAGCCAGTTTCTCTTCGAGTTTGATATGTTTCACGGGGCACAATCGGTAAGTTGAGTCTGCTTTAAATGCTCAGCGAGAAATATAGTTGACATCTATTTCTTTCTCGGCGAACGAGGGGGAACTTAAAGTTTTGGAGGCTTGTTTGCGTTCCAAGAGGTCGACAAATATTGGAGGGGAATCGAAATTTCGAAAGGTTGCTTTCTATGTGTCTTGGACCTTTAGGATGTTGCAATGTGGGATGGGGAATATTTTTTGCAGACCGTGTTCGCAGCGAACTGTACTTCGACATTCCATTCACACGGATAATAAATAATGCGATACGTGTATCAGTTCGTGAACATCAGGACGCGCAGAAATTTATCCCTTTTAAGGAACCGATTGGCCGTCCGAAATTTTCTACTTTGTAATAGCTAAATCGTGGATGCACGCCAAATAGAATTCCTGCGGCAGTGCAAATGATGCATTACCCAACATCGGATCTGATTTAGTACCCTCAATCTCCACTGTTTACGTTAATTGCTTGTGCTTTGATTAGGGAAGCATCGATCGAACTAATCTTCGCCGCCTAAAATTACTGCGAGCGATCCGCGTTTACGCACGATAATGCAAGGGAGCGACGTTGAGCCCTCGGTCGGATCGCGGAAATTAAGTCGGCAGTCCGCGCAACTTCGAGACAGCCGCTAACGAAATTAACCGAGTCCAGCCCTGGGAATGAAGGAAGTTCCCTCGAAACGTAACTAAACATCTCTCTAGACCGATTCACGAGTTTATCGAGGGAAGGATAACATTTTTTTTAAACTCGCGAGAAAATTCCTGGACGGTACGATCGACCAGGAGGAATGTATACATTGATTATCCGTGCGGATGTTAATTCGATTCTGATTGAAACTGTTTAATTTTTAATTGGAATCGACGGCTGTTGCGATCGGTATTTTCGATCGGGTATCTGTGCCGGCGCCTGACTCGGTTTAACGGCTCGAGATAAATCTCCTCCACCGGAATTAACTTTCGCAGCGGTTCATCAGTTAAATCGAGTTGCGCGAAATTGCCGGCTGGTAAATTGACATAACAGAAACGATCCTGCATCATTTGCGCGACCCTGATTAGCAGCGGTGTCGTCAGGTCGAGAAGGTGGAGGGCGATATTAATTAGGTGGGTGGTGGCGACGCCACGTTTTCTGCAGTTCCGTCGGAAAATATTTTTGCCGTTTCGCGGAAACGAGCATTCTACAGCATTCTATTCGATGCGTCGCTCGCCCGTACAGCGATTAACAATCCTCCGTCGGGCGTCTCATCGTTCGCCCAAGCTGAGTCACTCGTGAAAACATTGATTAAGTAATTCGTAATTAATGACACGCCTGCTACGATAATATAATAAACAAGAATGTTTATACAGTTGCGTTGCGAGCAAATGCGATCAATTACAAAATTATAGTACCGTGTTCTCAGCGAACTTGCAGCAAGTGGAACAAGTCAGGGGGAAGCTCACACGTGGGAAGCGTGATCCCTCATCTACCGCGGTGCGGAAAGTTTTCCGCGAGCGGGTAGCGCCACGGAAGACATCGGCCAGAAATTGGCGGAGAATCGGGTCGAGGGAAACAGAGCCGAAAGGAACGGTCAATTGTACTTATGTGCGTTCATCGGACGGAACGTGGTGTAATTCGAGTCCATTCTTAGAGCTATCCAATTCCCTCAGACCCGCGTGTACATTTTCGGTACACTTCGTGTTTAATTTCGCCGGCTGCCTGGCCGTTGCGTGTCGACCGTAAAAACTGAGTGCCTGACCATTTCCTTCCGGAAACTGTTCCATTAATTGGGCGGAAAATACGCCGCGAACCGCGGCGTCTCACTATATCGCATGCACGCGCTTGTATACGTCAGAGAGAGAGAGAGAGATATTGCAGTATTTCTCGTTTGTCGACGGTATTTTCAAGACTGTTCGAGTAACCGCCAAGAAATAGCATATGTGACGTGCCATTTCTCCATTCGAAAGCCTTCTCAGCGAAAAGCTGAGCGACGACGACGTGAACTTTACAGGGGGGTGCGGCTTCGCTCCGAGATCGGTTACCCCCGTTTTACTCATTTCTGTTTCCGATCTAACCGGCGGTTTGTTCGCCACAATTTTGTGGCACGAAAACGCCCAACCTATTGCAGCGTGGGCCGAACGGCACGTTTACCTCGGGACTGCCGCGCAAAAATGCCGTGAAAACGAAGCCCGATGATATTAACGGCGCCGCGGCGCTGAGTAGAATGTAAAGGGACATTCATACCGGCGGCGGACGTGGTAATAAAGTTTGGCGTGGGAATAGTTCGGTGAAATTGAGCCCTGCAAGAACACCGCGTGAAATGATTTATGCAGGTCGCTTTGATACGATGTTTTATGCCGCCGGTAAATACGGGAACGGGGGTGTACTTTCAATTATTTTGAAATGCAGATATTCGAACGTTTCAACTCGGGCGAACCTGATTGAAAAGATACTTTCGTAAGCAAACTTCGAACTTGCTCCCCCGTTAGACGTTCTCGACGGTAACGCTGAACCCTTCCTTACCACTTCCCACCTTTCCATAATGCAATCAACATACCGAACTTTTCACTAACGAACAATAGCGCGAATCGAACGACCGTCACGAACGACTATAATTCCCGTCGCCCCGGGTGGCGATTCTTTAATATAAGCAACGGCGGGGCCGCCCGCGAAGTTTCGTGTTCGACTTTTAAATTCTCATTGGATCGTCAAAGGGGGCTTAATCAAACAAGGTTATCCGGATTCGGAAACGAACAGAACGGGGGTGGTGGCGCGTGGATTTTTGTATACACGGTGTGCGGCCCGCCGTGACGTCAAGAGATTGCACGGTAGCAAGTGACTCCTTAGCCAGGCGAATTCATTAAAAGTTTGATTCCATTCCAGCCTCGCGGATGTGGCCCAACGTCGCTCTCTCCGCCTTCCTTTATTTCGCTTAGACAGGTAACGGCGCGGCGTTCGTTTCATTCGGATCTTTTTCGTCATTATTCGATAAACTTTTAATTGCCCGCGTATACAATCCGTCTGAATGTATATCCGGAAGTAAATACAGTCTGAATGCCGGGCTGCAATTATAATGGGCGATGGGCGTGCTCCTTCGGAGCGGGGATGAATTGTGTTCGATCAACGGCGATATTCATATTTCGAATTAGGGTACAATTTTTCTTTTAACAAACAATATCATCGTGTATCCGTTCGTGGGCCTTGGTTTTTCGAAGGGATTAATGCTGTGGTTAATTGGAATGTTAGAAATAACACGTTAAGACTTTATATTTTGTAGCATTTTTATTTTCATTTATTTTCGCGTTACATTCGATTTATCTTTTATTTTGTGGAAATATTGTATCAATGCGACACTTCGGTTGAACGTGTTAGTTGTAATATTGGATTACACGAGACCAATAGTAAGGACGTCATACGAACGAAATTATCGTCGAGCACCGCTTAGTAGGAGCATCCAAAGCTGACTGGCCGTTTAGAATAAACCGAGTTCACTGCCGCTAAGTCGATAACGTTTAAGCCAAAGCTGGGTATTCGAATTGGTTCGCCTCCGTTTTGAGTATCGAGTGGATTCGCCTTGGAGATCCGTTGAAAGAGATGTTTTTTCGTGTTAAATTCGTCGTACTTGCATTATCGGATCTCAGAATGCTGTAATGTTTCCAGCAAATAAATCTTCAACGTAAACTTGCCAAGGCGTCGAAGTAATTGAACGAAAAATCTGTGAAAATATGAAATTCGAACCAAAATTGATTTCGTTACAATCGCGATAACTGTTATCGTTTAGTTTCTTTGGGCTCAATGCTCGACGGTTGTTTTCTTGCCTGGAGATCATCGAGACATCTCCACAAAAGTTTCACATCGAATCTGTCCATTGTAATATCTCTGTGTCTCGTCTGTACCAATGTCTCGTAGCCGATCTGTAAACTCCGACAGCCGGAAATCACGTATCAAATAAATATTGGTGGAGCGCGAATAAACATCCCGGAAATAACTCGATAAGCGAAGATGATTTTTCACCGGCGAAATAAACATTGTTGCGAATTATGTATTTACTTAGACGCGGTGCAATTTGTACGCAGGAACGAATCGAATATCGATATCAAGCAGGGTGGATGCTCGAGGAAGGAGGGCAACCTTCTATGGGAACGCTAAAAATCGAGTCGGTTCGTTTCTGGCGTTCCATCTCGCACGTCTTCGGGACGTTGAAGCAGCGAGAGAGAACGTGCTTCTTGCCCAAGCCACTACGCTTTTATTACCACGACATTCATGGTCCGTGACAAAATGTTATCTGTAATTGAATCCCTAATAGTTCAGCCATAAATTATTACACCCCTTGTTCCCCTATTTTTCGCGAAGTTTCTTTCATTCAGACGTTCCGTAAGGTGGGAAATTAATTTTTTACTACGACTTCCTACCAAGTACTCCCCTTATTGCTCGTTGGAACCCCTATAAGTATAAAGTTTAAAAAAGCAATTAATTTGTCAAAACCGATATCCTTCGTAAGGAGCGGTTTCAATTGTCTTGAATTGCCAAACAAAACCTGCTCGCTTAAGAAAGTCGCAATTCATCCCACTATTTATCAACGAGATATCCCAATGATATTACTGCACGAAATAGACGAAATAATATTTACGCATGTGTACGTAATAATAACTGCAAGCGTCAATAAAGTCATTTCAAATATTTCCCACCGGCTTCGACTACATTTTATAGAGTGCAACGTGGTAACCGGATACTTCTGTGCGATTGCTTTCTGAAAAACCAATCGAACGCCCGTCAGGCAATTTTCAACACTTCGTTTCCTTTCCCTTACGCGTATAAGAAGTATCGTAACAGTAATTTGTCGCATCGGTACACCCATCCGCAGCGACAAATCTTCCAGTATTCATGGTCATCGATGTTCATTGCTGGCGGCAAGTGACGCAGGATCGACTCGGTCGTTTTTTGCCAGCCGGCACGTAAGTCGCACGTTCCTCTACTTACTTTCACGGAAGATATACGACCGTCCGCGTCTCACTGACGTCCGCGTCGTTTCGCGTCCGATTTTATTTATAAGCCGCGTCGGAATCCCGGACTTGCGCGTGTAAAGCGTACCCTCGTTGTATTGCGACCCTTGACTGACACAATTACGACTCTTCATACGATGGTTGTTCCTATATCGGTATTGTCTGTCGCGGCTCTGCCACGACGTGCTCCCACGGGAGAGACCACCCGGGTTACGGGCGACAGTTCGTCAGTGTTTTTCCTCGTTCCCCCCTGTGTCTAGTTTTCCGCGGGATTCACGTATCCGCGCGCTCGAAAGCCCGAGCTTCCGGTAGAACACAAACGTACGTGCCGTTGAGTATTTTTCTTTCCTCCTTTTTATCGGTGCTCGAGAATCGACGACCGGTTCTTTGTCTCGATCCGCCATGGAAACGGTATTGCGCGTCTTGCATTGAGTTCAATCGACTCTATCGTAATACGCGTCGGACACCAGCCGCAATTCACGTGGCATCGAGCTGCGCCAACGAAACGCCCGATTTTACACTTTTCAGATGCGTGGCTACCCATTTTTCGTTTCGTGTACCCGCGCCCCGTGTACTTGTTCCGTTCGCTCGCAACGGCGAATTTCCCTGGGTTTCAAAGCGGCAGATACGTTGGTGAAATATTTTAATTGCGTCGTTTTCTGAGGATAATGCGCGCACCGGTTATACGCGCGGCTTCTTTCATTTAAAATTGCAACCATTTACGTTTGTCACTGTTAGCTTTATGAAACTCGCCCGAACAACAGGCTCGCGTCGTGCAACCAAACGGACATTTCAAAGCGTCCGCGTTCTGTGGGCTTAAGCGTTTCGGGTGTGTATTAAACATTTTCGTGCCGTTTCACTGATTCGATTGCGCGCGGGTGAACGCCGGGAAGAATAAGTAATTGTCGTCGCGGAACGAAGAATTGAGCGTTGCTTTCTTTACCGATGGCCGAAACTCGACGCATCGGCCCGACACCGTCGGGACGCTGGGCGTCGCGAAATTTTCGTTCTCACGCCGTTAAAATGCCCGAGTTTCGACGGAGTTCTCCGGCTTTGAAAATTTCATTTCGCGCTTGCGTGGCCTTTCGGTTCCAGATGGGAATTTTCTCCGCGTCACGCGGACCCCGTTTCTATCACGACAACACGTCAACAATTTTTCCCTTCGCGCTTCTATACCAACGCATGCCCGCCCGTCTGTTCGTCGATCAATTTATTTGACACCTACCTGCCATAGAACAAACGAGAGCCGTCGCTTCGACGCTCGAGCTCGCTGTCTCTGCGAAAAATTAACGCGCCTCCCTGCCAGACGTCCCGGCGGTATTGATCAGACAGTTTGATAATTAACAACGTCGATGTCACAAATTTCGTTGTCCCCTCGTTAGAAAAGACAAAAAAAAAACTGCGAAATAAGGGAGGAATGCTTCGTGATTTATGGACACTCGTCGGCACACAGTTGACCCCCCCCCCCCCCACCCCAATTTTCAGCACACTTTGCACATATTAATTGGCAAACTATGATTAGGGGCACAGTGTTTTGCTCGAAGACGAATGACCGTACTATCCAAATATGTAATTTCCCGCTAACTACGGGACGTTGTTTCCCTTCTCTAGTTTTCTTCGCTATACGTCTAATTGTTGACTGTCGCGTACACCCCCACGATCTGCAACATTAATCCCTCCGCGTTAGCCAGAACTTCCAGCCGCGTGAGAAACTTTCCGGACACGGAATTTCATTAAATCCTTCCCTTTAACTCTCTGCCCCCCTCACTCTCTCTATTGCCTCTCCTTCACCCCCCCCCCCGTAAAACAATCAACGCATGAATTCTTCCCGAACCAGTCCGCCATCCCTCGGTTATTTCCTCTCGGCCGCACAAGAAATCATTTACCCCGGACGGAAGTTTATTTGACGATGGTCAGGACTTTCCTTTCATTCCCGATACACCAGAGTTACAAACACACACACACCCACACACAACCGTCGATCAGGCCTCTGTCTCCGATTGTTTTCCTCCCTGACTGTTTGCTCAGCGATACGTTTGCCCGCGACCGACCGGTCATCTATTATAGGCCGGATACCTATCGGGTACGTGCCCCGTTCAAACAACACCGGTTCATACCGCGATCTACTCGAACAACGACGTGCGAACGAAACTCGCGTATCGAGGATCGGTAAATATCTGCCGGGATAGTTTTATTGCCGCAAATGCCGGGCCCGATTATCGCAGCACAGGTCCGCGTATATATCCGTCGAGGGTGGTTATTCGCTGTCACGGTACCCCGAATCGTCCACGCCGCGCCCTTCGCCCAATCTCGCCGCGCGATATTACGCAGCGTTTATTTCACCTGTCGACGGACTGGCTAATGCGCTTTCGAAGATGTCAGAGGCTGAACGTGAGGGTCAGACCGCGGCGTTTCGCGCGTCAACTCGCCACGTTTTAATTGGAAACGTACTTTTAGCCAGCCGTGATGGATACGAAACGGAACGAGCTCATAGGAGGGAGCTGTGCCCCCGGGGGGAGGCGAGCTAGGCGCAATTACGCCACTCCATCACTACGCGGCTGCGTCGCGGAGCAACGGATCGGACCGACACGACGGGATTATTGTGTATCCTTACGCGCGACGAGAGGCTGGAAGTTCCGTTGCGCCGTTTCCGGGCCGGCGAGTTACGCGACGGTTTTGGGAAACGGTAATCCGCGAAGCGCAATTACCGAGATTTCCGTGTATCGAGACGGAACCGCTTGGAACAATGCGAGTTTCATGTCGGTACGGTTCGATTTCGATGCGGCACAGCGGTAGAATTAATGTCCAGCTGTATTAGAAATTACCTGTGTCGCTGCGGCTCGGTTTCGCCACTCCGTAGTTAAGTGATTTTCGTTTCCATTTCGTGGCTCGACTGGCAATCATTGTTAACGCGTTAAGTAACGGAGCGAAATCTCTGGGGTCACGGTCCGATCGGTGTTTCGCAGTTTGGAACAGTTTCGGGCTAAATACAAAATTTAATGAATCGACGATTGATTCTTGCGCCGGGCAGAACTTTGATTGGCGTACCTATGGATTGGTTGTGTAACATTCTCCCGGTGAACACTTCTTCACAATGTTCCCCGAATCCCCATTCCCATGAAAATGTTCCCCGAAATCGTTTTAATCCGAGAGGCAATATACGAGCGGAACGTAATTTGCATTAACAGTTTCAATTTACAGCGAAAAGTTTCTTTTTGTTCGTTTTAAAATATGGGCGGTGTCACATTTTTGAAATTTCTCTTCAACAACGCATTCAGCTTAATCCCCCCCCCCCCCGATTCATGGAGCACAAACGGCAGTTACGAGAACTGATATATATTATAAAGCGTGAAAAATTTAATCAATGCAGGTGCTAATATTAAATTGCAATATTCGAATGTGCAGGATATTCAGCGTAACGGTCGCCACGTTTGTTTTCAGACACTTGTGACAGTGTGAGGAAAAAATTCTTGACATAAAAAATCATCAGTGTTCGATTGTCAAAGTACAATTTTTTTTTCAGAGGTTTAGTTCACAACTCAAATTAATTCTGGTAGAAACGCTTGAACAAATATTCTTCTCAACCTACCTTTCGTTTGTTCCTGCACGATGCGTTTGAGGAATTTTACGTGACGATTGAGTCCACCTTCAATTACCACCGTAACATTGCGTTCCGCAAGCGAGGCATCTCTACGGAAACGAAACGAACGGATACAAAATACGTAGGCTCGAAACTATGGTCGGCGATTAACTGCAATTAAGAAAGTAAGGGCGGCGGACAGCGGACCGGGAAAACGGTTTGAAGGAATTTAATTCGGAACGTATCAAAGTTCTGTAATAAAACGCTCCGCGGAGGAACCTGTTTAGAGCTCTCATCTACACCTGTTTCGCGCGAAATAGGCAATACGTTAATCCTTCGGCTCGTTGCTAACGTTTATCCCGGCCGTTGCTCGTTTCATCGGAGCGAATCAGTCCCCTCTTAATTCACGCGAAACCCCTTTACTCCATTTTGACGATGGACTGAGTTCTGAAACGCGAAGTATTCCATAGATCTCGCGTTCGGAATTAAAATTGTCACCGGCCACTGCGTCGATTATGAAACGGGCCAGCCACGGAACGATCTCGCCGTAGTTCATTACTCGAAACGTTGTGCGTGTGTTTCGCGTTCACGAGTTCGGCGCACTCCACGGCCCTCCACGAACCGACCGTAATGTTTAATCAAAATAGCGGAAGGCTGGAGTGCAGGTGGAAGCGGCATGGGTTCAATTAGTGAAAAAAACGCGCAATGACAATACACTATGCAAGCCACAATAGCGGTGGGAATACCGGTATTAAACGAACGTGCCTCGCTCCCTTATTGTATTCCATTTTAGCACAGTAGCCCAATTTTACTATTTTACGAACGGCAGTCCTATATGTACGCCCCGCCACAACCGACCGAGAGGGAAATGCAATTTCGGGTGAAATCACTAAGGGGCCACGGGGCGGGCTAGTTGGTTACGTGTATAGCCGGTCCCGTTATGTGGGTCCACCGAAGCTTAGGTGGCACGCATCACGGATGAAACGCGTATTGTGTATACACGCAGACCATAAAAACATTTCATCGTTCGACCGCGTTTTCCGCGAGTTACTCGGCTTGGCCGACCCGTTGATTCCGCAAAAAATCTTCCCACAGCAACGCGTTTCCGTGCACATTGTTGGTTCGACGGTACTCTTTTTCATTTCATTATTTTACATTTCATACCGGGGCTGTTCGAAGACGTTCCCGAGTGGAATTTACATTGTGGTGTGATTGAACCACAAGTTAAGGCATAAGTAAGCGCAAGTTTACTTGACAGAGTTTGAAAGGTTTTTATGAAAAGGACATCTAGAGATGTCTGCGGTATAAGCGACTTATTATTCAATGCTCAAACGAATTACGCAATGAATTAATTAAGGGAAGACAGTATACTATTAGATGTAATTTATGGAACGAACGTGTACAGAATTTGTCACCGTGAACCGAATAAGGTGTAAGGGAAAGAGACTGAAGGGATTATTAATAGAGGACCTGGAACTGTTGAATCTCTCGGAGTGTATGCAGGAGGACATTCGTTCGGGAAATATAAAACTGCAGAATTTAATACACGTTACGTGAGCGTTCGACCAATGAACTGCATCATCGCGACCAGCGGAATTTCCCAGAAGTATGCACCGCGTGCATCGTGTGCGGGCTTTTCATCGGAGCCATTGTTTCTGCTCGCGGTATGTATATTCGGCCACCATTCAATCGGACTTTGATCGTGCCATCTTTTATTTGCCGATACGCGTTGATGACAAGCATTTTTCTTCGATTAATACTTGATACCGAATTATTGTTTCACTGATGGTTCCAGGAAAAGGTAGATCAAAATAGGTGCAACGGTAAAAATGATTATCGGCATTATTTTCCCCGATGGAAAGGGAAGAATGAAACTGTGAGGGGGGGATCATCCAATGCCAAGAAATAGGTCAACGCAAAGTTGTACGCCTCGAGTGTATGTACGACACGGAAACGCGAGCAGAAAAGTTGGAGTCACGTTCGGATGAGCTTTTTATCAAGCGTTGAAATTGACATGCAGATGAAATAAATGTTCATTTATATCTGGCGCACAGATGAAATAGTAGAATCGGAAGGAATGTTTTACGCTGGGAAGGATTTTTATTACGCAACTGTAGAGAGAATAATTTCTGTTGCTGCGTAGAATCGAGTGAAAAATACGATATTACGATAGATTTATAATTGTTCTTAAATAATTCCATGTTCCGACTGAAAAGCATTCTTCGAGCTTGGAAGTAATAACAAACGTAATAAGAAATTAGCCAGCATTATCGAACAGCTTTTTATGATTCAATACAATTGCTTCCCCGAGGTAGCAATTTGTCGACATCATTATTTGCTATGAAAATAAATTATGTTATTGAAACGCGCGTGGAGCCACTTCAATTTATTTCTGTCGCAGTTCCATTAGATTGTACCAATTGCGCGGAATTCTGGTTTGTTGCATAATACGTTCCAATCTCTGCGGAAAGGAAGCGGTTACCTATCGTCTTATTAGGGCATAGAGAAATCCATTTCAATTTCAAGCGAAAAAGATTATTTCGTTTCGCCTAGATTGAAAATCCTTTACCGTGCTATTGCAACTGTGCAACACGCAATCGTGGCACGTATAACAAATTTACTGTTCCGTATTAACAACGAGCTTGGATTGTCGTTTAATTTCGCCGGTCTGCGCTCATTAAAAAGAACTGCCGCTTATTTCCGTCAGCACTTAAGGTACTCACGGGAGAAGCCTCATTCGAACTAAGTCACCGTTGTTCTTCCCGTTCGCATACAATAATTTGATCAAGTAGCATCGTTTCTAAGGGCACGTTCGACGTGTCTCGAGGGTCTCTCGATACCCCGGGAATAGGCGCAGTGGCGTCTTTCACGGTTGCCACTTTCCCACGAACGTTTTTATGCAACGAGACCCGCGGCTCGCGTCGGAATCGTAACCATTAACGCGGAATTCGACGTTCCCGATGCGAAAGCCAAATCTGCACAATGCGCCGGGCGTAAATAACAGACAGGACGAACCGCGGGCCAAACGAAATGTTTTACGATCCGCGGAAAATTTCTGCGCAAGATCAAAGCGTGCTTCGATACGAAATTCATTTGCCGGCGGCCAGTATCACCGTTAATTAAGTTCCCGCGAATTTGTTTAATCCCCTGCTGTTTCATTTTATTCCATCGCTCGTTGACGGTAGACGGCTGTCACGCTCGAACGGAATCGAGCAATCCACGATCGATTCCGGCGCATGAGCCCGTCTCGATAAATCGTGTGCTTGAGCAAACAATTTGGCACTGTGCGAAGGACACGCACGAATATGGCTCTGTACGGGCAGGGAACAGTTGAGATACGTATGCCGCAGGCCTATGCGGGTTCAGTGCGGCTAGAACCATGCGTTGCTGAACAAATCGCGGATAAATTCGATTCTCTCCTACGGTTTTTCTAAACCCGCTTTAATCGCCACCCTGTCGTCGCGTCGTTGCCATTTTCAGGTACCCTGATTGGGTGTAATAGGACGTCGCTGTGGAATGAATGATCCGAATCTTTTGTTCGACTCGATAGACGGCAATACGAAGAATATAACATGTTCTGGATAAATGTAACTGTTGGTGTTTACGATACAAGATACATGTATCGTGTAAATTCGGAAGCTTATTTTTCGAAGGGTTTATAAATTGTAGTCAAGTATGGAATTTACGATTCGTCGATTCAAGTGGGATATTAATTTGGTTTGGTGAAATTCGCAGATTATATTCCAAGATGTTTTGATTAATATCACACTGGATGATAGTAATTGGAATTGCAATTATAATCATAATAACAACCATCGTAACAATAACGTTATTAATGATAGCAATGATAAATCCCTGTTGGTTGATTCTTGTGCACTTCAGTACCACGTAAGTAGAGTACGGCGAAATATTGCCACCGCATTTCTAATTTTTTTCGCGAAACATAAATGAAACAAAATCCGCGAGGGAAATATATCAAATCGAAACGCTCGTTACTCCAGGTTGCATTAAAACTTCGTACGAAACACCTCCATCTAGGTGGTCCTCGCATTTTTCAGACGAACCTAAGATAGGAGAATGCGTGCTGGCCGCGTTCTCTGCTTTCACCTGTAAATGGCGGCACGCGGTCGTCACAATACCGAGGGCGCAGTGCATCCACACATAAACTGCACATCCTCGAGCTTTTATGGGCCCCCGTTCCACGCTCCCTCAACTTTACAAGGTCGCGCGACACTGCGCGCCGATTCAACGTGCAAGACGCCGGGACGTCTCGGTGGGGCGAACTATTCGCAGGTGTAAAAATTCCTCGGGACTTCTTCTGGTACATCGCATCGTCGGTGTCACCGATGGTGGAAAGTTCGACTGCCGGTCTGCCAAGTCAATATATTCGCGTCGCTGCTATTCCTTTCTGTTCCATTCCATTTTACGACCGTTCACTTTTCTGTTGGGGCAAATGTTTCTGGACATTTCGCGGACAATTCTTCACCGTTCCGTTCGCAATCCCTGCTGATGGTATCCACTTTACTGTCCCCGATGAAATTACGGCAAATGATTAGGGCACGCGAGTGAAACAATTTATCTTATATTGTACATTTTGTAATGTACCTCGGCGGCGTGATTAGAACAATGAATTCCGTTCGACGAGGACGCACGATCGCGAAGAGCCGCGGGACAGGCGGTCCGGAATAAAATATATGTCAGTGACGGGTTATCGGCCTTGGCCGGACGCCTCGTTGGCGAAGGTCCACGCGAATTCACTGCAGAATGGATCCGGAGACAATCGATACAAGACGCGGATCATGAATTCGTTTCAGCCGGCACTCGTCGAGACTCGCGGCAATTCGCCGGACAGCTTCCCGGCGCATTCGAGTCGTAAATCCTGCTCGCTGCGGTTGATTTTTGACTTCGCGGACGTTCTGCTGATTCGCGTTCAGCATTTCCGCTTGTCCCCGGAGCACGTCTAACGCGGCTCGCGTCGAAGATTCACAATTTTTTCCAACCGCCAGTGTACGGTTCACCCCACACACCACACATGCCGTACGATCGAGATTAAAAACGAATTTAGACGTTATCCGGTTGGAGATTCGCGATATTTCGTGCGTCTTTTGGTCCGGCCTGCGGGCAAGTGGATGAAGCGGCCACCGGGTAAGGATTATGCAAATGCACGGTTGCGAATCCAGGAAATCCCTGCGCCATTTGCTGTTGATGCGCAAACTGGAAATCTCTCAGAACCGAGAGATCCCTCGACCCATATAATTGTTTCCCACGGGCAAATTAAACGGTTGAAACGAGAAACGCGGGGGGCAGATGCATGGGAACGAACGTTTTCTTCGCGAGGATCGTTTCGTGATCGAAATGGAAATCGTAAATAAGCTGGTTTTTATTTATATTCATGCCTCTCTTTGCTGAGTTCCCGTGCGGAATAACTGGCGAATTATTCAGATTATTCAATAGCGTTAAGTAATAGCGTTGCGCGTTGTCTGTATTCTGTATGCGTCAACGAGTAGCTCATCGTAAGGAGGGGGGGAATGGGCGAGGAAGGAAAAGCGTTTTCAACGTCATCGTCCGGGAGTTGAGATGCAAACGAGAATGGGAAGTCAGGGAAAGCGTAAAGGAACTTGTACCAAGGGCGGTGATGCGTTTTCCAAGGGGTGGAAATGTTTGCAAGCTGAACGGGAATGTCTTTTCATCTGGGCAAGAATTGACGCATAGGAAACGCCTTTGTCCCGTATGAAATCGATACCATCGTAAGCGACGAAGAAAGTGATTCAACCGATACAAGAAGTAATATAAAGTACAATTACTTATTATGGAATAATACATTCTTCCTGTTCTAATTACAAATTCCATTTGGAAATTGCTTAACTGATTAACGAATAATAATTGAGAAATAAATCTGTGACCATTTAACCGGCTTATGTTCCCACATAATTCTGTGTGATTCTTCACGAAAATCACAAAACCATATCTCGATAAGAAAAATGATTGACCTTGTTCTCTAATCAAATCTAGAACGTTTAAGTCAGCTTCAATGGACACAAACATTTTTATTGCACACATAAGTAGGGCGACGTGCGTTACTATTAATAAGCATCCTACAATTAAAGAATCAATAAAAAATTTAATGGAATTTGATGGTAAAGAGACTTGAAAATAGCACCGCGATGTCTCATCGAGAGAGGCGCGACAAGGCAAGTCCCCCTCATGGTAGAACCTGGCGATCAAGGGGGAAAAAAGCGTCGGAACGTAAATCTCATTATTCGTGAGCGGAAAGACGTCGACGTAAGTCGAGACAGATGGGCGCCTTTCGTCGCGAGGAGAAGGAAAGGGGGCGGGAGACGAGCTCGAAACGGATGGTCCTTGTTTCCATAAAAATTGTATGCATCCACAGCCCGCGGGGGAGGATCTGCGAGGAGTTTAGCGTACAAAGGCAATGGGGATTCATTAAAATTCAGTCCACACCTTCGAACGACTCCGGTGTCGGAGCTGCCCTTTCCGCGCACCCTCCACCTCCTCCACTAGTAATTTAATGGAGCTACCTGCTAATAATAATAATGCCACGCGTCGCAATGACGATCGTTTCATATCAAGTGACACGAATACGAAGGGAATATAATTCGAATGTATTAAAAATAGTTTCCCTGTACGCCAATAATCATGGAAGTGATGAAATTGCTCGTTGAACGACGTTGCTGGCATGGCAGCCGAAATACCAGCAGAAACTAGAACGATCTTCGCGATGTCAAGCAGCTGTTTAACGGCAAACGTCTGGCAATCGGTGCGGTCGTGATTCGATCTGACAAAGCTCGGCGGGGCGACCTAAAATCAATGGGGAAATGTGTGCCAGAGGGATGCGACCGATGCTGCAGGTACGCCCGTGGTCGCGTGTAATCATAAAATCGCGGATGCTGGGTGTGCAATGGAAATATGCACAGATGCACGGAAACGTCGCGTGCTCGCAGCTCGCGCTCAATGGGCTCAAAGAACACGCCAAGCTTCGCAAAGAGGGGGAATCGATAAATTATGCGGAAAGAGAATGGGTCACGAGACGCGGGTGAAATTGGCTGATAATTGGTTCGTTTGTTACGCGCGGATTAAAGTCAGGGCTCGTTCGAATCTGATTTTCCGCTCGGATTTCGATGGCAGTCGTAATTCCGTCTTGGAGGATAACGGGTGGATGGACTGCCGTGAGTTATGGTGTTGGTAATTGTATTTAAATCTTCACGTTGGTGTTAGTTCGTAACGGTAAATACCATCTGGTTAATTTTGATGAACGAGAATTGCTCCGAGCACGGTGGATTTGTGAGAGTGTTTCGATATAGCCGATTTAGACGGTTTGTGATTCTTTCAAAGGTGAATAAAATTAATGGCTGCTTCGATATTTTTCTAATACGGATTTAAAACACTTCGTATATAAATCAATACACAAGCATTTATTGTATGCAAAATAATTTGGTAATTGAAGTAATTCCTTTCGAGCGCTTTCCTCATATTTCAGACGCGCAATCAATTTCCTTTCGATGAAAAACTAATGTTTGCTTATAATAAAGTCGTTCAGCCATAGAAGCGTCGCCGAGTAAACAGATTGGAACAAGGACAATGTTTGAAGTATTAATACGTCTCGACTGTACCGAAATTTCTTTCCGAAAATTTCTCGCGCCCATAAATCTTTGCGCCCTCTATCATAGTTTTTAAGGTTCGCACAAAGCTGCGTATACCGGAGTGTCCATGATGCCGCGACGTCAGGTTCAGTGAATTATAATTTTCAAAGTTACGAGAACGATTCATCGTGATCCACGCGATTGCCGCTCACGTGTATATACCGTTCGGTGCTCACCTATGCATTGAAAATTTACGAGTATGTTTCGGTGAACGATCCACGCAATTCAGAGCAACTCCAGATAGGGGAAAAGAATCAGAGGAGAGAGCTATAAATTATGCGGAAGGGGAATTGCTTGTCGAGACGAGAAAATTGGCCGGCGATGAACGTCTCGGTGTACCTCGGGTTGAACACTTTTCAACAAACGATTGGACGCAACTTTAATTTTTCACTACTACATTTCGCGCTCTTGTTCTCGAACTCGATGCATGTATCGCTAGTACGTAATACTTTTCGTGGAAAACACAATTGCGAAAAGTATGAAGCTCGATTCGTTTCGATTTTGAATCACCTAACCTGTCTGTAACAAAATTATTCGTTTTTTGAATCAAAGTAGAATGCAGTTCATCGACCACGTTTTATTGTTTCAAGCCCCTCTGCGTAGATATATATCAGAATTTTTATTCTATTTGTACACGTGTATTGTTTCTGAAATTATTCGGTTTCGATTCTGCGAATAATATATTGGTCACGAATAATCGCTGCTTCGAGCATATTTGTTCGTATAGATATAGATTATGCAAGTATTGTATTCCAACATTTCGCTCGTCAATATAATTTACCGTCATTCACCAAATTCAATTTTAAAAACAAGCAGAAAATCGCGTTCCACAATTTCCAATTTCCTCATACCGGAGCCTCATACCAATAATATAGCTCCAATCTGGTGTTCGACCAAAAAATTGATCATAAACTCAATAACAGTAACGATCTTAACTGACGAACGTAAAAAAATCCAATCGGTTCCGTCGACCTAAACTTTTCTATTTTTCCCACTATGCTGTCTACGCATTGGCAAGTTCCAATTGTTCACCCCGCTCTGTGAATCGGTGGGTTAAAAATCACTCTTCTAGGCGGGGATACGCCGATCTGGGAATTGTGCATTGTGCATACAGTAAAGGATCAACACGAGGATCCGGCGAATACGCGCCGAAGGCTCGTCGGTGGATCGAATTAATCAACAATTTTTTCTCGCGTCCATATGAATTTTCTGCGCCGGTAGTTCCGGTTCATTCTCCTCGGCTGTTGCGTCCCGATCCTGTAGTTTTTTCACACGCCGCGGTCCAGGGTCCAGAGGACTATTGACGCGCCGACTACATTGTTGCAACCGCGTGACTGCTCGAATAGAGCCTGCAGCTACTGCTCGGAGGAGGAAAAAAAGCCTACCAGTCGTCGCTTTTATTCTCCAACTGTTTTATTCCACGCTGTCTCACTTGTCCTCCGGCAACGTTGTGTATGGCTGGTTGGCCACCACCCGACACCACTTTCTTTTCAATGACAATGCGTCGCGCGGAACGGCACGTCGCGGCGAAGGGATTGCTTTTCTCAGGCGACACCTTCAAAGAACATTATACGTCCATTAACGCGATTCATTGAATCGCGCTGTCAATGTAACCGATAACGTTTCGTTACGATTCACGGAACGAGCAATCGCGACGGTGCGACATCGTAAGACGGAAGGGCACGAATAATATGTATCATCCACGATTGCTGGTCGCAATCGATGTTCTCCGACCCACTCTCCTGTGTGTCAAATTTGCTAGTAAAATAGTCATGTTTGTATCTTCGCGCCATCCTTTCAGTACTCGGGAAAATGTTGCTCTCCAGCCGGTAGATCGAAGTTCGATTGTCTATCGTATTTCTAATATCTTGCACTGCATCGATCCCGTTCGCTGTCTAAACGCTCGGACATCTTTCGAATTGTCGAACTAAATACGAAAAGGCAAACGCAAAGCGACGATAGCCATGTGGGGGCACTTCCCACATACACCGCTAGGGGACAAGCACGATGAGCACGACGATCCGGCTCCCGAAGGTGGTTGTATAGGTCCGCGGGACTATATATATAACCTCCGACCATTCCCTACTATCCCTGTGTCTAAGGCAGGGCCTGCTAGTACGCCTTACTGATGAGTCCGCTAGCAGGCCTAGGACGAAACGCAACTTTCTCCCCCTTCCTCTTTCTTTTCCCGTCGTACCTCCTCCCACCATCTGTACGACGGTCCGTCGACTACCGCACCCCTCCTCAGGCACTTGATACAGCGACACTTAAACTGTCTCCCAACCCGAACCGAATCGCACCATTACCTCATTATCCACTGGCCTCTTTCTCGTTCGATGACAACGTGCACGAAACAGCATGGCATAGCGCCGGCTTCTAATCCGTAACACGTCGGTTGTTACGGTGTCATCGTCGGAAACGGCTGGCCCCTCGCGTTCTCTACCGCCAGGGGATATATTCCTGTGCCGGACACGAAGGTTTGCGCGGTGCATTTTAATGAACTCGCCATCTCATCTTGTTTTCCAGCGGTGTGAGTCCCCACGGCAGAAGGGAAGAGCAGGCTCCCGTGTGGGGGCGCGGGTGGAGGCGGTGGCGTCGAAGGCGCTGAGGGGAGAGACGGTGGAGCGGACCGGAACCGGAAATGGCTGCGAGGTGGCTCCTGCTGGCGCTCCTCGCCGCCCACGCCACGGCTCTTCCTGATATCATTAGGATAGGTGAGTATCTTCCCAGTCTTCTTCCTCGCGCTAAAAGGCCCTCTAGTTCTATGCCTCTCTCTTTCTGTTTCATTCACTGTTGGTTCGTTTCATTCTTCTTCCTTTTTCTTTTCTGCTCCCCTTCGTCTCGTTGTTGCTCGTTCATTTCTTCCACGTTTCACCCTTTAGCCGTCAAGTGAACGATCCCGCGGCGATGGAATTGTAATCGATATATATGTGTGTGTGTGTGTGTGTGTGTGTGTGTGTGTCTTCCGACGCGGGGCAATAAATATTTCGGTCGTGGCGGCCGTACTGACTATCCGGGGTGATGTTTATAAAGGGCAAATTGAAGCGACGATAACGCGATTCCGTGAATAGGGCACTGTTCAATTAGCGGAGATAAGCGGGTAATATGATTGAAAGGTAATTATATCGATAAGGTTTCATTGAATGTTATTGAAGCTTAGTGTTGTAGGCATCGAGTGAAGCACTTGCCGAGAGCCCTCTTTGTTCTTTTACGCTTTGCATCTTCTTGTGTTCGTTTTTGCAATTCTTTTTTTTAACTCGTTAGGGTAAAATTTATGCAGTGTCACTGGCAGTGTCACCGTGTACGAACAGATTTAGTATAATCGTATCTCGTAACGTTAACGTCTAAAGCTGGGCACACATTTGTTACCGCAATCCGTTACCTAGCCGACTGGCTTGGTAACGAATGTGGACTGTCTCATGTCACTTCGTACCGTTACTCGTTGCTTGGTTCGGCTGTATCGATGAACTGTCGGCATAGTGATCCGCGCCAAAGGAGGTAGCGAGATAAATTTGGACGGTCTCGCATACTCGGACCTGTTGTTCACAGTTTACGGACAACTGGAACGCGATGAAGCAACAGTAGGTGAACGGGTGCAGGTAACAGTACGTAGATTTATAAACGGGCCCCGCGCCGAACGCCGTTACCAAAAAATGGGGCAACTAGCGCCAGTAACACTAAATGCGTACCCAGCCTCAAATGTGTTCCACGCGCTGCGTTTGAGCCGGCTGGCAAGTAGTCGCGCCCGTGCATAGTCAGGCAACCGGGATCACAAAGCGAGACGTTCTTGGAATCTCGAGAATGTGGATAACGCTGTGCACGTAAACTTCGTGTTAAAGTGATACGTCACGGCTACCTGGCGATTCCAATGAACAATAGTATCCGTTTTCGAATTAGTATTATGATCTGGCAATGGTATTTACGCGCAACGAAATATTATATTCATATTTGTTCGTCAAAACGCGAATAGTATATTTCCTCGGCATGTAATCCGATATGAGGCGGATTATCTTCAATAACCTGTAGACGCATAAAATGCAAACGTGATTAAGAAATAATTATTCCCATTACATTTGGAGTATAAAAAATAAATATATGAAAACATTAATACTACGTGAGGATTGAATCACTTCTATTTCGTGCCATATTTACATCGTAATATGTATAAATAATGTAATGAATTAGCGACACACTTTCGCGCTGTCCGTGCAATTTTCGAAGAAAAAGCTTCAAGCACCAATTTATTAATCATTAAAGTTGATTTAACGTTACTCATTGTACGTTATATTTATGATTTCTTTCACAAATATTTCCGTCGGTACGTCGCTTGAACTATTTAATATCCGATTTCTACCTGTCCCCGCGTGCTTCTTCAGTTACTCGTCAAGAGGAGAAAAAGAAGTCGCAATCACCTTGCACACGACGATCCATCTAGAGTATCAATATTGCACGGGGCTTCCCCACATTTATCCAGCGCCTGCGCAAAATTTAACGTGCCCTGCGCAACGTTTTCGTCCGCAATATCGGGAGCAGCGCACACACAGTCTGTCCCTGTATCAATTGTCAATAATTTCCCCACGGTTACGAGCCGGTGCGTAGCGTCGAAATTAAAGCCAAGCGTCGCGACGTCGTTCGGCAGCCTTGTTCCGTCGTCATACACTACGGCTCGCCGGGAATTTCTCGCGCCTGTAATTAAAACGGCGTCTTGTGTACGACGTCAGCCGTATATACGGCGTTCGTATCGAAGCGGCATCGATTTACCGTTTTTGTTTCATCGTCGAGGGTCGCCGAGTGCGACGTAAAATAATTCATTAACAATCGATGAATATTCAAGCCCTGTTAATCCGGCGGAGGGGTTTTTTTTTAATCGGAGTAAAAAGAACGACGACAGAGAGACAAAGAACGGGAGAACGCGTGCGCACTCGAGGGCCGATCGACCAGCGAAATAAAGTTGCAAGCACGACTTGTCGTGCATTTACACGTCGATCGATAGTATCGGCGTGCTTTTTACGCCGGATCATAACTCCATCGTCGCACGATTAAACGGTCTTTGCTCGGTTTTCTTTCCTTTTTTTTTCTTTTGTGGTACGACGAAGCCCGCCTAATCGATGCACAGACAGACGTTCGTTAGTAAGTAAAGCGGGACCTCTACGGTGTTCATAATAGTAGGAGGGGGCGTAATCGTTTCAATGGGAGAACAATGTAGTGACCGTAAAACGCGTCCTGCAGCAGCGAAATTAAATGGACATTATGGGCTCAACGATCTCGGTTGCTCCGTTAAAAGTGCCGCAATTTTCCATTCACCTGGTCACGATATTTTCCTGTGAACGCTCTTGTTGGAAGAGAAACGGTTCCGATCAGTTTAACTTTCCTATGGATTCATACGAATATCAAATTCGAAGCAATTCTGTGCATCATCATCAGTATTATTATATTTATCAGTATTCATCGTTCACTTTCGATCTGATTCAATCACGCTTCAACATAATTTTGTTTTGTTCTCGAGAAATTGTGCTGCGTGCCTTAGTTTCGCTTAACTTGAATTCACACCGTTACTATTATTATTATTATTCGTTCTTCCTCCCGTCGCGGTAAAACGTTGCGAAGAAATCGATTTAGTACGTCAAACTTAATCGACGCCTATCCCTGAAGGGGGACATAAATCTATCGCGTGAATTCTATAAATTGTGGAATCAGTTCGACGCAGCTGTTCGCCCACTTACTTTATGACGCGTGTGCTAGATTAAAATCAATTTATGGCGCCAATTCCTTTCGACGTCGATTTCGAACGGCAGCCGTTGTCCTCTTGAACGATCGAACACGCTCGTTGCTTGTGCTGCCCCACAGAGTCCGCTGAATCCCGTTCGTTGGGCGTTTAGCGGCGCGTGAATTATTCATCCGGAATTTTCTTTCCTTCGGGGACGAAAGTATCGCGCGTTATTAAACAGCTGAAACTTCGCCGCAATGTACGGGCTCGGACAAATGACAATTCCGAGGCGGCGTGTCCTGAAATTCCTAACTTTCCGCGTGGTCGGCGTACGCTTTAAGATTTCTTTTTCCACCCTTTCTTCCATTATTTTCGTCTGCCTCCTTCTCCGCGTTCCGTGTCCGCCATACGTACTCCCCTCGCGTTCGCTACGCATTAACATCTGGACAACCGTGCAGCCGTTCTCGCGTCGACAACTCAAACTGCCCGCCTTTCCCTTTCCCTTGCGGCTTTCGCTCAGGGACAGAGAGTTGCAGTATTTCGATGCGCTCGAGTGTTTAAATCTCGCAACGGAACTGTTAGACATCACGACTGGCTATTTTTCCATGTCCGACGATCGTTCGTCGCGATTCTTCAATTCATTATGAATGATTGTTTTGCAGCGAGGAATTGCTCCATTCCTGCTCGAAAACGAGCTTGCGAAAGGTTCGTGAAAGTACGCGAAATCTTGCCGCGTCGCGAGAGGCGGTTTCAAAGGGCTTGAATGTTTAATATCCGAAGCGTGTTGCGAACCCCCGCGAGGGATGAAGTTCTAGATTTCATTACATTTCCAAAGGCGGGACAGCCGGGCGTCATGGCGGATAGATAAATAAAAAGAAGAGGGCCGCGCTCGGTTGGACGAGCGGAAATAAGAAATACGAGGCGGGGACAGTTTCGCGTCAAAGTAACGTTTTAATATGGATGTGTGATTTCCCAGGTGGGCTGTTTCATCCGTCGGACGACAAGCAAGAAGTGGCCTTTCGTTATGCCGTGGAAAAGATCAACGCCAACCGGGACATCCTGCCCAAGTCTCGTGTCAGCGCCCAGATTGAGCAGATAAAACCACAGGACAGTTTTCACGCGTCGAAGCGGGGTGAGTCGCGTTTCCGTGCATGCTCGCTCGCGTTCCAATTAAACTTACACGTTTTCCCATGAAAACTGACGCTTTTCGTCGTGCACAACGAGCCCGTTCTCGTTTCCCCCCCTTTGAACCGTACAGTGCGCCAACGCCTTTTCAATTTTGGCGTCGCTGAACGGTTGCGCGACGATTGTCTGACTATGGCATTCACGTTCTACTGCGATCTTTGTCCTCGCGCCCCTGAGCCCAGTAGAGTTTAATTGTGCCAGCCATTGCTTAAACGGGGGTTGATTTTCTTTTCAGTTTAGAATGTGGAGCGAAGCGGTAATTATTTCTTTGCATCCGTGGGACCGTATGTTTGTTAATATATTGGAAGAAATTAAGTGGACAAGCAGTGGATAGAGATTACTAATGTTAATTTATATTTTGTTATCGTGGAGACTCTTGATACATAAATTGTGTGAAATTTCACTTCCAACGGAATACAAAAATATATACAATTAGTTTTAGTTTATGTCTAATAAGTTTCAATACAAATTGCAAATGATTTCGCAAATAATTACTAATACGAAGAATCGGCGTTTAAATAGTAGCAGGAAACTCTCGAGGCACTTAAATAATTCGAAGACAGCTACATGCGAATCGATGAAAAATACCAGTTGGATAAAATTATGGAAAATCGAGCTTTATCTTCTTCATTGGTCCATCGGATGTTTCTTGGAAATATTTAAGGATTGTTCCAACGGTTCATCAACGAAGAAGTGAAACTTTGTTAGACAGTCGAAATTATTCGCGACGCCCTTCCTTCGAAGTAGTCTTCACTTTCTAACGGGAAACGCCATAAAGGTAATCCAACTTCCAGTAGAATTTTCCCTTCGTCGCGGCAGGATTCGCAGCTACATCGAGCCTGAGCCCCGCTGGAACTATTCGCAAAGTTCACGTCTCGTACTGATATAGAAAATAGATTTGCGTTTCCGTGTTGCAGATTTCCCGTGTCAGTTTACGCCGTCTCACTTTCGTCAATGTCGAGTATCCGGCACAGGCAAAGTTTCCTAACAATATTATCCCGTGCACGTTGTTTTCAGCGCCCGGTACATTTCGCGGCATCCACCTTTTACTTCACTCCTATTTAACCGTTATATTCGGCGATCGAACATTTCTGGCATATCAGAGGATAAAAATAAAGAATACGGTCGAATAAATATCGAGCATATCTGAGTTGACATTGTTATTCAACGGGAACTGTTCTTCGTTCGATTTAATCATCGAACGGGTCTCAATTGTATCTGATTGAGCAACAGTGGCTAATTAAATCGAATCGTCGCGTCGTTCATTTCCCTCGTCAGCATTAATTACTCCGCCGTTGATCGGGTATAGAATGTCGTAAACAGAATGCAATTTCTACGACCAAGTGGCGTAGGGATAATTGTAATCGCGGCCATACATGCAAGTTCTTCGAAACGCAGTGAGCATCGGGCGATTATTAATCGGTTACAGAAGTACCTCCGAGGGCAATCATTATTTTGGGACGGGGCGAACGACGGCCGGGCTAATTATCGCGCCAGGAGCTCCAATTTATTAAACAAAATTATTATCCCTCCGCGTGTATATATATTGCCGAGGCCGTTGGCAACGCGTAAACAGCAGAAGTCACGCGTACACGTTGTAGCTCGATGGATCGGGTTTTGGCGTCGTTCCATGAATACCGCCGGTAAGGGCAATCTCATTGACAAATCTCTGTTTGCCGGTGACACGGTGAATTCACGAGCTGTAAAAACAGGTCGTGTACAGCCGGGGCAGCTTGGTAAACTGCTTTAATTTGCCGCGATGCTTTCTTCGTGAACAACGCGTTACCGCAGTGCCGAGAATATCAAGAGTGAAGGAGTTATTTTTTGTAACTTAACGCGTCTGTATTGGGCATAAATTTCGTTGACGTTCAGCTGTCTATTTAATCATTGATCAAACAATAATGCACACGAATTATCATGTTTTGGTTTGCAAAAAGGAAAGTGTCTTACCTCGTCGCAGCTTAGAATACTGTAGACGGCTCGTAGTGTAATTCTCCAGACTTTTTTTTTTGTAGTAACCTGGATTCGTGCATAGACTAGAATACACGCGAAAGAACCCTATCAAAGTCTGATTAGAAGCTGTCTCGTAAGACAGGCCAATCCACTTTATTAGATTTAATGCGTCTACCTATGACTGGCCTCTGGGAAACCATTCGACAAAGAAATTGATTAAAACAACCCTCCATTTACCAAGGGTATAAACAATTAAGCACCGATGACCTGATTAATTCTGACACAGAATCAACCCCCACCTATACCGTTCACCCTTCGTTCCGAATAGAATACGAAGAAACCGATTTATCCCTATTATCGCGCTGGAAAAAAACTCAATCTCGCGCAAATTCGACATTTATCTGAAGCAGCTTCTCGCCTTGTCAACGCGAAGCGCGAAAACTTCTCAAGTATTGCTATTAATTACCCCTCCCGATGGTGAGCATTGCCCTCTACCGGCCTGGTTTCCACGCGAGTCGAATCGAAAAACTCGTAGAATAATTCGTTTCGACGGGGCGGGATGGCAGTTCGTATCGACGATTACACGTGGATAAACTTCCCGTAGATTATCAAGGGAACGGTGTTCGCCTGTTTGGATCGTTTGTTATCCGGCGCGGCTCGATCGGGGCCCTGGGCAACGAACTTCCATTCGTTTCGGCGAACAGAATACGCGGATTGTCGCTCCGTTGTTCTCCCTTTTACTGTGTTTTTACGATATGACGAAGAAACAAGACCGAGTGTCGGCGCCTTTGTTCCGACCCGTACCCTTTTACCGCGGTTCCACGTAATACTGTTTTATGGCTCCGGTCGCTACTATCACGGAATATCTTCGTGATGCTCGTTGCTTTTTCTATCGGGAAAACGACCGTGGTACTGATGGCTGGCGCGGTACGGGAGAATCCACGACGTTAACAGATGATTCGATTATTCGCGACCGGTCTGACGTGTGTCCGAACGTGATACATAATGCAATAACGCGGGGTACACGAACGAAATGTAGGCAAAGAAGGCTCCAATTTCGTCAACATTTTATCCGTGCGCTTATCTGATTTCTGATGACTGGATTGATATCTTTAAACGTTATTTAAAAGGGTACCGTAATCGCGTTTTAACACGGTGTTCCCGTTTGGTTAACTGTTTGATTAATTGAATATCGAGCACACGCGGCGTTGCACGTTTCTCTAAGAAAGATAAATGGTAAATAATTGAGAAACTATTAACACCAAGCGTCCGGAAGAATGATGCGAAATTCAATCTTCGAGCACGCGACAGAACACCGTAACGATCTTCCAGCAATAATATTTCATCGCTCGTCAATAAAAATTATAAATATCTAACACCGTATCAATGTACCGACTCCTCTTATCGTCTGCCTGAACGCACGTTCAAATCCCCATCGGAACGGGCGGAATCCTCTCGTCGAATCTGTTCCTTTCATTGTCGTTCAGAAAAATTGGCCGAAACCTCGCGGAGGCGAGAAATTGGTAACAGCGTAGGTTCGCGAGAACAACGAGCTGCGACCCGATCATTTCGCGGATAGAAACCGCGGCTCTAATTTCGACGAAACTTTTACGGTTTCTTCCCCTTGCAAGGCGTAGCTGCCGAAGTTCGGCCAACGTATCGGGCCGTTCAGAAGTTCTCGACGCTCGCGGCGATTTCGGTCAGCAGGGGGCTCGGTCTATTTTTTTTCTGCTGGGAGACGTGTACCGTCCAATTAAGCATAATGGAACGAAAACACCGTTCCCAGACGCGACCGTGTCGTAACGCGAGTGCCCGCGAGGACGATAACGCGAGTCTCACCGACTTTAACGCAACAGCGTCGCGAAAAGTGGCATTTCCACTGCGAAACTGGTCGCCTTCGTTAATTTCCCGCTACGGAGTGGTATTCTTTTCTTTTTTTCTTATTCCAGCAACTAGGTTAGACTGATTAGAATTGAATGGAACGATGGGCAGCCGGTCGAATCCGTTAGCTCACAGGGGAAACGAAACAGACCGTTTTGTTATCGTTGCCGTTATTGTTATTCGTATTAATGTCTTCGTCGGGGACGTCAGTTACGTTGAATGAAAGAATTGAATAGGGTTTAATACTGCGAGATATTGCGTGCGGGACGGGTTTTATCGGCAGATGGAAGTATCGCTAAAGAAACATGGATATATTATGCGTCGTTCACGAAATCACCGAGACAAGAATAGCGTGGGAAATTAAATACGCGTTCGAGTACGTACCATTGATTTTCGGAGGATAAACCGACGATACAATGACGCGATCGAACGTGCGCGATTTCGGTGATCAGGTTTATCTCGGCCAGTCGCGGAATTAGCCCGGTTTTCCGTGCAGTTTAATTAAAACATAACAAACCCCCCGAAAACAATTTCCCGTTCGCAAGTCAAAGTTAAGGCGATCGTAATTGCCTCGCCTTCGTTCGTAGTTCGAGAATGGGATATCAACGCCGACGACTCGGGCGGCCAACGGTACCTTATTAAAAGGGGAAGGAAACGAATGTGTACGGGCACGTGAACGAAATTGCAGGACGCGCAGTCCGGCCACGGCGGTGTAATCGAACGTTTCGCGAAACGCGATCGGTACGCGGCGTAATCGAAACGATAAATCGCGTCCAGGCGAAATCGGTCAGCGGGAAAGAATTATCGTTCGTCGACAAACGATAATCCCGATGTTTCCGGGCGTGTACATGGCCCCGCGCCATTGTAATTCGTACGGAATAGCGTTTCCAACATTCACTCCGCCGTTTATACTATTCTCCATTAACAGCTCGTCGATTTGCGGGCGACGATTAAACGCGGTCATGACCAATCCCGTGAGTAATTACACGCCGACCAGGTGGCATACGTCCTGCTCATTAGCGGCCGTGCAAATAGCACGGGCAACACCGGCGACGAGTGCGGTTTAAACGCGACGATTTGTTCCCGACGTCGCGGCGCGTCGTTTTCGATTCGTTCGCCGAGCAGTCGACAAACGGAGGGGGCGGGGGAGAAACGTGCCAGACTTTTGGAAACTGTTCACTTACCGTGTGCGTGAAGTGGTAACGCGTTGTAGCTAAGGGGTTGCGATTCAGCCAATTCACGAGCAATCGTAGGTTCCCCTGTGTCAACGGTGTTGGACATGATTAATATTAAGATTGAAAGTTGAGTGAACAGCGTTGATTATTTTTCGAACAGGTTTTCCACGCAGTGTATACTGTAAGGAAGAGTGTGCTTGGCGATTAGAACCGGGTGAAGACATCGAACAAAATAGAACTTCGGATATCGAACGAAGCATACATTAAACGTACAACGGGTTTCCCGAAGCTCTCTCGAAGTAGCGCGCTGTTATATTCGATACCCCACCGGATATAAAAATTCTTATTTCGTGAAAGCCTGCTTTAAAATTCCTTTGCCCCCGTTCTAATACTCGAAGTAACTCGGAACAGCAATTTCGCGTCCGGTTCATAAGCCGAGTTGCGCCCGCCTCATCAATTCGGGACAGAAGGAAGTCGCGCGGCGACGATCTGGCCGAGCTATCGAAACTCTCGTTGCCGCGAGCCGGGATAACTAGGGATGCGAAGCGGAGGGCAGCAAAGCAGCCGGGCAACGGTTCACATGAATAATGTAAACGCTTTTCACGATGGCGAAACGCTTTTTATTCCCCTGGACATCGGGGCGGGTATCTTGGCGCGTTTGACGCTGGACGCGCGAAGAGAGGCAAAGGGGGAAAGAACGAAGGGGAAAAAATGAAAAAAAATTAAGAAAAAAAAACGACGCACGGCGAAGATAAAAATGGAAGGCATACTCTAAGGGGTGCGAAGTGCGCGTAACAGGAAGTTCGCCGTTGCCGGAAATTGTCCGAGGCGCTTTCAGCCACATCCACACGGGATAACCCGTGCTTCCTGCGGAGATTCGATTTCCTCGCGGAACAATGTTGGCCGTAGCCTGCTTCTGAATGCGCCACTATCGTGTTAGATGGTCGTGAGTACGGTTAATAAGCAAAGTTTGAACAGACTGGCCCGGCCGGGCCGCGCGAAGAGCTTGCCGAACGTCGTTCCGCGAAGTTGCAGGACGAAACATACGGAACCCCCCTTAAAAATGTTCGCGAAAATGCCACGACGAAAGTAATTGAAAGTTGTCACGTGGCTGGGGCTAAGTGGCGGGGCCAAATCTCTCGCGGAATATTCGTGATTTTCCTTCGTAATTTGCAATTGTCCCACGGTCAATTATGCGACCGAGTTGCAAGTTTCTGGGACATACTCGACGGAAATTACACGAATCGAGTTAATTATTAATTCGAGAAAGAACGTGCACACATGTGTATATCTTTGCCGAATACTCGTTCATGGAGACGGGGAAAATGAGGGCGACGCGCGAACATTGGGAGGAATTACGGTGACAAACGGGCAAGCTGGAAAGTGTTGGTTATTCGATTAAATCGTGACGCAGGCCTGCCCTTATTTAAATGTCACCGCAGGGAGAGAGTTTTAGTTCTGATGCGCAACGGAAGTAAGGTCCTTAGCCGCTATAACTCGCTTTTCATACGATTACGCGACGCGTGAAAGCTAGTTTACAGTTACGCGCCACGGTAATTACGGTTTTGCGCTTTTCAATTACCGCCCCGACGACACATCACGCGAAAGCGCAACGCGCGTCGCGTGCTTCAAGAAATAATTAAACGGCTCGTCCACCGGTATTTCAGAATCGTTCTTATTCTGCTCCTTTCTAATTTTTCGAAAACGTTCAGCGAACATCTCGCTCCTCGTAAGTACGCCGGTTTCGCTGTCTATTCGTTGCGCCACAATCCGGCGAGAAATAAACATTTCATTCTGAAAGCACTTTCCATGCTTGGCACTACGTGACAATTTAATAGAAAAATACTCGACGGTCTGTGTCAATATCTATTATATCATCATTTCTGATTTCAATCGCAAACTCTTCTGCAATCACACATTGCCTCCTATAAGACGACACATTTTTCTCAGAAACGGTAAGCTGACAGAAGCACGGCAGCGCCGCGGAGAAACGAACGTCCGACGTTCAAACATTTCCTCAGACCGGCCATCGCGTTTTCTATCGCTCTGTATGATTTACAAAACCTGTCGTGATTCAACAACACCTGAACGTTCTGCAGCCACACACTTGAGACCTATCCACGGTCACCGCGATTTAGCTTGGAGAATACACTCGGATCGAGTTTCCCCGAAACTCGTGTGCACCGCGACACGTGCCCGGAAAACGAAGAAGAAGAGGATGAAATAGGGAGAGACGTCCCTTGAAAGCCGAGCAGAAAAGAAACAATTGCCCTCCGAGTCCGGATATCAAAGCGAATAAACGCACAGACTCTGTGTGTCTCCTTCCGGAAAATTCGCTTCCGTTAAGCCATAGCAAAGACCGCGAGCAGCGCCGCAACAAGAACAACGAAAAACGAAACACTCGTACCCGGCTTATTGACAAGGGGATTTCCAACTAGCTTCTTAACTCCCAAATCGTTGGGCCCCGTTTCTTCCCTTATTTTATTCGCCTCGAATAGTTTCGAAGGTCCCCCTGCGCTTTCCTAAGATGTTAAGACGAATTTACGACGTTAGCAACAATTCGTTGCGTCAGCGGGGACCATCGTTACTTAGCAAATCTACTCGAAATTCTTAAATGCGGCTTGGGGGGCCGACAGACCGTAGACCAGACGCGGAGATGGAGTTGAGGTATTCGCGGAATAAAGTGACCCCGGCTGATCCTGCATTATGTAGTCGTATCGCTTTGTAATGGAAATAGCGGTGTAAACGGAGTTGTAGTTCAGTAATTAACAACCATAGCAGTCACCGTAGGGCCCCGGACTCAACCGACGGCGAGTCACTGTTTATGCGACCACCGGGCCGCGGAATATGTATATCTATGCGGATGTTGTTCATTAGATTCGCGGGACAACTTGGACTATAAGTGGGTCATTTACATTTTTCCGCGAACAACCGTGAAACTCGGGCGGTTTCCTTGATTAATGATCCCGCGGGGGTAGCCGCGCATTCGAAATTCTTAAACGAAGCCGGCCGTGCGCATAAATTAGCCCATTTTGCAGGAACTCGCCGAGGCAATGGTTGCCAAACACCAACATCGAGCTCCCATTGTATTTTTGTACTATTTGTTTCTTTTACGAATCGTAATGAAACGTCAGGTTATTTTACAAGCATATCGCTTCGGACTGTTTATCGGATGGAGCGCGAGGAAAAGGAATTCTCTGACGAATCGTACCAATTATTATCCATTTTAAACTACTATCAATTCCAATAAGGAATGGTACTATATTATACTAAACTCGTCGCACAATTTGTCAGCCATCGAACGCGCGGCACTCGTCGTTCCGATGTTACGCCTAACGTGCATGTTGAGAACCGTATCATTGTATCCTGTGATTGATGACAGTGACCCCCCCCCCCCCCCGCCTTCGCAAAATTATCTCACTACCAAACTGGAAGCGGAATCCGCGAACAGAACTTCCAAATTGTAGCCGAAAAATTTGGGCGCCACGCGGGTGAACAAACTTCTCCCGGCAGTTTGGGGGGGCCCGCTGAAAAGCCGCTTACGGGAGTCTCAAGGCGAAACACCCTTCGGAATGATGTAAGGGTAGTCGCATCACGCTGCGCGCTACTTACGCCGTGCGCGGTCGTATCGTATTAAGTCTCGCTCAGGCAACCGTTTAACACCTCTCGTTGCCGTTGCCTTACCTCGGGGGACAGTGATTCGCGTGCGTACAGTGGGACAGGGGACATGGCGACAAGTGTATTGCAGTAAGATGAACCGATCCGCGTGCAGGCAGATACGAGGGCCGGCGCATGTCCCTCCGGCGGTGCAAGCAGGTCAGAAAATTTCCGGCGAATAAGGGATTTCATAATGTTCCGCTTAAGTGCGGTACCGGGGGAATTTCTCGCTGCAAATTGTGTGTCCTAGAAAGCTGTCTGTTAATTAACAGACCTGTGAATTATGCAGGAATGCTCTACGGCTTTTCGGCGAGTTTCAAGACTTGCCCGCGGACCCAGTTTCTCCTGCTCTTTTGTATTAATTTAGCCGGATGGCGAAGTTCCACGTTAACGGGACGTGAACCTTTCTTCCTTTCACGATTCTCCTGTACTTGTTTCTTGTCTTTCCGCCGCCACCCCCCCCCCCTCTTTCCCTTAATTTCTTATATTCAGAGTGCATTGCGGCCGCGAAACTCGGCAACGAGACGACGCGGATGACTTACGCAATCGTTTCGAGGCTGGACGCTTTATCGTGGAAGTTCGTTCGAAACCCGATAAGGGAAGTTCGAAGTTGAAGTCGTGATTATGGTCGGACCGAGCGATCTTTGCCAGTCGAAGTTCGAGATTCGAAACTAGCTAAGCAACCGGCAAACATTTCATTCGTTCCCTTGTACGGTTAGGTTTCGTTACTCGAGTCTTCTCGTTCACCGCTTTAACCCTTGCTCCCCTGTTTCCTCGCACCCCATTGTAGCATATATCCGGGACGAGAGAGAGAGGGGAGAGAGAGAGGGGGGAGAGAGAGAGAGGGAGCGAGTGGAAAGCGTTAATTTCTCTGCGAGTTTTATCGAAGAGCTTCCACCGTATCCAGCATGTCCACGCCATTTGTGTTCCCGTCGCGGATGGAACGAATGAAGCGAGGCAGCGGTTAACGCGTGATTCGGCACGTCATTTGCACATCAGAACGGCTCGCCGCAATTAAGTAACGCGCGATATCGCGATTCGTTGTTCGCGTGGCATTGTCGGCCACCGCGATCCGTGGCTATTTATTCGTGGTCCACCGGCAAAATTATGGAAGTTGTGCGGTTGCGATGTGGCAGTTCCATGATTTTGTTAACTTGTTCGGGCGAGTGAATTTAGATTGGCGCGTTGGAACGGCTGGTTTTGATAGCGCGATGGTTGATCGTTTCGAGCGGTGACAAAAATTAATTATTCATTTACAGTTAACGAGCGTCAAGGAAAATGAAAGACACGTACGTTCGATAATATCGTGACTTGGTTACGTAGACAATAATTGTCGGTATTTATATTTTCACTGAATATTGATAGGCCGGTGTTGAGTGCTCGAGCGTATCTTCGATCGTTAAATGCATATTATTCGAGGGAAATGAAAATACTATTTACCTTATATTAGACTTCTTGTTTGTTCTGAAGAAATGGGGTGAATTTTAATGTACTTATCGGCCGAGAGAGCGACCGGAGAAACGTAAGACCTCGATGATTTATTCCACGGCACGAATTCCAATAGACAGCAAAGAGGTGGGGGGACATTCGACCCAACAAAGAAATAACGATTCGATTTAATTCGATTAATATGGCGTGACTGGTCATCTAATTGGACTTCAGTCCGGTCATATAAACGATGAAAGAAAGATCCTGTCGCTTGCATTTTAATCGTTCCGTTCATAATACCCTTAGTTTCGAGGGTTCAATTTTGATTGATGGAATTCTACTGGCTCCCGTCCTCGTCGAAACGACGAAACTACGTGGAAGAAAGCATCGATTGTTTTTAATCAAAAGTGGAAGGCCGAATGCGTTCCATCCCATTATGGTGAATAGTAGAAACGCCTGTATATTCGTTTTTTCCTGTTCTCTCGTCAACAACCCGAAGTACGTTTCTGTCGGTTCAATGCGCGGACTGCTTAAAATTTAAACCATTTTTCCATCATTTTCATTTTTGTCGTTTTTGTTATTCCTCGATCGTGTAACCGACCAAACAGTCCACAGAATACTCGTTTCCGTCGTACATGCTCTTCGTACATTTCCTGCGAAGTTTGCTTTTCATTGAAAAGTTCGCATATTCGCCGTCGCATCGGTCGTACCGAGAAACTTCTTCGTCCTCGTTGAATACGAGAAAGATCTGACTAATTATCAAATACTCTTCTCCGGCGCGGCGTCCAAATTTGTCCCATATTTTGAATTTTTTCCGTTCAGATGAATCGGACGGAAATGTTGGTCAGAACTTACATAGAAGTTATCTTACTGACATAGTACATCTGAGAGTTATAACATTCATTGTAACAAAGGGGAAGATAATTTCAATATGATAATATCAACTTCTTTTTTCAATATTCGTACCTGTTGCTTCACGGTTCCTGAAACTAATCGACACTTACTTGCTTTGTATGGACGCTGTTCGAGCCCAAACAGTAGACCCATAAAGCCATCGAGTTCCTTAAAATATAATTATTTACGTGTCGGGTATAATTCTTATATTCTACAGCTGCAAGCTATATAGCTATAAATTCATACATCGCCTTTTTGAGGATTACTAGGTTTTATTGAAACTCACAACGCTTTATGGCTTTACAATCTGCGAACGTTTAGCTGCACATGTGGACTCCGCGCACGGCACCCTCAGGTCAGTCACTACCTGAGAGTGACCGGTAATTAGGGGCGGTAATTTCCACTTCTTCCAGATTTTGGAACATCCCTTCCGTCACCTATTTTACATCGACAAACTATCTGAACTAACCAATCAGCATATTACCAACAGCAACACGCCCATCACCAGGTTTTTGCGAGTCTTCGTTAGAGCGAACCTAACGAAGACTCAGTAGTACGACCAGATCGTCAAATACGATCACATCAGCAATAGTTACATCAACATCACCTTGCAATATCATCATTCTAAGAATCACTACTTCAATTTAAAGTATCAACGACACCATCAGAATCTGTGCAACTCCTTCAAGGTCTTTACACCACCTTGCGAGGCAATCTTTACATCACCGTTGACTAGTCGTGGATAATTATTATAGTGTACATTAACATGTAAATATACGACTATTTATCAAGTGAACATCAATTATCACCACCTTACACCACCTAACATAACTAGCCCTCACGGCATTAATTTGCCGTAGAGCGCAACGGTCATCGTGCTTTTGATTAACCGTCAATTCGCGAGCTGAGAACCGTACAGACGCTTCCGTTCTTTATCGTCGTTTCGTAACACTCCCTTCCGGCCGTTTCTAATAAAACTCGAGCTGTTTGAAGAATACCCGGGAGAAAAGTGGAGCAGATCGCCCATGCCGCGGTTCGCAATTATCAGCGCGTAGGAAATGAGGCGGGCAGCGGCTTCGAAGCAATATTCGACGTCTACGGTTCCCCCGATATTGTAAAATACTTCGGAGCAATTGCAGTTAGCCGTTAGTTTTAGCACATAATACCGCACGTTCGTAAAGCTTAAATACGCTTCGCAATGTACATCTTTACTATTGCGCAAAAATTCTTGTATTATTTCAGTACAATAAATCGCCCGTTGGTCTTGTTCTATCCACCGAGAAGGGTCAGGTTCTGTACAATATCTTCCCGCAGAGGCGGACGTTAATAAAGTTAAGTTACCTCAACCCAAAAATGAAATATCTGTGCACCATCTTCCCAACGTTTTATCGTCGGCAATAAGTATATGAAAAAATAGTTTTACAGCGGTAGCTTCCGTTAGACCCGGGAATATTTTATTTCCACGGCCCAAAAGAAAGAGGTTCAATATCTTCCGGTCGGGCAAGAATTACCAGTGTCCCCCAAACTTGTCAAGAGTTACAGCCACCTACAAGTTGTTGTATTCGTATACGAGGATAATAGTTACGTTACTTGTTATAGGATCACGTTATTTTTCGACCTCGCGTAGGTAGTTGCAGCGAAGAAGGCTTTCGGATGGTCGCGTAGGAATGAAACATTGCACGGCTAGGCAAATATTTTAAAAATTTACAACGAAACGATGCGTCGTACCAAGATTGTCACTTTACTTGCCTACGATTTCGTAGAAAAATGAAATGTTCCACGATGTATAGAATTTCCACGGGGAAACATTATTCCGGTATACCCGAAACGACTGACCGATTCGAAACAGTGCAACGGTTACAATTGCTAATGGAAAGAGGAGCTGCGCCGGCCCGGTTCGTAACGAACTGTGAAATTAATATCGGCCCAGCCACTGACCCCGATGAAAGCCGTTTTCGCAGCGAACCCCCGGGATTCTTGCTACTAATTATCCCGATCCTATTATCAAAGTAAAATGTTTACAAGACAGAACGTGTTCCCCTTGTTCGGCCCGCCGTGAAAAGGAACTGATTAATTGCTCGTGGCACAATGGTCTTTCTGCCAGTGTTCTCGGCCGGCGAAGGAGACTTTTGTTCGTGAAACAGTTGAAAGAAAGTTTTCTCGCGGTCGACCTCCGCCGCTGTTTCCGTAAGGCGAATAATAAATTACGATTGCAACGTTGACGGAGGCGGAGAACGAGAGGAGGGACGAATAGAGGGATAAAGAGGAACGGTGACAAGGCGTGGTGACGTTAATCGGATTGTTGCGGTGGGCTCGGAAAGTTTGACAGCAAGGTTGCGTTGAGGGAGCAGAGAATTAGCGTTGATTAATAAACATAAAGACGCCGACTTCCCGCTGAAGTTTCAGTGCCGCATCTTGTCTCTGTCTCCGATTATAGCGAACCTCTGATTCCTGCGTTTCACGAAGTCATTAATTAGTTTCTTGCTTCGACGGGAGTTAAGCAGCGAGGGTTCTTACGGGAACGATGACGGGAGAATCGTTAAAATAGTTGTAACCGAGAAGTCACGACTTCGAAATTTTCCAAGTACCACGACGGCCGTGTCGTTTCCTCCGACTTGTTTCTCCGCTTTATGGACTATAAGGGAGGCATATGCGTCAGCACTTAGCTTTACGTTCCTTTGACGGCCTCGCGCTGTTAAAGTTCATTCATTCTTGCTACATTTAATCCGTTAAAGTGAAACTGAAATTAGAGTAAATGCCGCGAATGTTTCAATACGTGTTCCCATCAACGTATTGAAATCCGACACGTAAATGCGTTCATCTTTGCTGTGTGTTCGACGCGAATTTTGTAACAATTGAGTGTTTGTTCGAACGGCAATATTCTGGGACAAAAGGAAGCCAGTACGACATTTCGTTTGGTTCGTGACGGGGTTCCTCGAGCGGGGATGATCGCGACCCAGGGAGCGTTAATCCGCAATTTTCCGATGCAAATGTCGGCCAAAGTGAGTCGGCCAGAGATGTGAAAAGAATGGAGGTGGTATTTAATGGCGTTTCCCAATACTCTACTAGCATTCGATGCACGGAATAATCGCTCGACTAAAGTCGCAGGCAGTTAGAACGTCTCTTGTACAAAGTAAGGATATTTCTGGACCATTGTTCGATACTTCAAGACAATGTTTCATCGCAATTGACTTTCACCCGGATTTGGATTTGCATTTCAACGCGACGGGTATCGATGCATCGATATATAATTAATACCGTATCCACGTCTTTTTCGTTCCTTACGATTCGTTCTTCGTATTCATCCGTCGCGGCATGAAATTATTCAACTCGGAAGGCTATTAAATATTGAGCCAAATCTGTTGGTCGTTACAATTTCACGTTGCAAATAATATACAATGTAATTAAACAATATTCAGTACGGAATGATATAAAAGATCCTACACGAAGTTCAACCGAATCGCGCGTGCATGCAATGCAGTGCGAAGCATCGCAAATTCATCATTCGTCGCACGGACGTGAAACGTTTCACCGCGAAAAAAGCGAATCTATTTTCCAAAACTCTATAATGGAGTAACAAAAAAACTCCACGAAATCTTTTTCGCCCTCACTCGACTTCGAAAACTGCGTTCCATACACAAACGAAGGCTAAAACCGCCATCACGCGAAGTCGATGGCGAACGCGGTAGGAAGAGGCGAGGCATCAGTCCCCTGTTAATCTTCCACGGGATTTCAGCGGAGGATTTGCATAGCTGCGGGGTTTTTTTTTTTATCACGCACACGGCCATCCATCCTCCAATTTGACGCCACGTACCATTTCACCATCGACCAGGAACACCAACACACGCGGAGGAACGCAATCCAACGCGGTCCCTTCTCGACTTCCACGCAGTCACAACCGGAGAGCATCGATTTTTCATTAAGGTTCAACCCCGTAGACTGTCGCTTACTTTGCATACGAGCTTACTCACGCCTCATCGCGGATTCCGCTTCTCGTTTCGTTGAACCTTCATCCCTAAGAGGTCCAACCCCTGCTAGATTATTGCAGGACGAAAGGGAAGAAGCGTAGATAATTTGATGTACGCCGCAATCTGTTATGCCATATTTTACCCTCATTTACAGCTATTCAACAATGTGTTACAATTGACGTACGTCGGATTTAATATTTTCATCGTGCAGTTATCGAGAATTTTGTGATCATACTTGGAAACAAGAATTCACAAGAATTTGCCATACTTGTTGTGTAATATTATGAATTCGTTCATCGACGATAGCCGATGCATCCATCCTGTCGAATTACATAGAAAGGGTTGGTTAATTCGTGATGTGAAATTCATAGGAATATTCCATGATTCATCCGACATCCACGTCGTTTCCGTTCGATGATCGAAAATTCCAACACCCCATGAATATTACAAACAAACGCCACTGTTATATCGCGAGACGCCGCATCGTAAAGCAGGTATCGTTTCCCGTGTCTCCCAGCGTTCCCGATACCTGGAAGATTTTACTATTACCTTTATGCATCGAGTTCGCGACGAAGGTTCCGAATTTCGCCGGAAATTTACGACGCTGGATACGGCATCGATATGCACGCGTACGAAACGCCACCCTCAAAGGACGCGAAGAAAGAGGAAATCGGGGCTAGGGATCGCGGAAATTTTTAAACGAGATATTCCATTAGCTCCCCCGCGCCGTCACCGCAGTTTTCAGTTCGCGGTTTGATCCGCGGTCGACGCGACGCGATGCGTCGAAAAGTCGTTCGTGAATCTGACGGCGAACGAATCCAAACGAGCACGGGTGAAAAGTTCTAAAAACTTTCCCCTCTCTCGCGAGCTTAATATCAACTGCCACTCCAATACAGCCCTGGATTCGTGCGAAAAATTCGAACCTCGGCGATGTGTGAACCTCGAACGTCAGACTCAAACGAAGCAATTAAGAAGGATAGTGTTGCTTATTGTTGGTCTCACGTGAGACAATTGACAAGTGACAACTATCAATTTGCAGTAAAATTTGTCCCACTATGAACTACGAAACTTGTCAAAGTATTATTTCGTTTGCGAACAGAAACGGAAATTTCGAAGTGCCAATTTCATTCGGACGATATATAGACAAATTCAAATCCACGAGTTCGAATTAAAGCATTCATATCCGAAAGTTCCTACGAGAAACGGCCATTTAAATATTTCAATTCAATGATTGAAATTTACGATGAGGAAAATTAAATACAAAGGTTCCTATTCAAGTATCAGAATACCGCAATGGAATGGCGTAAAAGCGGGAAAAAATGTTGGAAATTTTTAACATACGTAGAACAAGGGAGGCATGACGGTATCCAAGCAGTTCGCCCAGCGAAACTATATACCTAGGTTACCTAGCTTTACACGAAAACTACCTTCAACACATTAAACTGACATACTCAATTCTGGCGGCGGCAACGTTATCGCATGCACGCAACGAATAGGTAGAACGTTTGCCCGACGAAGTTTTATCGCCCCGTTTGCACGTGGAACGAGGCGGCGTAAGTTCCGGTTTCCGACGGTTTTCCTCCGGCGGACAGCTAAGGACAAAGACGTTATTGGCATTAATAATTTCAATCCGATCGGGTTCGATCCATTGAAATTCTGGGAAAGTTTCTGCGCGATTCACCGTGCGCTCGGTTTCACCAAGTCCTGTCCCCGTTACACTACATTCGTGTCCCCCGGCCTTCCTCTTTAACGGGGTTCCTTGTCGCGAACTTGCGGACGCGTTCGCATCGAAATCGCACGGACGATTTGCGTTCGTGGCGGGTGCGAAACACGTAAGCCCGTGAAGCTGTTTCAGTTTTCGAAGTGGCGCGTGCGACGGTAAATTTCTCATGCTTCAAACGAACATAGTAAACGAACGAATGGGGACAATTGTGATTTCGTTTCAATACGCTTCCTTAGTCAGTACGTACACGTAGGTACCGGAATTTCTGTTAATACTATATTTTACTGCGCTGAATATTTCAGTATTTAAAAAACCGTCCAAAGATTTTATTTTATATTTACTTCTGTAATTTCGTTTCGCTTGTAATCTATTACCGTCGAATAGTTACGACGATTCGTTTTAAATATCAACCTGTTTAAGCTGCTTCGTAAAAATCAGTTTATAACCAACATGCAATCACTATTTACGGTAAAAAGGATTTTCGTCTTCTTCGGTAAACCGTCTGAACAATACACATTAATCAGAACTATTTCTACATTAATCAATATTTATATAATAATTCATATAATATTCATCGTTGCAAGCGCACACTACGACGTCCAATAGACGGGATCGACCGGCGGCGGCACCCTGCACGAGTAGCGTGCTCCTACGATGCCAAGTTGCGCGCAAAGGGCACGAAATTCTCGGCAAAGTTCCCCAGGAGTGCGATACGCCTAAGGACCGGTGGATCCCTCGGAGACACGTCCCGCGATATAATAGCACTCGCTCCGGCAAAATCGTCGCCGGGTTCCTGCAGCGTCGTCTCGATTGCGCCGGCGACACTTCAAATACACGGGACGCCGTAGATTGTCGCCGGTGCTCTCCGCTGAACGTTACTGAAAGTAAGTCCTAAGTAGATACCTGCACGTTCTGCAGCATCCGGCATTCGAGGCTGACGGTCCATTTTCCGGGAACGACGGAACACGTGTCGCGACGGAAACGGGAATAACGCGGACGCTAATACAGATTGGAAGATCGTTGTCGCCGAGCGTTGGCGACTGCGAGACTGGGTTTGTCGTTTCGCCTGGTGCAATCCTGTTACGTGAAAAATTTAAGGGATTACAGCCTCGTGTGATGCATTATTTCGTCGTTTCAGATTTCAGCGGCGCGAGATTTCGCGCGGATGGAAGGGAAATGGAATTGTATCACGGTTCTTATTGTGAATTCACCTTTTTTTTCTTGTTTTATTATTGGTGTTCTGTAGTTCAAGGCTTTGAGCGTATTGCGATTAGGGGAAGAAAAAGGTTTGACAGCGTTATAGGATTCTGTTGGCTTTTATTTGATTTTCTGAACAACTTTTATTACATTTGTCGCGCCTGAAGTCGATAAAAGGTACGTTTGAAATTGATGAAGGGTGAGGTAGTACGTATTTGATGCCACGTTGATGACGTGGTAATCGGTATCCAAAAGGGGAGGGGTTCTATGATCGATAATGTAGATTAAAGGAATACTGCCGTCGGCTAAGGAATATGACGGAATTCACTTTGTAATTTTATTTTGCAGTTTATTGAAAGGTCTGACAAGCTGGCGTATGAACACAAATTTTCATATCGTTACTGTTCTATCATTTTCGGAGAATATAATAAAATACATTTCCCTACGTAGGACTTTTGTTCACGTTTTTATACAATATTCTGCATCGCAAACTTTGCGACATTGATATCACGAACTTCGATAAGAACTTAAAAAAGTGGGAAACACATTTATTTGAACCAACGAAATATAGAAAAAAGACGGTAAGTTTACACAATATGAATTTTTGTGACAAGAAAAATTCTCATTCCTGTCGAGTATACAAGGGTCCAGTATTCGAAAGTGACGTAAACTTAAATTCTGATTCCAAGCTTTTGTTCTTCAATTTCTCGGTGCACGTACCGTCGGGCAGAGTTGAAACCTGCTTCCCTTACAAGCTAACCGTTTCCTCATTTCTTGCAGATGCGCCGGGCAACTTCTGACATTCGCCATGCGTACCCCATACGAACAATAAAAGCATCAATCTGACAACCTCGCGTCATACATACGAATACCTCCGCTGAAATATCAATGCGCCCGAAAGGTACACTAACGTCGTTTCCCACCACCCAACTTTCTTTAGAAAATATTCATCCATACATCTGTTTCAAATACGCACACCAAAATCTAACGCAAAGCTAACCCCCTTTCGCAATTAACCAGTATTATATCAATGATACCACTCACCAGCGACGTGATTCACGTCGAACATTAAATCGCACCACGGCACCGTCGAGCCTCGCATAGCTGCACACGGGACTACGGCGCGTATCTCTTCCAGCAAACGTCCTGTGTGCAGTATAATTAATTTGCATAGGGAAGCAGGGTTGCAACGTTTGATAAACGCAGGGGGTTCGGAGGCTCGCGTGTAGTCAGCTAAGTTTCGAGACAGGGTCAGGGTTAATGTGGCCCGTTCATGTCAGCGACTAGGCGACGTATCCAGTGAACAGGGGCGGCGGGACGCGTCAAACGCCAGCGATTCGCTCGTAAAAGCAACAGTTTGCGTGCCGCAAGCTATCCGAAGTGCTCGCCCCATCTCGGCGATAAACGTTGCTCCACATCGAGGCGAATGTTCGTATAACTACGTGCCAACGTTGGCCAATTATTGCGCGCGATCGACGATCGTCAGTTAATTACAAGTATCGCGGAATCAGCGCAACAAAGGTCACCTATTGAGCCGAGGTTAATTTTAACCCGGCTTCGAAATTCGCGTACCGCCTTCGCGCGTCTGCGTCGCGTTCATTTGATGCACGGCCAAGGTAACGTAGCTCGAATGAATTTCGTCGAAAGTTGCCGGCACCGTCGGCGAAAGTTTTCGCGTCGGGGTCGCACCGGGCCGAAACAGGTCGGCGAACTTTTGCGAAAATCGAAAATGAAGCGCGAGACCGTGAGGAACAAGGGGGGGGGGGGTGAAAGCGTGCCGGCGCGGGCAGGATAATTAAAATGTTACTTCCGTTCGTGGCAAAGTGACGCGGCCCTGTTGCGTCCGCGTTCTTCTGGAACTTCGATAATTAATGCGATTTTCATTAACGCTGACGTTTCGACGTTATTCCTTTGTCCCCTTTGTTGCGAGCCTCTCTCTTCTTCTTTTGAGGAACATCCCTTGTGGATGCGAATCCAATTTTCCGGGGTCTATTAAGGGCGCGGGGTCTTGAAACAAAACTGCAACCTTTGTGTCTGACGGGGATTCTTTCGGCAAAAAAAAAAAAAAAAGAATTTGACTCTATTCCCGTTGAAGCATTACCAGGCTTTCGCTGTTTCACTGTGTAACGCCGCATGGGATCTGAATTTTTGGCAACGGCGCGGGATATCCGATTTGGGACGAATATAGACGGGGATACACAGAATTCGATATTCCTCGGCGTTCTGATTAAAGCAACGATTCCATTGGAGTCATTATAAAATCGTTGAAACCGAAAGAGGGTTTTTATGGGGAAGCCTGTTTTACATGAAACTTCCTGCACGAGCACGTATGTAGGTATTTCTGTGCTTCTGCTTCGGTTGTTCGGATAGAACGGAGACACGTGAGCCTCTGGTCTTTGTACCCGGATAATGTCGCGTAGGAACGATAGCTTCGCCGCGAGGAACGTAATATAACTGAAACATTGGTCCTGGATAGGTGGAAGGCAACGGATTTAATATGAATACTCGAGCCAAACCGAGAACGAATAGGTATCGGGGTCTCGGGGCCTATCATATTTTTCGACTACACTTCGAATGCTTCGAAGATATTTGTATTCCGCGGAGTTACAGTTTGTCCCATTGGCACGCCAACAATTTTCAGAGCGACGCGGTCTCGTTCAGCTGACGTTCCTCGACGATAAAAATTGCGAGAACGCGTATCATAGAGCGGCTTATTAAATATTTACACGTGTCGTTCCGTTGACGAGTCTCTCTAATTGATTTCGTGGATTCAACTTTGATGATAAGATAGGCGATTTCTTTCTATTGTCGCTGTACTTTTCGAAATAACGTATTTATTAATTGAACGGGTTATCCTCGTAACAAAGTAAACCTTTAGTTTGAAATTGCGGAAAAATGAGAGCAATTTGTTCCATGAATGTGTAGTTTTTTAACAATGTTGTTGATACAGAAAAAGAAATATGTATTATGCCGCGGTACTCGTAAATAATGGTTATTTTTGTTGTGAAGGATAAAGGTTTGTTTTAAACATTTTTGCTTTCTCGTGTTCCTATTCGTTTCCCATTCTGCGAGAGAACGAGAGAGAGGGAGGTAAAGAGAGATCGCTAGTACATGTCTGAAAAGTGTCTGAACTCGCTCGACCCGCAGTTGCCCGGAAATAATCGTTCCTGTTAAATTGTATGGAAAGACCATGGGTCTCCATCCCATGAATCCCAGCACTACTTTGCCGGCCGTTTCAGAAAGCTATGTCTTAAACATCATCTAATCTCGCGGGACGAAATTCCGAGTTCTTCTTTCTATAATATAACGTAACCCTTGAAAATGATACGACAGTTCTGAATCACGATACTACATAATACTTCCCCGAAAATTTCCATGCAACGTTGAACACCCTAACCCTGTTCACTCGATTCGATAACAATGGCAGCACACGATATCTCGATGTTTGCAATCGAAATATATTTTAAAAATACCGAAAAAAGTTGAAGCACCGTTCATGTGCTATACGGGAAGTATAGCAGAAATTTCTATCCGCACTGCCGTAATACTTTTTCACGTGGAACATTATTCGGCCCATTGGACGTATTCTATTTCTATACGGATATTTAATATTCAACGGATACCACCTTCGCGCTATGCAACTGTTGCCTCAAATTGTCGTGCAAATGTTATCGCACGCCTCGCAGAAGTGTCGTTTTCGATAAACCGCGCTGGAAGTGTGCTTTAACCGGGACTGGCTCGCAGGATGTAGATAGCTTGGACGTTGTCTTACAATGTGGCTGAAATGGTCCCGGAACCGCCATACGGGTGGCACGTAATAATCCACGGAGTCTGCACTAGACCACGTTCGCCGCCGACCCACTTCACCTACGTTGCACCTATCACGCTTGGCTTATAGACACGAGTTTAATTACGACGCGTGTTAACGACTGAATATATATATATACACACATATATAGGCCGTGGGGCTTTAGTCCTTCGAAAATTGTCGATTACCGGTGACCGCTTCGTTCAGTTTTCAACCTGCTGCCTCGAAACTGGATGTAACACGAAAGTTCTATAACAGCGCGGCACGCGAAAGTTCGTCTAGCTATGCTGATTGTTATTTAAACGAATCGAGCGGAGCAAAATGCTTGAACAGATTTTTAAGCTTGGCAAGGCCAGTATTGTAGTTAATGAGACTCGATCGACGAGAGTATAGCGAACTTTTAGGAACGTTGGAGCTTAATTTGCAGTAGATCTAGCGTCGCCATGGACCAAACGAATTTTTCATCCTGGGGTGGCAGGGGATAGGGTTCGTTGGACGTTTGGAAGGTGTCCAACTGGCGTTCTCGTGGCATGCGGCACGGTCGCCGTGCTCCTTGAACGCAGTCACCTTTTAAGTTTTGCGCCTCGAGCGGACTTACCAATTCGCTGTTCGTGAGTGCAGCGCCGAGCTTGGGCGAAGAGGAAGCGCAAATAACGGTGACAGACGAGGAATGATCTTTAATGAACCAAATCTCGTACGCTCGCTTGTCACCGTCATCGCGACACGCGTGTATGTCTTTGCGATTAAATTAGTTTCCGCCCTTGGTGTTCTAAGGGATGCGACGAGAAAGTTATAAGCCGGGCGTTGGTTATTTTATCGGGCAGGTGGCTCGTTCTCCGGAGAAAATTACGAACGGCGTATCAACTCAAAGCCAATTAACGGTTTCGACCGTCCACCTTGATTCAAGACTTTGCCCACGGCTTCGGCGCTGAGATTCGGCTAGAATTTAGGTGCTCAGCTGGCTCAACGTCGGATTAAGGCCAGCTGATATTAAACTATAATTTATTACGTAAGCCAGTGTACCGTGACGCGTAATTGTTTGCGTTTTCTGTGATTTAATGTCGTCGATCGACTGTCAGCGGGTCACGTATGATTTGCGAATTTGCGCGTCGCGTGTTTGGTTATCGTTGGTAACCAATTTCCACTGTGTCTCGAAACATTGCAACGGAATTACCAATCGCGAACTCCGTTAAACTCTGAAGCGATTGATTTGCGAAACGTTTTAACAACTTAAACGCGCTGGTCGAACACAACAGCGTTTCTTTCCTGTACCGCGTTCGAAGTCCTAACGAATTCCAAAATCGATATTCAACGCGGCGTCCTCGCTGTTCCCGGCAAGCAAACGACGTACACGCGGGAAGAATCGTCGTTCGATTCCTCGACGCATGGATTCTCTCGCTTCGTGACCACGGAACTTCAACGACGGATCAATGGAGAGGTTTTTGTACGTCAAAAAGAGCGCGCCAGGTTCATCGCCGCACAATTGATTTCGATTCGTTGGCCGTTAGCACGTACAACACACCGGCAGACCGTTGTACAATAAGAAATAAGGGTTGCTGAGTGTCACGTAGCCGGTGCTTTCAGATAGAGACGGAAAGTGAAACCGGGATGGGACAGGAAAATGGATCGTTCATCGGGGTTCATTTTCCGAAGGGGACCGTTCGATTCTCTTTTCTTGCCACCGGGCAAGCGAAGTGGTCTTTTTCCTTGCCTGTTGCACGGAATGACAGCGCAGGATGCTAATAAAGGAGAAACGCCGGCGGGCGGACTTGCATTAAAGCGGACACGCGCGCGACTTTAAAAGGCGAGCGTAATTAAAACGGCGAAACTGCTCCTGATCAATTTAGCCGTGCCATTCTTTGAAGTACTCCAGACCGGAACGCAATTTCTTCGTATCAAATGAACACGACCAGCCGTTCGGTTTGTTTTGGGCCATGGCACTTCGACGCCCTTACAGAGATCTTCCAATACGCAAGAGCCGGTCATTAACAGTCTTGCATTATTTTTGAACAAATTCCACTTGTTTACGCGATGGAATTTTTCCGCTGAATGGCGCGGCTGTGCGTGTCGACCGTGCCAGAAGTTTCCATGGTTTGTTCGTTCCCGTGGAAACAATGTCACGCCTAGGAAAAATCTGGTGCGCGCACACTGGCAAGTGGCGACGGTCGTTTATGGCCAGACACGCGTGGCTGGTACCTCGCATCTTTGAAAAATGTGTTAACTCGAGTCTTAATTGGTATTGGAATTTTCGTATCGATATTGGAGTATTGTGTGCCATTGAAATGATAAAATTTGATCGTTCGAAACTGGAGTGATAGATTCTGGCAGGAAATGTTTGCAGTGGACGGTACTGTTTTAGAATATTCAGGTGTGCGCTTTTTCATTGCTTAACGTAAATGCAATGCAAAATGATTTCAGAAAGTATGATGCAGCGAGCATAAATCAGGGTGATTTACAACGGCCAAGCGCACACGCATCGAGCTGATGCACGCGGTTAGTGTGCTAAACAATCTCCTGCTACAAAGGGAGGCGATAAGGATAGCTTGGTAACCGCAAGCGACACATGAGCTTTCATATTTTTAGATCAAAGTGTTGATCGTCGATGGGTCAGAGATTAAACTAAATCAGTATACGGAAGGGTGTGGCGTTGCAAATAAATCTGCTGGACTGTGCTTGATGCGCATTATTAATATCAAAGAAGAATCTGTAATACACTGCGCGATGAATACATCGAGTATAAATCTGTCTCAAAGTTCTACGATTATAAACTGTAATGCATATAATTCGACAGCACTGTGTCCGAAACATTAATGGCAGCAAAACAAATTCGATAAAAGTCATTTTCATTACACATTTATCGCATCTAATACATAATTCTGTCCTATATAAATAATTAAACGCGAACGCACTATGGAATATCCAAACAATTCCGCGTAGAGGTTGATGAATATTCATGCAGCTCTGTTATCGTTCAATGTTACTTGCAAAATTGCAGTGGCTCACTCGGGTGTGCCTCCGATAAACCGAGTATTTACCTAATATTATTTTCTCAAACGCCGCTATCAACGTGTTTCTGCACAACCGAAAAATCTCTAAAAAATACCGTACTCGCTCATCAAAATTTTCAACCGACCCTACGCCTGGCTGGTTAATCAAGTGGCAAAAACAAAAAAAAATTTCGTTTCAACCGAAATTCGCTTGACCACGTAGAATATCGCGAAATTTCGTCGGGCAACGTTTGTCGGGGTGATCGCGAAATCTGATGAGGAAATACGTACATATATTCATCTGGGAAAGGCTATGTGCCAGTGCGAAAGCTGAGCCCCAGTCGTACCTTTCAGCGCATGCAAATATAACCGCGCACACCTCTATTTGCATACCGCGGCCTGTGCTGGAAAACTATCCCCCGATCGTTGGTCGATCAAAAATCGTCCGTCCGGACATTTTGAATATGTAATTCACAGTGAATATTTTACACCGGCCGCGAACCGTGCGGCGCATACCTGTCCGTTCAGTATTTTTTTCTCTTTTCTCCTCCACTCATTTCGAAACCGTAACGCGTGATCGTCAAATATCCAGTGTCAGCCTTGGCGATTTTCTCCGCGCGCGGAATATGCAACGACCGTGACACCGAACACGCGTGAATCCCCGAAATGGAAGTAGAATATGTGTTCGCCTCATTACAAATTCCGACGTAACGCGGAAAAGTGACGTTCATTCTTGACCAGCATGTTGCACAGAGGAGGCTTCAGATGCAACGAAATATATAGCCCAGCAATCTTTTCAGCGTAAAAGAAAAGATCGATACCACCGTAAAATCCAAGATACACGTGTAATCATTGTCCAATATCTATCAACGGTACGAAAACGATCGAATCACTAACACGTCCCAATATCATCGCCCACAAACGCTTGCAATCAACGCCTATCTACGATTCTTATTTCAAGAGCCGTCAAAGCGAAAGGCTCCCCGGATGATCGTCGAGCAGCGTGGCCGGTAGTTTCCGCCGGTCATCGTCGACCTCGGGAAATAATTCGTTTTTCAATGTTATCGGTCAGCCCGGTGGCTGGGGAATGGAAATTCGCGGAGGTAAATTGGTTTCGCTCGATCCGTTTTAATTCCGGTTTATACGGGCGGCGATGTCGCTTGAGGTCTGGTATCAATAATCGAGAGGCGAGCTAATGCGGGCAAAGCGCTTTCCGTGGCTGACGAATTCGGTTCATAGAACGGTCGGCCGGTTTGTAAATCGGAAGCTCGAAGCGAAACGGGATAGATCGCGCCGACTCTTCGGCTCTACGCCAGTATTGCCTCGCAGCTAAACTCCAAAATGTATAAACTTCTGGCCGATTGGTATTAATAGTAATGCGGTTCGCCTCGATTCTATAACGTACGATATTAAGCACGGACACTGCAGTCATTGTGCAGCGAAACATTAGTTTAAACAGACACTGTTCAATTTGTTATGCAATATGATTTTTAAAATGATACAAAATATGGACCATTGCTTAACTGTCCCATTCACTTATACTCATTTCAAGGAGAACAGAGAAACATGATTTATGTGTACCCTTCTTATTATTGTAATTATTATTTGATTAATACACAGAATCTTATTTGAAATCATGTTGTGATACATTTATCTATGTACAATTTGCTCCTAAGTAGTAGTACGTTGTGACGAATGAAAGTTTGGCAATAATAAAGGTTTCTTGAGACAAAATTACGTCCGATTTCTGACCGGAATTTCCAAGCGAAACACGGTAAATTTCACCGTCCGATTCACTGTATTCCGATCGTTTAACGACTGAAAACCATATGACTGAATTTCCACGCGACGAAAGAGCTCTCTCGCGTACCGACGATCGATGGTCAGGTTTTCGCGGGCGTCGCGTCGGCGTCGCAGCGGACGAACAATCGCGAGACGGAAGCAACGGGACATCTTTCTCGCTGCGATAAAAACGTGACCCAAGTACGGCTTAATTCCTGTTTACCGAAAATGGATCGAAGCTGAAAATTGGTCTTCGCGGTGAACGATTCAAATGCGAAGTTCTTCTCTTCCCCTCGTACCATTATGATTTCCATGTTGAAATTTGTCGAAGTTTGCGATCCCTTTTCCCTGGGCAAAGTACTGGGATATTTTAGTCGCAGCACGGGGATGTAATTCGATGGGGAACTAGGCACACGTCTCACTCCTGCGCAAACATTGCCAGATGAAGTGAAAATTACGAAGATAATCTTCGTCGTATCCAGCATTACGCTAAGCCGATTGCAGCGAGCTGACTAATGATAATATCTACAGGCGTTTCTAATTGTACCTTGACACGCGTGCATTACCTTAGAATATGTTAAACTTAGATTACGTAGCAGCAGACACATGTGTTGCGTTCAGTACCGCGAAAGATCGTCGACTTTTTACTCGAATCGAACCGAAAGAAACATTGGCTTTCCTCGGCAATGATATAACAGTTATTTCTACGTTTCAGCGAACGCAGATGTGTACCCAAAGAACTCGCTCATAACTCCGTCGAGAACCCAAGCAAGAAATATCGCACGTGAAACAATTCTCCCAATCCACGTGTTAATTAAAGGAAAAGAAAAGCCACGGTCTGCGACTATTCGACGATTACTTCAACGCCAGCTGAAAAGTCGACCATTCCATTGTTGCACTTGATTGATTAATAATTTCGCGACCAACGGAGGAACGTAAATCGTCGACTTAACTTAACTGCGGCGTACAGCCGCCGTCGGCAAAAGCGGGAGCAAAATCGGGCCCGGTTCATCGGCGTGAACTCGAAATCATTCGACGAGTATTTTAATGGGGCGTGCGCGTATCGGTAGCCACGGGAATGATATTCGCCGTAACGTCGCCGTAAAATTATCGGCTCGCTCGTAAACACCGTGATTCCAGCGCGACCATAGCGAACCCACTGGCTGGCAGACGGTTGGTTGCAGACTTGCGGTGGCCGCGTTTATATTTTACTTGAACGAGAATTAACGAGCCGCGGAGTAAATAAGCACTTTGCTTACGATGCACCGACCAGTGTAGTACGAGTCACGGCTCATAAAATCCATAAAGCATGGTCCGCTCGGCGGCCGCAGCCGTGAAAATTCCGCGAGCCTGTACAGGAACACCCTTCCCCTGTGATGCACGCGCAACCGCGACCCTTGTATTTTCGCCAGCCACACTTTTTTTGTTTGTTTGCACCCCTGATACGGTTGCCCGCTCGTACACCGGCGTAAAAAAGAGAAAGAAAGGTGCGTCACAGGTCTATCGAGGTGGGTTTATTGGAAAAAATTAGACAATTTCTGTTAACGATATTAACTTCGTCCGATAGAATACTTCGTCGAGGTTGTCGTACCATGATATCGGCATTGGGCGGAGTATTGTGTTAAGCTGGATGCAATTTTGATAAGGGTCGTGCACCGTTAACGAAGTCGGTGGTGTTAATTGAAAATATTTGCGGAAGAAGCGAGCGAATGTAAATGCAATTTCGGCGCAGTGGAATATTCAACAGCTATTGAGTTTATTGTATTATACTATGCAATATGTATTGACAACGAGTGTAAGGTAGACGTAGAAAGAAATCCGATGGTGTTTTCGTATTAAAATGTTTATTTAAATAGAGACCACTCTATCATCAATATTGTATTTAGCTCATTTGTATTTGAGCTGCGAAACAGATTTACGTTTATAATTGCTTAATTAATATATCATTCAATCGACTAATAATTTCTGCCATAACGTTATACATTGCGGTACCGTGGATTAAACGAAATTCCTGGGCTGAAATCTACATTGCAATACGATTTATACGTACGAGTTCGTATCCTCGTGCCATTGTTCCGTCAGTAACATGCTTCTCTGTAATCCGATATAGCGGATTGTTTCACTTATTTTCTTGCTTTCTCGTACACTCTCTGCATCCGCCATTATTAGTTAAGCAGCGGTAAAATAGTCCAACGCGTTTAACACAATAAAATAGGCCGCGAATAAATTTTGCAACCACACGCTCGTCGGTTTTCACTAACCGCGCGTAAATACGATTTGAACCCTCGTCGAGTAGTCATTTATGCATAATATGCATTTATTCGTAGGATTAATTGAATTTCATGCGCAACATATCCAATATACCGACTACCGAGGGGCATGAAAAATACGCGTTACTGCCTGTACACCGTATCGAGTCGCGCTGAACGAAATAAGATTTTTAGAAACGAACCTCGTCCTGGTCAAAATGCGAGAGAAACTCTTTACCTGATTTATCGAACGATACGATATTAATTATTGACCAGCCCCGAAATGAGGAAAACAACGTTCGAAATTCATCGCCGTAACTGACTGTTATGAAAAAAAAAAAAAAGAAAAGAAAGATAAAAACGGTAAATCGTTTAACGTAAAACCCTTCCCTCTATGTATCCCGGAATTTTCTCCGGTTCATCGACATCGCGTTTAATATCCCACATTTATTAAATGGTCGATTCACCCATTATTCTCCGCTACCGGCCGAATTTTATTTCCCCGTATAGCCAGGCAGATGCGGTTGACGGAGTTTTCGCGAGAATACGCGACGAACGTGGATTAAACCGCAATATAGCTCGCGGGAAAATTGAAATTCAACGATGCAACTCGAGCGTTGGGAACGCGCCTCGCGGACGGAATTTCTTCGCGGGTAGTCGAAACTCAATTTTGAATATTCGTCCGCGTAATGCGGGCCGCGCGTAAACCCCTTATTCCAGACGTTCCCGCGGAATTTTCCCCCTTTGGAGCCCCGCCGTTTTACGTCTAATCTCGTTTCCGGTGGCGCGCTTTCGTGTTCATTTTCCGACTCGCGACGTTGCTTTTGTTCCGGACGCCAAATAAGACATTCCTCCGTTGCCGGCGCGAATCCGCGCAACCTGAAATTATTCGCAGCATCGGCGCACACGCCCGAACGTCCGCGCCAGAAGGACCGACAGTTTCGATTTTGAATCTCCGCGGGGAAACGTGGGCCCTGTTGAACTCGCACTCCTTTCCGAGACTGTGGTCGTGAGCGCGAGATCAATTCGAGACGCGCTTAATGTTCAAGGAAGCGTTGCTTCCATCGAGTTTCGGCTTTTCCGCAAGGCAACGCCACGCGAATCAGCAATCTCAACCACCGCGGCCAAGCGTTTCGCCCGTTGCTCGAGCTCAGTCGACGACAAGCAATCTTCGCCGCCCGGCTCCATCCCCCCAAAATATCGCACCTTTTTCAGCCGCGAACCGCCCCGAAACAATTTACGACAGCCACCGCGCCCGCGTTTAGGCATTTATTTGCGAAGCGAGCGGGCCGCAGCGAAGCGACGATAAACCGTATCCGAGACAGCCAGCAGCCGAGTGGAAATAAAGAGGCGGTTCAAGGCGAACTTTATCGTAGGAATAGCACCGCGGCACAAGTGCTCGCTACTGCTGCTTCCTGCGAGTTCCACCTTCAGACTGTGCTCTTCCCTCATTTCTGTGCTCTGTCGTTCGCGTAAGTCCCCGGTCCTGGTACCAGAGTTTAGTCGGTTAAGCTGGGCTCGGGGTAAGGGTACAGCGCGGCGGCACGCAAATCTTTCCCATTTTCCTGCGGGATTTCTTTCGCGTCGCTTAACAACGTCCATAAATTTACCTCATTGTGGCAATCGAAAAAGCTCTGCACGCTGATTAATTAATGAATGATTATGCTAACGACACCGTACGCTAAATTAAATTCGAAGATTCTAATTGCTGCATTTACGTAATGCATTTATGCTGCGATGCATGTCTGCACGTCCGTTTTACAAGATATTCGGAAAAACAGCGCGCACGTAAATCCAACAATTTTCTTCGCTTTTCGTTTCACGGGATCAATCGCCGCGCCAATTGTACGGTGCATACATCGAACACGTTTAATCCGGACGGGATTGCGGAACCGCACTTTGCCCCATTACAGATTATCGCCGAGATAACGCGTCCAGGTCGTTCCGGAAGTTTCGTAACGTGTGCCGGCCTACGCGCGCCGCGGCAGATCGAAAAGAAAATCGTCGAACGGCCGCGTTACCAAGTTTCCAAGCGGCAAACCTGAAAATTCGATACGAGTCGATCGAGCAGAAGTGGCTGCGAGTGGGCCAACCATCTCGCTGAATTATGTACACACTCTCATATATGGGTCGAGCTGATATACGCTCTCCTCTGAAGCGCCATTCTCTTTTCATTGCATCCGCGCTTCACTCTTCGGCCGACTCGCGAGCAGAGTGGCCGGGAAATGGCGCGCCCTTACTGGCCGACCGATACTAAAGCCCTCCATCGAATAATACCATAAATCATTACGCACAAACGGCCGTGCCCGCGGATTATAATGTTGCAGCGTCGTAAGGATGCGTCCTCGTCGCGCTCTCCCCCGTTTTATCGTTCCATTTTTCATACGGGGGGGGGGGGGGGCTGCCCCCTTGTTCGCGATGCTCCGCCGTTGATAGGCGAATAGTTTTATGCGGGGCGAGTAATTTGGACGATGTTCACGCGGAAACGGGTCATTTTCCGACCGGAGTTTCGAATTTATTGTTTAAAACTGCGCACATTGGTGCTCGTGATGTTCTCCACATCGATCGAGGTTCCGTAGTGGCGCGATAACCTTCGGCTCTGTAATTCGCGGACACGTTCGAATTGCAAATTGCCCTGCGCTCGGGATGACATTCTTCCCAGGTACTTGAGTCTCGACGAGGACATTGCCCGCCGGCTCGTGAATTGACCGAGGACGGCTAGCTGTTAAGTGAACGGGGGAATAGCAGTTTTACTGCAGGGTGGCCGAGAGTTTAGAGGGAACTCGATTTAATGGAAACAACATTTGAGAAATATGAGTCACCTGTTTGCTATTTTTGTTTGTTTGTTTCGTTCGAAAAGTTTTCACCATCGTTTTATTGGCGAGGGAGATCTGATCAACATCGGTTTAGCGAACTTTAGCGCTGGGTAATTTCTAAAAGGTCGGAATGTTTAATATGAAATTTCGGTTAATTGCTCGTGGCACGTGGAGCAGTTTTAATTCTGGAAGCTTGGCAAGAAAATTGTTCTTCTTTCGCCGTTCGAGCATATGACGAAGTGCCAGCGGGAGGCATAAATTCATTATGCCGGGTTTCATGTGCATACGCGCCACGTCAGTCTGCCAGGCTGTTCCTCTGACATTTGATGTAACTTTCCTCTAGAATCAAGTTTAACGGGGAAAAGATTACTTGCCTATGTCTAGAGTGACAATTCTATCGTCTGAAAGCAGCGCTGCGTCTATCCCCTTTTCGCGCGGTAGTTGAAACATCTTATCAACAATTTGTCTCGGTCGAACATCGATTTAACTCATTCTAACTTGTATCAATTAAAAACAAGAACTTGCTCCTCGACTCTAAATAACTGTAAAAAAAAAGAACAACTCAGACGTGTCTCGTTGCAGTCAATTGAACGAAACGTCGATTTATCTAACGTCGGGCAAACTGATTTCTCGTGGCGTCCGGGTACGGTTCGCTTGAACGAACGGGGAGACATCGGTCGCCCGCGGTAAACGCTTCCGAGGACAACTTCCAACCTTTGTAATAGAAGGGGCCAGATAAGAATTAAATTGTTTCCGCGATAAGGCAGCGGGGAAACGGCTTGGAACTTGTCCGTGAGGCAATTCCGACGGAGTAAGCGATACGGAAACGAAATGAACTTTAGTCATCGTAATATTATTTAGCCCGAGGCGCGTTTTCTTTGTGCGGGCGGCGTGCGCTTGTCGCGCGCGACGTTTTCCTCTTTCACCGTCGCCGAATTTCTACGGAAAATGGGGACGACGCGTTGCGGTGCCTCTCCACCTCTCCGCCGTTGCTTGCACCGCCACCGAGAATATCGTTGAACGTTCTCACGTTCCTACGACGCGACGCCAGAATCTCCCAGACGTTGGAATTCGCTCGAGATTCTGATAAGTAAGATCACCCGGCGCTGTCAGCCGCGCCGGTAGATTGCGCGACTTCTTGCTCGCGACGGTAGAACGAGAATTTAACGTTGCACATAATTTCGTTAAGCTTATTCAAATGCGGGACGTAACGAAGAAACGTGTGGGGCCACGACGGCGTCGATTTATTTCCGTTTCTATTTTAATGATATTCTGGCGCCGGGGATCGTGAGCTCTCGAGCCTCTCGTGTAACTTTTGTGGTGCCGGAATACGTAATCGGCGAGGGGCAGAGGAGATTTCTATGACTCTAATAATTCTCCTGCGTAATTCCGCTCGAATAATGTTTCCGAAATGCTCATTCGTTCAGACCACCAGACGATATCATTCTGTTGCGAAGGGAATGCGCGTTACTCGTCGCGTTCGTTCGTCCGGAAACGTTGGACAATTGCGGAATTGCAAACAATACCGCGCGACCTGCACGCGTTCAGACCATAATTGACGCGCGAAAGCGAAGGGGGAAAAAGACTTTGTAAATGTTCCCCCATTTTTTGAAAGCACGTTGTTCTCTCTCTCTTTCTCTCTCGGTTCGTAAAAATGACCCTACACTTTCCGCGCTTTCGAAATGTCCGCGCGCGACTTCGTCGCATGCATTTTTCTCCCTCTAATTCGTGGCAAAGACGGCGAAATTGCTCGCTGGCATGGGGAAATTCCGGATCTCCGTGTTTACTCGGCAAACGCTGATGAGAATGCCGCGCGAATGCGTTAATGCCCTCAATTTGAAACGAAAACGGTACGTATATTAGGTTGCGCGTCCGCGCGACAGTTTTCTCGCCCTTTCAACACGCAAATTCGTGTCAAAGGAGTGATGTTCACGCTTTTCGTTAATGCTCTTCTAGGCGTTATGTTTCTTCGCTGAAACGTCGCCTGCTTCTCCCTCAAACGTACGTATATGCATTTTCGCACGCGTGGATGTCAAATTCGCCGTTTTCTACGCGACGTCCGAGCAACGACGGAACATCGTTCACCATCAAATGGAACGTTGACGATTTGTCATTAATAGAGTATCTTCGCGCGTATAATCAAATCAATAGAAACGGCGCGCTTTAATTTCACCCGAGCAACGCAGGTTTCGTAAACGGTAATTCGAATAAGAACGAAAACAGTGAAACATATCTTCGCGCACGATGCCCGACGCATTGCGCAACCGACAAATTACTCCACCAGCCTGGAAACTGCAATATTCTATCGACCTTCCGATGCAAAGCTGCATACACTTCAAGTCCTTCCCATTGCACCTTGAAGGGGCGGGCTGCTACACGCAGACCTTGCCTGCGTTTGCAACCTTCCACGGCGCATCGATTTGTTGCAGCCCCTGGGAGGAAATTAGTCCCGTCCTTAAGGTCCCCTCGTTCGTTCCTGCCATCTGTCTCTCATTCCGCGATGTCGTCTTTATCGGTTGGCGATCGCGCGACGGCAGATAAAGCACGCTTCGTTTAAGAAAGGACACGTCACTCGCTCAAGTATCGATCCCACTTGGCCGTGACGAAGGACAGAAGCATGCCCTGGGTCGTTCAAGGGATCCATGTCGAACGTAAATGCATCGGTTCGAGCGTTTCCTCAACCCCCAACAAGTCTTCGAAACGGTCGAAGAAGCTACTGTCTTAAAAAAAAATCCCAATCTCAAAATGATACCCCGTTACCACTTTGTGAATTCAGAAACGATCGCCTCGCATATCCAAAACTAATTGAAACTGGTTTACGCTGCTCGGGAGGGCGATGCATCACGTAGCTCCGGCGTACAGTAGTCGGTTGCTGGAAGAGCAAAGGACACGGTTGATTAAAGGATAATTTGCCATTCATCCCTGAGAGATTAAGCTCGTCGTGGATGCTGTTTGCCACCCAATAGTCTCCATCCCCTCTCTATAATATCCTCGTCTATCGGTACCTCTACAGGGAAATGGATACCATTCCGACTGTCGTTCATTTGCGCTGCCGAATTAGCATTATCCGGCGTATTCCCGGATAAATAAGGCCGATTTTGCTGTCGCTGCGCTCGCATCAACGCCCGGGGTGATCGATTCGGGGTGAGCTCAGCTCGGGAAAAGGGCTAGCCGGGAACGACTTGATTTTTCGACGTAAATAAGTCTTGGAGACGGGGAGGCGGGAATCGGATGAAGGCAGTTAAAGGGAACGGCAGAGCAGGACAGAATTGAATTTATTCGGGCGTGCTGAAGGATCATTACCTTGGACGGGGACTGCCAGCTAGTTCCGGTTCCGGGGATAATTTCGCATAATATCGTGAAAGGTATTAATGCCGGCTATCCTTGTTTCCATAGGGGTAATTACTGATTTCGAAAAGTTCGAAGCATTTCCTTTTTATACTGACGATCACAAATGTGATATCTCAATTGTCGAACGACACTTGCCAAACGTGTTATGGCAGTTGAATAATTTTTCAACACTGTGCTAATCAAATGAATTTCTTGACCCGCCGAGGAATTATTTGGGATACTTGAAATTGGCAAAAAAAAAATTTCACGCTAATAAAGCAAGTTTGATCACAGCAAAGTAATCAAGAATAATAAACCATTTACCGATTTCATTCGACCAGATGTAAAATCGATAATTCGCGCGATGTATTCGACTCGACCGATCGGTGCGAACAGGATTAAAGGAACAATCCTTCGCACATGCTTGCCGAAGGAAACCACATTAAGCGCGTAACATGGCGAATTAATCGTAATTCAATTTTATCCCTGTGACGTTACACCGCGCGATTAATTATGCAACCGTATTAAATCTGAAGCGATCTAATCGATAGCTCCCCTCCCCCATCCCCGCTGCTAATTGCTATTATTTAATCAGAATTTACTCGTCGGCCGGAAAATGGCCGGCGGGAATAGCGGTGGCACGGCGTTGCCGAAACTTTACGGCGATGGCCGGAAGTCCTCGCTCAGCGACAGCTTGCCTCTTCCCTGGTTGTGCGCTATAAAATTATCGCGGTTTTACGTGTAAATTTCCATAAACCGCGTCCCGCGTATACGTTTCCGGGCCGCGGATATTGCGGGCGAGCACGGTGTCACACCTGTGTCAAAACGACCTCGCAAATATTCGGCAACGTTATTCTTCTGCCGCGTGAAAAAGTCGCGACGCTAATATGTATTTGCAAATGCACTTCCTTCTTGCTTTTCTAGCTTCCGCGCGTTTTACATCGCCGTCTATCCGCGTGAAATTGTTCGCGCGTTCGTCTCGTCGTTTTGCGCAGCTTGCATAATGTCAAGTGGATGTGCGAGCATGAAATCGAACACGAAGACGGGTGTCGTTCGCATTTGCTAATTGAGTCGGGTACAGGTGTCCCCTTACGCTCTTCCCGATTCTCTGATTTCGTTCCACGTGCACAATTTTGTCCCCGTAACCACGGTGCACTTAAGATACGCGTGTTATAATGAACAGAATGACCAAAGCACGGGCGTTCTATCGTCCGAAGTTTCCGTGCGAGCACCAGTGCCAATTGTCAGCGTATTACGAAGAATGCGAGGGCAAACGAGCGAAGCGTAAAAACGACAAAAGCAGGCAGCGTGGTTCGGGCGGTCCTTTCGCGGCGGCGTACATTGTTCTAACACGAAGTCGAGTTGTAAAGGCGCGATTCGGCGCGCGTGCCTTCGATCGCGCGGGATACGCGAGTTTTCCAATCGGGCCACCGATCAGAACTCAATAGGGCAGAAGCTATAAATGTCTAGAACTACGGCTCCTTCGCTCTTCCGTTTCTGCCCTTCCTCTACGGTCCCGTTTCTTCCTTCACCGTTTGCCCATAAAATAAACCACCCTACCAAATGTACCGGTATCCGTTCCCGCGGAAGGGACGGCATTTTCGTTCGACTATTACATTAAGCACATTCAAGCGATTTTATGAAGATCTCCGCCGCGAAGACAGTTTTACTGATATCGTACCCGGAAGCTCGAGGTGATACCTGGGGACGATGGAGAGGACGCGTCGTGTCTTATTGTCAACCGAATTCGTCGCGCCTGTAACGAAGCCAGAACGAAATGTGACCTCGTTCCGTCAAAGATGTAACGAGAAATACTGTAGAAAATTTATCGAACATTTCCGTCGCTGCGACGAATTTGAATGAAATGACGCTGGTTTAAATATGAAACGAAGAAAAGAGCCTGAAATGTATAGGGATCTACTGCAAGTACCAAAATCTCGGGGATAAAGTCGAAAGAAAAAGGGGTTAGAAGGGGAGAATGTATATACTGTTCGCTTCGAGGAGCTTGGTAGGAACATGCACGTACACAGGGACGGCCTAATCTTGAATAAGGAACGAGCACGGAAGAAGAGTGGTCCGCACCGAACTGAGAAACGGGGTAGAACTGTGAGTCGACCGGTAGACGTAGTGAAACACTCGAACGGATCCGACGGAGAGAAACCTCTGGAGGATAAAGACATATATCGCTTCCGGCAGAAGGATTGTATCTTTTTCCAGTCCCTTCTGCGCTCGAATAATACGGGAAGTAATCATTTCCCGTCGGTTTCACGGGCATCGTATACTCCACGCGAACCTACTGGCGCTCCTACTCGATTGCATATTAGAATTATTATTTGACACGATGAACTTTATGGCACCATGGAGCGTCAGCTTATGGCAGAATCGACGCTTGGGGAAATTTGTCGTGGGTACGGAGCATTGGGATAGAATTTTTCTAAGTGTAGTAATCGACACCCGGGACGAAACGGTAATGATATAATTTGAGAAATTAAGTGGCACGATAAATCTTTGCTCCGGCAAAAATAATCGTCTGTTGCAAGATAGCAGGTAAAATTGATTGCATGCCGTTGAAAGCGGTGGATAGATTGCAGAATATTGATTTAATTAGTTCTGTTTTATGTTGGTTATTTCATTGGTACACTAATCATTTAAAAAGTTGTGCACAAAATATGTACTAATTACCTTCGTTGTCCAGCATCGAGCCGAGCAATTTTCATTAGTTTTATAGCCGGCCCATGGATTACGACGAACCACACGTAATTGCTAGTTCTGGGTTACGCGTTTAAAGGGAAACCGAGGAGTTGGAGGCGGTTGAAGTTCAATTTAGTCGCGAGACAAAAGGGTTGCTGGGTGTTTCTCAGGCTACACACGGCCTGCCAACTTGCTTTGATACATTAGCAGGCGATAATCCCGTCTACTCTCAAAGCCAGGATGATACCGCCAACTGGATCCATACAGCCGCAGAAATACGGTGGTTGGCCGTCGCCCCGTTGTGTATCCGATTTCTTCCTTGGCTACGTTGTAAAATGCATACGCGTGCACGTCGAAATATCCCATTACGTTTCCGCAGCACGCGTGCACGAAAAAGCAGTGACGAACTGGAAGGGCGATGATCTCGTGAGCGTCGAAACGGGTTTTCCATCCTGTTATCCGCGAAATATTTCTCTCCAGCTTCTATCAGCTTCCACGGTGTACTTGTAACAGCAAGGTGCAATATTCCAAGAGCGCGGAAAATCCCCTGCAAAGTTCACACCGCCTTGTTTATTCGTTTTCTTACAAAGATATCGAGTTTGTTCTTACATTTGTAAATACTTTTCGCTCCGAAGAACCGAGGGAAAGGTTCGTTTATTCGCGAGTACTGTACACGCGCATGTTTTCAATCAACGATACAATTCTTTTAACGTAGCGCACAGTGGCAGAAGATCGTCATAATTTCTGTTCTGGCAATGTTCTTCGCGCGGTTAACGAACAGCCAGTGTATAGCAACGTCGAGCCTTTCCCTTTTTCGTTAAAACTAAAACGTTTGGTTTTTGGTACGTTCACGCGCGGACGGGTTAGCAAGCCCGCCCCCCTAGGCTCTTCAATGAAATTGCATTCGGAATTTCAATATAGCACGTATCATACTTCAACCTTAAAGCGCCGCCAGCGTTGTCCGGTATTACTTTGTGGTTAAAATTCCCTACTGTATATATCTCTCTCTCTCTTTCTCTCTTGCCCCCTCTATCTCTATTCTGCTCGAGAGCTGACTTTGCGGGCCGATTATGGAGGTTCCGATTGAGAGAGGACGTACGTAAGTTCCACGGGTAGCCATGAAATCCTTGGTCGATCCTTTTGTGCTATAAAGTCTAGCCTGCAGGGGACATTAGGTGGGTTTCCGTCGAATAAATGATCAAAAGGCAACGGATGAATAAAGCTGTTCCTATTGGCGACGGGGGTGTGTTTGCACGGTTCACTGTGTCCCAGCTGCATTCGTTACGGGAATGCTATCGTGAAATTCAGTCGCGAGCGCAAGCTCGACGACTCGCGGGATCAAACAATTTTTCGCGACGTTGCTGGGATTCCTGCTTTGAAAAGCTCTCCGTTCGGGGAAACTTTTTCCATGCGTTCGTATAATTGAAAACGGTACGCGGTGCACGTGTGCACGCCGAAAGAAAGTGTATGCACGCACACCGTATTCATCTGCCCGATTGGAATTTGCTTCGAGCACGCTTGAAGACTGCTGGGAATGTTGTTTGAAAAATGCATTCCAGTTCATTCTGCGTGTTCCAGTATTTACATCGCGGCAATGTTTTTCTTTTTCTTTTTTTAACGCGAACGTTGCCGCAAAGTGTATCGGCGATTTATACGAAGGATACGGTGCCCGTATAATCTGTACAATCGCATGGAATTTTGCTTTCGCACGGTTGTGCCGTAATTGGATGTACACCGGGGCGCTTTCAAGCGAGATTTCATAAACGATGATCGCTGTATTGAAGATGTGTAAAGAATTCTCCCGCGAGATAATTCTACCTTTAGCAGCATCAACTCGAAGCGAATCAACACATTTCTATCCACCGGTCGTTCCGCCAAATTAATCCGTCAAATTAATCGAAAATATTCGAACGAATCCTTTGCCGAAAGTATTCATACTACCTTCAGCCGGTAATCTCCTTGCTGCTCGTTTTATGAATTCGCGGGCTGCATCGAAATGCTGAACACAGCGGACTTGTTTATCATTAATCGCAGATTACTGTAGCCCCTTTGATTTTGCTTTAAATTGTCCGTCGTATTGAGGGGGCCGGTGCTGAATAAGAGACGACAGCAGCCGGACAGATTGAACGCGATTTGCATGTAAATAATAATTAAGAGGCGGCCGAGTCCAGAAATTTCACGATTCATCGGTGAAATCTTCGACGACGAACACGATCGAAGAAAGATGCGAATGGATAAGACTTCGTTGTGTCTCGGTCCCGTAACGAGTTTTGATTGGGCGAAAATAAAGCAAAGTGTGTATATATAATACAGGATGGAAACGGACGCGAGCGCGTCGCGTCGCCTTTAACGAGGAACGAATCCAATTACAGAATATTATCTGTCGGGACTAATTACGAGTGACTGACATTCGATAATCTGTTTTCTCGTAACTGGTGCAGCACGGCGTCGTTATGAAACGTATTAAACACGATGCGCATTAACGTGACTACCTTAATACCTTGTTAACGTTGCATCGTTTCACTTGTACAGTAGACCGTTCTATCTTGGTGTTGGAAATAAAACAGCGACGTGGTAAAATTAAAATCTGCGGCCTGAATGAGGGGAAATGAGGTCGAAAAGATCTGTGATCTTTTTAAGATCCTCAAGTCGGGTAACGTGGATGATGGTAAATATATGTATTAAAGATATATAGTTTGGTCGAGGATGAACGATATGAATTTTCGTTCATCGAACGGAAGGATATGAACGAGTTTATGCAGTTTCGCTCAATAAGAATAGCATGCGTGAAACGTTAATTAAATCCTTATGTAATTTAAATTAAATTTCGAAAATTTAAGCTGCAATTAAACCGTTCGCTGCTTTCAAATTGTTTCAACCACTGGACGTGTAAATTAATTAAAATGGACTACACTTTAAGGGAAGAAGGAGGCGAGCGTAGCGAAAAATAATGTTTGGAACTTATATTGGAATTGCGTGGAATTATTTTAATGAAATGCTTGCGATCCAGATTAGCTACCTCTTTGAGCGTACAATCATTGCACCGAAGGTATAATTACATACCTACGGGGGACCAAAATTTTCGCTTTTTCCCGAGTAGAGGCCATTGTCTGTGGCGAACAGAGCGAAGTTTATCGAGCCGTCGTCATCGAGTCTGTTACGGTAATTTATTCCGGACTTCTGCGACAATCCAAGTGGGAACTGATGACTAGGGAAACGTTTATTTGGCGAGTTAAGAGCGGGGAAAGTATCGATTGAATGTTCTCCGTCGAATGGGAAAGATCGTAACAAGCGCGTTGCCCCGTTTACGATGCGCCACGGAGATCCTGCAAGTCCATAGAAGATGGGAAGCAGGATATAGTGGAAAGTTTGGACGGCGGAAGTTTCGTGGAGTTCGGGTGATTAATCGATAATAGCGACCAACTAACAGTTACGCCATTCGATCGGAGAGTCTAGACTCTTTCGTGTATGCTGTTACGAATGCTACGAGAATGGTTTTATGTTATTACCCGTATCGTCACATGGCACCGATGATATTCCCGTGCCACGAATTATTTTCCTCGACAGCGACATATCATGAATTTGAGTTCCTTCGAACTTCTTCAATTTATTTCCCACGGCGTTCTAATTTCGACGATACGTTTGATAGTTCAAAAAAAATTCACTTATGATTAGTGGCCCCGCTAATGGATTACTTTTATTCATGTATCTGCAGTGGTTTTAGCTATGCACTTTCGAGAGTCCCCAACTGGGAAATATAAATTTTCATATTTATTAAATTAAATGAAAGTGATCGTGAAAGGGCTGGCAATGGAACTATCGTTATTAATGAAATTGAACTCGACTAAGTTCGATCAAATATTCAGAGTATAATTTGTAAAGTATATTTGTTCCGGAGAACGAAGCGCTTTTAATGAATGCTTTACAGCTTTACAATGAAATTAAACTTCGCAACTAAACAGTTGCGAAGCGAAACTAAATTTGTATTAATAAGGAAGGGAGGTGAGTCACCGGAATATTCCAAAAATAAATTACTGCTTGAGGTAACCCGGAGTAAATAAAGAAACTCTTCACTGTAAATTAATTACACTTCGAGCAATGGATAAACTTAACCGTAGTCTACATTACAGTATAAAAATTTGTTTATTTTCATATTCCACGAATCTGTCCCTAACGCAAAGGCGGAGTCAACCAATTTGTGCAGAATCGAAATAATACCCCGTAAATTGAAATAGCAAATATCCTGGAGCACAGGTGTCCATGATGGGATTCCGTTTGATTTCAGTATGCCACTTGCTGCGCAGCGGTGTCGCGGCAATTTTTGGCCCGCAAAGCGCACACACCGCATCCCACGTGCAGAGCATTTGCGACACTATGGAGATTCCTCATTTGGAGACACGCTGGGACTATCGTCTTAGACGACAAAGCTGCCTCGTCAACCTTTATCCGCATCCAACCACCCTCTCCAAGGTACGTACAAACTCTCTGAATAATACCATCATCAGGGCATTGTGCAGCTCCGTCGAAAATCTGCTGCTGTGTACTACGTTTCCCTTTTCTCTGTCCCGAGTCATCTAACCGCATTCTTGATGCCAGAAAATAGGTCACATTTGCGTTTCCATGACGCGACGATTCGACACCGAATAATTGTAGCGGCGTTTCAAAATGCAATTTCCCGCGGATAGACGTGGAAATGAATTGAGGTTGATTCGGGATGATTGTTGTCATGAACCTGATGTATACAGATAGTGAATACAAATTTTTGATAAATGATACATTAACGCTAAACACTAGTACCATGAAGTTGACCGAAAATTAATTTTAATCTATTTTAATTTCAAGGCTACAGTCGGATAAGAGGGTCAAATGTGCCCCTGAACCAAACCCGACTTGTGAGGTATCATTCGATAGCTTATCAAGAATAACCAATTCGTGCCAAGTTTCAACCCTGTAGTTCGACTGGGAGGATATTCCAGCGAAAAAGCAAAGTTATAGTTTTTGCTTGGTATTTTCTGTCACAGCGCATAGAAAATTTTGAAAATAATCTGAGACAGTGCGATTATGGAGGCACATATTTTATAAGTTTTGCAGATTTTTAAATGGGAAATTCGTGCTGCAAAAAACTAAAAAACCTCAAAAAATGCTGAAAAATGCCGATTTTGAATTGAAGGAATCTTTTAACCACAATTATATCTTTTTTGTGGGTACAGATTATTTATACTACTATTCTCAATTTTTTTTCAGATTTTTAAATTGGGTGCGCGGTAGTTAAAACAATTAAAAACCGATTTTCTCGTCGTTTTTTGCGTGCAAAGTAACTTATACGGCGAATTTTCGTCTATTCTTTGCGAAATAAGTGTTTTATGCAGCGTTTAATGTTTTCACATTCAGCAGACCAACATAGGAATCGAGGAATGTAAATGAAACGAGGCGATAGAAGTCGCGTTAGTCGGTCTAAATCCTAAAATATTCACAACATTTGCAACGTTGTCGATGGTTCCGCGGTACGGTGTCGGACTAATAAACCGCCACAAACTTTTTGTAAGTTCGATTTCCCCTCAGCTTCATTTTCTTTTTCCGTGAATTACCTTCTTTTTTATTCCTAACTATAAGACAATGCTTAATATTTGCTTACAAATGTTTTCATAACATTTTTTAAATTTAGAGCCCCAAGTAAACGCACAAAGGTTGCTAACCAAGCCCTAAGAAAACACAACAAAGTTGGCGACAACGCCTTGCGAAAAGGCAACAAAGATGCAAAGATCGCCTCGCGAAAAGGCAAGAAAGTTGCAAACAAGGCCTCGCGAAAACTCAAAAAAGTTGCAAACAACGCCTCGCAAAAGCGCAAAAAAGTTGCAAACAGCGCCTCGCGAAAACGCAATAAACTTGCAAACAATGCCTCACGAAAA